>OY757904.1:259570-657206 GCA_963585895.1 Sepioteuthis lessoniana | reverse complement strand
AGTTTCAGGAGCACCTGAAAAAACTACACTAGGTTGAATTTTACCAAGCACCAGCTCAGCAACAAGTTGCAAATGGGAGAGATCCAATGTTGTAGTTCAAACAAAAACACACGTAGGATCTATCACTCCAACACGAAGTACTCCTAAAGGGCAAAATCTGCATCAAAACAGCCATTACATAAATCACCAATCTGTCAACCAAAAAGCATTAAAGATAGACTAAAAAACTTGTCTCCCATAAGACCTGAACAACTGAAACAAAAATCACAACTCCCCATTAGCCAAAGTGTGAAAATACAGATGAACACCAAAGTGAATAAGAAAAGACCAGGAAGTACATTCAAAATGCCTTCAACAACAAAGTCGCCTATAACAACCAAACAATCCAATGCTCAACAACCAACAAAACCCCTACAAAGGACGTATAGTATAGAGAGTATGGATAGCGACACAGACCCGCGTAGTTGCCAGCCTTAATCTTGAAGAAATAATCAAAAACTACAATACTTGAAACCACTCAACTGTCGGCAAACATATAAGCTCAATCACTTTTTAAAATTGTTAATCTTTTACATATCATACATATCTAATTAAATGTGTGCTAACAAATGACTGATGTTACATTCTTATATCATAGCAACTCTTGTAATAATTTAACTGTGTGCAAACAAATGAGGAAAAGTAAATAGAATGATTTATACTGCTTGCATATTTATGCCAAACTGAATTGTTTCTTATGCTAAACTGAATTATTTCAAATAGAACTGTTTTTTGACATTAAAACTGTATTTACACTAAACTGAATTATTTAACATAGAACTGTTTTGACATGTGACTGTGTATAAACGGGATCTGTACTTATACTAAACTGAATTAACTGAGTTGGAGCTGGTTGATTGAACTGAGTGGCTCAAGGTAGAGATGTCTTTCACAATTGGACTGTACTTAAATTTGAACTGCATGCCTGTGCTCGACTGAATTATTTGAAATTGAACTGTTTTGGGCATTGAAGCTGTGATTATACTGGGCTGAATTTCTATAAATAACTACTTGAATAAACTGAATAGTTTGAAATAGAAATGTTTTTGACAAACTGTGTACTCATGCTAAACTGAATTGTTTGAAATAGAACTGATTTATTACATAAAAATGGATTTGGCGTTAAATAACCTACAATGGTTGATATGCCATAAAACCAAACCAACTAAACCATCGTAAACAACAATTAAGAGGTGGTATGCTGACTGTAAATGCAGTTGTACAGACGCAAATGATGCTGAACACTCACGTCGCCCAAATTAGGCAGTTGTCCCAGAAAACACCAAAAAACTCCACAAACTCGTTTTGGCTGATCATAAATTGAAGTTGTGTAAGATAGCAGAGAAGTTAAAGATTTCAGAAGGCAGTGTATTCACCATATTGCATGAACATTTGTCAATGAGAAAGCTGTGTTCAAAGTGGTTGCCGCGTTTGCTCACAGTCAATCAAAAACAGCAACACGTCGACAAATTAGAGCATTGTTTGCAACCGTTTCAACACAACAAAAAAGAGTTTTTGTGTAGATATGTGACAATGGATGAAATATGGATCCACTAACACTTCACTCTGGAGTCAAATCGGCTGTCAGCTGAGTGGACAGCAGCAGGTGAAAAACCATCCATATCGACCAAAAATGCAAACATCAGTAAATAATCAGTTCTATTTCTGTATTTTGGGATGCACAAGGTATTTTGTTCATCAATTACTTTAAGAAAGGAAGAACCAACAATAGCAAATATTATATAGCATTATTGGTGCGTTTGAAGGGGGGGAAAAAAAAAAAAAAAAAAAAAGGCCAAAAAATGGCCACAAATGAAGAAAAAAGTGCTCTTTCACCAAGACAATACACCATGTCACAAGTCGATGGCAAAACTAGATGAATTGCACTTCAAATTGCTTCTGCATCCACCCTATTCCCCAGATCTGGCCCCCCAGCAACTACTGGCTGTTTGCAGACCACAAAAGAATGCTCCAAGGAAAGAGATTTGGCTACAATAAAGAAGTGATATCGGAAACTGAGGTGTATTTTGAGGTCAAAGACGAATTGTTCTACAAAAAAAGGCATCAAATTGTTAGAGAAGCGTTGGAATCAGTGTATCACCCTAGAAGGAGACTATGTTAATGAATAAAGTTGAATTTTGCCAAAAAGTTGTTGTTTTATTAGTTAAGCCTGGGACTTATTGAGTGATGTGTTATGTCAGAATGTTTTTAGGGACATTATCAATTAAGAAAAGAAATTTTCAGATGAAGGGCCTCCTACAAATTGTGACAAGCATTATCTGAACATTCATCTTAAAATAGAAGTTGTGAGCATGTAAGAATATGTTCATTTACACCAATCTTTTCTTGGCTTTTTAAAAGAATCTGGCTTTTTCCTAACTTCTATGATTCATATCTGATTTTAATAAAAAATCTTTTTGTTAAATAGCAGTTCTATTACAAATAACCATAGAATCTGTATAGTTTAATTTTAGCTAACTAACATATTTTTCAGTAAGACAAGAGAATATTTAACAAAGTCAGGTAGTTGTAAGTTTTTTCTATAAAATAATCTCAATTTAAAATTATTGCATCTTTATTCTGTTCTCTAATTGTTGGCTTAAAAGCATTCCTACAACTGAATGTATTCTCTAAATCTTTTAAGAAAAATAATCTCAAAGTAAGAAACAAACCCATTTTGTAAATGAACTAAAACAATTTTTGTTTTTAAATTGCAACTTCTGTTCATATAGTAATTCACTTTTGGTAAGTAGTTATTTACTTAGTTTAACACTAAGCCAAAAGTATGGGGCACTCAGTGAGAATTCAACTTATTAACAATGGACTGCTAGTTTAGTTTCCTAGCTATAACATACATGAGGTGCTTTCACTTTTGATAAGTAGAATTATCTAGCAAGCCTTAAATAGTAACTTATATGGAAAAAGGTAAAATATCTTTAATGAACAACCTAAAGATCCATTTGTTCAAATTTTAATGGAATGAAAATCAGCCAGTGGATATGTTGGTTGGCTGTTTGGGTTTTATGGCATATCAACTTTTGTAGGTTATTTAATGCCCAATCCATTTTTATACAACATAAGTATGCAGTTTAGTCCTATTTGACCCATAGGTAGGACTCTATCAGGTGCTACCACTCTGGGCTAGAGTGAACCTGGGAACGATGGTAATGAAAAGGTATTCTGCATTCCCCAAAGCTCCAGCATTACTGGAACCTCACCATCAGATTGTTTAGTGTCATATCCAGGACACTCATTGAGGGAGGGGGATCTTACCACTCTGCAGAGATGAAATTAGTGTATTCTACAGCCCTAGCTGACTGGGTAAGATAGTAACGAATAAAAGTTTATTTTATATATATATATATATATATATATATATATATATATATATATATATAGTTATAAAACCTATAAATATTAGAATTATGGACACCATAAGTCCATTATTTAAGTTTCATGTTTTACACAATCTTCAGATGAGAGTGTGATAAAAGTGGCTTGTCTATGTAGCATAAGGCAGAGTTACATAAGATGTTAGTTTGTGAGACTTTTATGAAAAAGAATAATATATACATTGTCTGGTGATTGCATAGGCAAGAAACTGACCATCTTCAAGTGCCTTTCACTTTGTGTCTAAGCTATTCAAACCTAGATCTTCATATGATCTACCACTGATATTGAACTCTTTATTAATACAGCTAAACAACTATATATATATATATATATATATATATATATATATATATATATATATATATAAAAGTAAATGAAAAAATAAGGTAAATAAATATAGTTAAATTTAAGATGAATTTTAAATTCATGTTACATTTTTTTTTCATATAACATAGAAGAAGGGCTAGTCTTGTACAAACAACCCAACAGCACAGTTCTTAACAACCAGATGGCTCTTTTCCCTTGCTGTCTTTAACCTGTTTCTTGAGAGAATAAAGCAAGAGACATTTCAAAGCTGCCACATCTCTATTTCCACAGGTGGCAAGCCAGTTTGAAACTCCTGAATTTGCAGATGACATTGACCTCATAGGTGACAGCAACAATGAGCTCCAGGATCTAACAGACTTTTAATCAGATCCAAGTCAGCACAGAGAAATCTATGATTATGATGAACAGTGTGGACATTCACTATCAATGGTGAGCCCTTCAAAGATGTTATGACTTTTAAGAACTTAATAGCCATTCTGTTGAGCAATGGCATGTCTACAGCAGAAGTATGAATATAGATCACTTCAACTGAAAACTGAAAGAAACATTAAAGTTTTAAAAATCAAATGCTAGCAAAAACCGTCTTGGTCCTTAAAATATCTTAATTACTTAATTTTTAAATTGCAAAGATGTATTATGGATTTCAATAGGTTTTAGTTGTGGTTTATCTTATTGTCATGAAAACTCATTGATGAATGTAAATCAAACTTAGCAAATGAGCTTCAAAGGGTAAAAATAATCACTTTCCAATTTGTTCTAATAGGGTAAAAGTTTATTCTTTATGAGTGTGAGATATCAGTGATAAAAGGATGAAGTACAAAGCTTTTTTGATGCTGTATAAGTTTACATGTAAGTATTGCCCCCTCACCCATACAAAGATTTAGGTCACATTTAGAAACAAATCACACATTAAATCAATTAAATGTTAAACATGTGTTTCAACAAATGGAATTAACTAACAAGTTTTGAAAGAATGTTACAATATTTGTAAAAAACAATTTCATTCTATTATGCACAGAATAAGAGTCTAGCAATTCCAGTCAAAAACAATTAAAAATTGTGATATAATTCATTTGAGTCAGAAACAATACAAAATACTAAATAAGCATGAAATTAAAAATTAAACTAATTGAAGTTTTAAAACAAAAATGATTTATAAGGATGCAATTATTTGAAGGAATACTGACACCAATTTTTTTTAGATGTAAAAATACCAATATTTTTTTCAGAAAAATGAATACATCTAAAATGTTTATACATGGCCAGAATGGGGGAAAAAAATCAAAGGTTTTACTAACATGAAGTTTACAAATGAACATTTAATGAAATCAGTAGCACATAATGATTTAGATTCATTTAAATTTGATATTTCAAAAACTAAATAAACTACAGGACAATCAAGTATATTTATTCTATAATTTACATGTTTGCTTTTCCTGAAAAAGAACAAGGGATGTGAAAACTACTGTAAAAATTATTTTACATAATACAGGATATTTAACTAAGTGTATATAAAATTTGTAAACTTAAAAAGAATTAAAATATTTTTAAAAGATGATATTAGATATTTACTACTTTCAAGGAAAATTTTTAAGGAAAGCTGATCAAAATCTATCAGTCATAAAATATTCACAAAAGAGTTTTTTCAACATGATAGTTAAAAATCTATTATTTAAATTGATAAGCCTAGGGTCTGGAACAATCTAGTTTCAAAAGAAGTCAACTAATAGCAAATCAGTAGTGAATCAAAATTATTGAATAGTGTTTATATATAATTTAAAAACACTGAAAAATAGTTTAGTTTAAGTTATGAAGTAAACAGTCAAAATTAACCAAAATAATTTGCTAATTTTTAATTGTAGCAGTTACAAAAATTAATACATAAAAGGCTTCTTCAAACTTACTTCCCTTGGAATATAGCTAACAAATTATTTTAGACAGGATCAAACAGTCTATTTGTCAATAAATTTATTTGTAAGCAAACTTTTCTTTATTTCTTCTCATATATAGTATATCTTAAGTATTTACTATATTCAAATCAAGTTTTAAGTCAGTCGCAATAACAAAACTTATTTTCTTAAAAAATCCTTCATGTCCATTACTTTTGTGTGTCAGTGCATATATTACTGAAATGAAAGTTTATTTACATGTTTTTGAACATCATTTGATAAAAATTCATAAAGATAAAATGGGCTAATTTTTAAAACAAAATCATTCATATAATAAGAATTCAAAGTAAGACAAATATTTATCATAGAGGATCTAAACTGTATAAAACAATTATTTTATTTATTGTGTTAAATCTAAGATATTGTATATTCATGCCCACATCCACTTAAAAACCTAATCCAAAGTAAATATGACTTTACTTTATAAACACTGAAAACTAACTGTAGAGCAAATTTATCAGAAATTATACTCAACAAATAAAGAACATCCCACTTAAAAGCAAAAACATTATGAACAAAAGAGTCAATTTCATTTGAAAATTCTTGATTTTATCATAAAGGTTTACCCCCTCCAACATAAATACTGAAAATAAAAATATATTATAAGGATGGTCTTTTTTGAAATATTATCAAATCATTGCTTTATTTCAAATCTGCATTTTTTTTTTCAAAAATTACTTTACAACATATACTTGCGTATTTTCTTAACCATTCTGCCAAGCAAATCATACAAAATAAATCTTTTACTCTTGAACTATTATTCGAAAATCCACTTTTTTTAACATTCTGTTATCACAATTATTCCAAAGTTTTACTTTATTGGGTAAACAGTAGTTTTCTAGGGTGTAAGCCAGAAGTTTGATTTCCTCACCATTTTCATAAAATTAAAGTTTTTCAAGGTTTATAATTCTATATTTAAAAATGGCCAAAAAAGACATTAAAAATAGTTATTTTAAAAATATCTAAAAAGTGCCCAGAATTATCAAAACATAAAAATGTCAACAAAAGAAAAAAAACAATAACAAAAATTTACCCCACAGCAAAACAGTTTCTCTTCCAAAAAAAATGCCCATAGCTGTATTATCTGGTTTAATCACCACCCATTCTCTCTAAAAACTTGACCGTAAGTTAGTATCCCACCTCCTCTCTTCAGGGGTGTGAATTAGGAAAGTTTTGAATTCAAATTTTCTCAAATGGCCTTAAAATGCTATTTCTATATTTTTGAACAAATTCATTGAAAAATAAAATTTCAGTATAATTACTCTGATAACTTTAAGAATCTAGTAACAATGCCAATAAATATAGAAACAACAAATTTGAATGTTAAATCACAGTTAAAAGATGAAATTTCTCAAATTTTACTTTGATTTTGCCCCAATTTATTGTTCCTTAATATATTAGGAATATGTTAAGCATTAATTCTGATCAAACAACTGAATAAAGAATTAGATGGCAACATATGATATATGTATCAAATGTAGGTTAGGTACACAATCAAATATTAAACTACTGCTCGAGTTTTAAAAATTTTATCTACAACAGATCATCACATTGCTATGAGAAAGAGAATATCTTATGAGAATAAATTGATTTGTTAATAATTGTTTTAGGCAACAAGTGGTTTTTATCAATCATATTCAAGTGTTTAATAACAAGAAAAAAAACGATGACAGTAGAAAAAGATTGAATGAATGGAATTTGTTACTCCAAGCTGTTTTTTCACCTCTACCTTCTCCTCAGGTTTGCTTCAATGTTTTAATACAATTTTTATGAAAGAAAATTATCACTATCATCAGTTTCAGTTTTTTCAGTGTTAGCTTGTCTTTTTGAATGAAGATTCCTAAAAGCTTTATTCTTTGTGGAGACTGGTAGCTGATTAGGCCTATGAAAGATTAGCAGGTTCTTCGACAGAAGCTGCAGGGAAGGTCTGAGAAAGTGATATTGCTATTGTAGCACTACAGTTGCTTCAGTGCTGCCTTTTTTTTTTCTTCTTCCACACTGACTTTATGGCTGTTCTTGAAGAGTGAGGTGGCTTGGGTGATAGTTTGCCAACACGATTCTCTATCAGTTGCTTTAAATTGAACAGAAACAAATATATGAACCATCCTCATCATCCAGGCTGCAATATTATGCCAAAGAACACTGAGAACAAGGTGGAGACAAAGAAGAAACCCTATTTTCTTTCATTTAAAAAAAGGGAAAAGTAGTACAATAGACAAAAAATTGAAGCTCAGTTTAATTTGGAAAATTATAATTAATTTTCTATTGGGAATTAGTAGTTAAACATTTAATGAAAATGCTGATTAACACCCTGTTTTGGTGCGACTGTAAAATTAACTTGGGGAAAAAGAGTTTGTTTTGTTTTTTACAATAAATTTTCACTTCCTAGTTAATTTCAGTTGAGCATATAGAGATTGTAAAAGTAATTTAGCAAACCCAATATGACAAATAAAAATATAAATAAGAATACACATTGAAAGACAAATTTTCATGAGGTTGTAAAGTTCTTATGAATTTCTGTTTAATTTTATACTAAGAACTGGAACTGTAAACTTTGACTTATGTTTATATATATATATATATATATATATATATATATATAAATCAACTGGGACCAACGATATAAAATGGGTTAGAATAAAAATAGAACACTGAAAAATTGTTACCTGTTCCATGGACGGGTTTAATTCTTTTGGTAAAGTCAAGTGAACTGGCAAGGTCAAGCTGTCCTGATTGACGCAAGGCATTGATAAACAGTGCCATTGCATTGGTACTGTGAAGGGTGTCCAGGTGACGGAGCAAGGCCCGATTACGTTCTGGGTGCTCCTTCTGGCTGATATCATCGTAAGTCTCCTTTGTGATAACACCATGCTGTAACAGATAGTCACAGACAGGCTCAGAATCAAGATCTTCGACAAGATCTTCACGATCACTCAGCCGTTCTGCTACCATAGCCTCTCATCACCTGTAAAAATAACAAAGGAATAAAAATAAATTTAAATACTTTCAGTTAGCCATAAAAACTATCAATATCTTAGGCAAAGCAGTTTTTTTTTTCAAATAAAAAAAAAATAAATGAATCCAGATAAAAACATCACAAGAAAAAACAAATCTTAAACCAAGTGTTTACTCAATAAATACTTTGTCTCACTCAAATTAAAAATCACAATTAATTTATGGTAGCTAAACAGGGTTAGAGCTAATTTTGTAGAGAAGTGTTTTTTTCCTGAGACTTTATTAACAACCGTGAGATAAATAAAACTTAAAACTTGTAATTCCCAAAACTAAAGTTGACTGTAACAGGAGGTTTACAAATATATTAAAATCTTTTTTATTAAAATCATTAAATAGAAACTTAGTTAAGCTTATACTTTGATCAATGTTTTAGCCTTTATGTTTTATTTCTGTTGTTTTTAAATTCATTTCTAAATCCTCAAAGTTAATGTAAAATATTCCAGGAACCCACTGTAACCAAGTTATAAGACATTACAATAAAATGTTTTGTTCTCTGGATTACATTTTAAATAATAATTTGAGATAACATTTGGGTAAAGGTCAAACTAATGTAAAAAATAAAATAAAAACATTTTCTTGAATTCAAAATTACTGATAGATACATACATTAAATTCTAGGAAAATCTGTACACAAACTGTCATAAAACAGATAACCAATTCATTCAAATTTTATACTAAATGAGAAGTAATGCTATTGATCTATTTAATGAGAAAAGATAAAATGGATGAACATTTTTAACAGGTATATAAACAAACATTAGGTTCTTTGATGAAGAACAGAGAACCAAATATAAGAAAATAGTTTTTGAAGTACTCAATGGAAGATTTTTGGTGTTATTAACAATATTTTGGCCAGTCTATTCTCTAACCTTTGTCAGGTGTAAAAATTCAAGAGAAAAAAGGAGGGGAAGGGTTCTTTCTCTCTGACCTAAAGTCCTATACTTGTATCTCCATGGACAATCCAATGGATACATTAAAATTGGGTGGGAGTACTACATATTTTCCGTTTAAACCTAATATTTATCATCTGGAGGAAAGCCGAGCTATACGTTCCCCATTGCCCTTGGTGATCTCTAACATTTACATGGAGATCTTTTAAGACTTTTCTCAAAGAGATACTCCTTTGTAACTTGGTTTTTGACAAGATGTCTGGTACAGGTGAACCCATAAAATGAAGATAAAATGCCAGAAAATATTTGACCTCTTCAAATAAAAATTGTGTTAACCAGGGATTCTAAATCCCCAATGCATGGAATTTTATACCACATATACATAGTGACATAGAAATTATAATTTTATAGTAAAATGAGATTATTATAGCAAAGCTCAAATAAAATAAATAATCTTAATTTAAGTTAAGGTTAAGTAAGGTTATTTAGTTTAATGGCATATCAACCCTTAAGGGTTATTCAATACCAAATACTGTTTATACATATTTTATATGATTTGTAACCGAATAATTTGTTGGTAACATTATTTTTAAATGAGTTAGAGCTCATTTATTTGCACATAGTTAAATGGTTTCAAGTATTGCTATTTAACACAGATAATTCAATTTTATATTAATCATTTATTTGCACAGTCAAATGGTTTCAAGTATTGCTATCTCAGCTACCGCTTTAATGTATAAAAAAAAATAAAATAGACTAATGTTAATCTTTAGAAGCATTAATGATTTTAGTTATCTTTGTAAGTATTTTTTCGTATTTAAGAAAAATGGAATTGAATTTAAATGCATCAACGAAAAGGGATTTTAAAAAATGACCACAGCTATGAAAGGTCAAAAGAAAAAGTAGAATTCATATTACACAACAATTGACTAATTTTGACAGTTGTTTTGGGGTCTGTTTATGTAATTGTGTATATATGCTTTTGAAATGACTTGGACTAACAGGCTCCTTTTACCTGAAAGTCCCCCAAAATTATATGAATTAATGACTTGAGGTAACAATAAATATAAAATCAAATATACCAAAAATAAATGAATTAACAAAATTTAAAAGGTATCGTAAATATCAGTTGTCGCAAATTTAATTTATTGTCATTTTTGGCAATTTTAACAACTAATAAATATTCACCAGTAAAATAAGATATTTGAAACCGCTGCACTGGTGTTAGGATTTTAAGCAGTGTACCATTCATTTGGTTTGCATATTCTGTAAAGTCAAAGAGAGACAAATCGTAAATTTTCATGTCAAATGTAAACGTCCCAATGTCAGCTTGAACCTCGGAATCAATTTTGAAACACCACTTTCATTCCTTTTCAAGTGTTGACATGAGAAACAAGGTCAGAAAAATATATCCTGTATCACATGAACAGCCAAGTGACTTCATTTGTGTTTGCTTAAACAACAACACTAAAAATGCTCAATTTATAAACACCCTCTTCTACAAAAGTAAATAAATAGTTCGTTCAGCAGTTAATCATAAAAAAAAAAGAAAGAAAAAAGTTGTTTCATCTATTTCATTGGTCAATAATTAATTGATCTTAAGCTCATTTGTTGACAATTATACCACGTTTTAACTTTGAGGTTTTTACATATTGGACTTCGAAGCAAGTTTTTCTTTCCCACTGTTTATTTCACAAGCATTGTTATCCATTAAGTATAAAGTGTATGACATACAATTACGAGAGACAGACAGACAGACAGCAAAAATAAGAAATAAAAACAGAACGGTGGAAAAATTGTACAACCGTAATACACACATGCACGACATAAAATTTAAACACGTGTCATCAAAACATTTTTTAATTAATGCGGGTTTAGACAGGTCAACAGAGGCTTATTTGAATTTTGATATGTCGAGACACGATCAATATTGTCGTTTCATCTATTTTGAATCGATTCACCACACAATTATATTCCAATAAAAATAAAATAAAATAAATGAATAAATAAAATAAATGCTTTGTTTCTGAACACAATATGAGTGCATTTTTTTTTTAAGTAGACACTGAGTTGAACCAAAAAATTAATTCAGTATTTGTATATTTCATCATTATAAGCAAGTGCACTTATTCTTTTTTCTAATTAAAAACAATATCGTATTGAATTTCCGGATAACGTTTTGTCTTGATTCGTGAATGTGAATCTTCAGAGTTTTAAAAATCATTTTAATCTTTTGATTTCATTTCTAACAGGAAAAATAATAAATGTTTATTCACATCTTAAACGAAGCGGCACGAGTAGCATCAATTCCAGTTCGATAATTTAAAAAAAAAGTAAAACCCTGCAAATCTCAATGTTGAGCAATTCAACTAAATTAGTCATTACTTTTCGTTCCCAATCCATGATGATTATTAAAGTGTAAGAGTCAAAAATATTTATTCTATTCTCAAGGTGGGGGCCCTTCAGTCAGGAACACGCCTACATTCTTCTACGTTAGAAGAATTGAAGACGCTAACAATTTCAGTGGAACTCCAACTCAATATATATATATATATATATATATATATATATATATATATATATATATATATGTGATTGTTGTTGCTATTTTATTTCAAATAATAGTTTTATTTGCAACCAAACCAGGGAATATATTGTTAAAGTAAAAAAAAAAAAAAACTGTATGCAGAAATTAGGTATATAATAAAAGAAAATCGATTCTTGAACAACAGAATTTCGTCATGTTGTTGGTTGATTGAATCGACGAAGAAAGGATAAAATCGAAATAAATACGAATTACCGGTGAACGGCAAAAAGAGAAACAAAAGGATAAACATTAAAAGTCACGATGTAAATGAAAGAAATAATGAAAAGTAATCAAATAATTCAAAGTAATGGATGAGAAAGAAAAAGGGAAAGTAAATAAATAAATAAAAGAAAAAAGAAAAATAAATAAAAACAATAATTATTCTAGAGTCAAATCGATAATAATAACGTTTGTGCTTTGGTTATTTTTATTTTATGACTCATTCAAAACCAAAAAGGAGACAAAATTGAGCTGGAAAATAAGACATAGTTGAAATAAAATCGTATGAAAAAAATCTTTGTTTTTTTTTTTAATGCATGAAACAATTATGTGCAAATCGTTTATGGTTCACCTCATTTCTAACAACCAGAAAAAAAAAAAAACTTTTTTTATTTATTTATACTCCTTCTATTTAGTTATTCACTGCAAGAGCAATTTTGGAACTAGTAAACTGAATCAAGTTGTAACACCCACTTTGTTTTAGACTGATCAGGTTTACTTTCTTTCTATAGTAGCAAAATTCCTGTTTTGTTTTATTTTTTTGATTTTGTTTTATTTTGTGACAAATTTATTACCTATATCGTAGTCACGTGATCTGTCACCTCCATCCTTCAAATAAGAAATGGATTTTTCTACCTGCCGTTGTTTCAGTGAGAAATAATCCATGGCACTTTAGTAAAATTCATTTAGATTTGACATTTTTGCTTGATGAAATCTAAAATCGAGAGAGAGAGAGAGAGAGAGAAATTCATAATAAATAAATAGATAGAGGGATGCTGACATTTTTTTTCAGTAAAAAACAATAACTGAGCTGCTTTCTTTATGTTGGTGAACATTAAGAAAAATAAATAAATGTCGCCGGATTTTTCACAATGATGATTATGATCCTTGCAGTGATCCTCTGATCAGCGACTGAGATTATTGATATATAAAAAGATCTGAGGTTTACTTAAAATCTATAAAGTAGGATTCTAAAATAAAATAACGAAAAAGGAAAAGTTTTCAATCTAAAGAAAGCAAAAAACCGACTGTTTTTGCTATTTTCATTTAAAAATAGACCATGTTCACAAGTTAAATTAAATACAGTTTACTATTTTTAATTGACGTGCATAGATATTTAAAAGAAAAAAAAAAAAAAAAAAAAGAAAACTGGGTATATTTAATCATCAATAAGCAGACTAGACTGGTGACAATTTTCTACGGTGGAGGTATTTTTATGCGTATTTAAATGATAAATAAATTAGAGAAAAAAAAGAAAAAAGAAAAAAAAGGATTTCCGACGATCCGGCGACAACCACTGCTACTAGGAAATCAACTGAAATGTACGGAGAAAGAAAAACGAGATGGGAAAAGAATCCAAACAAACAGAAAAACTATTAAAATGTAAATTCTGATTTTCAAGAAACACGTTTAAAAATGTTTTCGAAAAAAAGGGAATAAATTAAGTTTTTTCCCTTTTTTTTTTTTTTTTTTTTTTTTTTACAAAACTTAGCTGGAAAACACGATTTTTCTTAACTAGAAACAAAATGATTTTTTTTTTACAATATCACTAAGTAAAAATAAATCGGCTTTCTTTTTTAGTACTAAAAACTTGTATAATGTGTAGACTATGAAACAGACATGATCTAGTTTTAATAATACTAACATCATTAACTACTATTTGATGGTAGCTTCTTTTTTTTTTTTCCTTATTTATTTCTTGTTTTAATCAAAATCTTTTCAGTCGGCAATTTTATCAATGTTTTACAATTACCTCAAAGCTTACGTTAAAATAAAATAGAGAGAGAGAGAGAGAGATTTATAACCTGCAAAGACTAAAATCTTAACAGATGTGATGATAATAATTATAATAATAATATCCATTTTTCCGAACACACACCTTAGGGAAGTGGTATATCCATGCAGTTAGCAGGAATCGCAGGTTACTCATCCATTCCAAGAGAATATGGTTTTGTTGTTTTCTTTAACGTTTTCATTTCGAGTAGTCAAAAAAAACATAATAGAGACGAATTTCATGCCATTCTTTCTAAAATGAAACAGAAAGATAAGGCTTAGAGTTTGAACATGAAGAGGACGAAAAAAAATTAATAATAGTAATAATAGTATTAATGATAATAAAGGCTATAAATGACGTCAAAAGCGCATAATTGTTGCCAATCACTAAATAAATGTCTATCACATTATCGCAGCTGCATGTTGACTTTTTTCTGCCGTTTGTGAGGGACAAAATAATTCGAATTGCGCTGCTGCTGCTGCTGCTGTTAATGGCAAGGATCAAGATAATTGCTCATCTGGTAAACATGACAATACACTACATTATCAGTTCAATACCAGAAACAGGCATTTAAACTACCTGTCTTAATCCTTCATTACACACGATAAATAATCTGCTTCTGTTAGTGTTTACGTTAAGTAGTTTTTCTTTGTTTTTTTAACGTTATTTTTATTTTATTTTTTTTTTTGCCTTTGACTTCAAATTAAAATATTGAAGGATTAAGCGGGTTGATCAAATTATTATTTTTTTAAATTCTTTTTAAATTAAGTAAAAATCAGACAATTTTGATTTTGAAGAATAATCAGTTAATTAAATTAGAAAGTTTTAAAATTATAACCAAATTCTTTATATTCCTAGTTTATTGTACTTGCTAGGTAGATAAAGTAAATAATTCATTTAATTTCGACAAGCTATGAAATCAAATTTTGATTTTTGTTCTTTGTTGTATTACTGCTATGCTTCATTAGACAATCATCATGCCCAATAAAAAAGTTAAAATCCAAGCCAGCAGTCAGTTAATAAGCCATTCTGTTTTAAACTTTTACTTAAAAGAAAAAAAATCTAATGTTGACGACGTAACTTTTTTATAGGCTTCAATAAGGAAAAAATAACTTATGCTTGAATTATAGGATTTTTGTTGATGTATAGCCAAAAGAGAAGAAAGAGTGACATTGGACTATAACTTGTCAAACAAGTATTAGTTAACAAGAAGTTTCAGGGAGAAATTTGAAGGGTTTTTTCTACGGATTTTGATTGGTGTTTGAATGGTCAGTTATCACCTACCTTTTCTTAATGACAGACTAACCACAATAGGCCATGTTACAGTGCTATTCTAATTGATTATTTTTGCAATCACTGATTCACTGATAATCATCTGCATCAATTAATTGTCCTAGTGATCATATAATGATAATAATTAAAAAACATGGTTTATTATCATAGATATAATTATTCCATTTATTTGCTACTGATGTTAATGATGATGTCTATTCTTAATAACAGCTTTCTTATTTAAGAACAAAAAAGTTTAAGCAGAATATTTATCAAAAACAATTCTCACATATAATAAATGGGTACAATTAGTTTAACAGACCAACTTCTTGAGAAAGTAAGGACATTTTTTGTCCCAACTTAAAATCAGAATTAATTTATTTCTTCTCGTTAAGCTTGTTCTAACAAGCTTGAACAATTTAAGATTTAATATCAGTTATTAATTTTCACTTAAATGCTCACAAAAACAAAAAGTGCAAATAGCTACAATACTGATTAGTTGTTTCTACAAAATACTGAATTTCTGTCTGAATGTGCATTGTATTCATTTATTGTGTATTTCACTATAATTCAGCAAAATAAAGTTTCAGTACTCTATCACTTAATGACTGGTATTTTTGTGAACATTAAGAAAATAGTTTGTAAACTTGGACATATTTGTCATTAATAAATTTGAACATTTTTCTCAGTTCCCTTTTCATTCTAAGAATATTCAGCTTTTATGAATTAAAAAAGTATCATAAAATTAGTAATAATCTATCTATATTTAGATATGTGGTGCATTCAATAAGTTTCCAGACGTTTTTTGTACAGGCATTTAAAATTGCTGTAGACTCTTGAAAATTCACTATGTTATTGCTATACATCTTATGAGATGACTGACCAATTTTTATGATTTCAGGTTCAAATCAACAGCTACAGCATCAACTGGAATACACCCTACTAAAGCCTGATTGTCATAGCTGGTGAATTTCAAAAATGCAATCTGCCCTTGAGGACACTTTAGAAGAACGATATGCAATAAAATTCTGTTTTAAACTTGGAAAAAATGCCACAGAAATGTACAGACTGCTTCAGACTGCTTTTGGAGCATCTTGCATGAATCAAGCATCAGTTTTTGAGTGGCATAAGAGATTCAAGGAAGGCAGAGAGTCTGTGAGGGATGATGAGAGGAGTGGGAGGTGTAAGGAAGTCAATACACCAGAGTTGATTAGCCAAAGGGTTAGGGTTAGGGTAACTATGTTGAGGTTTTAAGGGAGTTCAGGAAGAGATTCCGTCGGAAGAGGCCAGCACTCTTCAAATCGGGTCAGTGGCATTTCCAGCAGGACAATGCACCAGTCCACAACTCCATCCTTGTCACAGACTATTTGACCAAGATGGGCATCAAGACAGTTCCTCAGCCTCCCTATAATCCAAACCTTGCTCCCTGTGACTTTTACTTATTCCCTAAGCTTAGAGGCTGTCATTATGAGACAACTGAGGAGATTAAAGAGGCTGTGATGAAGGTCATTGACACGCTCACACAAGAGGACTTCCATGGGGCCTTCCAGAAGTTGTTGGAATGGTACAACAAGTGCATTGCAGCCGGAAGAAATTACTTCAAAGGGGACTAGAGTTTCATGTGTGTACTATCAATAAAATTGCCCATACGAAAAAAGTCTGGAAACTTATTTAATGATCCTTGTATCTTAAATTAGTAATGATCAATATATCTTTAGATATCATGAAATCATACAGGTTTATTTTAAAAGTAAAATAAATGAATAAATAAACTGTATTCTGATTGAATAATAAATATTCAATTATATTTTAGATTATAACCAAAGAAGAATGAAAGAAAATTGTTTTAACTTCTTCAGAAAACTTTATCTACCTTGAGAGAAATGATAGTTAGTTGACAAGTAATCAAGAGTTTAATATTAATACTAACATTTAATTTTGTAACAAGTTATTGCAGAAAGATAAGGCAATTCAAAATACATATAAAAATAACAAAATTACAATATTTTATCGGCAACAGTGATGTAGAAATGGGTTTTCCTCAGATGGAATTCAAGCTGCTTAGGTATATGTACTTCTAGGTAGTGGCACATGTACTGGCTGATCAGATTCTAAGGGTTATAGAACTCTTAACTGCTTGTAGTCATAAACATAACATTTTTTAAACATTTACTACAGATTTATTTAATCTATTTTATTAAAATATCTATGTAGCATTCAATTTTTTTACAGTTCTTGCTGGTATTTTTCAAAATAATCTCCTTTGTCAGTCCATATAATACTAATTTAAAGATGATACTATATACTAAAAACTTTTGATCAAAAATCAACTTATGTCAGATTGCAGACTTATTGGCACATACTCAACATCTTATATTTTCTCTGGATCAACATTATAATTTTTATTAAGAAAGAAAATATAGTTTGTTCTTTTTTGATAATTTTATAAAAGCCTCTTTTCTATCTTAATTCCTATCATTACTCCTGTTGGAAGACATAAATTTAAATATCATCTTTTCCTTTATACTTTGTACAATAAGTATAATTAAAAACAGATGGAATTTAAAAGGTAATGAATAAATTAAAATGCAAAGATATTCTAAATAAGATTTTTTCCTTCAACTGTCAAGAGACAAAAGAATTATAAAAGGGTCCTAGAAAAAGCCCTTAAGACAGATGGCTAACTTGTGCTAATTTGAAGATTTTCTTCTTCTTCTTCTTCAAGGAAGGGAGGATAATAGCAGGGAAAAGTGTGAGGGTTAAAAATAGGTTAAAAAGGAAGATGTAGATGAAGCAATCAGAATTTGGCCTACTTTCAGTACAAACTTTATGGGGGCTTCATAGGATTTAGGTGAGTAAAAGTGGAAATGAAAAGAAATTTCTAATATAGACTTTTGTTTATCTAATTGAAATCTCTATAAGCAAGAAAGTAGTCTTAATTTTTGAAAAATTTGTAAAAGCAGCATATTCATCATCGAGGGTTCTGAAAAAGAAATATTCACAAATAATTAAACATATTTCTTTTTCTTTTTTCCTTAAATCTTTACCTCAAGACAGCACTTTATCAATTCAAAGAAGCAAAGAATGATTTATTTCACATTAAGTCATATCACTTATAAGGGTTCCTCGATAGATACTATAATAAAACATTATCTAATTTAACTTGTATTTGAAAAACTCAAATAAGGTTGAATAAGGGGAAAAAAAGTTACAAAGAAAACTGATAGGATTCAAACTAATATAATTATATTAATAATATCAATTATAATTCTTTTATTAAAATTTTAGATGATGTTGAAGATGTTTTTTTTTATCATTCACTTTCTATGGGTTACTGTTTTGTTTACACTGAGCATGGTGCATGAAAAATGGATTCAGGTCAATTTGGATATATCAGATATATTTCAGGTATATCGAATGGATTCAGGTCAATTTGGATATATCAGATATATTTCAGGTATATCGGATGGATTCAGGTCAATTTGGATATATCAGATATATTTCAGGTATATCGGATGGATTCAGGTCAATTTGGAAACATAAGATATAATATCTGACATTTACAAATGGACCCAAATCTATCTTTCATGCACCATGCTAACCCCTAAAAATAATTAAAAATTTCAAATAGATATAAAATTTATTTTTCAGATTTGAAGAGGTATTAACTTAAATTTTAAAATAAAAATTGTGTTTAGAAGCCATTTCTAGGCTGGGCAACCATTAAAATGAAATGAATTCCCTCTTACTAGCTTGTCATCTGGCTATGATAGAGATAGTCTTAGTGCCTATAAGAAGAGAGAGTGAGCCATCTGTTTTTCATAATGATTACCAAGAGAGTGGGTTACAAACACTAGGCATGAAAAGAACACCATTTTACAGCAAAGTGGAGATAGAATCCACCTAAAACTAGTCTCAGCTGAATCTCCTAGAATAGTTAAAACCTTTCTTGGCATGACTAACAATTCTTGAATGTTTTCAAAAATGGCAAATCCTTACAGACACTGAAGGACAAACAGACATTTGTTGAATTATAACAGGAATAAACAAAATCTATTTCAAGATGTCTGTGCAATAAATAAAACTAGCATTTGAAGAGTTTATTCCTTCCATGTTTTAAATATACATATGTAATCATTTTGATTATTTAGGGTCTGGGAAAAAGATTAGAATTGCTCCAGCTCTCATTTTTAAGAGAAGCTTTTATATCTGTTTTTGTAAGATCCTTTTCATTTAGCTTTTGTTTTTTTTCATTATTTTTGCCAGATGTTAAAAGTAATCCTAATTAGTTAAACTTTAGGAATGGATAAAAGTAATTAAAGTCACATGAATTATATGCATTTTCTCTATTTCCAAGAAGTATTTATTTTATGCCAATTTGAAAATTATCTCAATATGCATGTCATTATATGGTTAACCACTGCACAGTGGCATATTAGTATTTCTCTTCTCAGTATCTGGAGATATAGAATTGGAGAGAGATAGAGGATGTGTATGCATTTTTTTGGAGGTGCCTGTAGTATAATGGTTATCATCGTAGGAAATGGACACAGTGAAAGGAGTTCAAATCCTGGACCAGGCTGAGGGCATTTCACATAGCTCTAATAGTCTTAGGAAAGGTATGAATCCAACTACTCTCTCTCTCCAGCTATGGGCAAATAGTCAGGCTGACTGATCTCTTTAACCTTGGTATAGCAACCAGTCTAGGAGAAGGAAAACTCTAAATTCAAACCTGTCAAACTGCTTAAAAATTGACCTCATGTCACATCCTGCTCGTGCAGAGAGGTTGGTAAATACATGCATGCATTTTTTTTAATACGATAAGTAGTATTCATCAAATTTTAAACTATTATATAAATTTTTGAAAAGTGGAATCTGAATGATGCCTGGTTACACATCTTTAAAGAAAACTTAATCCAATTCAAAACATTTATTAAAGATAAAAAAAAAATATTGTTAAGCATTATACATTTTTGTTTGAATATTTTTCAATTTTGAACTGAGATAATCATCGCGGTCAAGGTTAATGAGAAGGTATAGTTAGTATATTCAATAATTTCCTTTTAATTTGGATAGAATATGTACCAGAAATATTTGCATAAAATTGAGTTATTTCTATATTCCACAAGTATATAAGCACAATCAACCACAATCTGTTATATTTAAGTTTTGTGGTGTTTTTCTGTAAATGTTTTGAGGTCAGTAAAGGTTAGTTTTGAAAAAATGAATAGCAAAAAATAAAAACAAAATAAAAACATGAGAATCTAAATAAAAATAAATAAAAGAAGCATCACAACTAATTGTATTAGTTATTATTAACATTTATACCAATTTCTATTTAGATATAAAGTGCATAATTTTAGGATAAAAAATTACATTTATTGGAAAACCACGTCAACTTATGAATTTTATTGAGATTACTCAAATAACATTACATTCGTAGTGATTTGCTTTTAGCATTGAATCTCTGGCATATAGATACAGAAAATAGTCATTAGTCATATACATTTTTCAATATTCTTTGTTAAATTCAGGTACAGTATTTACCTGTGAATAAAAACATTAAAAACAACAAAAATGCTGAATGCAGTCAGAAAAATATATAATGTAATGAAAATTGTTGATGTCAGAATTTTTCCTTCATTTTGATATAAGCGTAATAGACAAGAGTTAGCCAAAGGCAAAATAGAACCATCCCCCCCCCAATGGAAGGGGAAAGAAACAAGTTTGATAACATTAGTACATATGCTACTTATACATTTGCATTAATCAATTTTACGCAAAAATATTAGTAAATAAAGTGGAAAAACGCAGTAAATCTATTTTTAATAGAAACAAAGATGATTGTCTTCTTTTTTTTTTTACAGAATATGAAATAAATATAAAGTTCTATAAAAAATATTTCTGGAAATTTATATTTTTCTCAGAAAAGAAAAGAAAAGAAAATATCAAAAAAGTATTTAACCTGTTTTGTTATGATCACAAAATAGAAAGCAAGTAATGGACTTTATGATATGAGAGACATAGAACTAAAAGAAATATATATATATATATATATATATATATATATATATATATCATCATCATGTCGTGCCGCCAGCATGGATATCTCTGACCCTCTCTCGCCACTTCTCCCTATCATTCATCGCCTCTGGCAGGTCTTCAGGGTTACATCCTGTGTCCTCACTTAGCTGCTGTGTGTAAGTTCGAGCTGGTCGTCCTGCTTTTGCTTGGCCATATGTGGGGGTCCATAGGAGTACATCACTTATGAGCTCATCCTTGCTTCTCCAGCAGTGTCCTGTGTGTCTGGTTAATCTAACTTGTATAGTTTTCGTGACGGGAGGCAGGTGGCCGTATAGTTGGTGTCTCGTGGGGTGTTGCCGCCAGGACTTGTTCAATATTGCTCTCAACATTCTTGTGTAGTTGCCATCTAGTTTCTTCTCCAGCCGTTTAGTTAGCGTCCATGTAGTGCATCCATGTAGCAGTATCGATATAACTGCTGCCTGGAAGAAACTGCGTTTCATTTTATCGGTCAGGTCTGATTTCCATATGATCGAGAGCCTATCGATAGCCGTCCATGCTTTCGTCAGTCGTGTGTCGATGTCGATTTCGGTTGATGAGACGCTACTTCCTAGGTAGGTGAATTTGTCTACTAGTTTCAGAGAGGCTCCGTCTAGTGTGGTAATGTTGCCCGTTTGGTTGTAACACATATATTCAGTTTTGTGCGCATTGACATGGAGGCCAATGCCTGCTGCAGCTCGTTCCAAACTATGCAGTAGTGTCTCTGCTTGATTAGGCGTGTTCGCCAGTAACGCTAAGTCATCAGCATAGTCGGCGTCTGTGATTGTTTTTGCGGGGGTACCTTTTGCTTCTTTTCTTAGTCAGCTCGAAGCCATTTTCTCTGATTTTGTCGATCGAAGTTCTAAGCACGTAGTCTAGACAGATGATAAAGAGGTATGGGGCTAGTGTGTCTCCTTGTAGCACTCCTGCAACAATGTCGAAGTATTCTGTGTCTCTATCTGGTGAACATACTTTCACTTTGGTGTTTCTGTAGAGAATCATTATTGCTGCTACGGTTTCTTTTGGTAGGCCGTATGCTTGTAGGATTTGTTCCATCTTTCCTCTGTGGATGGAATCGAAGGCCTTGGTAAAGTCAACAAATAGTAATGTCGCCTGAAGGTTTTTTGCCCGAACACCTTCAAGGATTCTACGGATGGTCAATATTTGTGAGGTTGTGGATCTATTTCTCCCGAAGCAATTTTGGTTTTTCCTAAGGATGTTGTCTATTTTGGGTTCTATGCGGTTTCATAGTAGGGCATTGTAGATTTTGGCTGCTATGGATGTAAGTGTTATCCCTCGGTAGTTCTTGGCTAATCCGAGGTCGCCTTTTTTAGGGAAAGGAAAGATGCATCCCTTCATCCATCTTTCTATCCTATTTTGACTATAGACTGCGTTGTATTGCCAGAGCAGTATATCATCGAATTGTCTAGTCTTCCACACTTCTGGGGGGATCTTGTCCAGCCCTGCAGCTTTCCTATTTTTAATTTTTCTAAGAACCGAGTCGAGTTCTTCTTTGGTGAAAGGACCTAGTTTAATGTCTAGTTGCTTACTGATAATTCTGGTAATCGGTTCATCCGTTATTTTCGGTGGGTTTCCTAGTAGATTTTTGAAATGCTGTTCCCACAGCTTTACTCTTTCTTGTTGGCTTGCAGCTTTCAATTTTGCTTTGGCTGTGCCCTTCCTTCTACTTACTTCGTTTATTGTTTGCCAGGCTATCCTAGATTGTCTATCTTCCACCAAGTCTCTAATCTTATCTATCTGATTTTGTATGTATTCTGCCTGTTCTTTTAGATATATTCCTGCTAATTGATATTGTGCCTTTTCTTGTTTTCGGGCATTTGTATTAGTTGGGTTCTTCCAATAGCTTTTGGAGGCAGTTTTCACGAGTGCACGTTTTTCTCTAACCGCTGAAGTTTCCCAAGGGACTCTATATTTAGTTCTAGGTTTTGTTGGGATACACTTTGATGCCGCCTCAAGGTGTGCTTCCACAAAATTTTCATATTCGTCATTTGGGGTAACTTTTTCTGTCTTCTCTTGTTGTGCTTCGAATCTGTTTCTTAATTCTAATGCATATTTGTCTCTAATATCTCTGTTGTTAAGTAGGGCCCAATCAGAGTGCTTAGTTGTCGCTGTTCATGTGGCATTTTTTCGTAGGCTTAGTCGTACTTTGGCCGTAACTATTCGATGATCGGAGGACACACCCACAAAAGAGGAGTATCCTCGCAATTCATCGCACTATTTTTCCATTTCCTGTTTATAAAGACGTAGTCTATCTGTGCTTTACTATTATTTGTGTATGTGTAGGTCCATAATTTTCCCTCCCTTTTTTGAAAGTTTGTATTGAGGCATGTTAATCTATTTTCTATCATGAAATCAATTAGATGTTGTCCATTCCTGTTTGACTTGTTGTGTCGGCTGTATTTGTTGTTTCTGTTTTTCCCGATTTGTGCATTCATATCTCTGCCAATAACTAGCAGGTTGTGTTTTTCGGAATGCTACGCACTAGGGAGGATAGCTCCTCGTAGAAGGTGACTAGTTCGGTTTCTTCGCTAACATTGGTAGGAGATGATTGTTGCTTTGGGGTTGCCATTAAGTGTTGCGGCCATCATCCTAGGTTGTATTCTCTCAATGCTATTAAGTGTTTTTAGCGATCGTGGTCCTATAAGCATTCCCACCCCTCCTACTGATGCATTGACAGAGTTTTTCCATGCCGATACAGTCACCAGCATCCATCCATTGCTAGTTTCGTGATATTTGATATCTTCGGTGTGAGTGTATCGGTGTTCTTGTATGCAAATTATGTCTATCTTATGTTCTACAGCTGATGTAGTTAGCTCTGGTAGTTGACCTATTCTATTTAGGGTTCTAACGTTAAATGTCGCTATCTGTATTGTTTGTTTGCATTTTAGTAGTTTTTGTTTGAGCTCTGTAGCTGATTTTTTGAAAACTGAGGCCAGGGCTTCAACCTCTGCAGGACGCGCCCCTTTTTTACCCGCGCGAAGAGCGATGCGGTTTATGTATGTGGTTTGAGTATGAGTCATGGTTATCTTTCGATGGCTGTTTTTATTCTCATCTATAGAAGCCACTCTTATAGATGATATATATATATATATATATATATATATGTAATTACATATATATTTATTTATATATATATATATATATATATATAAATAAATATATATGTAATTACATATATAATTTTTTTTATGCATATATGAAGGTCAACTGAGTAATTTAGCGGGAGATATTGATAGGTTACTATTAATACCTTGTAAAAACTTTTCCAGGCTTTGATATGATGATTACTGGTTTGCTTTAGATGTTAGTCAATTTATCTCTGGCATTAGAAATTAGTATTCAAGTCCAGGTAAAAGATAAGATTTTGAATGATAATTTTTAAAGTTTATAATTCTTCCACTGAACATATTAGCACTGTATAATCTACCTAAAATTACAGTATATTTGTGTCTATGCAAAATCTGTGATTGGTAATAAAGTCACAGGAAAAATTTCAAGTGGCAGGTTAGGGTTAAATTTTATAAAGAAACATGATTTTAATTTGAGTAAGAAGTGAAGTTGGTTAGTTGGTTGTATTTTACATCATATCAACAACCCTTGTAAGTTATTTAATGCCAAATACTGTTTAAACTTAAATATTACATATACATGATTTGTGAACAAATAGTTTATTGGTAACAATTTTTAAACAAGCAAGAGGTCATTTGTTTGCACACAGTTTAATGGTTTCAAGTATTATTATCTAATTCTAATAATTGAATTTAATATTAATAAAAAGTTCTATTTGGCCCATGACGAGATTCTAATAGGTACGACCAATCCAGGTCAGAGTGGACCTAGGAGTAATGGTAATGAAGGGGTATTCCATATTCCCCAAAACTCCTGGGCTGAAGCCTCACCATCAGATGGCTTAGTGTCATTTCTAGGACACTCATTAGTGGAATCTTATCTCTCTGCAGCAATGTAGTTGGTGTATTCTACAATCCCAGCCAACTGGGCAGTAAGAAGTAAGGGCTTTATTAAGTAAACACTTTTGGTTTAAGATTTGTTTTTGTTTTTCCTATGCTTTTGACTGAAATTTATAAAATCTACCCACTTGATATGAATATATAATGTGTTTTTTAGACAATTTCATAACAGTTGGATATTACATTTATTTTCTTGGAAAAAAATTGAGAAAGTTTGAACAGTTCATACAAAAGGAAAAGAGATCACTCCATATTTCAAAGGGATGGCTTCAAAGGAGACAAAAAAAAGTAGGTGTTAAGGTAAGTATTTTTTTATCAATAAATTCCCAAACTCTTGTCATATAAAGACTGTTAAAGTACAACAAAAATGAAGATATATCACCATCACATTATGAGAGAAATACAATACAAACAATTACATAACAGATATTCAGAAGAAAAGTGCAAAAATATTAATTTCAATTATTTCTTAAATTTAAGATCAATGACTCCAACAAAAAGGGCATTTTCTTTAAGACTATCAGATAGAAGTATTCTATCAAAACAGAAAGATATTTGTTGAGAAAAGGTTAGACGAACGCCCCTGTCCTCTCCTAATATCACTGTTTGTGTGAAAGCACAAAGCCCAACAATCACCTTGTAGATAAACTATAAGTTACCTAGGATTGTATGACACAATCCCCCCACCTTCCCTTCTGACTAGCATATCTACTAGCAATGTCTGTTTAAGACTTCAACTTTTGTAGATAAATCAGGTAAGTATATGAGTAATCTAGATATGTTCAGTCCTTCTTTACCTATCTACCAGCCTACTTACCTTCCTCAGTTCTCAGTAATTACCTATCCACCCTCCAGACTCCTTCCTCTCATACCCTTGGGAACATAAGGTCTTTTAATGTTTGTGGGATGAAAATGAGGGAAACAGTCCCTATTTTCTTTGCCTCTTCACATCATTACACTTTCTGCTAGTACATTCCTTCTTAGTCCATTTTTTTTATTATGCTTTCTTTCTTTGGCAGCACCTGGACATAGAGAAAGCCAGATTCTAAAGACAAGGGGATCAGGAGGTTTTAGTATCAGTCTTCTACTAATGTTTGATTAACAGCACTGTCTATAATTCCCACACTGGCATAATCATTATCAGACAGTAGAATATAACAAGTAACTTATGGTTGGCCAATATATTTCATATATTATAAATAAACTACAACACATCTGGTTTTTAGGACTTCTGAAGAAGAAAATAAGAATGAATAAAGAATGTTTAAGATCATATGCAAATCTTAGCATTTAAAGTAGGGCTGCATGGGTTTTGACCTAAAACACATCATTTCAAATACATATATTACAAATCTGCTGGCACAGTATCAATATACTCTTATTACAAATCTTTATCACCAGTTTAATTAGAAACAAATATATGTATTTTTTATTGTAGGTACTGACTCAATGAAAGAACCAACTTGCTTAATTTAAATAGTAGGTTATTTATTGTAAATATACTGTGTATATGGTAAAATAGGAAAAAATAAAAACATACTTGTTTCAATCTGTGTTCTTTTTACTAATCAGAAAATGTCACCCATAATAATCTATATTATAAAGATAATCCAATATTTGTATGTATGGTAAAAGAGCAAAAATGGACCCATATTCACACTCACTCTCATTTTCACAAGTGGGTAGAGTGTTCGCCAATGGTCCGGGAGACCTGGGTTCAATCCCAGGTCGCGTCATACCAAAGACTTTAAAAATGGTACTTGATACCTCCTTGCTTAACACTCAGCAATGTAAGGTAGAGATCAAGGGTAAAGTGGAGCAATCCAGGGAAAGAAGTAGTGCCCTCCCCTACACCTCAGTGTAGTAGCTATTGAAAAGGGAACCTTTTGGTCACCTTCGATTACGGTCGCCAACTATTATAGAGTACTTCCATTTATTAACAAATGATTTTAGTATAAATTTTCTGAATAGCATGGCTTCTGCAGATCATCTTTAGGCAAATAAAGATAATTTTTATTTAATCTTAAATACAAAGCAATCACATTTTCCCAATTAATACTGAGGTTTATTCAGTATATTAACTATATTGCATATTGCTTAATATTAAAATAAAATGCATTTTATAAAGGTATTTATCATATTTTTAAAAATTATGATCGGTAATATGAAACATTTGCTAGTTTCTCATTAGCTAAATGTCAGTTACTGCCTCAAAATCTTTTCTTAACGTAAAGACAGCATTTAAATTAAGATGAAGTTACTTGTGGGAAATAAATTGGCCTTTTCTAATCTCTTTAGGTCTGTTTCTAAAATAAGTAGATATAAATTTAAAAAAGATTGTCAAACTATACACTCAAGGACATAATAGCGGACAAATACACAAATTATATTAGTAAATTTTATTTCATCATTAAAGTTAATCAGTTTTTTTTAGCTATATTGAAGAACTAGTCTTATTTATATGTACAATGGGATGGTTTTGTATTTCTACTAACCATTGTCATATTTAAGTGTGGATTGTAGACTAACTTAATTGGTTTGTGTTTTGTTTGTCTTAGGAATGGATGTTATGCAGTTGTGATGTTTGCCACTAATAGTTTAGGTCAGTGTTTCTTGATGAGCTGAAGGTGTTAAGTATTAACAGGCTACTTAGTATCAATTAGGATATATCAAATTGTTTTGATTTAAAAAAATTCCCTGATAATTGACTTGTTTCCAACCACTTGCTGCTATTGTGTATTCTATTTGGTCAAGTACAAGGTGTTTCAGAAAACTAATTCGCATTCAAATGATCTCAAATTTTGAAAGCATCTGGAGAAACAACTGAAAAATCTGTTTAATGGTTTATGTTTTTCTTTTCAAGTCTAGAAATACCATTCATTGAAAAAGAAAGGGCATTTAAATATGAAACATTGAATTTGGAGTTGTTTCTGCACATGCTGTTCAAATTTGGGATCATTTGAATAAGAATTTGTCAAGTTATCAAATAAGAAAATATAATCAATTTTTCTGAAATATCCTGTACATTTTAAATATCAATTTTTAAAAAAATCCCCGTTTACTAAACTTTGTGATTTAACCTGATTAGTTTTATTCTTTAACAATTTATATTATGTTACATTAATCAAATCTTTTGTAGTGATAAATATATCTCTAACAAAACACCTTTTGTTGTCTAAAAAAAAAATTAAAAAAAGAGAGAGTATTCTATCTTTGCTTTTTGGAGAAGAGGGAATATTTCATAAATAAATTCTAATTTTTTAAGAAAAGCAAGTACACTTAATATGAGTTAAAACATGAATGCTGCTGCTGCTGTCAATATAGTTTACTGGAACCACACCCATTAGCAGCTGGCTTGAAACAAACATAACATTTGAGTACAATGAAAGGAATTTAGAGAAACTTTTTAGTTATTTCCCTTGATAAGAATATTCATGAGTGTATAAGTTAATGGGAAGAAATTTATCCATCATCACAAAAAAACAAAAAAATCTTTTCATATCTTTTTATGCTGGTATTTTGTCAAGAATTAAAAAATTGACATCATTAATTCAAAAGCATGTTTTATCTCTAAACAATAAAAAGAAATAGCAATCAGTTATACAGGTAAATAATAAAAATCAAGCTTGTATATATTCTGATTCTCCTTAGAATTGGAAATTCTTTGAAAATTTACATATTCTAGAAGTAAAACATTTCTGCTGTCCAAATTTGTCAGATGAAGAATGAAGATAGAGAAAAACTAGATGGGAACTACACCAGGATGCTGTGTGCTGTTTTGAACAAATCCTGGAAGCAGCATCCCAACAAAACAGCTGCTGTATGGCCACTTCCTTATTATCTCACAAATTATCCAAGTAGAATAAGCAAGATATACTGGATACTAATGAAGAAGTAAGGCTGAACTAATAAGTGACATTTTCATATGAACTCCTACACATGGACACACCTGTGTGGGCTGACCAACAAAAACTTACATTCATCAGATCTGCATGGACACCAGATGCTGTCTAGAAAATTAACCAAAAATAATGGCTGATAGGGACAGTTGGTGAGAGAGTTTAGGGAATCCATGCTATTAACATTCAATGATGATGATTATCATTTCCCTGCTTAATTCTAGTTGCTTTTTACTGCAACTCATCTTGATCATTAGCAAGGAAGAGCACACATCAAAAACAAGAATAAAGAATAGGCTCCAATGAGGAAATATGATCCAAATTTCACCAGGAGCTTATCCTTTATTCTTGTTTCTGATGTGTGCTGTTCCTTAAAAAAGGGATGATTGTGTAAGTTTTGATGAAAAGCAATGAGTATTAGGAAGATGAAGTATAGATACAAGTCAAAATTATTTTAAGCAGAGATTAGGAATTCATGTGTAAAAAGAAATTTGAGCAAAGAAATAAGTATGACGCAATCTTAGCATTTATTTAATTCTTTCAAGTTTTATTAGCATTCCAGGTCATATTCCTTCCTTTGAGATCATAGATTTCTTTAAGTCCATCCTTGTTTGGAATTTTCATTTAGGAGTTTTTTTATCATTATAATTATGACATGTAAGTGAAATTTCTCCCTAATTGTTTAGATCTGTAATTCTTCTCCTGGAAACCAAGTGCCTCCAAATCTAACTGAGTCATTTTCTAAGTTTGGCACAAGGCCACAAATAAGGGGCACAGAGTAAGAACTGAACTTACTAACAATAACCTGCTAACCTAGTTTGTTAACCATTACACCACATGAATCACCCAATAATATCCTAATAGTTTATTTAGTTTATTTAATGAATTTAGGTTAACAGGCTGTAAGGATATATTTTCCCCATTAAACAATACAGATGTTCAGAATATAAAGATACAAAGGAAAAAGTATTTTTATGTCAAACTAAACAAAAAAATTGTTGTAAGCTTTCATTATTAATGATATACAAAGACAAAAAAGATACTTTTATATTAATTAAAAGTTGTTTTTTAATGTTGTATTTTTGCCCAAACAGAAGTTTTCATTTGTTTTTATAAATTATGAAAATTTCGATGAGTCTTATTTCTTAAATAATGAATGTTTTATTGATTATTGCATTTCTTTCTTGAAAATAAAGGATAAAACTTAGTGGCAATGTGAAATAAGGCAACTTCATTTATCTGGAATAACATTTGGAATAATAATGCTTTTAATATTGGAAACAGCAATAGAAAAACAAGATCAATCCTTCTATCATCACATTCTTTGTTAAGAAATTTCTTTTCATGAAATTAGGAAATTTGAAAATTTACAGTAGTAGGTGTGTGTGTGTGTGTGTGTGTGTGTGTGTGTGTGTGTGTGTGTGTGTTGTTTTAAGTTTTTAAAGACTAGTAGAATTTTTTTCACACTTAATTAGCCCACGTATGAATATGATTTACTATACAATAAGATTTGCATCATTGAAAATAAATGCAACATGAACCAAGAAAGTTTCAGAAATATAATTACACAAAATAAATAAATAAAACCCCAAAAAACATATTTCAGAATAAGCTGGTTAAGATGGTGAACTAGGTTTTAGATTGGAAGTGGAAATTTACTAAGCTTTTTGCTTAGATGTGGCACAAGGCCATATGAAAGGGGCACCCAATGAGACACGAACTCACTCGTGTAGGTTTGCTAGCCGAGCTTGCTAACCATTACACAACCAGAGGCGCCTTTAGATTGGAAGTGTCTATGTTAAACAACTGAATGCATTCACTGAAAATAAAAGAAAGGACAGAGTCCTTTTTCCACTAAGGCAGGATGAATGGGGCCAATCTTAAGTAGCAAGGATTTTAAAAGTCTCCACTCACTTAGTGACAAGTGATTTTGTTTGGTTGGGTTTTATGGCCTATCAACTATTGTAGATTTAATGCCAAATCCTCTTTATACATATTGTATGAGGATCATTAAATAGGTTTCCAGACTTTTTTCGTATGGGCACTTTTATTGATAGTACACACATGAAACTCTAGTCCCCTTCGAAGTAATTTCCTCCGGCTGCAATGAACTTGTTGTACCGTTCCAACAACTTCTGGAAGGCTCCATGGAAGTCCTCTTGTGTGAGCGTGTCAATGACTTTCATCACAGCCTCTTTCATCTCCTCAATTGGTCATAACGACAGTCTCTAACCTTAGGGAATAACCAAAAGTCACAGGGAGCAAAGTCTGGACTATAGGGAGGTTGAGGAACTGTCTTGATGCCCATCTTGGTCAAATAGTCTGTGACAAGGATGGAGTTGTGGACTGGTGCATTGTCCTGGTGGAAATGCCACTGACCCGATTTGAAGAGTGCTGGCCTCTTCCGACGGAATCTCTTCCTGAACTCCCTTAAAACCTCAACATAGTTACCCTAACCCTAACCCTTTGGCTAATCAACTCTGGTGTATTGACTTCCTTACACCTCCCACTCCTCTCATCATCCCTCACAGACTCTCTGCCTTCCTTGAATCTCTTATGCCACTCAAAAACTGATGCTTGATTCATGCAAGATGCTCCAAAAGCAGTCTGAAGCAGTCTGTACATTTCTGTGGCATTTTTTCCAAGTTTAAAACAGAATTTTATTGCATATCGTTCTTCTAAAGTGTCCTCAAGTCCAGATTGCATTTTTGAAATTCACCAGCTATGACAATCAGGCTTTAGTAGGGTGTATTCCAATTGCTGCTGTAGCTGTTGATTTGAACCTGAAATCATAAAAATTGGTCAGTCATCTCATAAGATGTATAGCAATAACATAGTGAATTTTCAAGAGTCTACGGCAATTCTAAATGCCTGTACAAAAATGGTCTGGAAACTTATTGAAGGCACCACATATATGATTTGTAAAAGTATAGTTTGTAGATAATATTTTTTTAAACGAGCCAGAATTCATTTGTTTGCATACAATTAAATGGTTATACATATGATTTTAAGTCAATAATTTGTTGGTAAGTCAGAGCTAATTTGTTTGCACACAGTTAAATGGTTCCAAATATTCTAACACAAATAGTTCTATTTTTTTTTTTTTCTTTTAGTAGAGGAATTATATTGTGAATTAAATTACCATGACCAGAAAATCCGGTGAACACCTACGCATGACATATGGAAATATTGGACTGCTGTTTCGACCTTATTTGGTCTCATCAGCAGTATATATTGTGATCTCTACCACTAGGTCGCTGGTTTGATCTCCAGTGGTGGAGATCACAGTATACACTTCTGATGAGACCTAATAAGGTCGAAACAGCTGTCCAGTGTTTCCGTATGTCGTGCGTAGGTGTTCGCCGGATTTTCTGGTCATGGTAATTCAATTCATAACACAAATAGTTCTTTTTAGTATTAATCATTTGTTTGTACTCACTTAAATGGTTTCAAAAATTGCTTTTTAACATAAATAGTTTTATTTGCACACAGTTAAATAGTTTCAAGTATCACTATGTAACACTAACAATTCAATTTAGGCACAGTTAAAGCATTGCTAATCAACACCAATAATTCTTTTCAACATGACTCATTCATCAGCAAACAGATTGTTCCAAGTATTGCTATTTATCACTAACAATTAAATTAAACATCAGTCATTTGTTTACACACAGATAAATGGTCAAAGAGTTCTCCTTCAAATTAATGTAAAGTGATAAGTTAAGCCACAGTATTTCTGTATCAGTGTCTTCTTGCTATACCATCTTATTTTGCTCAAAGCCTCCATTTTTATATCGGAGGTGAACCCAATTCAATAGACTATTTTGTTTACCCAGGAACTATTCTATCTTGTATTTCAAAAGTTTTCCTATTTCACCATTTCACGACAAAATTGTATTGTTTTGATATTCTTTGTTGATATGCTGATGTATGTAAAAAGTATCATATTTGCATGGATTGTTTTGCATGTAAAAATTGACTCCTTGTTTATTTGTCATTAAATATCTAAACATTATTGTTATCAAATATATGGAATTACTTTACCATATGTCTAGTAACTTTCTTCATTGCAATATGTAACAGGAACCACATACCACATCTTTGGTAATTCTAAACTTGAACACCACCTTATCATTGTGATAAACTTGGCCTATGTATTTTAACATTTTTATTATATAATTTTAAAATAATCAGAGATTTTTAATGCATTTCAGCAATAAAACATCTAAATTCCTTGACTATTTCATTGCCAGAGTATCCTTATTTGCCTACTCAGTATCAGAATTTAGATTTTTTTAAATCATATAAAATACTTATAACTATACTCTAAGTATTTTTAACATCACAGAGTGCTTTAAAATTTTATGATTTATAATGAATTTTTAAAAGAATGCATATATTATGTTTGTGTACCTGTGTATGTACCAAGAGTGTTTGTAATACTTCCTAAACCAATTCCATATATACTGATTCCGTCACTGCAACTTATCACCAATAGATCTATAAATGATTCTACTGGGATGTATGAACTATGTTATTTTAAAGATAATAAGTTAGGCTCAAAGCCAGATATTATGTAGAAATGTTGCATATTATTTCATTATAATTGATAATGCTAACAATGATGGTGAGAAGAAATATAAAGACTTAAATCCAAAGCCAGAAAATCTCTGTATTCTCAAGGACATCATATACATTCTTAGGGAACAAAGACAAAAGAGAAATTGAATAAAGAAAAAAATTGCTTTTTTCAGTGATATTAAAAAAAATGAAAAGAATGATTTAAGTGTGGTATTTTTTTTTCTAATATTCACAGTACAGAAAATTTGTTTCTAGAAATAGGAGTGCTACTTGTTATAAATATAACTTTTTCTTTTTACTAATTATTCTAAATTATTTGAGTTTGATATCAATTAAGTGTTTACTGATTATAACAAAGCAGTTGAAATAGAAATTGAAATCAGAATATAAAATTCAAATATAAGTGTTACTGAAACAAAAGCAGAAACCAAAATAGAATCAAGAATACAAAGAACTAAAATATAAACTCTAGACCTGAGAAATGTGCCAAGAAAACAAGTTTATAGATACATTAATTTTGATCAAAGAGGATAAAAAATTTATAGGTAAAAGAAGATGAAACAATATAGAGGAATAAATGTTTAATGAAAAAGTAAAATAAATGAGGAGAGAGAGAGAGAGAGAGAGAGAGAGAGAGAGAGAGAGAGAGAGAAATGCTTAAAAACAGAGAGAAAAATGCAACACAGAAGAGATTAAAAAAGACAATGATTAAAAGGAGAAAAACTTACTAAGAAAAAAAGACAACATTAAATCAGTAGGTGTTACGTTGAAGGATCTCTTGTATTTTTTAAAAGAAAATATACTTCAAAGAAAAATTTAAAAAAATGATAAGAAAACTGAAAACCAAGATTGAGGTTTACAAAATCTGAAACTAATACACACACAATTCCAAGAAAAGAGCAAAAATACTCAAATCCTTTCAGCTTTGGAAAAAAACCTGAACCAGTTAAACATTGTGAATTAATATAAGCGAAAAAGATTATATTTTGTATTTTGCAGGTTGGTAAAACAGCTGCTAGATAGACCCAGTTTTTCTTAAGGCAGAAGGGGGCATGAATTTGAGTCCCACTAAGAGCTTATCTTTATTATTAATGTTTTTAATACACACTGTTCCTCACTGGCATAGAAGTAGCAACCTGTGTGAATTGTGTTAAAAAAAAGCAACAAGAATTAAGAAGATGAAAGATAACAATAATTTAAATTATTAAAAATAATGATTGACAAATCTTCAAAAAGAATTGAATAAATAAATAAAAATATACAAAGGTCAATGTTTTATCTGGTCAATATCTTTTAAATAGAATTACTAATATTGTAATTTACAAAGCTCTTTGCTTCGATGTGGCACAAGGCCGAATGAATGGGGCGCCCAATGAGACTCGAACTCACTCGTGTAGGTTTGCTAGTCTAGTTTGCTAACCGTTACACCACCAGAGGTGCCCTAGAATTACTAATATTGATCCCTGATTGATTATTAAAACAATTTAGGATATATATGAAATGCAAGATCCAAATTTTTTCTAATTTTGAATAATGATAAATTCTAAGCAAAAAATCAAAAAAGAAGTATATAATTCAATATAAATTTCACTATTATATCTATGGATGAACATTTAAGGAAATGGGTTATCAATGCCAGTGAGTTGATACGTAACTGTTCTCTCATGTAATGTAGAATGAATCATTTATACACTTCACTGAATAAAATAAGCAAAAGTTGATGATTAGGAAAAATGTATAGAGGTTAATTTTGTCTGTTTTTCTCCCTGCTTTTACCACACTTTTTATGAAAGGCTTTGAGCAAATTAAAATATTTTCTTTAATTCACATGGATTTGGGTTTTTGTGCAGAATACTTTCTTCTTTTTTTCTTTTTTTTTTACTATCTTATTAGAGCAATTCAATTATCTACTTAAAATTGGATTCTAATGAGAGAAACTACTAAATTCAGTCTCTTTTGTTCCTTTACTTTCTTTTCTTTTTTTTTAATAGTTTTTCTTAATTGAGTTTACATACATACATACATACATACATACATACATACATACGTACTGTAATGAAAATAATGACTTACTGCGGAAGCCAAAACGGGCAAGAACGTGTTTCACATGTGAAACAAAAATATATTCCTGAGGGTGAGGGCACGATTTGTAGAACGTAGAGACGCTCTCATGAAAATTTTGGTCAGTCTGGACAAAGATAAAAACAGCAGTGTTGGCGTAGCTTGCGCTGTTGTTGCAAGTGAAAAGAGACTTACAGTCGGACTTTGTTTGTTTTTTTTTTCTTTTTCTTTTTTTTTTGTTTGTGACAAAGGTTACCAATCGGGCTTGTGAGTGAGGGGAGGATTACAGTCGGACTTGTTTTATTTTTTTATTTTGATGACCAATTGGACTTGCCAGTAACTGACTGACTCTACTGGTGCGTCCGAGATTTCCATTTGTGGCAAGAAGGAACCGAGCCTTGGGGGGAAAAAAAAAATTTGCTTCACATACATACATACATACAATGAATATTTTCAAAGAATAAAAGTAAATTCAATCTCTGAGGTAGAGCAAATTGAAATCTTTAACAATGACTTGTTAGAGAATGAGCAATATGCTTTCTACTCTGTGAAAAGACAATACTCAGAGTATTCAATTTCTTTCACTCATCTCTATGATTTGTGTGACATAAATACATCTGAAATTTAAATGTAATTGCATTTCTTTTGACTATTCATTTAAGACTCTACTCCCCCTCAACTTTTACTTAAATTACAGGCAGATGCTCACTGTCACTTTAATCCCTTCCCCTTTTGTCATCATGTTGATTTTTTTTGATTAAATTAGACTAGGCTAAATTTAGGATCAAATTTTTAAACAATTATAAGCCACACAGTTTCAACTGATCTATAAATAGGAACTGATATTATTTTACTTTGGTTGTTTCTAAATATTTATGTGTAATATCAAAACAACATATTTGTTATTTCAATGCTCTGATGTTTGAGATCATAAATCACTATTCTTATTGTGTTTATTGATTTTATAGGATTTCATTATTCTTAATGTCAGAGCTAATTATGGTGCCTGTAAGATTTAATCAACAGACTTATGAAATATAAAACTCGCATAAGTAAATCTTATAAAATTATTATTGGTGGTCATTTTTTTTTATATAGCTATACTTTGTCACCATAAATGTTGAAGTTGTCCGGCAGGGATTCAAGAGGTAAGTTAAGTCCTATTCTGCGGATTCACTACAAGCAGCTTTTATTAAAAAGGGTGAGCCCACTTCTAACAAGCATGTGGAACAGGGTGATTCAACAACTAACCAAGGATAGAGAGTTCAATCCTTAGGAGGATCACTATAAACATTCTCTACAACAGTCATATGAAAATTAGAAAAGCATGGTTAAGACATTTTATAGAATTTCTTTCTTCTTTCTTTTATAGCTAAGTACTGTATCAGGAAAATTTAAAACTCAGGCTTGCTAAGTGTAAAACTCATAAATAAAGCTTGTAAAATAGTTCCAGTTTGTATATGTTTTGAATTTAATATTTCATCAAAAACAAAAATAAGTGATAAAAATAATAGGTAAAATTATATACAGTGTACATAATATGTAGAATATTTACATTTGAAGACTACTATTTCAACGAGTTTTATGATTCTTATTTAGCACAACCAAACAGTCAGTCAGTCAAGAACTGTGTAAAGACTTTCTATAAAGAAATCAGTCATACATAGTAGTTTTCTTTTTTCTTTCTATTTTGGTTCATTTGATTTGCTTGCAGCTCTTGATAAAAAAAAAAGCATCAGAAACAAAAATTGCTTCAGTCAACTACCCAACAACCAGGAGCAAAAATACAATTCCAGGTTTTATCAAAGATAAAATAACCTAAAACTGATAAGCATAATGTCAATTAATGAAAACAAACATGGTATGCAATAAAATACAAAGTCAGGAATTTCATGAAAAAATAATGCTATGCTATATTACCAGAAAATTATATTATACAGATCTACATACATCCAATTTCAGTTATAAATACTTCAAAGCATAGGCTTCTAAATGATTACCAAACTGAAGTATAAAACTGCAAAACAACAGTAAATTAAAGCAAGCCTGCCAAAAATATAATTAAACATAGACATCACCATTTAAAACTTAGGTTTTTGGTACATTGCAATTTAGCTAATTCTTCACCAGATACATCATAACTAATTTAAAATCTTATATAACTGCAGGTTTTTATCATAACATTCTTTTCTATATATTAAAAGAAAAGGTTCAGTAAATGTGCATGTTATTATGACTCTAGTAATAATTCATTTGGTATATTATTTTGATATTTTTTTAATCAAAATTTTTTTTTTACTAAGCAGGACAATTTTGATTATAAGCTTGAAGACCAAATGAAATTGTGTTGCAATTTATAAGATAGAGTTTATTTAAGTTTGTATTTATTAATCTCTCAGTATAATCCAGAATTTGAGTTTATTTTCTTTCATTCTTTCTTTTTTTATATATTACCCAAACCTCTTCCAACTTTTTATAGTCTGCATATGAAATAATGACCATTTACTCTAAATGCAATGTTGTTTGAAAGACAGATATCTGCTATTCAAGAATATTACTTTATTTCTTTCATTAAGAATAAAAGCTATAAAGTCTATAAAAATTTGCATTAATAAAAATTGAGTGAAATGAATTCACTAAAGTAAAACTTGACTTGAATTTATTTTTCTGAATCTTCATAACTGGCAGTCAAAAATCCAGAATTTCTCATTAAATATTTTAATTGACAACATGCATATATTTCACTCATGTCTATACAACAATAGTGATACAGAAAATTTTACAAGTATGATACAGATTGTTAGAAAAAGTTTTATTTTGATCTGAAACAGTTTTTTAAATGCATTTTTATTAACTTAGAAAAAAAATTGTATAACATGTGGAATGGAATAAGAAATATCTTCTTTCAAGCCAGTTTAATTCTATTTTCACTTGTATTAAAGATATGGTAGCAGTATATATACTATACTAGCATAATACCAATCAAATATATAAACTAAAAGAATTCACATTTAAGAAAACATTATGTCAAATTTAAAAGATACTGACCACAAACTAAAATCAGAAGAAAGACAGAGGAAACATTTTTGAAGTGTAATAGGTAACATTATATAAATTAAAAAATGTTTTCATTTAAATTAGATTTGCATTTTGAATTTTAATCATTAGAAAAATGGATCCATTTGAATATTTAAGAAAAGTTGGTAATTTTATTGTGAATTCAAATGTATGAATTTTTCATTAGTTTTACAAGATAAAAATTTCAAGAAGTTTTTTTCATCTGAGTCCTGAAGTCAAGCAGTTAAATGAGATTATTCTATGAACAGCAAGAAAATTAATAGAAACTTGAGACAACAATTTTTCTTTGCCTGTTGATAACTAACAGCAGTAAACAACAGTTCAGGTACCTTTTATCATCAGCATTATAATTTTGCCCTTATAGCAACTATCATACAACTAAAAGGAAACTTTTGCCTATTGTATTTACCATCTTATTGTACAAAAATACAACAAAATATTTACTGTATTTACCTATTTATTTATTTATTTATTCTGAGTAGCCTTAGAATATTTATGATTTAGGAAACATTATTTTTACTTGTCAATCACTAAAAGCAGCGATTTATTGCCAGAAATAATCCTATCCAAGAAAAGATAAAATTCCCATTTCATAAAAGATGTGTTTTTTTTAATTAGCTATATAAGAAAGAATAATTTGAGTAAATAGGAATTCTATATGTAAAGCACAAAACAAAACTGGAAAATTATACAGAAATGTAATATCTATATTCATTATACAGGGTAAGTTTTAGTCATTTGCTTCATTTTTTACTGAGCAGTTTAGTCCCAAAATAAAAACTAATAACAGTTTGACCATATTTCTTTAGTCTTTTCCTCTCAAACCAATAAGAAGGTATTGGTATGTCACCAGTGAGTCACTTATTGGCAATTTTCAGAAAAAAATAAAAAAATAATAAATGACTGCAATTTACTATTTTATATGGTGAATGTAATTATATATATATATATATATATATATATATATATATTGTGTGTGTGTGTGTGTGTGTGTGTGTGTGTGTGTGTGTGTGTGTGTGTGTGTGTGTGTGTGTGCCTTTACAATTCTAGTGTAATCTTTTAACTCGGGGCCCCCAAGCTTTATGTAGCTTATGGTCTCACTAAATTTTAATCCAACGCTGCCATAATGACATCAATAATAACTCTAACAGTTACCTTGGCATTAGGAAAATTATTGCAAGAAAAAGTTTTCAATAATAAACCCATAAAACTGTATGAAATGAACAGACTTTTGGTATAAAAAACTGCAATAAAACTGAAAATCCATAAGTTGAAAATTAGTAAAAAGGAAAAAAATTAAAGAATGAAAGACTGGGTTTACTCTAGAATTAAAAAAGCAAAAAAGCTAAGAAAAAAACAGAAATATTTTTAATTAGCAAAAAGCATCAACCTAAGAGAAGAGAAGTCTTTTAAAAGCTATGTAGACTTTTGGAATATTGCCATTATCAATGGTTTGATCATAAATCAAAATGAATCTACATCCAACTTTGTTAAAAAAGTGTAATCGGAATTATGGAAGAGTGGGTAGAGAAAAACAGAGTTGGGAGATGAAGCTAATGTGTATATATGCATGTGTTTATTACCTAACGAAAAAGCAATATGTGATGAAAGAAAACATTCTCTGTGTGTGTGTGTGTGTGTGTGTGTGTGTGTGTGTGTGTGTGTGTGAGAGAGATAGAAAGAGAGAGAGAGAGAGAGAGAGAGAGAGACCAACCTTGTGTGCATTTGTCCATATCACTTTCACACAAGAAAAGAGCATACTGACGTAATTTTTGGCATGAAGACTCCCCAACAGACTTCCACTTTTGATATAGGCTATAAGAATGACATCAGAGGTCACCTGATGTCAAATACCAAAAATCTGTTTCTAAACTTTGCAAACAATTTTATATAAAAATTTTCTCCATAATTTATTACAACAGAATTAATTTTTGTATAATTTTTTGTCACATATTGCACTTTTTTCAACAAACATTTGTATAGGCTTTCTAAATCTGTTTTATATCTGAGAAAAGACAACCACGCTTGCATAAAATTTTATTTCATAATTAAATTGTCATTGATAAGAAAGAAAGACCAAAGAAAATTCTAATATAAATCTTTTTTTATTCAACTTTATAAAAGTGGAAATATTTGTGTTTGAAAAAAGAAATCCACAGATGTATTAGCTTAAAACTTCAATCTTGCATGGATTGATAATGAGACTTGTGATCAAGTTAGGCTCAGACATAATGTCAAAAGTTGTTGCTCAAAGACTACAGCATAATCTTCACCTTCTAAATCTACTGTCTTATTTATTGTCATCTATCTCATTTATTAAAAGATGATTGAACTTGAGAAGGAGGAGTCCTATATCCCTGGATTCCCCTGCCACCCAAAATCCACACCTAATTTGTGTTGTTTTTATCAAAAGACATTTTAACTGGCTTGGCATTTTCAATTTTTTTTCTGGAAAATTTCAGATATCCCATCTGGTATAGCAAATCAGTATACACACACACACACACACACACACACACACACACACACACACACACACACACACACGTATATATATATATATATATATATATATATATATATATATCAGTCCAGAAGGATAATCCCTTGGTCAGTCAGGAGATGACCAGTCAAGAAGACAGTTAACAATCTGATTGTTTGAGTGAGTCAGAGAAAACAATCAGTCAGAACTCACAATTGGAAGAAAACAAAAATTCTTGAAATAACTGAAGAGGTTCTTGATACCCAAAACATATGGTGTGAAATTAGAAATTATTTGAAAATTTAATACATTTGTGGACTTTACCTTTTACACACACACACACACACACCTATACACATATTCACTGCAAACTTGATACTGAGTCCCTTTTAATATTTTAACTTGTATATAGATATATTACTTAAGTTCTAAATAATAATGTATATAAGAAAGTATATTTCGTAAAATATTCCATACCAGTCAATTCCAAAACATCTAATACTGCCCCTTCTCGACCCTGGGTTCATCATTGGAAAGATCCAATGCTGAGGAAAAAGGAGGTGGTGGCAGGGTGGAAGGTAGCATTTTCTGACTGCTACTCAAAACCACTGAATAGTCATAATGTACTTTATTAACTTTCCACCATCAGGGCTTCAGTACTGTTGGCTAGTTTCTTTTTCCATTTCAAAGAAATAAATTCATATCCAGTTTCCTGCTGCTCCTAAGTCCACATGACCATAGATTTCCTTGAAATTATAACCTACACCCTATTATTGTTTGGTCACTGTAACAAAAGAAATGTAAATGGGGAATTTTTTGTTTGTTTTCTTTTTTGTTTGTGTATGCATGTATTTCAAACAGATGCAGTGTGTGTAAGAGCTAAAAATTTGTGGCAATATTTGCAAAAAGTTTACAAACTTTCAAAATGTATCAAAAATAACAATTTTTTATCAGGGGTTTTAGATTATTGTCAAAGTTAGAAAAACAGATGCAAAAAGATGAAAAAAGAAAACTATCTTCTTTTTTTCTTCTATAAAAGACAATTTTGTGACTTGATGAGAGAAAATTAGTTCATGCAAAAACTAAAAATAATTGCCATATGCAAAGAGCAGTAGAATAAGACAGTTTGAGAAAAGGAAGAATTTTGGCATGAAAAAAAAGGAAGTTTGAGAGCAGGTAAGGATTTAGACTTTTGTTCTTTTTGCTTTGACTAGACAGGTATTTCCTCTGGCTTTTCTTTTAGATGATTCAGTTGGGTGTGGGCACCCATTTTTCTTTCTTTTGTCTTTTCATTAATATAAATGTTGTGTAGATGCATTTTTTTGGCCTTTAGTAACCAAAGAAAAAGAGAAATACTCAAATAAGTTGAGTCAGAAAAAATGTTATGTAATAATGTCAGTGTCTTTTTGAATTTAGATAATACATCCTTTCTAAGCCATTGTGTTGAAGTCAATTAAAGATAAAGAAAAAGATATTGTATCTAGATATCAACAACTATATATCATAGGAAATTAGTTGTCATTTGGTAATCAGCTAATAAAAATTTGAAAATAAATGGAAAAATATATTTTCACAATTCTGAAAGTGAATTATTTTAATAAAAACAAATTCAAATTTAATCAAAGATAGAAAGCTGTTTCAATATTTATTTTTTATGACTATATTTTGAGAATCTACCTTAATATATGATGGACTCTTCTGTTGATGTGCATGGGTCAGTCAAAGGATTTGCAATATTTTGGTATGTGCTAGTGTGTGGAGCTTTTATCATATGACTGAAATTGTTCAAGCCATAGTAGGTATCTGTTGTGGTTGGTAGAATCATTGTAGTTGGTGCACCAACACGTGCATTGCTCCACTCCATGGGTGATTCGAAAGATGCATAGATGAATGTGAAATGTAGTCAAATTCAGTAATTCTACAAGTTCTAACTGGGCTATAACACAACAGAAACAACCCAAAATATTTGTTTTGCAAAAGGTAAAGGTGCAGTTGATCATTGTGCAGTAATCAGATAGTTCAAGAAATTACATTGACATGATTGTCAATGTAATTTCTTGAACTATCTGATTGTTTCTGTTGTTTACAAGTCCAAGTAGGTCTAAAACTTCGGATTCTATGGCTAATTTAATGGCTAGCACTCAGAGAGAATCAGGAGAGCTTCGCATCTCAGTTCAGTGAAGTTTGTCACCCTGTGCTTCATGTTATCAAAATATTGTAAAACTTTTGACTCACTTGAGTATGAAAGCCCAACAGTTTAGTTCAACATGTGAACCATTGGTCTATCTACACCAGTGAATTTTTTATAGTAGAGAAGGATTGTATAGAACCAGCCACACTTTTTAGATAAACTGCAAACAAAAGAATAGTTCATGAATGTGTCACAAATTCTTGCAAACAACAATCCTCAAGCCTTGAATTCAAAGTTTTTTCTTCTACTGCTATTAAATTACCAAGGCTAGAGAGCCCAGTTTTCTCTACAAAATATGTATACATATGTAGTTATAGATATAGAGATAAATGCACACATTGTGTAATAGTTATTGATATAAGAAAATAGACTCAATGAGCCAAGTTCAAACCCTAGACAAGGTTTCATATTTATAAAATTGTGCATTAACACAGACTTTTAAAATATCTTCAGTGCATGAGAAAACACATTCTTAAACCCGTAGGAAGTTTAATTTTATCAAAAATTCTTTGTGCTTTTTGTATTATCATATATGATGTTATTTTTCTCCCAAACAATGTCAGCTATTCCTGCTAGTACATGAAAATGTAACATTTTTTAAAAATATACAATTTGCATTCTAGGAACCAAAATATAATTTTTTCAGATGTTGTATGAAATCTTAAAAGACTATAAACAAAAAACTAACAAAAAAACCTGAGAGGTAAGTTACAAAATGTCGGTTACTTTTTATGCTAGCAAACACTGTTAAGGAAAGAGCTGCTTGCGCTAAAAAAGTTTTTTCTTTTCTTTTTTCTTATCTACCATTGATGAAAACAACCAGATGAACAGTATTGGCATATAAGGTATCAGCTAGGCTTTAAGATAGTACACTTCAAAACAGAGAAGAAAGATAAAACTGTTACTGAGAAAGGATAACATTAAGTTTTCTGTTTTGTTTGTGGCATTTGTAATGAGCAGCTATACACTAACAAAGTTTAAGAAAACCTTTAAAAGGAGACTGAAAAGAAGTAAATGTGCCAGGTTTGTGAACTTCATTCTAAAAAAAATCACTTTAAAAGAAAATGAATTTAAACTGATTGTTTTCAGTATAAAATTTTGAAAATCTATTCAATATAATTTTCTCCAAAACATTTTTTTAATAATGGTAAAAATATATATTATAACAGAATTATATTTGTACAAGCTTTTTTTTGTCACATATCACAAATGTGCATGCAAAATCTTTTTCAATGCCTGAGAAAAATATCACTAAAGTCATAAAAAATTTGATTTCATCACTAATTTTTTGTACCATTGATAAGAAGAAAAATTAGATAAACTTCTGATATCCGATTTCTTTGAGTAAACTCAAGTAACTAAAAGCAAAGATGTTTGTGTTTGAAATGTTATTAGACACTATGTAAAACAGTAAAACCTAACAATTTCCCTGAGAATATTTTTGGAAGAAATATACCACAATTTTAAAATTTTACCAAAAATCTATTAATGATTGAATTTCAAAAACATTTTGATTGCTGTGTCAGTACAACTGTACGGTTGTACCACTTAGATGCTCAAAAAACACCTGGAGAAAAAGTTAGATGGAAATTATACAAGAATTCTGCATGCTGTTTAAGACAAATCCTGATGGCAGCACCCAACAAAATAGCAGCTGTATAGCAACTTGCCTCCCATCTCACAAAACATCAAAGTAAAACAAACAAGACAGGTTGGGCCCTGCTGAGAAAATAAGGATGAACTCATTAGCTATATTCTTTTATGGACTTCTAACCATGGACACACCAGTGTTGGCTGACCAGCAAAAACTTACATTCATCAGCTCTGTGCAGACACTGAGTGCCATCAAGATGCCTCACCAAGTGAAATGGCTGATAGGTTAAATTACATTTTCATTTAAGATGTTTTTTAGATAACCATTTATACCCGAGCAATTGAACAAATTTTGACTCCCTATCACATCTATCCATAAGCTTACAAACTCAAATGCATATTTTTGCCCAGTCGGTTGGGGCTGTAGAATACACCGACTGCTTCTCTGCAGAGGGGTAACCCCCCCAAACGAGTGTCCTGATTATGACACTAAACAATCTGATGGTGAGGTTCCAGCAGTGCTGGAGCTTTGGGGAATGCGGAGTACCCCTTTATTGCCATTGCTCCCAGGTCCTCTCTGGCCCGGCGTAGTAGCACCTGATAGGGCCCTATCCATGGGATAAATAGAACTAACAGCATACTTATGCTAAACTGAATTGTTTGAGTAAACTGAATGGCTTGAAATAGAAATGTTTTTGACAATTAAACTGTACTTACATTTAAACTGCGTACTTATGCTTAACTAAATTATTTGAAGTGGAACTGTTTTTCGGCATTAAAACTGTATTTTCTCTTAACTGAATTGTTACATATAACTGCTTGAATAGTTTGAAATAGAAATGTTTTTGACAATTAAACTGTGTACTTATGCTTAACTGAATTGTTTTAAATAGAACAGATTATTTACATCAAAATGGATTTGGCGTTAAATAACCAACAAAGGTTGATATGCCATAAAACCCAACAAATCAAACCAATAAAACCAATCAAATGCATATTTGTGAGGGTTCATGTGTTTCTATGCATAAAATCTTAGAGTGACTACACAAGTAATGACTACATTTCTAATTATCATTTCACTAAATGATGGTAAGAAAAAAAAATATAAATCTAGAGATTGGAAAATATATAATCATATTTTTAAAGATTTTCAAAGAAGTATTTGAATATCTAAAAATCAAATTCTGCTTGCCAAAATCATTTTTACTTGTTTTTACAATCCAAGTAATTTTTGTCCAAATAATATTAAACAATTAAGATGCACTTATCCAGATCTTCCTGGTTATTTTTTAAATGCAAACAAATCTGTTCTTTGCTGACGATCTCAGAAATAATTCAGTCATTTTATCTTTTGGATTTACAATGTTTTCTTTATCCAGTATATTAGATTTTCACAAAAGTACAACCCTACCTCTTTTCACTCAGTCTCCTACTTTTAATTGATTAACCCTCTCCAGTGTCACATAAATCATTCTATCTTTTGGGTTTCCAAATATTTTCTCTTTATCCAAATAATATTTAAGCAATTAAGATTTTCTTAAGAGTACAAGTCTACTCCTTTCCACTTGGTCTGTTTGCTTTCAATTGATTAACCCCCTCAGGCTCCAATGCCATAAGAGGGCAGTGTGTTATGTTTCAGTACTTTATATACATGAAGAGTTTTTTCTTCTTTTTTTCATCTTTATAGATTATTATCATCATCATCAAAGCATTCTGACAGCATAGATTCCCTTGATCTTCACTCTTGCCATCTATCCCTATTGGCCATCACTCCTGGCAAATCCTCTCGACGACATCCAGTGTCCGCACAGAGCTGATGAATGTAAGCTTTTGCTGATCAGTCAGGATTGGTGTGTCCATGTGTAGGAGTCCATGAGGGAATATTGCTTATGAGTTCATCCTTACTTTTTCAGTAGTGCCCAGCCTGTCTTGTTTGTTTTACTTAGATGGTTCATGAGATGGGAAGTGAGTTGCCGTACAACTGCTGTTTTGCAGCATATTGCTCTCAGGATTTGTTCAAAACAGCATGTAGCATCCTTATGTAAGTAAGTAAAGTTAGCGACCATAGTCGAGGGTGACCCGAAGGCTCCCTTTTCGATAGCTACTACACCAAGGTGTAGGGGAGGGCGCTACTCCATTCCCAGGATTGCTCCACTTTACCCTTGAACCGTACCTTATAATGCTGAGTGTTAAGCAAGGTGGTATCAAGTTCCATTTTTAAAGTCTTTGGTATGACTCGACCTGGGATTGAACCCAGGTCTCCCGGGCCATTGGCGAACACTCTAACCGCTGGGCCAATGTCCCGGTTATGTAATTCCTTATGTAATTCCCATCAAACATTTTAAAGTCCAAGTGGTGCAACTTTACAATAGTAATGACATGGCTACCGCTGGGAAAAATTCCTGTTTATTTTATCAGGGAGATCAATTTTCCAAATAATTATTAATATGTTCCTTTTATTACTTTGTAGAAATTAAGGTATTAAGAATTGTATTTGCACTAAAAAGAAATAGTGTGTTAAAATCTTCTAAGAATAAAAATACAAGAAAGGAAGAAAGAGAAATGAGAGACATTTCTTGGAGACAATCTTGCAATGACATAATTAATTATATGGAACAGACTTAAATATAAAGTGAAAATAAAACTGAGAATTGTTAATCAAAATTTAAGTATGGCTGTTTAATAACTGGTATTTTCACTATTTTTTTTTCAAATAATGGAAGATTAATTTGATATTTAACTACATCTGTCAAAGATTCCATTAACTTCAGGTCCATGCAAGATAAAAATGTTATGCTGTTATCAGAATTATTTCATCTTAATGCCTGTAGGTATAAAAACTTTCAAGAATTTAATTATTCTTATTATTATCTGATATTCTCATTGTGTGACAATAAGCATCATCAACCTGCGCTTAAAAACAAAACAACTTTTAACTTTGATCCTTATGATACTTAGATCTTTTTTTATAAGAAAATATTTTTATCAACATGTAGCAGGACATTCTTTTTTTCAGTCAGCAGGAACTTCTGATGCTTAAATTTAGAACCATCAATAATAGGAACCAATGCTCACAAGATGAATTGTAGGTTGAAACATAGTGGTATCCGCCCCCGCAAGGATTAAAACACAAGTCTAAACAAATTGTTGAATACATCTATGCAATTTAATCAAATAAATAATAATCTTTACTTCAATAATTTTGTGTTTTGAATCTTACCTGTAAACAACAGCAGTGTAAGGCACAGTATGGTGGTGAAAAGTTCAAAGAAAAATGTTCTACTGTAGTTGGTAGTTCCACTGTGAAAGTAGCAATTGAAGTAGGTGGCCAGCCACTTCTGGAGGGAAATCTTCATCCATACATGGAATGACTATAAAAAAGAGTAAAGATAACCTGAATTGTGTCAAATTACATTGAGATGATTTTGTAAAAAGTCACAGAATAAATGAATAGATAAAATGTATGACAAAGCTTTTGAGCTTTTATTGTAAATTAACAAGAAGAAATGGAAAAATATTCAGAAGCAAAATTAATGATATTTGAAATGAGTAAAAAATATCATCTGAATCTTTGAGATGATGAATTATCACTTTTGAAATAAATGCTTTTTCATCAATGATTGATTGATTTTAATGATATGTCAACCTCTCTGGGGTTATTTATTGTGTAGATGTTAGGGAATCACATTCATTGTAGATTCATATTTACATTTTTTCTGTAGTTGTTTCTTAAGAGGTTTTTTTTGCACATGGTCCGACCAAATAAAATTTTCAAACAGACCTATTTGATGTATATATGGGACCCTAACATAATAATGATCAAATTCTCTCAATTCCAGCAATGGGTTAAATTGTACGACTTCCGTTTTTCTATAAGGATGGTTTTGGGATTAAATAACCTACAAAGGTTTCATATATAACATTTTTACAACTTAAACAATGAAAGCACATTCTCAGAAAATTCTAGGTTTAGAGTAGAACTGGGAGTAATGGCAATGAAGGGGTACTTCACACTACCCAGAGCTCCGGAACTGGAGCCTCACAACCAGTTTAGTGTCAGACACAGGACACTCCTTTTCTCCACAATAAATTCTAAGCCCTGCCAACTGGGCAATTTTTTATCAATAGATTACAGACTTACTAATATACCTATAGGTATAAGAGTTGACTTAAAAGTGGTATAAAGTATAATTTCAATGAACTAATTCATAATTCTTTTCTTTCAGAATGGAAACTGACAAACCCAAAAGTTGAATCATTATTAAGTTTTTTTAAGTTCAAAGGATTTACTTAGCATCTATTTCAGTTTTCTTTTTTTGATATTAATTCCCAATTGTTAGCTTAAGAGTTTAAAAAACTGTTTCCTGTGAGGAAACTCCTCATAGAGAAAAATGATTTAAAAGGTTCTGGGGTAAAGTAGCCTAAAGAAATAGTAACCAGCAGAGGAGATTGGAAGTAAAATTGCATATGAATAAGTCCCTGTGATAATAGAAAATTATCTAATGATTTAGAAGTGGAGGAAAAGTTTTTGTCATTTTACAGTTCTGGGATTTTTTGTTCTTATACTCTTCTTATAATAATTATAAATTCACTTTAATTTTTTCTATCTGCCTTTTCCATTTGTTGAAAATTAGAAAGATGTATAAAAAAAGACTGCCTATAAAACTCTAATTAAGTAGTGTTTTATGACTATTCTGTTTTCTTATTTCTCACTAACTCAGAATATTAATTGTAATGCAGATGAAAAAAAATTTTGATTTATTTTATATAACATGCATTTTTATATAAAAGTGCATCTGATTTTAACTTTTAGTGGTTGCTGATATTTGAAAATTTACATCAGAATATTAGAAAAAGAAGGAACTTCCTCTGTTTAGAGTAAGTAAACAGATGTAATAAAAAACATAATAATGATCAAATTCTCTCAATTCCAGCAATGGATTAAATAGTACCACTACTGTTTTTCTACAAGAATGGCTTTGGGATTAAATAACCTATAAAGGTTCCATATATAACGTTTCTGCAACAATTCTCAGAAAATTCTAGTTATTTTGATCCTATATGCTTGCTCCTGCAACAAGATTTTAATTTATTGTGATTCAAATGTATAATGACTTTTTCTATATTTGAAAGGAAAACAAATTTAATAAATGAATTTAAATTATAGTTTTTTGTCGGATATTATTTTTGTATAGAGAAATTTTGATTGTAGAAATATCAATCTGAATTTATTTATATCTTAAATTGGAAAATCTTAACTGACTGATAAATTTGAATTTTAATAATTAGACATATGGAACAAAAATTACAACTGTAACCAGAATAAAAGTCACAAAACTAAATTTATGATATAGCGTTATTCTGCAGTAACAAAATATGAGAAGGAGGTAAAATCACAACTTTAGTTTCTAAATACAATCAAAAGTTTAGGTCCATTTCTGAGCCGGAACAAAAGTCACAAGAAAAAATAAATAATATTTCAATCTATTTTGTAATGAAATAAGTAACATTTTTAATAAAATAAGTATTGTTTTAAAATCATTTAATAAGTATGAATTAAATTACTTAAAAAAATTTGAATGAGTAAAGGATTTTTGTTTTTGTGATATTATTTATTTACCAACATATTTTGTTTATAACATCTATTCTACAAAGTAATAATTTTTAAGTTATGAAGCTATGAAAGAACTATATACATTGAAAAATGAATTAAAACCTTTAGAAATTTTAAAGATAATATTAGATAATTTAGGCAAAAATTTCTTAGCCCAACTCATGTTATTAGAAAAACATGAATGAAAGCTTGTCTATCAGTTTCACCAAATTAAATTGAATTTGGTTGAACAAGCTTCAATAACTTTTGTTCATATAACATTGTTATGATTATGATGAGAAAATTTATTTAAGTCAACATTTTAACTTAGAAAATTCAAACAAAGCTACATAATGGATTAAAACCACCTGGGATATTTTTATTTTTGAAAGTTCGGACCAAAATTTGTCAGCCTGAGTCACAAATTATAACAAGTTAGAACAAACAAATGCTCTGTTCTGAGACATTGCTTGTTGGTTTGAAATAGATTTGACATTTGAATTACTCAGGTTGGACTCACCACTGATATATATATATATATATATATATATATATATATATATATATATATATATATATACCATATAAAAGAAAAACCTTTAAAAATTATTTTTTGTAATAATATCTATTTCAGCAAACTCTATATTTTTAAATAATGTTAGATCTGCATCTTCAGACAAAGAAATAATGAGAAATTTCTAATGAAGATTTAGAAAACCACACAAAATTCAGGTCACCCTATATCCCAAATTTCATTTGCTTTTTTATCTTTTATTAAGTGAAGACCAGACGATTTGTTTTTCCTGTCTGGTTGACAAATGACATTCAATTCCTGTATTAAGATGTATCAATTTTTGACCTCTCTTTCCTTTCCACTTATTTTTTTATATAATGGCAAACAAACTTTTAAACCCAAATGAAGGAGATATGTAAAAAATATAGAATAAAGGAATAAATTGATTTAGGGAGAGAAAATTATCAAATTTAAACAACTTAGATGGGAATTAATAACCTGTTAACAAAAATAAAATTATATTATAAAATATTATATTATATACAAATAAGAAAATTGTCATTTAATCATCATCATCATCATCATCATGTCATGCCATCAGCACGGATATCCCTGACGCTCTCTCGCCACCCCTCCCTATTGTTGAACACTTCCAGCAGGTCCTGTCAACACCCCGTATCCACACAGAGCTGCTGTATGTAGGTTCAAGCTTGTTGCCCGGCTTTTGCTCGGCCATGTGAAGGGGTCCATAGGAGTACATCACTTATGAGATCGTTCCTACTTCTCTAGCAGTGTCTTGCATGTCTGGTTCGTCTAATTTGGATAGTTTTCATGATGGGAGGCAGGTGGCCGTATAGTTGGTGCCTTGTGGGGTGTTGCCGCCAGGACTTGTTCAATATTGCTAACAACATTTTTGTGATGGGTAGTAGGTGGACGTATAGCTGCTGCTTTGTCAGGTGTTGCCTCCAGGACTTGTTCAATATTCCTTGCAGCATTCTTGTGTAGTTGCCATCAAGCTTTTTCTCGAGCCGTTTCATTAGCATCCATGTAGTGCATCCATACAGCAGTATCTACACAACCACTACTTGGAAGAAACTGTGTTTCATTTTGTCAGTCAGGTCATTTAAAACTATTCAATATAATTGATCACATTAAAAGTAAAAATAAAAATCCTAACAGTTACTGTTAAGATATTATCTAAAATTAAAACAAATACAACATAATATTATATATCCTCAAGATTACAATTATATTATACACATTTGTTCGACGTTGTCAACACCACATATTTCACACATCTGCTCTGCCTGTTTCAACCATTCTGACACCGTGTGGTCAGATGAGACTCCATGAAATTCGGGAATCAGCCGAATGTCAAATGCTTTGCCTGCCATTTGCGTCTGGTTACACGTACGCCGAAATAGCTTGTTCGAAGTTTGGAGGTCTAGTTGAAGCGGAATCAACCTATTGGGGGGGGGGGTAGTCAAATTATTCAACACGCAAAATAAACTGATGGATGTTCACCAATCAGACATCAGCAAAATACTCTCTGCCCTCTTCCACTTCAAACTTTTATATTCATCAAATGTAGTTAGTAATACTTTAGTGCAGACAAATTAATTCTATTATTTCTACATAGTTAAATGATCTTTATTTATTATGATCTATAACACTAAGTTTGGAGATTTGATGATAGGTTTATCTGTAACTTGCGGGGATTTTCCAAGCAGATTCTTGAAATGTTCTTTACACATGTGTATTGGTTCTTCTTGGTGGGCAGCTTTTAGTTTAGCTCTCGAGTTGCTCTTTCTTTTACTCACTTCATTTACTGCCTGCCACGCTATTCAAGATTGTCTGTCTTCTAATGAATGCCTAATTTTATTGATCTGGCCTTGAATGTATTCTATATGTTCTTTTTTTGGTATGCTTTAATTAGTTCACGTTGTGTCATCTTAATTTTCTGAGCGTTGGAATTAGTTGGGTTCTTTTTTTACATGGGGATGCTATTTTTTCATAACTGTTAATATCTTCCACGGAACTCTATGTTTGGCTCTTAGTTAGCTTGGTATGCATTTTGCTGCTGCTTCTACGTGGGCATTATATATATATATATATATATATATATTGGGTTGAGTGTCATAAATAATTTCTGTTTTATAAAATAAAATTTATTCGTGAATAATATAACATTGAGTTAATTTTAGGCATCCATATAAGAATGTCGCTTATGAGTTCATCCTAGTTTCTCCATTACCGCACAGCATGTCTTATTCGCCTTGTTTGGATGGTTTGTGAGATGGAATGCAAGTGGCCATACAAATGCTATTTTATGGGTCATGCTTCCAAGATTTGTTCAAAATACCATGCAGCATTATTGTGCAGTTCCTATCAAACTTGTTCTCGATTTCTGTTAACGTCCACGTAGTGCATATCGTAGTAAGAACACAGCTTCAGCTTATAAGAAATCCTTCCTTGGATAGATCAAATTTCCATGTAATCGATATATATTTATACATATATATGAACACATATATATACATATGTATACATACACATATATACAAGAGTAAATACATATATATATATATATATATATATATATATATGCCAATTGCAAAATTTCTTAGAGATCACTGCCGTCTCACAACCCCACCATGAGCACTATCCTATCAAGTGACCCATCAGTTCTGCAGCAGATCCACAAAATCAAGCTTTCGGCAACCTTAGAGAGCAAAATCCAACCACAAGTTTGACATTACAAGCAACCCACGTTCTCACCAAAATTACCGGTGTTCCCCTTCCGAATATGATGATTGACGTTATGGTGTAGTGAAAGTTCACAGGCCTTCGTCGTTAAGAAAAGTGTGTGTACACGTATTTGGCCTGTCAGTTCTGGAAGCAAGGTAACGGTGATCAGCTCATTCTGTGTTGTTAACTCCTTGGTGGCTTCAGGTTAAAGAGAGAGAATTCCCCTTTTTCTTGCAGAAGGTCCGGCTTTTTGTATCCTTCCGCCGGTGGATTTGATTGATTCAGTTCAACCAATTTACTTCTATGAGGAGAATTCATCCGCCAGTGAAAAATACATCTAATCACTGCTACAATCTTAAGAATAAACACATCCTTCTTTTTGTCTACAACAGACTAAAATTTACAAAAGGAAAAGATATCTTAATGATCTGATTGAGAAAGAACTCTGAGTAGAAAGTGAACAAAAATAAATATGATTGTTGGGTAGAAAATGAATGGCAACGTAGGAGCATTCATATATTTATTTATTTGTTTTATAAGATGCTTTTAATGACTTTCAGCAGCTCCCTTCCTAAAATTTCCCCCAAACCAAAAGCATAAATAAAAAAGGCTTCCACTAAATTTGAGACTAGACGAGAAATTCTGTTTTATATGCGGGCCGAGTTGTGTATGAAAAGTTATATGTTGGTCGCTCGTGTAACAGCAACACTTTTATTCCTTTTGTAAGTGGTCCATTTTGAAGAGAGAAAAACAAAAAACAAAAAAAAAAGCCTCAAATTGAGTAGAAATTATTAACCAATAATGGCAAGGAAGGAGTATTCACATATTCATTTGTTTTATTATATGTTATAAACGGCTTTAATAACAATATTGGAGTATATGTAGCACTCACCCTCTGAAAATAAAATAAATGAAAAAAAAAAAAAAAAAAGATGGAACTTTCTGTTCAGAAGCAAAACTCACATGATCAAAATTCAACAATCGTAACAACTAGAGATCTATAACTTTTTGACAATAAAACTCTGTTCATAACGGAGATGAGAAATTTAGATATCATGTTCTATCTTGTCATTGAATAACAGTTTCTGTATTAGGAGCATACAGCAATGGAAACCATGGGGTGCCGCAAGTTGCATGTGATATAAGACGGATGAATCTAAAAGAGTAAACGGCATGCTTCACCAGATGCTGGGCGGAGGAACCTCATTGGTCAACAGCCAGGATTAAAAAGTTCAATAAGGAAGCTACTCCTACTCATCTATAAGGGTAGCGTCTATTGATGAAGATTATCATGACATGAATTCAAACTATTCTTTCTAAACTGCATTGCAATTCATACGGGTAAACAAAGGACGCTTTTTTTTTTTTTTTTTTTTTTTTAGGTTGGAGCTCTGGTCCCAGTGCTCGAAATATCATCAACAAAACCCGAACCAAAATTATGTGGATGCAAAACATTGTCAACATAGCAACTTTTAATGTTAGGACATTAAACACAATCAACAAGCTACCTGAGATTACAACATCTGCAGCCGAGCTGAATATAAACATCATATGCATACAAGAACATAGATATTACCATAGAGAACTAGAACTAAAAGATCATGATCCCAGTAATGGAGGGATATTTTTGTCAGCATCTGCATTGAAAAACTGCATCAATGCTGACATAGGCGGCATGGAATGCTTCTCAGTCCTCCTGTCTTAAAATCACAAAATAGCAAAGAGAGAATCTGTGGGGATTAAAAAGACAATAACATAAAGAAAAGAAAATAAATAAAATGCAAACTTAACAGTTTCATATGAGCTTCTGACAGGAAGCGAAATCAACAAATGTCAAGAATGTGAGGCTTCCTGGCCCCAAAGAGAAACTCACCAGCGTAGTTAACTCGAGATGCCACAACAGAACGGACCGATATTTTTTCTGCTAGTAGGGAATGTATGTGCCTGCAGAGTCCCAAACTTACGAGTGCATTAGCAGCCTCTATCAAACATACTCACTGGACACGGATACTCATGACGGACCCTCAACTTATAATTTGCAAAAGATAATTCTCTTACGTTCTTCAAACGCTTTGTCTGGGGAAGCAGACTATTTCTACTTGTTCAGAAAAACATTTCACACCACAGAATAGTCATAAACCCCAAAATGAAATTTAAGTCTAAAGGTATCTTTGTCTTTTTCCTTTCGTCCTTAATTGCTTTTACAGCTTTGACAGACAAAAGAAGATAACAAGTGAATGGGCTAAGAAGAAGAAAAAAGATCAGTTTTCAAACCTCAGAATTTCCCAACAATAACAATTCACCACAATCACAATAAACCCCTTCATGAGCCTCATAAATTCAATAGAAAATGATGCATGCTTCATTTAATGCCAACCATTGCATAACAATCATCTCTTACTCAAGTCCATCAATGGCAGTGATGAAATAGACATCATCACCATCTATAACGAGCAACCTTTCTTTGTTTGACACATTCCCAAACAACATTCTAATCATCGGTGGAGACATTAATGGTTGCAGAGGCAAAGAAAGAAAGAAATTTTGCAAACACAACTTACCAAACAGAAATTGGAAATATCTCTCAAGAACAGGCTTCCATGCCTAAAGACTAAATTCCAAAAAGGAAGGGAAAACTATGAACTTGCACCTACTCAAATAACTCTAAAGCAAGCTAGATAATGTATTCATAAAGAAGTGGATGAATAGTGCTTTGAACTCTGAGGCATATTCTTCTTTTGAAGGAGTATCTTTTGATCATAGAATCGCCAACGCAGAAATAAGAAACAAACAGTCAAAGCCTCACTATATGACTGGTCCTCACTAGCCAATTGTGATATACAGTCATAGTAAAGAAGACATCTGAAAGATATTCTCCAAATAAAGAATATGAAAATTTTCTTATCACCACAGCAGAGTGTATAACAACCAAACCAAGAGTAAAATGTATAGTTTCATGGGAGTCAGTAGCAGTTAGAAAAATAAAATATGATAAAAGGAAAAATACATCCTTACTTAATAAAAGGAAGCCAAGAAATTCCAATGTGCAGAAATTTAAGGAAGCCCAAAGATAATTAATACATACCTAAAAGAACAAGTGGAATACATTCAAAACCAAATCAATAAAATCAGATATACAGTAGAAGATAGACAATCATAATAAGCATAGCAGACAGTAATTGAAGGAAGTGGAAAGAAAAGTACCTCAAGATCAAAACTAAAAACTGCTAGCCAAGTAAAATGACTTCAGAAAATAGAAGAAACATTTCAAGAATATCTGATAGATCTACCAAAAAAGAGGTGCCCGTGGTGTAATGGCTATCGTCATAGGAAATGGACACAGTGACACGAGTTCAAATCCTAGACGAAACTGATTGCATTTCACATAGCACTAATACCCTTGGGAAAGGTATGAATCCAATTATTCTCCCTCCAGCTATGGGTAAATAGTAGGGCAGACTGATTTCTTCAGTCTTGGTGAGGCAACTAGTCTAGGAGAAGGAAAACTCTGAATTCAAACCTGTTAAACTCTGCTTAAAAAATGACCTTGTGTCATATCCTGCCTATAAGTATTATAAGTATTACACATACATATATATATATGTACATATATGCATACACGTGTCTATATATATATATATGTGTGTGTGTGTGTGTGTGTGTGTGTGTGTGTGTGTGTGTGTGTGTGTGCATATATACATATATATATACATGCACACACACACACACACACACACACACATATATATATGTATATATATATACACACATACATAAAAATACATATATAAGTATACATATATACAATACAGAAATATACACACATATATACATATACACCCCTGGACAAAAATAAAAGACTACCCTAAAAAATGAAGAATATTATATAATTACTCTTATAACTTTATCAAAATAATTTTATTGCACATTATATTTTGGAGTTATATGATTTACCTTTATATCCTTATTTTTCTTTGTAAAATGTTCTATGAAGCTTTAAAATAAGAAGTTATTTCATATTTAGATTTTTTCTTAATACCGTTCTGATCTTTATGCTTGCTACTGTATATACATATATACATAAAAACATATGCCATATATATATATATATATATATATAAAATTATGTATTTAGACAATAATGATAGACTGAAGCCACCACTAAGCTGGAAGTTGTATGCAGACTCTTTTTTTCTATAAAGACCAGATTTCTCTAATGTTATGCAAAGTGCTTCCAATACAAGATTGAAACTTGTTGCACTCACAGGCAAGCATTGTAAAATTATTGTTCTTACAGGACTTGGCATAGTCTGGGCTTGCCAATAGATGTTGAGAAATGGCAGAGATCGCATTCTGATTGGTTGAGCTGAAAGATTGTTATATATGAATAAAGTGAGACACTAGCATTTGAACACCAATTGCCAAACCTCCAGATAGTATAAAGGTAGCATGCTGTTAGATTGGTTTGGTTTGTTGGGTTTTATGGCATATCAACCCTTGTAGGTTATTTAACGCCAAATCTATTTTTATGTAAATATTCAATTCTATTTCAAAACAATTCAGTTTAGCATAAGTACACAGTTTAATTGTCAAAAACATTTCTATTTCAAACTATTCAAGCAGTTATATGTAACAATTCAGTTAAGAGAAAATACAGTTTTAATGTTGAAAAACAGTTCTATTTCAAATAATTCAGTTAAGCATAAGCACGCAGTTTAAATGTGGGTACGGTTTAATTGTCAAAAACATTTTTATTTCAAGCTATTCAGTTTACTCAAACAATTCAGTTTAGCATAAGTATGCCATTAGTTCTATTTAACCCATAGATAGGGCCCTATCAGGTGCTACCACTCCGGCCAGAGTGGACCTGGGAGGAATGGCAATAAAGGGGTACTCCGCATTCCCCAAAGCTCCAGCACTGCTGGAACCTCACCATCAGATTGTTTAGTGTCATATCCAGGACAATCGTTCGAGGGTTTTTTTTTTACCCCTCTGCAGAGGTGCAATCAGTGTATTCTACAGCCCCAGCTGACTGGTCAAACAGTTTTATTTCAGATAATTCAGTTCAGCATAAATACACAGTTTAGATGTCAAAAGAGTTCTATTTTGAGCAATTCAGTTCAGCACTAGTACGCAGTTCCAATGTCAAAACAGTTCTATTTTAAACAATTCAATTTAGCATAAATACACAGTTTAAATGCAAAAATCAGTATTGTGAAAGAAGCACGGTTTAGTTCTATTTAACCCATAGATAGGACCCTTATCAGGTGCTACCACTCCGGGCCAGAGTGGACCTGGGAGCGATGGCAATGAAGGGGTACTCCGCATTCCCCAAAGCTCCAGTATTGCTGGAACCTCACCATCAGATTGTTTAGTGACACTCGTTGGGTGGGGGTCTTACCCCTCTGCAGAGAAGCAGTCAGTGTATTCTACAGCCCCAGCCGACTGGGCAACATGCTGTTAGAGGGAGAAAGGACTTCAGTTATAAGTTGGCTGGTACACTCTTGATTCAAAGCAACTCTATTATTGTTCTAGGCAAAACCTGAGTGTTATGGATAGTAACAATCTTTCAGTTGTCTTATTTTTTTGTTTAATGTATTAATTTTGATTGGAATGAAATACTTATGCTTTTATTAAGTTGTCTTTTTCTTCATTTCATTTGAGTGTTACAAAAAAGATATTACTTGACTATGTGACTGAATAATGGAAGGTACATACTGTTTGATTCAGAATAAATCAAGGTGTCTAATGATGCCATGGAAGATGTGCATTCTTTGTGGTCAAATTTAACAGAATCATGTGTCATATTTTAGTTTGTGAAGAAATAGTTAAGTTTTGTTTCTCCACCTCTAAAGATAAATAAAGAATATGTTATCTTGTGTAAGAAAAACAGAACAATCATTCATAATTTTAGGGTTTTATAAACTCCTTCAAATTAACCTATATATATATATAGAGAGAGAGAGAGAGGGAGGAGAAAGAAAGAGAGAGAGTATGTGTATGCACCTGGCATAGAACCCAACCAAAATTGTCCATGTTAAGCTGTAGAAGAGAAATAATGTGTACACTGTACTCAACTGGGGTAAGCAAAGCACACTGCATATTTATTTCCAGTTGATTTCTGTCTGAAGAATGCACTTGAGCTGCTCTAGTCTCCTACTCTCTGTGCATTCTATTTACATTCCCCTATGATGGAGGTAGAGGATGAGGAGAAAGGAGAGGATGAGTTATTAATACAGAACACAAAAGGAGAATCTTTATACTTAGAACCATCAGCAGAGAGAAAAACAAATTAACAAAGCTTCAGGCAAATGAAATTGAAGCATTACAGCTGAAAGGAATTTATAAAAACTGGGGGTTGAGAAGAAAAGGAAAACAAAACAGTAACTAATTTTTAAAAAGCCTTCACAATCTGATGAAATCCTTGGCTTTTGAAAGGAAATTCTACCACCAAATTTAGGATTCCTTAAGCAGAAAATTATATAATTAGGAGCCCATTTTGCAACACATGGGGCTCTTGTAAAACTGCTTGACTGGTATATAAAATGTGACTCTTGGCTTGTTATGACATCTTAAATTCTATTATAATATATACATAGGTACATAAGTCTGCTATCTAATAATGAAAAAAAAAGCATTTATTCTGTATAACAAATATTTTTCAACATATTCTCCTCTGACATTTGTCAGCAGAGCGTAGAACATGCTTACTGAATCCCCTATAGAGTGGTTAGACCTCCCCAAAATGAGGGCATGGGTATGATGATAAAGTATATCTGATGACTGTTTTATTGCTTCGTGGCAACTTTCATGGGTTATTTCATGCCAAAGCCATCCTAATAGAAGAACAGCAGTGATACTATTCAATCCATTGCTGCAGGGGATAAGAGATTTCATGCCTTTCACAAGAGTATTAGTCCAAAAGTGAACATAATAACATAATTGGAATTTGAACTTACTTACTTCAAGGCTGAAGTTCAGCACTTTAGTCATTATACCATAGAGACTCCCTGCCAGAACTGTTTTATCACTAGCACATTAAAATGGTTGGCAGAGAATAAAGTGAATTACTGAGCAGTGACTCAAATTACTCTTCCATAACTACCTTTAACCAAGGCAACTGTAATAGAAAAGTGAAAATCAAAATCAAATGTTACACCTGTTATCAGCCCAAACAGGAGAGACAGTCACATAATATATAAATGTATAAGTAAAAAGCAAGAATTTATTTTATATCTTAAATAAGTGCATGAGAATCCCATTCATTAAAAGTTCTTGTATAAAGCAAAGAAGTAAAAAGAAAGATTTTAAATGAAAAAAAAAGAAAAGAAAGTAGTTATAAGGAAACAACATGAATTAAAGAGAAGTAAAAAGAGAAAGTGACATCTAAGCACAATAAGATATTATCAGCTGTTGTTGGTGGAGGGAAGCAAAGAAAGTAATTAATCTTTATATATTGAGCCTTCAAACCTTTCCTTCTTTCCCTATCCAGAATTAAAAGTGGAATGTTCTAGGAATATGAAATACAAAAGAATGTGTAGTATGAAGAAGATAAATACTATAGAAATGTCTTTTTATGGATGGAACAAGAAGAAACTGAAAAACTGTGAAGTGAATTTTTGGTATTTATACAGCAACCAGAAAGAAGTGTTTGCAAATTGTCCCGAGTTTTACTACCATTCAGTCATGCATGGATCTTAAACAAAATTGCTTTCGAGGCTTTACTAAGTTTGGTAAAAGGTCATGGTAAGAGACAGCCATTGAAGATCAAACTCATGACATGATTTAGTGTACATGACAAATTTGTTAATCATTGCATTATGATAAGCACTGAAAATATTTGTACTCACTTGATATATATGTGTGCGTGAGAGTGCGTGTGTGCATATGTGTGTGTGTGTGTGTGTGTGTGTGCGTGTGTATGTGTGTGCATATGTGTGTGTGAAATAGAGAACTTTTACAGAGTGATCTCAAGCAAAACTATCTGGATGACTTGATGAATTTTGGAAAGGTTAATATAAATTTCCTACAATCTAAGCAACAGGATGATTATTGAATATTTAATAAAAGGTTAAGATGATCAGAAAAGCTATTTTGTCCTAGGTAATACCAAATCATCTTGTTACCAGTCAGTCAATTTTCCACCAGGAGAACTTTTCTCCATAGAAAATATTAAAGTATACAGCTCCCACAACACGACTATTCAACATTATTTGATGATCAGAAATATGGTCCAAGGCAAATATTTCATCAAGATTAAATGAGATTTGCTTCAACGAGTATTCAGCTATTGACAACATAATGTTACATTTTTTGTCAGCCAGAGTATTGAGAAATTTCAAAACTCACACAGAGAACAGGAATATTTTTTATACTGAATTATATTTACTGAAATTCTACAGTCTTTTTAATGCCTGAAAATCGAGAAACATTATTTTGCAGCAAACTGCACAGACACAAAGTCGAATAAATTCTTTTTACCAAAATATTTGTAGTTTTACATAAAAAGTAACTTTCCAGAAAAGATACGAGGATCATTAAATAAGTTTCCTGACTTTTTTTGTATGGGCACTTCTATTGATAGTACACACATGAAACTCTAGCCCCCTTCAAAGTAATCTCCTCTTGTACCGTTCCAACAACTTTGGCAAGGCCCCATGGAAGTCCTCTTGTGTGAGCGTGTCAATGACCTTCATCACAGCCTCTTTCATCTCTTCAATTGTCTCATAACGACAGCCTCTAAGCTTAGGGAATAACCAAAAGTCACAGGGAGCAAGGTTTGGACTATAGGGACGGTGAGGAACTGTCTTGATGCCCATCTTGGTCAAATAGTCTGTGACAAGGATGGAGTTGTGGACTGGTGCATTGTCCTGGTGGAAATACCAATGACCCGATTTGTAGAGTGCTGGCCTCTTCCAACAGAATCTATTGCTGAACTCCCTTAAAACCTCAACATAGTAACCCTAACCGTAACCCTTTGGCCAATCAACTCTGGTGTATTGACTTCCTTACTCCTCCCACACCTCTCATCATCCCTCACAGACTCTCTGCCTTCCTTGAATCTCTTATGCCACTCAAAAACTGATGCTTGATTCATGCAAGATGCTCCAAAAGCAGTCTGAAGCAGTCTGTACATTTCTGTGGCATTTTTTCCAAGTTTAAAACAGAATTTTATTGCATATCGTTCTTCTAAAGTGTCCTCATGTCCAGATTGCATTTTTGAAATTCACCAGCTGTGACAATCAGGCTTTAGTAGGATGTATTCCAATTGCTGCTGTAGCTGTTGATTTGAACCTGAAATCATAAAAATTGGTCAGTCATCTCATAAGATATATAGCAATAACATAGTGAATTTTCAAGAGTCTATGACAATTTTTAATGCCAGAACAAAAAAAGTCTGGAAACTTATTGAATGCATCATGTATAAGAAAAAGCTGTCTTAATCCCTTTCAAATTACTCACTTTGGAACCTCACACATTTGTTTTAATGTTCCTTCTTATTTTCATTATAGCAACCACAAATGATCAGGAGGATGTTTTTAAGGTGAAGATTTAATTGAGAGAAGATTGAAGGGGAAGCAAATAGATAAATGGGATGTTCCCAGTTTTGTGTTTGTTTCTAGATGAACCTCCATGACAACTCTCAATTCTTCATTGTTAAGTAATAAATTGTGATTACAATGCTCATCTTGAAGATCCAGATCACCAGAAGCAAATATTTTGAACTAACGATGATTGACTCTTTTTGAAGCTGATTTCAACCGTTAAGCACTGTTGATTTTGTAAGCTGCTACAACAATGGCTGAGTTTGAACTCAGAGCAAAATGACACAAAAATCACATCCATCCATTTTTACTTTGATACTCAATAAAAAAGGAATAAATAAAAGCAATAAAAAGAAATTCAACTGTAGTATTTTGACCTTCGACCTGGCCAAAAATGCCATTCTAAGTGATGCACCGGAAGGAAGTGACACATTCCAATGGCAGTTATGAGAGGAAATCGCACAGGTGAGCTTGGCTGATAATATGGGACAAGGTGAAGGTCCCACTTCAGAGTGATGCACCAGAAGAGAGTGAACTGTGAACTGCATGACAGTTATTTCCGCTTGATGATGATCAAACATGCCATTCCAAAGATTGAGTGGGCGATTGAGTGGGCGTTGAACTATTATATAACTCAGTCAAGGCAGAAGTCAGACAGTTGGAGTTGGAGATAGAGACGAGTTGTGGTAGGGAAAGCCACACCAGGCCAAAGGGGCCCTCAGGGCCCCCGATTGAGTTGGGGTCCAGAGAAGTTGCTGATAAGATGCAGTAAAGAAAGCCATCATCCAGCAGATAGCTGGGCCCCTGGGCCTCCGGTTGAGCAGCCCTGGAGAACGAGAAAGACACAACGCTGACGGCCATAAGAGTGGGGGTCAAAATATTGCAGTTCTGTTTGGTCTCCAACTCCCTCTCACACGCAAACCTTGAGTAACCCTTTTCAAACCCTTGCAATAAAGTGAGAGGTATTTTTCTAAAGAAGTCTTCGCTCGTCCTTTATTGTTGTGTCGTTGTGAATTATTCTGCATATATATGTATATGTGTATATAAGCATATTTATTGTATGACTATATAACACAAGCAACACCAAAAAGAAATGTAGTACTTTAAAATTATGTGTGTTGGGGGGTGAGCATGTGTGTGTGTGTGTGTGTGTAATTATGAAACCAAAGTCAAAGAATATTAATGTTTTAAATTGTCTTTGAACAACTGAATTCTATCTTTGTGCTTTTGATGCAGTTACCACAATATCTCAGCTGATCCATTTTTCAGGAAAAGAAGAAAAATCTCAAAAAATGGTGAAAGATAAATGGACATTAATATACTAATTGGAACAATTTATAGATCAGATAATCCATTAACTCATTGTGTTCTCATTGTATCAGTAGCTCATGATAATATTGATGCTTTTATTTAGGAAGAAGTTATTTCTGTTGTATTGAGAAAATGGATGATTAAAAAATGATATTCAGCACAATTTATTGCAAATTGGACTTGAAATTGTTTCATTCTTTAAATTAGGACATTTTAAGTGTATAATAAAGTGTTTGCTATAATGTGCAATTTTTATTGAATTATGGTTACATGCATATCAATAAATATTATAGATCCTGAGCAGGAAAGGCATTTTATCCCAGGCAAATCATCTTGTTATCTGTATGTTAATGATTTTGTTTGCATTTAACTATATATTTTTGATGTTTATAATGCTCTCATTATTACAATCACTATACAAAATATTAAAGCATACAAATCACAACAAACTATTATCCATAGAAAGAAAACAATAACATATCTTAGAATATCAAAGACAAGACATTATATAATACAATATGAAGAGTAAGGTTTGACTGCAAGTGGTCATCTACTTTTAAACCAAGCAACAAGGTAGTTAAACAATATATCATAAGTTGACTGAGATGAATTCAGATATTCAAAAAGTCTTAAAAGGTTTATCAAAGTAAAAGCAATACTTTCCAGAGAAAGTAGATGGGATCCTCTTAAATACCTAAAACCTCTGATTTAATGATACAAGTAGAAAGAAATTTGCAAAAAAAAGAACTTCTCACAAAAGGCCAGATTTTTATTGGGATGGGAGATTTACAATTTTTTTAGCTTTCAAGTGTATATTTGATAAAAAAGAAAAAAGAAATTAAAAACATATCTGTAAAGCTATTGACACAGTGGAGGTGGTGTACAGACATGGCTATATGTCTGTGCATATGAGTGGACACATGAGTAGATGTGAGTACATGTATATGTGTATACATGTACACGTGCAGGTGTATACATGAGTATGGTTGTGAGTTGACTATAGGTATGTATATGCACATGTGTATATATTTGTGTGTCCATATCGGAGCCAAGACATATTTGCATGGAAACCACTAATTCACCCCTGCAAGTAAAGTCAGTTTGTTGAGAGAACAGAGACAGAGAGACATGCAGATAGGCTGGGAAGATAGAAGATAGAACCAAATAGAGATACAGAGATAGACAGAAGTCTAAGAGGATCCACCAAAGGGAAAAACAAAATCAAGTTCAAAAACCTAGCAGTCAGCTTTAGTTTTCGTGAAGGGAATTTCACCAGCTGCTTACATAGCAAAAGTGAGGACTCCACAAACTGTCATTTTGTGAAATGCTACACACTCCTCCTCCCCTGTTAAACAACATTTATTCGGCCTTTTGTTTTTGCCTTTTTCTTCCTTTGTAGTCCCATCTCGGACTCATTCATTTCAATCTGCAAACATGACGTAGAATACAAAGTTCATTTTGCGAAGTGCATGAGCCAAGGACTATCTCCCACATATCTATTCAAAAAATTGTCAGATTATAAACCTGACAAAACAACATCAAGAATACTAAGAATACAATGAAAGATTCAATAATCGAAATAAAACATTAATGACTCTTATAAAAAATACAGACACTCTATTAAACCATGCCAAAAATTTTTCTGTTTCACAATTGTCTTTTTAATAAAAAAAAAACAGAATGGAAGGTGTTCAAATAAGCTTTATGACTTAGCAGCAATAATCCAAGTTCTTGATATCTTTCATTCCAAGTACAAGTTTCACATAAAAAGCTTCCTCCCAAGAAAAGCTTTTGTGAGAGTTTTCCAAGTACATGTTGCACATAAAAAGCTTCCTCCCGAGAAAGGCTTTTGTGAGAGTTTTCCAAGTACAAGTTCCACATAAAAAACTTCCTCCCAAGAAAAGCTTTTGTGATAGTTTTCCAAGTACTAGTTCCACATAAAAAGCTAATAATAAATCTCTCATTGTTCCTTAGACACCTGAATCACTTCCCCATCCATCTGTACATATATTCATATCCTCCATATTTATTCATCTCTTCCAATTCATTGACCAAATCTCATTGCCATGTCATAATTATCATTTGCCAAGTAGTGATCAATCTGGCTTTGCTTAAGGTGAAGCTAAGTAAAAAAAACGTTACAATAAAATATTTAATGACTGTTAAAAAAATTTTAAATACTTGAACTTCACTAACATTTGAATGTAAATCATATCTCATATGTTTTGAGTTTGTAAGGGAAATCTTAGAAGTGTATTTGAACTTTACTTAACTCTGTATTGGTTGTGTAATCATACAACAATAGTCATCATCATCATGTTGTGCCACTAGCATGGATATCCCTGACCCTCTCACGCCACTTCTCCCTATCATACATCGCCTCTGGCTGGTCTTCAGGGTTACATTCTGTGTCCTCACTTAGCTGCTGTATGTAAGTTCGAGCTGGTTGTCCTGCTTTTGCTCGGCCATATGTGGGGGTCCATAGGAGTACATCATTTATGAGCTCATCCCTGCTTCTCCAGCAGTGTCCTGCATGTCTGGTTCGTCTAACTTGGATAGTTTTCGTGATGGGAGGCAGGTGGCCGTATAGTTGGTGCCTTGTGGGGTGTTGCCACCAGGACTTGTTCAATATTGTTCACAACATTCTTGTGTAATTGCCATCTAGCTTCTTCTCCAGTCATTTTGTTAGCATCCAAGTAGTGCATCCATACAGCAGTATTGACATGACCGCTGCCTGGAAGAAACTGTTTCATTTTATCGGTCAGGTCTGATTTCCATATGATCGATAGCTTATCGATAGCTGTCCATGCCTTCGTTAGCCGCATGTTGATGTCTTTTTCGGTTGATGAGACGCTGCTTCCTAGGTAGGTGAAGTTGTCTACCAGTTTCAGAGAGGTTCCGTCTTGTGTGGAAATGTCACCTGTTTGATTAAAGCACATATATTCAGTTTTGTGTGCATTGGCATGGAGGCCAATGCCTGCGGCAGCTCATTCCAAACTATGCAGTAGTGTTTTGGCTTGGTTGGGTGTATTTGCCAGTATCGCTATGTCGTCAGCATAGTTGGCGTCAGTAATTGTTTTTGTGGAGTACCTTCTGCTTCTTTTCTTTGTCAGCTCGAAGCCATTTTCTCTGATTTTATCAATTAAAGTTCTAAGCATATTGTCTGGACAGATGATAAAGAGGTATGGGACTAGCGTGTCCCCTTGTAGTACTCCTGCTACAATGTCAAAGTATTCTGTGTCTCCATCTGGTGAACGTACTTTCACTTTGGTGTTTCTATAGAGAATCATTATTGCTGCTATGGTTTCTTTTCGTAGGCCGTATGCTAGTAGGATTTGCTCCATCTTCCCTCTGTGAATGGAATCGAAGGCCTTGGTAAAGTCAACAAATAGTAATGTCGCCAGTAGGTTTTTTGCCCATACGCCTTCAAGGATTCTACGAATGGTCAATATTTGTGTACATCATTTAAAATCCTTAGTAAAGATTCAGGAGTTAAGAGAATGTGTTCCACATAAATTTACATTTAAGAACATCAGTCAATATTCAAACATTTATCTTTTTACTTGACACAGAAAAATATCAGTTTTGGTGAAGACAATTACTGGCACTAAAAACCAATGGATTTATTATGAGAACCCAAAATTAAGAAAACTGAGAGTTTTGCTGCATAATAATACTTATCACTATGTTACAAATGCAATTCAATAAAAAACCATAGAGATCAATGGGAAGTTCTTCAACTTGAAACCTGTTGGTAGTTTCAGTCTATCAATTTAACTCTGTTTAATTTTCCTTGTCTGGTCAGAGCTCCAATCAGTTCAAAATATTAAGGAATTCCTTGATGTATTCATCAAATAAAAACTGAGTTGTTCCTTTATGATAGAATACACAATTTACATGAAAGATGCTATATAAAGGTCATTAGATGGGCATAGAAAATATTTTGATGGCTGAATAATGTATGAATTTATATGAATAAAAGATTGTCAAAAAAACAAGACGCTGGAAACTTTTGCATAATTTTAATAGATACAAGTAAATGAAGACTAATCTAAAAGCATTTCTCTTGTTTTCAAGGTTATTTGCAGCACTAAACTTACAAACAGAGTTCTCTTTGATCCAACAATAATTTTCTTCTCATCAGATGGTCAGAATATATTTGAATCTTATAGATATAACAAGATACAAAAAAATGTTAACTTGAAAGAATGTTTCTGAATATCTATCATTTATATTATTCTGTTACACAACATCTGCATAAGTCAATCCTCATGACAATCAATTGTAAAGGATTTTTCTGCTTTTCATTTCCTTGAACATTGTGGTATAAGTGGTATTACAATTATTGTCAAAAGAAATAGATCCAATAAGTTGAGTTCAAATCTTGTATGAGGCAGTTTACCTTTTACATTTTACACTCTTGGGAAGAGCATGAATCCATTTTTTTCTTTTCCAATCTAAACGACTTTCTAGCCTTGTAGGTAAGCAAACTAGCCTAGGCAAGCGAAAAACTCGAGATTCAAAACTAAAGAGTGTGGAGTAAGCTATTCCACCCATAAAAACCTATTTGCTATGGAAACTGCTGCACCATTACAGATGTGGTGTGATTGCAGCTTTATGCTCCTCTTCAAAGAGTCGGTAGGACCAACATCCTCTTTTTGTTATAATTTTTCAACTTCACTCTTCTTCATACAGTTTGAAAACCTCCCAAGAAGACACCAAAATAATTGAATATAATAAATCACTTTGCAATAATGCCAGTTTCAGATCTGTTTACTTGTCTCAACTCATAAAGATAACTACTAGTTTTCTCTTCTAAGATATAAGTCTAGGACTAGCAACATAATGAAAACCAAATGAATAGATAATGTTTATAGCTAACGATAAATTATTATCTCTGAACCCTTTTTTTGCTTTGTGTAACTTTAATCAAATGACCAAAGAATGTTATTGTATCAATTGACACAAGTACAGTATAATGATAAGAATGGACACATATCAGTTATTGTGAGGGTTTTTTTTTTCTTAGCAGATTTTGTTTTGTTGACCTCAGGCAGAAAATTTTGTTTTGTTGACCTTGGGCAGAAAATTAAGTAAGATTAAGAAATCAGTTTTTGAAAAATGGAAAAAAAAGGTGAAAAGTCAGAAAAATTTGTTAAATGGGAAAGTTGATATAAAAAAATTCATTTTCGCTTCTGAAGTGAACAACTTAAAAGCTTATAAGCATAAATTTTCATTATTTGAAGTAGCAATTTTCCATTGACTAAAATGATAGTAAAACTGTATTTTGAATTGTTCTGATATGTTTTATATGAGTTCAAGTGAAGTGTTCAAGAAATGATGTGCATTCTTGTAGTAATCTTTAATTATGATTGAATGCAAAAGGATCCGGCAATGGGATATTGATAGCTTATCCCATATATATATATGTGTGTGTGTGTAATTACTTTAAATAGGGGAATCATACTTCATTAAGAACTGACTAAAATACAACTAAAATAAAATTTAAAAAAAAAACAACAAAATTAAAGGACCCTTTTGACTGGTACTTTTCAATAGCTACAACTGGTAGAAATTTCAATAAAATTATAAAAAAGGGGAAGGTATTTGCAAAAACCATGGAGAGGAGGAACGAAAAAAAAAGAAAAGAAAAAACCTACTACTCTCCAAATTCCCTGAATAGTTTCAATGGGTGGGTGAGGGTAGAGCTCAGTTATTACACATCAAGGAAAAGTTTTTATTGTTATTCTCCTCTTCCATAGTAAATGATAAAGAGGGCTGTTGTTTATTCAGACTTTGGTCAAATTTTAATGCCTTGATACATGAAGAGAAACAAGCAAAAGCATCATCCATGTAATGAATGTAACAATATTGTTTAGGAACCATGTCAAAAAGTTGTTTTTCCAAAAACCCTACAAATACATTGGTTATAAGTGAACCCAAAGGACTTCCCATAGATATTCCATAAACTTACTTATACATAATGTTATTAAAGCTGAAAGAGACTGATTTATTAACCAACTCCATCAACTCAATGAAAATATTTTCTGAGAAAGTTAGAGATTTTAACTGACTCCAATATAAATAACCAGCACAAATACCAATAGTTTCATCCAGTTGGTAAACAGGATATGTCAAATGACACAAGGAACTTAGTACATACATAATGAGGAAGTTGACAGATCATTGATGCAAATTGAAAGGAGTCAGGAACACAACAGACAGAATAAACTGTAGGACAAGATATATATATATATTCTAATTATTTTTTTATTGGGGAAAATGATTGATAATGGTGAAGAAAAGAATTTAAATAGACTGGGAGATTTCTCTTAATTGAGATAATTATGATCAAACTAGTAGTTGTCCTAACATAATATCAAAGTATTTAAAGACAAATTTCAGCCTATAAAGATCATATATTGATATTATTTTGTATCAACCACAAAGGATTAACACCATCATATAATGATTTCAAGAGTTTGTAATTTGATTTCTGATTGAAAGAAGTTAATATTTCTGTAAAATGATTCTCATGGTGTTACCATTGGTAAAATGAGGTATACAGGTAGATACTTATATATCAGGTGACTTTAAATTTGATAAATAGTTTCTCTTTCTTGTTTAAAGATATTATCACATTAAGTTACAGCTTTCTCTATTTATATAAAGGCAATGCCAACTATTTATACTTTAGAGCTATCAGATTTTACAACTGAGACTAGCTTTTTTCTTTAAAATCAACAGTATCTTAATTCAAAGTTATTTTTAACATGAACTGCACATTATAAAGCAAATTAAAGATCAAATTGCCAGTATTAATCTACAATATCATCCAAATAAAAATAGATTTTTCTCATTCTAACAGAATTTTTTTATATTTCAATCTTATTCTGATTATATAAACAATTCAGAACAAAAATGAAACTCAATGATTTAACAGTGCTCTTTTCCCAAAAAGCTATATTCTGATAAATTCTGATATATTCAGATAAATTCTGATAAATTCTGATATATTCCAATATATTCTGACAAATTCTGATATATTCTGAAATACTCAGAAAAATTCAGATATATTATGATAAATTCTGATATATTCCAATATATTCTGATATATTTGATAAATTCTGATATAGTCAGATAAATTTCATAGATAGTATCTGTTATCTTTTTAAAAATTAAAATAAAAAGTCTCCTGAATAAGTCATAAAATCATAAAATTGAAAAGAAAAACTGGAACCCAACTTGATAATGAAAAAAAGCTGTCTGTCGAATATTTCCCAAATCAACAAGAAAACACAGCATTTATTATAGACATTTATATAAACAAAACTCATCTCCAGCAATTTCAACAGAAGAAAAATACATTCACTTTGCATGAGAATGAAAACATTTTAAAGTAAGAAAGAACAAAAATTTGAGAGGTGAAAAAAAAAAATCAGTGGAATTTCATTAATTTTTTTTTTTAGTTTCTGTTTTTGTTATGCAAATTTGCTATTTGATTTATATTCTCAAAAAATTACTTTCTTTGATTCTATTTTCAGCATTTTAAGTTTCTCTTTTGTGGTTATTTTTAACAATTTAGAGTAGCTGTAGCAAATAATGATTAAATCTCTCTGGGTTTGTAACCAACATATCTTACAAACTTGATACTTGACTAAAAACCTCCAAAACTTTCAGGAATCTAGCAATCTGTTATAAGACATGAGCATATTGTTCCATTTGAGCATTTGTTTTTGTGGTGACTCATAACCATATAAAAACCAGAACTGAGAGATTATTAATTCATAATAAAATTCATTAGCTTCATTCATTTTGGTACAATAACTAAAGGATTATTAAAGGGACTGGAGGACTTGGAAGTTGGAGGACGAGTGGAGACCATCCAAACTACAGTGTTATTGAGAACGGCCAGAATACTGAGAAGAGTCGTGGAAACTTGAGGAGACTTGCTGTCACTCAAACTCCAGTGAAAGACCATTAGCTAAAACTGATGTGGAAAACTCTAATGAGTAAATAATCAACTATGAAATATCTAAATTCATTTTTTGTTTAAGATATATTGAATATTTTTAGTATTAAAATAAATAAAGGAATAAATAAATAAAGGAGACAAAAAATATAGGTTTAGAAAAATAGTATGAAGTAGTTTTTACTTTATCTAATAAAAGTTTTGTATTTTTAGATAGTAAAATGTTTAATAGGTGCAACCAATGAATTAAGCTGAGGCATATATATTATATATCCTGTTGTATCTTATAGATACAACAGGATATATAATAGTAAATTAAATATCACAGCTTATAAAGCTGAATATATAATGAGAACATTTTTATATTATTTGATATCAATTTTTTAAAATGTAGAAGTTGAATTTTTTAAAACTGAGAATACTTTGAACTGCATTCAAATCATGAAAGAAAATTAATTAAAGAATGAAAAACAGATAAACAGAAAATATAAATTTCAATAAATTTATCAATAAATTACAAAAAATGCTTATTAGGGAATAAAAATCATAACTGAATAAATAAATAAAAATATTGACTCACTTGGCTGATCAATCATGGAACCTTTGTGGAGGCACACCTTTATTTTTCAGATTATAAGAACTACTTTTTCAAGAGGGACACATCACCTGAAATAAGATTAAAATGAATGTTTAATATCAACCAACCAGTATTAAATTCATAAAAACCATGCTATCTTAATTCCAATTACCAATAATAAGGTTATAGTTTTTGTAAAGCAATGGAAAATTAATGACAAAAATAAAAGTTATGCAAGAAAATTTTAATCCCCAAATACTGTAAATCAAGTAGATATCAAAGACATTTTATACCATAAGTTTTGAAAGCAGAATAGTATGTTTTATTCGATAGTAAATTTAACAATATATATGCTACAACACTGTCACACATCTTAGTTTTTTCCTCAGGTCTCTATTTCTTATATGTAATTAAATTTTTATTATCTAACCTGCAATCGAAACAATGTGAGATTTTCCTTATTTCAGTTAAGGGTATATTAGTTCAAGTTCTAACACAAGTGTCACAAAAAAATCACTGCTCTATTAACAAACATTAAAACATTTTAAGACATGGTTTACAGATTTTACAAAATAAATTATCTATTTATCTATTTATCTCTCTCTCTCTCTCTCTCTCTCAATATATATATATATATATATATATATATATATATATATATGAAGGTCATTCAATTGATAAGAGGGATTTTGCATAAGGAGTAGACAATAGAAAGCATTATTTACAGTTGCACCTTTTTCAAAGATATCAATAATGATGGATGCTTTCATGGCTTTCTTTACTGACTGCTGTGCCTGGAATTTTTTTCTTTATGAGAGAGTCACTCTGTTTCCACTCAATGGATTGCTTTTTTGACTCAGGCTCATTGTAGTTGCAAACCTGAGTTTAGTCCATTTGTAAAATCTTTTGACTAAAACATGCTTCTCCTTATCTATCACATATTCTTTTATAAATATCATATGATTTTCACTTCTGTGACGCCAAAAATGTAATAACAAACCTCTGTTTAAACCTGGAGTGCTATGTTTAATTCACTGTCATTTTGATTTGGCTCAAAACAAATATTCTTGCGAGATTAAAATAAGTTTTGCAATAAACCAATTCCAAACAAATCAGAGGTTACATTTATGCAAAAAAAATTTATTTTCCTTTTTACAAAAAGATTCCTTTTATTTATTGAATGATCATTGTGTATATATATATATATATATATATATATATATATATATATATGTACGTTGAAAAGGTAAAATGAAAAAAAAAATGTTTGATTGTTTATTTGACAATGTATTTCAACTTCAATCTTTTTTTGAACACAAAAGTATTTTATTGAAATTATTTTAGTATGAGAAATGATTATGATAGATCAATTTTGATTCAGCTAGAAGTCTTCATCAGGGATTGTAGGTTTTGCCATGTGAAAAAAAGGATTAATACTGTTTGATATGTTCAAATTGTGTCATATCATGTGATGGAATATTTTGAAAAGTAAATGGCGTTTTGTGGTTTGAGAAACGGTTTATGACATTTTATTGCTTTGAATATTTAGAGAAAGAGGAGTTAATCTTTAGTGCAAATTTTGAATTCATTTAATATTATTTTTCCTATAGATGGTGAAATTTTGTAAAAACCTTGTCGTTGTGGTATTGTGCTGTGGTGTGCTACAGAACATGCTTCAATTCTTCTTCTTTTATTTTTGTCATGAATGAGGGCAAATATGGTAGAATTTGGAAAATCAAGTGTGATTACTTAAAATGTTATGAGAAACTAAAAGTTTGTTGTGTTACTAGTTTTAAAGTCTTTTTTATGATCATAGATTTTTTTTGTTTAAATTTCTACTTGCTTCTCCTATGTAAAATTTATTGCTAACAATCTTTTTTTCACAAAAAGTTAACTTTGATTGAAACCAAAGACACTGGCTAGCTTTTATCATTTTTAACGGAACAAATGAAAGAAAGCAGTTCAATATTTGTCCAATGAATGGCAATCAAAAAGAAATCATTTGAACTGACAAGTTTTTGTTTAATTACAGTGTACTTAAATAATCTATGTAACAAATGATTTTTCTTTGACAACTGATTTTTGATAAAGAAAATATTTCTGATTACAAAATAGAAGCATAAAAGGGGTTCCAAAAGTTTTAGCAGCAGAGATTAGGCTCAGATAAATATGCAAATATATTTTAAAGTTGTTCTTTTAGTATTCTGATCATTAGTTCAGTGGAAAATCATATATTTGTTGTTTAGCAAATTATAAAAGATCAAATTACAATGTTTTTGATAAAAAGTGTTTGGTAATTGATTATCAGTATAATCAACTGTCAACATTTGTGTTTGTAACATTGCAGAACATTATATCAACATTTTAGATAAAATTCATCTCTCATTATTTTGACATTATCATCTTGTCAGTTAATTAAAATCTTATATTGTTGAGTTAATGTTTCATTTTTGACTTGAAAATAAGACTATATGTTCATTTTGCATTCTCATAATGAGATGAAAAACCAACAAAATCAGGTGATATTGTAAGGTACTGTTGAGGTGCTTTGGCTCTGAAACCATGCCTGACTTTCAAGGTCATCATCTGATGATAGCTTCATTGGAGGTATAGGGGTAGTTTTTTTAGTGATATGTGTATAAAACTATAAGTGATAGATAGATAGATAGATAGATAGATAGATAGATAGATAGATAAAAAAAATTATATCACACCAATGACCAAAAGAAGACTCACCAAAATTCCTGAGAAAATTCCATGGAAAAAATGATGAATATAGAACCAGAAGATTGTTTAACAGTATTCAATATACTGCCAAATATTTGTTTCAGATGACTAAAACCACTTCAAGATTGGGATTATTAAATTACAGCTCAAATAAACCCATGTACTGCAAAAAGAATCTGAAGTTTGTTTCAGACATATGTGACTCAACACTTAGAATTACAAAATAAATGTATATTGGTTTACTGATAGGTTTAATTCAGTCAATACACACAGAGTACAAGAGATGCTATTCATTTATCTTGCTTTTTATATCACTAAGTGAATCACTTTTTGTCTTAATCAAAGGGTGAAGGTCATGAGAAACATTTATTCTCATTCTCTTTAATTAGTCAGAATTTTGTAATCCACTCCAGACTGTAATTTTCTGATGAATGTGAGAAGTAGAAGAAATAAATACAAAAATTTTGTAATTCTAAACTCACAAATACAAAAAGGTCATCTTTAATTTAAAAATAAATCACTTAAAATACTTTTTAATAAACTAATATTGTTGTTTAACTCCTATAAAACGGCTTTCTTTATTATTTCTTTTTCTACTTAATAAACTTATTTTTACAATCCTATTCTAGGAGTTTTCTTTCTGAATGACTTATTCTGTTTAACCAATACCAATAAAAGCTAAGGTTAAGATAATTATTTCAAAACCAATCCTCTCTACATCCTTTCTTCATTTTAACATTATCCTGAGTTTATATGTTACATGATAAAGTATAAAAACAGTATTTTTTACATGTCTGAATGGAATGTCTCAAGATATTGTTGAAAATTGTCTTCTACTCATGGCATCTGATAAATGCAAAGCTAAATTAAAAACAGGCAAGAACTCAATTTATTTTGACAGACCAACCCACAAAGGCAGAGATGGAGCTCCCATGGAATAGGAAAGATAACTCCATCTGAAGATGAGCTTGAAACGTATGCATATGAAAAGCGGAAACATTTTCCTCTCCTTACACTCAACACTTTTTGTTCCAGACTTGTCTTGTGTTTTGGAAATCAGGGTCTTTCTCAGTCATCACAGAATAAACAAAAGATTATTCTTTTCTATTTATTATGTTTGCTTTTTTATTCCACTGGGGAGACAGGTTATATCCACTGCTCTCATATTTTTCTTGGCTCTTTATCTGTATCCTCAGAAATTGTGTTCATCAGTATCATAGGGAACATTGTCTTCATGTTCATTATTTTGGCTTTAACATAAAACAAAATGTAATAATGTTCTTGAAATGCTAGATAATCTGATGTATGGCAATAGTTTATGATCTACAAAGATGCATCAAAATGATGTAATTATTCACTAAATTTTTATTAGAAAATTTCACAATATAAGGTTTGAGCAGTGTAACTAATATTTAATACTGAATTAAATGGATTAGCAAAAAAGATTGAGTTGAAGAATAAATATTTGTTCTGCAAAATAAATGCCATTTTTCATCAGTAAACTACTAGCATTGATGTACTGATGTAGACAAGTTTTAACTTGACCTGAAAAAGAGCCATAATTGTGACTTACAGTCATGCTGAAAGCACTAGTTCTTGTCAGATTACCAAAGTTAAGCAATGACAAACCTGCTCATTACTTAAATAGGTGACAACTTAGTAACAGCATGTGCTATAACCCAGTATATCAAACTAAGCAAAGAACAACAGATTCATAATCCTGAGATATTCAGGAATAATTCAACTTAATAAATTTGATCTGGTTTGTAAGACTAGCTCAATTATTGTTCTAATTTTGGTAATTGTAATATTCAATATATTTAATAATCTCAAATAAAAAGATGAGCAGAACATATATTGAAAATAGAAAAAAATTTAACTCAATATCATGAAATATCTGTATATGCATTTTTGTTAATTATACATGATGAAAATATAACAAAGAATTTTTTTTAATCATGAAAATGAAACAAACAACATATTCTATATAAATTTATTAAATCTTTCATGTTTTTCTAATTGATATTTTTAAATTATCTTTTTATCAAATGACATTTATTTGATCACAGTCATTTTCTGTATGTTCATTTGCTCATCCCACATTTTAAAATAGACATTTGTTATTAAAATACTTTTTAAATATAAAATCTAATTACTAGTTAAAGTTGTTTGACTTTAATTAGACAAGTGAAAGGAATAAAAACTTAATAAATTGATAAACAGTGCTATAATTTTGAATAAATAAAAAGTTTTAGTCATCAGATGTTATAGTACAAGAATAATATGCTTGTATGAGAGACATCACAGCAAAAACTGTTTGTGTAAGGTTAGATTGATTTTGAAGAAGTTGATATAGAGATCAATTTTCAGATATGAATGAAGAAGACACTGCTATACAAATGAAAAACAGTATTTATTTAAAACAATGTCAGTTACGATCAAGTCATGCTTTAAGTACATATTCCTGTTAGATTACCAAGGTTAAGCAGTGATGTATCTGCTTAGTACCTAGATGAGTGACCACATAGGTTCAGTAAATACCATAAGCAACTGAGACCTATGTACCAGACAAAGAAAAGCTTGGTAAATTCTATATTAACAAAAAATCAATAAAGAAAAGACTAAACTTAAAACTTTTTATCCTGTAAAACCAATATTTCTAGTAAATTCTATGGTGTAGAGTACTGCAAACAAACGACCAAAGTATATTATCCAAGAAAACATACTCATCATCTATATATATCAATGATAAGCTAAAAATGGTAGACATTTCTGGTAAACTCTTTTCTTCCTGTAAAATAAGTCAGCTAAAAAATATCATGTTCATCTATAACAATATAGGTCACAGAAAAGTATAGATATTTTGTATTGACCAAAGGTTTATCATATCAATAAACTGATCTTAAACTGAACTAAACAAATAATGGCCTAAACATTTTGATCTCTTTTGTTTTATTTACAAATGATATCAAGTATAGACCAAAGATTGTTATGTCAAATCAGAAAACAATCCACTTTCATTTTTGACTAAATAAGAGATTCTTTATCATGTACTGATGTCATACATGGTAAAAAGGCATTGAAAATAGTCATTATGCTGAATGTGTGTGTGTGTGTGTGTGTGTGTGTGTGTGTGTGTGTGTGTGTGTGTGTGTGTGTGTGTGTGTGTGTGTGTGTGTGTGTGTGTGTGCGTGCGTGTGCGCACGCAAAGATAGATAGATCTGACTGATATTTTAAAATGTTTTATTTCATTTCAAATATTTGAGGTGGTGATTCATAGACTAAGTGAATATCAAATATATAACACATACAAAAGAACTTTTTAGATTTACAAGTTGTACAAAATTATGTGAAATGTTTTGAAATATTTCATGAACTTTATTGTGAGATGGTAATTATAAAGTCATTTTGGATTATATATTTTGATTATCTTAATTACTTATACAAAATCCCATATATATATATATATATATATATATATATATTATCCTGATTCAAAACATTTAGTTGTATATATCGTAATTAATCTTAATAAACCTGCTTTATTTCATGAGTCATTTAAAGAAATCAAAGAAATTATGATATGCATGACTAGAAATATCAGATATATTCTCTAAATGGTCACTGACAAAAAAGCATTACATTTTTTTCTTCTACATTTGTACTTTACCTTTAGAATAACAGGCAAAATCTTACAAAAATTAAAAACTCATCATCTTCCTTATAAAACTAAGAAATGTATTTAGTTCATTTCTGAGAATTTCTTCTTTTAGTTACTTTGTTTAATGGCATATCAACCTTTGAAGGTTATTCAATGCTAAAACCATCCTTCTAGAAGAATAGTAGTGGTACTATTTAACATATAGCTGGGAGGATAAGGGGTGTTCATGCCTTTCCCAAAAGTATTTGTCCAAAAGTGAATGTAATAGCCTGATTGGAGTTTGAACCCACTTACTACAATTCAGCAGTCCATCACTTTAACCATTAGAACCACAAGAACATTCCCTTCTTTTTTTGTACAAAAAACTTATTCTGTATTTATCACCTTTTATAAGTAAACCTAAATTTCACAGACATGGGAGAACAGAGGGTGACTTACATTTGTTACTTATTGGCAGTGGGGGTGAGGTGAGGGATAAACAGGTTCTGGCAGTGGGGAACTCTCTTCTAACAATGATTTCCTTCTTGAAATGCTTTGTTCATAGATGGATAACCAAGTCCAAAGGCAAGAGATGAAAATAAACATTTATTTTTCAGAATACATTTTGTTTTTTTTATCCTAATATCATTCCTAGTCAATACATTGAATTCTTTTCCAATAATCACAAATATCAAAAATTTTACAGTGAAAATTTCAGATCAAAATTTAGGTAATAATTTTGTCAGGTTACAGAGTTATTGATCCACTCACATATCGAATGTATCAATCATCTTAAATGTAAAATTTGTGTGTTTGCATTAACCCCACTCCTCCATCACAAGTAGGGTGTGATACTTTTTAAGTTGCATTTAACAGGTTTCAAATCAGAGTTTTTGCTCTTGTAGACTGATTGCCATACCAAAAGTTTAAAGAGCCCAGTCTGTCTGAAAGGAGAATAGTTAGGTTCATACTTTTCCCAAGGGTGATAGCGCTATGTAAAATGCAAACAGCGTCCAGTCCAGTTGGCTGGGCTGTGGAATACACAGACTGTACCTCTGCAGAGGGGTAAGACTCCACCCCGCCAAAAGTGTCCTGGATAGGACATTAAACAATCTGATGGTGTGGCTCCAGTAATGCTGGAGCTTTGGGGAATGCTGAGTACCACTGCATTGCCATCACTCCCAGGTCCAGTTTGGCTTGGATTGGTAGCACCTGAAAGGGTCCTATCAATGGATCAAATACAACTGTTTAATATTTAAGCTGAGTGCAAACAAATGACACAAGCTAAATTGAATTGTTTGATATAGAACTGTTAAATCATTTAACTGTGTGTAAACAAACGACTGTCATTTAATTGAATTGTTAGCAATACATAGTAATACTTGGAACTATTTAACTTCATTGACATGTTTACTAATCATATATATCTACTAAATATATATAAACCAGATTTGGTATTTAATAACCAATAATGTTTGATATGCCATTAAACCAAAGCAAACCAATCCAACAACCTCATACAGAATTTGAACTCTGATTGCCATATTCATTTCCTCTTATGATAACCATTACACTTGGAGTGCCCCAATGTAAAATGTATGTAATTATTTGCTTGTTCATAACCAGCTACATTTACATTCAATGTGAAATACAAAGTTCCTAAACTTTTCAAAATAGAACTGAATCTATTGTTACAAGATCTCATTTAATGGTTCCGTCAAGATGGCAAAACTATCAATGTCATGCGCAGACAATAAATAAATTCCAAACCCAAATTTACAACAAAGTATTTTGACCAAAATATGGTGTTTTATGCAGATTTTTTTTCAGAGATGAAACTTAGTGATATGCAAAAGTTATCTTGTGATTTGAAGAAAAAAGCAAAGCAGAAAAAGAAATTGTTTTTCATAAAGTTTTTTACTTTTCTTCTTTACCCAGTTTTCCATAGGTACATTAACAAGTCCATAGCCTAATGATGAAAAAACATTTTACACAACAATTTATTAAGCTGTAGCATAATTTTCTTCTGTGTCAATGCACTTAATCCAATGCTACTGCTCTGTTAATCACATGGATTGAACATTATACATTGAAAATAACCCTGTTTGGCTATGAAATTATTGATCTATTTTCACATATACATTTATAAGTAGATAAGCAATTACCTCAAACATCTTTTATTATGTCATTTGAATATATTGTTATCTTTTCCTTTTAAATTGCAAAGATACAAGATTTTATTTTTGTGCGCGCGCACACACACACACACACACACACACACACACAAAGTGATTCTAAGTAAACTGACTTAGATACAGGAATGTGACCTACTATAATACAAAGTGGGTGTTGGTTTTTATTTGCATTATAGAAAATGTTTACCAATGTATTCATCTCTTATACAGGGTGGAATGATAAAATTGTCGCCCTAGAAAAGACAACATGATTCCATTTCCATTTAATGAAAACTGGTTTTCTTTTTTTTTTGCAGACCATCTACTAGTTGGCCAGTTGTGTACAAATACCAAGAGTGATAGGAGTCTTCTATCATGTCTAAAAGTGATGCAATGTTCAACGAGCAAGATCGAAGATGCGCCGCTGTACAACTCATGCGCTCTACCGATCCAAGTTATGACAACGGGACCATTGCCGGCACCCAAAATGCAAATCTGGATTGCCACGAATTATAGGGATGTGCTCAGGGTGATGAAAACAAAGTTCCCGGTTACGGTTATGGTCTTTGGTGTGGTTTCAAGTGAGGGCCACATCATGCCACCTCACATCTTCAAAGTCGGCTTGAAAGTCAGCACCAAAGTATACCTGGATGTGCTGAAGAGTGTGGTGATCCCCTGGTGCAATCAGGTGGCCGGTGGCAGACCTTGGGTGTGGCAGCAGGACTCAGCACCAGCCCACAAGTCCAAAAAGACCCAGGCTTGGCTTCAGAAGGAGTGCTATGACTTTGTACCTTTCTCTCACTGGCCCCCCTCCTCCCCCAACCTGAACACACTGGACTACTTCGTTTGGTTATACGTCGAGAACATCACCAACATGACCTCCCACAACACCAAAGCCAGCCTGATCGCCGCTATCCACCGAGTATTCGCCGGGCTCCTGCCAGGACTTGTGGAAAAGGCATACTCCCAGTTCCAGATCTGTATCAAGGCGGTGATTGAAGCAGAAGGTGGCTACATTGAATTGATGTCAGCTCTACTACATAATCAAGTTACCTGAATTGATTTTTTAATAAAAGTTTAAAAATAAAGCTGTCGTGACAATTTTATCGTTCCACCCAGTAGAAACAACTCAATGATCTTCCCATTTTACTCAAGTAACTTTCATTATTACTTGGACAAACACTTTAATCTAAAAGAAGTGAGTGACCAAAAATTTGAACAGATAAATCCAGAAAATAACAATGAGGAACAATTGACAAAAGCAATCAATCTTCTTATACCCCAAGTGAACGTTTCTGAAAATTTTACTTCTTTCCTAGTCCAAGAATAAACAAAACTTGATTACAACATCATCTTTATGGGTCACCACGGTAACATGATATGCAAAGCTAAATGATCCTTAATATTCTAAACTAAGTATTTATTTTTTGTTCATATCTATTAAAGGAAGGCTATTCAAAATAAATGTAACCAAATCTATGGCAGAACTATATAAATCAAAAGATGTCTGCTAATGATTTTTTAATATCATTTGCATTAGTTCTTTCAACTAACAAACTCCATTTTCTACACTGTTTTCATTGTTTTTGATTCCTTTCTTGAGACTTCTTTAGGTATACAATCCATAAGGATATAAATGATTTTGGTTGATTCCTTTCTTGAGATTTTTTTTGGTGTACAATCCATTAGGATATAAATCACTTTGGTTGATTCCTTTTTTCAGACTTCTTTAGGTTTACAATCCAAAAGGATATAAATGATTTTGGTTGCTTCCTTTCTTGAGACTTCATTAGGCAAACAATCCATAAGGATATAAGTCATTTCTTTTATACCAGTTTGTTCATTAAATCAACACAGTCAATTTTTAAAATCTTTTATTCATGATTTTTAACTAGGATTTCTTTTTTTTTTAATTTCTGTTGTTTTTTCCCACCCAAACTTTCATTCTGATTTTCTTATAACTGTAGATCAAAAATATAGAATAAGTCATATCCAAATCGTCATATCTGAAGTTTTCATTAGAATGTTTTTAATATGGATTCTATGGATTACTCATGAAATCATGAAGATATGTTTGTGGTTGTATTTTGAATTGGTAGAAGTATTTTAATTCTGTGATAGTAACTATTAAATCTATACTTTTTCTATTCACTCATGATACTTTCAGCTTAGTAGATGTCTTTGAATACCGGCTCATTTGCCTAGTGGGTAGAGTGTTCGCCAATGGTCCGGGAGAGCTGGGTTCAATCCCAAGGAAACCTGAGTTCAATTCCAGGTTGCGTCATACCAAAAACTTTAAAAATGGTACTTGATACCTCCTTGCTTAACACTCAGCAATATAAGGTATGTATAAAGGGTAAAGTGGAGCAATCCAGAGAAAGTAGTGCACTTCCCAACACCTCAGTGTTGTAGCTATTGAAAAGGGAGCCTTCAGGTTGCTCTCGACTATGGTTGCCAACAACAACAACATATTTACTAACCAACATAATCATAGTTATCAATAATTAAAAATATTCAAGAATAAATAATTCAAATTTTTCAAATTTAGCTTAGCTCTCAATGCTGACAAATGAAACAGAACAAAATCTTGCAAATATGAAAAAATATTAACAAAATAAAACATATGAAAACAGACACTACTATGATTATATCAAATTAGACTTAGAAATTTAAGAAATTGTAAGCTTTTTAGCATATTGTCACTAGTAATGAAAATTTCTTTGAAGATATCTTTGATAAGTCTTTTTTCCTATTGACATCTAAACCTACTGAAATCTAATTCCATTTTAGATTGCATGCTTATCATGTTCAATCTAGTATTTCAGTTGAATTAATTTCTTTCATCTTAAAAAATTTCTTACATCTCATTTCAAATGTTTTCTGCTTGTTTAGTTGTTACTTTCTTTTTTTTTTTTAACTAAGAAATATTAATGAATATATCAAAAGTTACAAAAGAAAAAACTTTAATATAGAAAAAGATGAGTTAACCAGTTATATGCTAGTGAATCCTTTAAAGTAAATAAAAGTCATATATGGATTGACTCATTAATGATCAATATTTGAATAATTATTTGCTGTAACTGAGTTGTACGACTGTCAAAAATCTTTAAAAAGACTTTCTACAATATGACATTACTCAAACACTTAGCAATTTATGTTCTTTAGAATAATCCCAGTTGAATAAATATTTAAGCATTTACAGTAACTATAAATAGAGCTGATCAATATATGTGTGAGAAAGAATTTGCTTGTTAATGTCAACATGATAACAACAAAAAACATATTCACTTCTAAGCAATTATAATATACTGTAAAAATTCAAAATAGTCTTTAAAAAGTAAAAGAAAAGCATATTTTAAAAATTAATTCATCATGATTTTATAAAAAAAAGATTAGGATACAAAGTTAATATAACTGAATAACTTAAAATATTTTCAGTAGTACTCTATATTACAGGAGAAATTATCAAAAACATTACAAAAATATCTACTTTGCAAAAAATATTTGTTTCCATGTGTAGATATTCATACAATCATAAAGTTACAGATTTTACAAGTGCATAAAAGTAATGAGTAATATAAAAGGCTAAAAATAAACTCAAAATAAGATTTAAAAAAACCTGAATTAAAGAATCAATATTTTTTAAACATCTCCAGAGATTTAAAGCATTCAATATGATTTTCAGAAATGCCCCAAATCACAGATAAGTGCTTTAAATTTTGAGATACAATGGGATATACAAAGGTGAATAAAAAAATTGAAAAAAAAAACAAAACAGAAATAACTTCATATTTAGAAATACTATCTATGTTAAAGATTAAGAATGTCAGTTAAACTGAATGGTTTCAGTCAGGATTAATGAGAGGTACAACAATTTAATGGCTGGACAGAAAATTATTATACTTGTCTTTAATTGGAATCATTTTGAGATGAGGCTTCGTAATCTGAGAATTAATTTTTATTTATTGCAGACTTTTTGTCCTCATCTTGGTAGTTTTTGTGCTGTTTCTTCTTTCACTACGTTTCGGCCAAATTTCACCTCTGGCCTTCTTCAGGTGATTTACCGCGACCTCGGATAGGAATGCTGAGTCTTGTAACCGTATCCCCAGTAATTACTGCCTTCCATAGTTGTTGTCTATTGCACCACGTTTTTGACCAAGTAAACCTCTAGCCGGCTTGGGTAGGATTTGAAACCGCTATCTTCTGACAATGCTTACCTGGAACCGTAGAGACTCAACGCCTTTATCCGCTGCGCCATGGGCCCCGAAGGGCGATCAAGGATGCGTTGAGGTCATGGTAAATCACCTGAAGAAGGCCAGAGGTGAAATTTGGCCGAAACATAGTGAAAGAAGAAACAGCATAAAAACTACCAAGATGAGGACAAAAAGTCCGCAATAAATAAAAATTAATTCTCAGATTACGAAGCCTCATCTCAAAATTATTCCAATTAAAGACAAGTACAAAAATTCGGTATGGACCCAACTCTAGAAGACCAGATAAGGATTTATAAGACAAAAAAATCCATCCTTGATTTACTGTTATCTATCAAACATTATGGTATGAAATTGTGTGATCTTTGCTTTTTTATCAAGACATTTGGTGTTTGGATGGAGTGCAAGGAGAATTGGATTGATGCCTTTCCAAAAATGTCTTGATCAAACATTAACAGCCACAGCGGAAATAGAAACTCAGTTTACAAATACAATTTTCTCTGCTGATGACTATAACACCACCTGGAATCTCCAGGATTTTAGCTAAAAGTCAGTGTCCTTAGGTTGGTTGTTTGGTTGTTTGGTTTTATGGCATATAAACCTTTGTAGGTAACTTAATGCCAAATCTATTTTTATACAAATAATCAGTTCCATTTCAAACAATTTAGTTTAGCATGAGTACACAGTTAGTCAAAAATATTTCTATTTCAAGCGATTCAGTTTAGTCAAACAGTTCTAATTCAAACAATTCAATTTAACATAAATACACAATCAAATGTCAAACCAGTTCTATTTCAAGTAATTCAGTATAACCTAAGTACATAGTTCAGTTCTATTTGACCCATAGATCAGGCGTTACCACTCCAAGCCAGAGAGAACCTGGAAGTACTCCACGTTCCCCAAAGCTCCAGCATTACTGGAACTTCACCATCAGATTGTTTAGTGTCATATCCAGGACACTTGTTGGGGGGGGGACCCCTCTGCAGAGGTACAGTCAGTGTACTCTACAGCCCCTGGCCAACAGACCAAGTGTCCTTAGGTTTTTAATACACAAAACATATATATTGTTAGCTATCTTTATCCATTTTTATAGAACAGCTAAAGTCTGGATGACCAAAAATGACAAAAACATGTCATGTTATGTGTTGCAGTTTGGTTCTTGAATTTAAAGAAACCAGAAGAACCAGTTCTACTGTTGTGTAAGGAAAACAGAAGTACTGGTTTCATCACATTGTTATTTGTTAATAAAAAGGTGGTAGGAATCTCTCTCAGGAGCTGACTGGAGTCTTGTATTGAATTTATTATAGTTAACTACTGAAGCAATTGTGATTTTTTTTTGCTTTCTTTACAAATACATGAAAAAAACCTGCTTAAATTTACAAATGTTTCTCAGAAGAGCAGAAATGACAAAACCTAAAATGGTAACAGTATATTCTCATCATTAAAACATCATTATATATTATAAGCAATATTATAATTTATACATAAATGGTTTTATCTTCTTTCATTTTTTATATCACATTATTACACTATTTTACAACCATTGCATACAAAAATAGAAAATAAAAATAATATACACACTTAAAAAATGTAAAAAAATAGAATAGTTATATATATATATATATATATATATATATATATATATATATATAGATGTGTGTGTGTGTGTGTGTGTGTATACACACACACACACACACACACACACACACAGAAGGTGCTACTGAAAAATTTCAGGAATCTGATTGTGGAAAAATATTTTGGAATCATATTTGAAAGAAAACTAAATGTTAGGATACTATTCAAAAAGAATAATCTGATAATTCTATACTACTTTGACCTATTCAAATTCTCTCAAATATTAGGTAGCCCTTTATGTGCATGTATCATCATGGAACTTAGAATGAAAAAAAAATGTTGAGGCCAAATCAATAAACCAATCAATGAGGAGCAGTTATTTAATATGCGATAAATGAAAATTGATCAACATCGTCATTTATTTTTACAAAACTGTCAAGATAAAAAATAAAGGAGACAATCCAGAAGTAATTGAAGATATCAAGAAAATGATTAGTTCACTTGAACAATGACAACAAATTGCACCTCATTTCCTTAATTTAAAAAGGGTGCTGAAAATTCTTAACCAAAAAGAAAATGACTTTAAAAAAAGAAAATTATGTCATTTTACTAGTTCTTATCATGATTTATTGAATTTAATACATATTTTTAAGATTAAAATATTATATTTTTAAGTGAACAGGAGACATTTGACTTTTCCCTTTGATGCTTCCATTTTGAACTTTACTTTTTTTTTTTTATTATTATTATTATTATTATTATTATTATTATTATTATTATTATTATTATTTTTATATGGCAGACAGACTTAGAATTTTGGCAGTTTTTTCAGATTCATTCTACTTAAGATATTATAGATTCTATTATCACCAGACAACGGATTTTAAACATGTAATATTTTAAACATTGATTAATAATTTGCTTGTTATAATCTATAAAAAAAATTTCCATACTTTTACACTACATTTGAATTTTTGTTTCTGTCCATAATCTATCAATTTGAACAACACAGATTTTTAAACATCTCCAAATAAAGATGTGTAATCATTTTTATAAATGACATACAACTGTTACCTCCATGAATACTTCCAGCTGTCACATATCAATTCATTGATTTAAATAATAAACTACTTATAGAGTTTTTATACAGAGATTATAAAAAATACTATCACAACTAAGTTTATAGTACAATTGCTAGGTAAATTATTATTTTCTATTTGTTATTTAATAAAAGAGCGGAAAATAAATACAAATGGTTACATTAATTTGCTTTCATATTGTAAGATATCTAATTAAGAACATTGAATAAATAGCAGTCATTCACTTGAGTTTTCCTATCATTTCTTTATTCATTGCTTATCTTCACATTCAAGTGAATCATTCTTTTCAAAAATATCTATGTACAATACAACCTATCATTTATTGTTTCATATTTAAATCATTTTATCAAGTTTACTTTGGCTACAATGCTCTTGAGTTGGTTTTTGAGAAAATTATTAAGCATTTTATATTGAATATCACCAAACCCTTTATAATTTCCAGTAAAAGATAAGATAATCACAATGAAATGATTTGTAAAAGATTACACCTTTTTTATATCTTATAAACCAACAAGTATAAATTCTTAATCACAGCAAGATATTTTGATATTGACAACTGAGTATATGGTTTTTAAATTATAAGTTTTGGTATTTATTTTACAAGTATGCAAATCAAATATATTTTCAACTGATAAAGAAATAAGTAGTCAAAAATGAGAGTTTTAGAATTGAAAAACACAAGAATGCATAACAAAAACATCAGAAAGTTTGTATTATAATCAATAAATTGAACTATCCAAATATAAAACAATAAAAAAATTAAATTTTACAATTCTGCATTCCATATTCGGTGAGAAACAAATAGTTTCTGCATTACAGCATGTTATTCAAACAGAAATCACTCTGGTTTTAATTTCAGGAAGTGGGACAAGCTTAAAAGCAAATGTTCCCTTTACAGACTGAAGTGCAATTCTGTTTCATCTATCCTACTCATTCTTCCATATAACAATCAATGACGAGGGTAATAATACTCATTGTTTGGTACAATGCACTCACTCAGTGAAGAGGAAGATTGAGAACTGCAAGTGTCTGACATGGATTATATCATGACAATTTAATTTCAAAAACAAGCATACAGATCAAAGAGGAAATTATATGACACCAACTCATTTAGATGAATCCAAGAATTAGGAACATGGCAACATTGGTAGAGAGACAATGAGGAAAAAGGAATGTTAGAATTTGCAAAATTAAAAAAAACAAAAACAAATAGAATTTCTGAAACTGCTGTTCATTTTATTTTTTGCATAATTAATTACCTTCAAATATTCCATAAAGCAGACTGACTGAAAAAAAAAAAAATGAAATAACAATTATTAACTAGTTAGACCCATAGAAACTCTAGTATACCTTTTTGATTTTCAGAAAGAAAAAAGAAAAATCAACAGCACTAATAATCTATTTATTGATACTATTGTAATTACCCACTTTTGTTTTAGTTATTTGTTACACTAGATTGACTAAGCTAAGTAAAATTTACCCACACATATATACTTTTATTATATTGGTCAGCAGGTGAACCAAATTAAAAGATTAGTTCTTAGTGCACCAGCTTGCCTTATTACAACTTCACTATTACAACAAAATTTAATTAGATGAATACATTTTTTATCACTGTAACTCAGCCGACAATTAAGAGCTGATTTTAAATTTCTTTCATATTTGAAAAAAAATCTACAGGAAAATAAAATTATGATAATGTCTTGAATCACTTATGAGTTTAGGATTAGATTTTATAAAATAATATTTTTGATGTAAACAAAAATTCCTAAAATAAAACAAATCACACAAATTTGAAATAACAAAAATAGAATGTTTTAAAACTTTATCATCTTTTTGTTTCATTTAATAACTCACACATCCTAATGAATGTCTAAAAACTAAAATGTCTAATGTTGGCAAATAATTTTATAAATTATATTATCCTTTGAAGACCTTATGTTGTTTTAATCTCTGTACATTTTCATACTGTTGATTTTATTTCCAGTTTTTTCCCATATATATATATATATATATATATATATATATATTTGTTGAATGGGTTAAAACTATACTTTATTGTACAATTTGGCTATAATCATTGCAAAAATCAATTCTTTGTTCATTTTTCAGGAATTCAAATTGCACTTCTTGATTATGAGAGAAAATTTAAATTCTTGATATTAACAGCCAAAATTCTCTTTCTCTCAATCTATTTATTGTTTATTTTTCAAGTTGAACAATGAAGAACTCATTGTTCAACTTGAAAAATAAACAATAAATAGATGTTCTCCTCACTTGTAATGTGTAGTTTCAATACAAACCAAAATGTTATGATGCAGTTTTCATTTTTATTTAAAAGATATTGATCACAATAACTTGACATTTATACATCAAGTTTTTCATCTTTATAGACACTTTACATAGAGATTTTTTTGACTCTCTCTTGATATCTCACCCTATTATCCATCACTCCTAGCGAGTCCTCTAGACAGTAACTAGTGTTTGCTCAGAGCTGATGAGTGTAAGTTTTTGCTGTTCAGCCAACACTGGGGCATCCATGAGTAAAAGTCAATAAGAGAATATCAGTTATGAGTTTCGTTGTTTCTACTCCAGCAGTGCCCAGCAAATCTTATTTGTCTTAATTGAATGGTTTGTAAGAAAGAGAAATTAAGGAATTCAAGATGGTTTCATTCTTAGAATACTAAACAAACCAAACTTTACTTTGATACACTAGAAGAAAAATTGAGACAAGTGATATAAAATCTTCTTCTCTAAAATTTTATTCAGCATCAATATTGTAATAGGATTATATTATAAAAAAATTAACTAGAAAATATATGAGCTTAAATATAAAATATAACACTTACATCCATAGCAGCCAAAATCTACAATGCCCTACTACGAAACCGCATAGAACCCAAAATGGAAAACATCCTTAGGAAAAACCAAAATGGCTTCCGGAGAAATAGATCCACAACCTCACAAATACTGACCATCCGTAGAATCCTGGAAGGCGTTCGGGCAAAAAACTTACAGGCGACATTACTATTTGTCGACTTTACCAAGGCCTTCGATTCCATACACAGAGGGAAGATGGAGCAAATCCTACTAGCTTACGGCCTACCAAAAGAAACCGTAGCAGCGATAATGATTCTCTACAGAAACACCAAAGTAAAAGTACGTTCACCAGATGGAGACACGGAATACTTCGACATTGTTGCAGGAGTACTACAAGGAGACACACTAGCCCCGTACCTCTTTATCATCTGTCTAGACTATGTGCTTAGGACTTCGATCGACAAAATCAGAGAAAATGGCTTTGAGCTGACTAAGAGAAGAAGCAAAAGGTACCCCGCAAAAACAATCACGGACGCCGACTACGCTGATGACTTGGCGTTACTAGCGAATACGCCTAATCAAGCAGAGACACTACTACATAGTCTGGAACGAGCTGCAGCTGGCATTGGCCTACATGTCAATGCAAACAAAACCGAATATATGTGTTACAACCAAACAGGCAACATTGCCACACTAGACGGAGCCTCTCTGAAACTAGTCGACAAATTCACCTACCTAGGAAGCAGCGTCTCATCAACCGAGAAGGACATCGACACACGACTGACGAAGGCATGGACAGCTATCGATAGGCTCTCGATCATATGGAAGTCGGACCTAACAGATAAAATGAAACGCAGTTTCTTCCAGGCAGCGGTTGTGTCGATACTGCTATATGGATGCACCACATGGACGCTTACGAAGCGGCTGGAGAGGAGGCTGGACGGAAATTACACAAGAATGTTGAGAGCAGTATTAAACAAGTCCTGGCGACAACACCCCACGAGACTCCAACTATACGGACACTTGCCCCCCATCACAAAAACTATACAAGTTCGACGAACCAGACACGCGGGACACTGCTGGAGAAGCAAGGACGAGCTCATAAGCGATGTACTCCTGTGGACCCCCACTCATGGATGTGCAAGTGTGGGACGACCAGCACGAACTTACATACAGCAGCTATGTGAGGACACGGGTTGTAATCCTGAAGACCTGCCGGAGGCGATGAGTGATAGGGAGAAATGGCGAGAGACGGTCAGGGATATCCACGCAGACGGCGCGACATGATGATGATGATGAAATATAAAATATATGCTATAAATCTTTATGATATATATATATATATATATATATATATATATATATATATATAAAGTAAAAAGTAAAGTTGTCTCCCTTTAGTCGAGGGCAACCAGAAGGCTCCCTTTTCAATAGCTACTACACCAAAGTGTAGGGGAGGGCACAACTCCTTTCCCAGGATTGCTCCACTTTACCCTTAATATGTACCTTATATTGCAAAGTGTTAAGCAAGGAGGTATCAAGTACCATTTTTAACGGAAGATCTCTTTGACATGCAGCATAAGTTGTGTTGGTGGCATAACAGGATATGTACCTGTAAGCAGGACATGGATGCCACAGCAGAAATGCAACATAAGTTGCGTGGATGGCATAACAGGATATTCACCTGTTTCCTAAAGTAAACAGAATGCAGGTATTTCCTCAGCAGGAGTGCCGTGTAAGTTGCATGGGTGGCATGCTAGACATGAGGCATATCTGCATGCAATGTGTAGGTAAGCAGTGTGAGCACAAGGATTGTAGAGGTGTTGAAAAAATTATGTAAACCAGGAAAGATTTTGCCTCAGGTTGAACAGTGAATGAAGAAGACCAGCAGAAGGGCTACTAGATGGGGAGTAGCCTTGCATCAAACTTCCTGAGGTTGAGAAGTAGAGAAAAGACTGAGCTGCACCAGACTCACGAAAGTAGAGAAGCAAGGAGAAACTAAAATGGTTCCATGTCTTGAGATAATGCCAGACTTGTGAAAGCAGAGAAGTGAGGAGAAACTAAGATGATTCGGTGCCTTGAGATGGCCCTATGCCAGACTTGTGAAAGTCGAGAAGTGAGGAGAAACAAAGATGAATTGATACCTTGAGATAATGCCAGACTCACAAAAACAGAGGAGAAACTAAGGTGATTCGATGCCTTGATATAATGCTCTATGGCAGATTCACAAAAATAGATAAGTGAGAACTCAATGCCTTAAGTAGCCCTGTACCAGTCTTGCAAAAACAGAACAAATAAGAAGCATTTCATATCTCACCATTGTGTGTACATTTTGTCCATCTTCAAGTCTCTTACTCTACCCATACGTACATTTCAGGTAATATAAGGAAAATAAAAGAAGCATATTATATTTTGATATATCAGCATTTTTGTCTTTCTTTGCTGAATGCAACACTAGCATTTAAGTCAAATTTTAAGCATAAAATCACTTCTCCTAATGAATCATATCAATTCACTTTGAACTTGGCAATTTGATAAAAAATTGTACAACCCTATTTTTTGCAAGCATTTTGATGATTTCTCTGGAAAATATAGACCAAAACCTGAATTAACATATCAGAATTTAAAAAATAAACTGGGTTTAGTTTCTTTATTCAATAGCAAATCAATTTTTGTGAGTTATTTAATGCCAAAGCTATCTTCATAGAAGAACAGCAATGATACTATTTAACCGATAGCGGGGAGGATAAAGAGGATCATATGTTATCCAAGTCCAAAAGTGAACATAGTAGCACAACTGGAATCCAATCTTGCATACTTTGAGGCTGTAGCCCAGCACTCTAGCTATTACAACATCGGGACTCCCTACCAAAAATAGATTTGTACACTGATATATATATAGTACTTCATATACAGTTCTTGATTGCATGAATAGCCAATTATATTACAATGATTTGTAAGCTAGTGAATATTTTCTTGGTAGTTCTTCATAATGAATATATATACATATATAATATAATAATAATTAAACATGTACCAGTTTTTATATATATTTAATAAAATGGACGCTTATCTGCGACCACTGGTTTCATGCTGTCTTTCCATAGCAATCATCAGGCCTGTGGATATATGCTATTAAATAAACATAAGAACTAATATATATTCAATTATTACTATATTATATTATATAATTGCTCCATCATAGATATTGAGCACTCTCCAAATTATACCACAATTAGTCAACCACTAACCAACCAAGTGAGATAGAGACAACCATATACTATTGTAATATATGTATATAGTCCTGGTCATTTTGGAACATTATGAAAAATATCTAAAAAAAAACAAACAATCTAGTGAAACAGTTTTGGCCTATTGACAATTGATGGTTGATAAAGAACGACAAATGATAAAACAAGTTTATATGAATTTGGTTATTTTTTGTTTATTTCTGAAGATCTAACTAAAATATAAAAAGGTGCCAACCATAGTGACCAGGACTTTAAGTGCTGACAGAATAAGAATTTTCTTTAAATGCACCAGATATGAACATAACATAATCATTTAAATGCACCAGATATGAACATAACATAATCACTCAATCAGTCCCAGGCTTAACTAATAAAACAACAACTTTTAGGCAAAATTCGACTTTATTCATCCACATAGTCTCCTTCTGGGTTGATACACTGATTCCAATGCTTCTCTAACAATTTGATGCCTTTTTTTGTTGAACGATTTGTCTTTGGCCTCAAAATACACCACAGTTTCCGATATCGCTTCTTTATTGGAGACAAATCTCTTTCCCTGGAGCATTCTTTTGAAGTCTGAAAACAGCCAGTAGTTGCTGGGGGCCAGATCTGGAGAATAGGGTGGGTGCAGAAGCAATTTGAAGAGCAATTCATGTAGTTTTGCCATCATTGCAATCAACTTGTGACACGGTGTATTGTCTTGGTGAAAGAGCACTTTTTTCTTCTTTATTTGTGGCCGTTTTTTTGGTGATTTCTTCCTTCAAATGCACCATTAATGCAATATAATATGAGGGTTCTTCCTTTCTCAAAGTAATCGATGAACAAATTACCTGGCGCATCCCAAAATACAGAGGCCAAAACCTTGCCTGCTGATGTTTTCATCTTTGGTTGCTTGGGACGGATTTCACCTGCTGCTCTCAACTCAGCTGACTGCTGATTTGATTCCAAAGCAAAATGGTGGATCCATGTTTCATCCATGGTCACTTATTTTTGCAAAAACTCATTTTTGTTGCATTGAAATAGTTGCAAATAACACTCTGAATCATTGACGTGCTGTTATTTTTGATTGACTGTGAGCAAACGCGGCAACTACTTTGAACACAGCTTTTTCATTGACAAATGTTCATGCAAAATGGTGAATACACTGCCTTCTTGATATCTTTGACTTCTCTGCTATCTCACACAACTTCAATTTATGTTTGGCTAAACGAGTTTGTGGAGTTTTTTTGGTGTTTTCTGGGACAACTGCCTAATTTGGGTGACCTGAGTGTCCAGCATTATTCGTGTCTGTATGACCACGTTTAAAGTCAGCATACCAACTCTTAACTGTTGTTTCCAACAGATCAGAGTCCAAATAACACTTATCAAGCAATTACTTTGCTTGAACAGTATTTTTCTATCAGAAAGCAAAGCTTTATCAACACCTGAAATTCAGATTTTTCCACTGTTTTGAAAATTTGCAACAGTAGCTTCACTTAAATTACTAATTTGTAAACTAATAATTCGATTGGACTCAAATTTTGACATGTGCCATTTGAAGGTGAGTACTTTATAAAAATCATATGAATTTTTTATTAGTGGCGCCATCTATATGTCAGGCCCAGTACTTATCAAGTGAATTTTAAAAACTGATCATGAAAGCAGCCAAAGTACAAACAAAAGCAGTATTTTTGAATGAACAATTCTAAAGAGACCTGAGAATAAAAATGGATGAAAATTTTAGGTCAATTCAATATTAAGTTTATCCAAGTCCAGCACTAGGCCACAAATATAAAGCACCTAGTGAGAAATGAATTCACTTCTGTAAGATTAAGTAGCTAACTATTTCTTCATGACAAATGTGTTGATATAACAGAATTATCCAAAAATTTTTGAAATTTCATTGACAATGAAACTTATTTACATTCAAATGAAACAAAAATATTCTGAAGTGAGGGAAATGTAAAAAAGTCAATATGCAAAATCATTTCTTTGGTTTGTAAAATAAATTGAGTGTCAAAACTATCTGCTTGTTGTTTCTCTTTCTCAAGTGTGTAAGAAGATATGATATTCATAGTAAACAATGAACATCTTATTAGTCAAAATTGTTTTGATGAAACTTGATAATTTTTATCGTTTAGAGTATTTGGACTATTGTCTTCATCTTTATTGTTATATTCACAATATTTTGGCCGATGCATCCTTCAGCCTTCTTCAATTTTTTTTTTGTTGAATTCAGGAGCCTACACAAAACTTTGAACTGAATCCTTTATTTAATTCTGTTAATTATAACTGATTACAAGTGTTAAGTACCCTTTGTTGTTTTTACCTTTAGTCAGGATTGAACCTGAAACTTCCAAATGATTTTACTTTCATATTGCAATTTTTTTTTTATCAAGCCTTTTTTATTATTAGTTCCCATATCATATTCATCTCTTTACTTGGTCAACTCACCAGATCACATTCTCCATTGTTATTCTCTATCTATTATATTGACTTCATCCAATAATAGCAGATGGTTTCCCTTTTCTTTCCATATATGATCAGTTATACCTGACTTTTCAATTTCATCTCATATTACTGATTTTCAATGTTCCTCTTGCTTTAATTTTTGTGGGTGGTATGTCTCACTTTGGTATACTTTACCATGGCTGCATAGGATGGAATATACCCAATTCTTGGTCATGTTGTATTCTGTTAGGGGCTTGACACAGAAGAAATATTTTTGAAAGTCAAGACACACCTGAATATTGTCCTATCATATGATCTTTTGAAATTTTTCAGCAACACCTTTGACATAGGACAGACAGACTATGGTGAGTTCATGAGTAGTAATTCATAATGTTTATAAAATCATTAGATTTATAAATCCTAAAAACTCACTCTGAAGGATACATAGCATTTGGTTAATGAATTTCTAAATGAAATCATCTGGAGGTCACAAGTTCAGTCCTGACTTCAGGTAAAAATAACAAGAAATACTTACTGTAGCTTTACACTTGTACCAAGGTATAGTTAATGAAATCAGAACAGTCTACCCCCATGGATTAAATAAAGAGTTCTGTTCAAAGTTCTCTGTAGGCTCCCAAGTTTGACAAGAAACACCTGAAGAAGACTGAAGTACTCATCGACTGAAACATTGTTTTATACCTTTATAACAATAAAGATGAAGACAATAGTCCAAATACTTTGAATGATAAAAATGAACATCTTGTTACATTAAAAAGCTTTTAAAAGAAAATAATTTTTGCAAAGAACATTAAGGTATACAAAATATCAAGCAGCTGGAGACAAGAGAAATCAAGAAAAACGTTATGTTTTATGTTACATATTATTCTGAAATAAAAATATTAAATAGAGGGTCTTTCAAAATTTGTCACTTGATCCAAAGCAACAAAAGAAATGTAAGAACACTAATTTACAGTTTGGTTACCACATTTATTGATGTTATCCATCTTAGTGAGTTTCTAAACAATCACTCCAAGAGAAGAGGAAAATCTTTGAATCTTCTAAAAGTCTCTATCCAAGCCCTGAAAGATTAAACCTAAAAAAGAATACATCTCCATTGTAGTAATCCAGAAACTCAACTGCTAAACTCAAAACACAAACTTTCTCATTGCTTGTTTCTATTGGGATGAACTTTGAATTCATCTGTTTATCGAATGTGTTCACACTTCTGTTACGAGATGGCTATCACATAAGAGAAATCCGTTCATTATAGAAAACAAAACTGTATTTATAATAACCAAATTGACAGTAATATTACTAAACAGGAATAAATTCCAATAGATGTTGGTTTGACATTAGGTATGCTTTTTAAAGCAGAGACCCTCACATGAACAACTGCACAGTTGAGGGCGGTGCCCCCAAAATACCTTAGCTCTATTAGCATTCCTTTTTTGGGGCATCTCAAGCATAAGTCAATGAATTTGATCCAACCCCTTTTAGATGAGGGGGTAGGTTCTGCATAGAGTTGGGGGATACACTCATATATTTTATTTTACCCAGCACACGAGTATAACAGGTAAATAGTAAATAATTAACTTTCTCCTTTATTAAACATATACTAACTATCTTATCAGTAATTCTAAATTCTTAATACCTCAAAAACTATTACTCATTTTAGTGCACACTATAGAGATTGAGAATCATAATAAGTTTTACATTAAAGAAAAACTAAAATTCTATATTTAATCATTAAATTTGTTCTCTACTGGCAAAAATGTTTACTTTCTTTGTGCATAAAATTAGTGAAGCAAAAAGAAGGAAGAGCAAAATAGTGGGACAAATATGAAAATCGTGCTTATATACAGTGGAGTGAAATAAATATTCGTACACATGAAAATTTTCATTTTTTATCTTTTAAACGTAGCCTGAACAAAATTTTGACATACATTCACTGTATAAAGATATATTCTACTAATATGTGTATATAAACTTAGGTTACAATTAATTTTACAGAAATCAATGCCATTTATTCATTTTTATGAGTGAAAAAGTAATCATACAGTATAAAAAATAACACATTATCTTCATTTAATACTTTGTAGAATACCCTTTATTCACTTCAACAGCCACTAATCTCTTCCTGTAGTTCTTTATTAATTTCTTGCAATAATTAGTAGGTATTTTGTACCATTCTTTCTGGCATATTGTCTTCAGATTATTGATGTTTGCTGGTGCTCTTTTTTGGATTTGAATTTTTTAGCTGTATGCTTGGGATCATTATCCCGCAGGAAAATGTAATCTGAAGGTAGCTCAAGACTCTCAAAAGAAGACATCAAATTTTCTTGCATGATCTGTTTATACTTTTGGGCATTCATTTTATCATCTATTACTGATGTTTTGACCACACCTTTCACTGAAAAACTTCCCCAAATCATTATACTGCCACCACCAAATTTGACAGTTGGTGCCGTGTTCTTTGGTGAGTAGGCTTCGCTATCTTTCTTCTACACATGATTTCGATAATTATGACCAAACAACTCAATTAGTTTCATATGTCCATAACACTCTTTCCCAAAATGAATTTTCCTTTTACTTATGCTGTCTTATGAATTTCAACCTTGCATCCCTATGTCATTTCAATCGGAGAGGAGTTTTCTATGGTCTCTGAGACTTTAGATGATTCCTCAGCATATCATTACTTTTTGTTCATTTTGGTTAATCAAGCATCATAATTTTTTTGATAATCTAGGAGAAATCTTCCTTGGAGCACCTTTTCTTCTTTTGTTTTCAATTGTGTTACATCTTTTAAACCTTACAATAAATGAATTTATTGTAGTAAAAGGAATATTCAGGTTGCTTGAGATATTTCTATAGCTTTCTCCATCCTTCCAAAGCTTAACAATCAGTGCTTTTTGTGAATTGCTCAATTCTTTACCACTTGCCATGATCAGAACCTTCTTGTACAACAAGCAATTACAGAAAGTCCTGGTTAGAATTTTAAGACTAACTATAGTTACTAATAGAATTATTGGAACATTCTAAAAGGCTAACTATGGGTACTGATAGCATTATTGGAACATTCTAGAAGTCTAACTATGGGTACTGATAGCATTATTGGAACATTCTAAAAGTCTAACTATGGGTACTGATAGCGTTATTAGAACATTTTAGGATAACTACAGGTACTGATAGCATTATTGGAACATTCTAGAAGTCTAACTATGGGTACTGATAGCATTATTGGAACATTCTAGAAGTCTAACTATGGGTACTGATAGCATTATTGGAACATTCTAAAAGGCTAACTATGGGTACTGATAGCGTTATTGGAACATTTTAGGATAACTATGGGTACTGATAGCATTATTGGGACATTATAGAAGTCTAACTATGGGTACTGATAGCATTATTGGAACATTCTAGAAGTCTAACTATGGGTACTGATAGCATTATTGGAACATTCTAGAAGTCTAACTATGGGTACTGATAACATTATTGGAACATTCTAGAAGTCTAACTATGGGTACTGATAGCATTATTTGAACATTCTAGAAGTCTAACTATGGGTACTGATAGCATTATTGGAACATTCTAAAAGGCTAACTAGGGGTACCGATAGCATTATTGGAACATTTTTAAATAACTATGGGTACTGATAGCATTATTTGAACATTCTAGAAGTCTAACTATGGGTACTGATAGCATTATTGGAACATTCTAGAAGTCTAACTATGGGTACTGCTAGCATTATTGAAACATTCTAGAAGTCTAACTATGGGTAATGATAGGATTATTGGAACATTCTAGAAGTCTAACTATGGGTACTGATAGCATTATTGAAACATATTAGAAGTCTAACTATGGGTAATGATAGCATTATTGGAACATTCTAGAAGTCTAACTATGGGTACTGATAGCATTATTGAAACATTCTAGAAGTCTAACTATGGGTACTGCTAGCATTATTGGAACATTCTAGAAGTTTAACTATGGGTAATGCTAGCATTATTGAAACATTCTAGAAGTCTAACTATGGGTACTGATAGCATTATTGGAACATTCTAGAAGTCTAACTATGGGTACTGATAGCATTATTGGAACATTCTAGAAGTCTAACTATGGGTACTGATAGCATTATTGGAACATTCTAGAAGTCTAATTATGGGTACTGATAGCATTATTGGGACATTATAGAAGTCTAACTATGGGTACTGATAGCATTATTGGAACATTCTAGAAGTCTAACTATGGGTACTGATAGCATTATTGGAACATTCTAGAAGTCTAACTATGGGTACTGATAGCATTATTGGAACATTCTAGAAGTCTAACTATGGGTACTGATAGCATTATTGGAACATTCTAAAAAGCTAACTATGGGTACTGATACCGTTATTGGAACATTTTTGGATAACTATGGGTACTGATAGCATTATTTGAACATTCTAGAAGTCTAACTATGGGTACTGATAGCATTATTGGAACATTCTAAAAGGCTAACTATGGGTACTGATAGTGTTATTGGAACATTTTAGGATAACTATGGGTACTGATGGCATTTTTGAAACATTCTAGAAGTCTATCTATGGGTACTGATAGCATTATTGGAACATTCTAGAAGTCTAACTATGGGTACTGATAGCATTATTGGAACATTCTAGAAGTCTAATTATGGGTACTGATAGCATTATTGGGACATTATAGAAGTCTAACTATGGGTACTGATAGCATTATTGGAACATTCTAGAAGTCTAACTATGGGTACTGATAGCATTATTGGAACATTCTAGAAGTCTAACTATGGGTACTGATAACATTATTGGAACATTCTAGAAGTCTAACTATGGGTACTGATAGCATTATTGAAACATTCTAGAAGTCTAACTATGGGTACTGATAGCATTATTGGAACATTCTAGAAGTCTAACTATGGGTACTGATAGCATTATTGAAACATTCTAGAAGTCTAACTATGGGTACTGATAGCATTATTGGAACATTCTAGAAGTCTAACTATGGGTACTGATAGCATTATTGAAACATTCTAGAAGTCTAACTATGGGTACTGATAACATTATTGAAACATTCTAGAAGTCTAATTATGGGTACTGATAGCATTATTGGAACATTCTAGAAGTCTAACTATGGGTACTGATGGCATTTTTGAAACATTCTAGAAGTCTAACTATGGGTACTGATAGCATTATTGGAACATTCTAGAAGTCTAACTATGGGTACTGCTAGCATTATTGAAACATTCTAGAAGTCTAACTATGGGTACTGATAGTATTATTGGAACATTCTAGAAGTCTAACTATGGGTACTGATAGCATTATTGAAACATTCTAGTAAAATATTGCAACAATTTTGTACTGTACAATTACTTTTTTCACTCATGCAAATGAATAAATCACATTAATTTCTGTAAAATTAATTGTAACCTCAGTTTATATACATGTAGAATATATCCTTATACAGTAAATGTATATAAAAATTTCGTTCAGGCTATGCTTGAAAGATAAGAAATTAAAATTTTCATGTGTATGAGTATTTATTTCACCCCACTGTATATGTCCAATCTAGAAAACAAAATATTCACTGACATAAAAAAACTACAGATTTTGTATGATATGTTGATGATATCCTTATTCTAGCAGATAATATTGAAGAAATTAAAAGAATTACAGCAAACATTCTAAAATAACTCTGCCCTCAAATTTACTTATGAACTAAATTTAAATGATAAAATTACTTTTCTTGATGTTCTAATTGACGCAAACAATGATAATTTTAACACTTCTGTATATAAAAAACATATGGGTAATTATTCATGTATTCTAAATTATAAAAGTAAATGGCCACACTGATACAAAATAGCTATCATAAAAAATCTGTTAAATCATACAAAATAAATCTCTTCATCTGATAGAATATTTTATAATGAATTAAAAAATATCAAACAAACCCTTATTAACAACAGATTTCCAAAGAACTTTATAGACAAACGAATTAAACTAATGATTAACAATAAGAATAAAATAAATGATAAAAGTTATGTTATACAAAATAATTATAATCATATTAATTTATCTTATTGTAATCAAACATATCTGAATTTTGGATTCGATGAAAAAATACTCAAAAGCATAATACATAGATATATATCCCCTACAAATGATAATAATAAAATAAGATTTATAATTTACTATAAAAAATTTAAAACATCAAATTTAGTTGTTAATAATAATTCTTTCCCTCTAACAAAGATAATGGGAAAAAAAGCAATGTTATTTATTAATTTAAATGTCTATTGGGAGAATGCATCTCTAACAATAAAAAATCTATAAGTTACATTGGTTATACTATGAAAAAATTATCAAGGAGGCTCACTTTACACTTTTCATATTCTAGCTTCATGTGTCAACATTTAAAAAAACATTATTGTCTTAACTAAAATATTTCTATATGTTGTATTAATAGTACGAAAATACTCCATACAGACAATAATGTCAAAAAATTAAAAATCTTCGAAGCCTTATATATAAAATTTAGACAACTCATGATTAACAGAATTAACTTCAAAACTAGTGATAATATTCTAAAATGTTTAAAACAGAACAATCCATGTTACAAAAATAGAACAAATTGTATTCTACTTCACATAATAAAAATATTTAAAAATAAACAGCCTCTACCACTTAGCATCACCTTGGTGATAAAAACAAGCTTCATTTTAGTAATAAAAACAAAAATAAAATAATCATTTAGTTTAAATACTAAACAAGTTTTATTTACAAATAGTTTATAAATTACTTTGATAATGATTCTGATGAGAACGAAAAGTACTCCGTATAACACAAATAACTCTTTTGGAGAAATTATCAACAAATTTCAAGATTGTAAACAAAAGAAAACATAAGGACTCTGGAAAGAAAAAAAAGAAAAAACTCCAAAACAACAAGGATTCAATTTATTTTAATCAACCCTGTTTAGATATAGATAGAGATAGAGATGTAAATATAGATAGAGAAAGAAAGAGAGAGAGATTTCAGATATAGTCAGAACTAAATTATTTTGTTCTTTTATTTTTTACTTCTGATACTTGAATTTACTCTAATCATTAGAATGAATTAAATTTTTTATATATTTGTTAAGTAAATCTTATCCACTATTTCATAAGTAACACAGCTTTTGTGTGTGTGCGAGAGAGAGAATAAAATGTTGGGGTTTGTGAAGGTATATAAAAGTATGAAATTTATCTTTGGGGTACTGAAACAATGTCTACTATAGCTCTAAATATTGTTAGAGGGTTTGATTCTCATTGGGTTTCCCATATATCTGGACTTGTGCAAAACTAAATTCAATAGATGATGGCTATTGTCTTAAACCTGCAGTTGTAATATTTATTACTCCTCAATGTGTGTGTGTGTGTGTGTGTGTGTGTGTGTGTGTGTGTGTGTGTGTGTTCTCTTTGAACAATTTAGAATGAATTTAGCTTGATGAAAGAGGATTCAGTGAGTATATCAGGATTCTTGTCTTGTTTACTGCTTGCTCATTAACTATAATTATCATATGACAATGATAAATTTCTTCTCTATAAAAGATTCAGAATTCAAATTATCTGTATGACATAATTTCTGTTTGTACCATAGTTTCATAATGTTTTAGCATGAAGAATAAAGCAATTGCCAATCCAATCAGATTGCTGGTTTTTGATTAATTTTTGATTAAGTATTGATAGACAGAAAAAAAGGCTGATAAAGGGAAATAATCTCAAATCTTAATCTTAATTTCCTAATGAACTGAATAAACTGATAAAAAGATGTAAGAGCTACTCATCAGTATGTAAATAGTGCTAAAAAAACTTCATTTTCAACCATTTATTTCCGATCAAATTCAAGTATTTGCCTTTTATTTCAATAAATCAAGCAATATTTAATCTGTATTTTAAAACCTTAAGAAGCCAAATAAAAAGAAAGAGTTAAACTATTGAAAGTATTTAACTAAAAAATTACATTTACTAGTGAGCCCACTTAACCAAGTATTAAAAATCTCCCTAGAATGCTATTAATTTCAGTAGTAGCAGCAGCAGCAGTAGCAGTAGTTTTCCCCAAACAGCTATCCAAATTCTTTTAATTCTTTGTCCCTCTCTATTCATATTCTATTGTTCTAACTCAAACTCAAATGTTTTTCCCTTTCTTGATTACCTTGAGTGTTTCAGCTGAAGTAGCTAACCATTTACTGCTAAGTTTGTGTCGAATTTTCTTTTTCAAGGACAAATTATTTTTTTCTTTGGGAATGTTTATTTTTATTATCTTGAATATTCTAGTTAAAGAGGTCATAAAATCATTAAATTTACCAGTTTTTTTTTTCAGCTTAACAACATGTCAACCCTTGTCTAGAATTTTTTTGCAAGCAATTATATGGCTTTAAGTAATAAATGATGATGATGATTTTTAAACAAATTATAACTTCAAGCAATTATTCTTAATACAAATAATTTCCACATGGTTAAATGGTTTCAAAGAACTATTCCTACTTGTTTGTGCAGTTATATGGTTTCAGTTATTCTCATCTAATATGAATATATTGATTTTCAAACAAATCTATTTTACCTAGAAATGGGGCCTTTACAACTCCAGATCAAAGTGGACCTGGGAGTAATGGCAATGAAGAAATGATTCCACATTCTTTAATGCTCCAGAATGGAAGACTCACCACTAGATACAGTTTAATATCCAACTTAGGAACCCCTTTTTGTGGGGAAGTCATTTTATCCCTCTATAAACGATGCTGTCCGTGTATTCTTGGCTTCACTAACAGTTTTTTAGCTTTAGGTTATGAATACCAAATTAAAATGAAAGTTTCACAGCAAAAAATAGGTACCTACTAGTTTAGTCTGGGACAATGCCAGAATTGTAGGATATCTTGTAAGGATTGAAATGGTCCATATAACAGTCTTGCGAATCACTGCTTAATCTTTTACAAAATTATGAATTTGAGATTCATTCAGGGAAGATCAAACCCACTGCAGTAATTGATGGTCATTAAGACTAGTTCACTAATCATTGCTTCACAATGAGGTGCCCAAATTTTAATCTAGTAAAAAACTACAACTGTAAGGCACCCAGTGAGCATCAAACTCAGTACAGAAATGTCAGTGGGCAAAATTACCTTGCTAATCTGCCACTCCATGTCAGGGTGCCATTGACTTTTGAAGATGTAGCATTTCTGGATAAATAATTAAATATGCAGACAGTTGCAAACACCTTTTAGGGGATAAAATATTTCAATTAGCTTATAAAATACTCAGAAAATAATTTTAGAGTATTTGATATAACAAAAAAAAAGTCGAAGAGATAGTCATGTTGCTAGTTTATTTCAGGGTGCAAAAAAAGGGTCAAATAATAAGAACAAAAGTAGAATCCCAGCCAAGCTAGACAAGCTGCTTGCATCACCAGAAGAAGGGAGACTCCCAAAGCTCAGTAACCTGATCCAAGAGAATTACATATATTCACTCACTTGTAATTCCACTTCATCACAGCCTTAGAAAAAAAGAACTGAGGAAAATAGGCTAGTGTTAGTATGTGAACACATTTTTTTGGTATCATCTTTGCTTTTCATATCTGAACCTTTAGGAAGGTACTACAAGTGCCCAAAACAACTCCCAAACAAACATTTACATCTTTCTTTCTCATTTGTTCTCCAATATTTTTCATTCACATTTGAATATATTTCTAATAGTTAATGAATATTAAAAAGAAACTTGATTCTTTGTAATGAAACATACAGATTGAAATTTGCAATATTATATTTATTCAACAATACTCTGATATTTGAAATATTAAATCAATAGAGAAGAGATTAAAAATTTTACTCTACCAATTGAACTGATGACATTTGTTAACACAAAATGACCTTGAAGGTAGGGGTCAAATTGACCTAGAATTTGTTCATCTAAAAAAACACATTTTCACAATACACAGACATCACAGTGAGTTTATATTTTTTTCTTCTATACATAAAATAAATTCATAGTTTTCTTTTCTTCTTTTTCGGTACAGATTAATTCAAGAGTACAGATTAATGCAAGAGTACAGATTAATTCAAGAGTACAGATTAATTCAAGAGTACAGATTAACACCAAAAAGGAACATTACTGAGGCAGAACAAAACAATCAAACAATTTAATTTAATCAAAACAATAATACAATTACTATCTATTTATAAGTTTGAAACAGCATTTAATTTAATCAAATAGAAACAATGTAATCTAATTCATTTTAAATCAATATAGTTAAGAAATTATTTTTATTTCAATTTATTGGGAAACTTATTAACAACCTTTTCTTTTAAATACAAATAAACAATTTAATTTTTTTGTATGATTGAGAAATATGCAACAAAATCTTTAAAAAAGCATTAAAATGTATTCATTTACTAAAGTACTGTCTCCACATGAATTTATCTAAATGAGATGGAAGCATAGAAGAATGCACTCCTAACATTGCTTGAAAGTTTCTTTTTGGTTATTTTACATGAATTTAACAATATTTGGGGAATAAAATTGACAAAATGTTGGGTGTAGTTCATTGTCCTGTGAATATACCATGGGATAATGGATATAATTTCAGTTTTGTCATATGCCTTACAACAAGTAATATTGTGTAATTAATGGAAAATGTGATTCTAATAATCGTTTTTCTGAAATTCTCAAAAATCTGAGATTTTTTATTACACCTATCCCTCATTAAACCTCAAAAGAATAACAAGGTCCTTGGAATGCTTTCTTTATGTGATGCAGATTTTATCTGCTTGAATTATATGTCTAGTGTCACCCAATTTCACTGGATGATCATTCAAATCTGGTCTAACAAATGTCTTTGTCATAGGTATATAAAGTATTAAAGTCTTGAATATGATATCCCTAATATCTCTGAAAATATTATCATTAGCAACTTTAATGCCCAGCAATACATGAGTTTGATAAAAATTTTATAGAAACATTCTCTGGCTCAACAGACAGCTTGCATCTCACTGAATAAAATAAAACATTATTTCCAGATTAAATTATATAATTAGTGCTTGTTATTTTATTGAATGATATACTGTCACACACTTGTAAATAAATGTATGTAAATTATATAGCTATAGTTTTGATTAAATTAAATTGTTAAATTATTTTGTCTCACTTCATAAATTTTCATCTTTTGTGTTACAAAAGAAAAAAAAGAAAACTGCACATTCATTTTGTGTCAAAGAAAAAATTTTCAATGATTAAAGATTAAATCATTGTGATATATATCATCATAAAAAAGTGTCCTATAAGATCCAATTTGATCTGAAAATGAATATTCATTTCAAAGTAGAACAAAATAAGGGAACACTCATTAGGAGATTAATTCAAACATAACTGTTTTCTTTAAAATGAAATATGTTCACTATTATAGTATTTATTACTTGTTTTATTCCATCTTATGGTTGTCTTTTATCACATATTGAGAATAAAGAAGAGTTGAATCCACATCTCATATCTTAAAAATCTATCATTTATAAATGTTGCTTTAACCAGTTTGGTTATTGAAGCCTTAATGATTAAACAAATAGAAATCAATAATCATATAGTTAACCTTTCCTTTCTAATTTTCTATACCATCTTTGTTTTATTACTTAATAATAATAGTGTATCTTAGGAAATTTCTAAATAGAGCAATTTCATAATTGTTGTGGTAGAATGACTTCTGATTTATACACTAATTAATCATCAATGTTTCTATTGCTGAATTGTTTAAGGCAACATCCATGAAAAACTATTAATAAAAGAATAGTAAGACTGAAGAGTCTATTAACTTGGAGTATTATGATAAAAAGCAGCAATAATAACACATTGAAAAACTTGTAATAAAATAATGGTAATAGTGAAAAGTTTCTTGACCAAAAAAGTTAAGAAAACAATTAATGGGAGTAATTTGCAAAGATGAAGAGAAAAAAAGGTTTGTCGCGAGGGACCTCTGATGTTGGAGTACGGATATGTGAGTCGCTTGTTGCAGTGTGACGTCTATGTTACTCTCTTCAAGTGGATGTTATTTTGTCTGGCCATGTCAACTCATATTGTCAGGTTACCATTTGTTGCGGGGGAACCCTGATGATGGTTTATGGATGTGTGAGTCGCCAGTTATTATGTGACGTCTGTCTTGCTCTCTTCGGGTGGATGTCAGTTTTTCCAGCCATGTCAACTCACGCCAGTGGGTCACCATTTGTTGCGGGACCAGTATATGTGAATGCGTCTATCCCATGAATAGGTGATTAGGTGTTGTTGTATGGTCAGTTTGTAGATTTTGCTGTGAAGGTCAATGATATGGATGCATTGGTGGCAAAAGCTGGATGATCGATGTCCTGATTGTGTAGTACTTTGGTTTAACCAGGGGCATGTCGATATGGCTGCAAGTGTTGGTGCTAGTCCAAGCAGTGAGATGCCCGTGGACTAGATACTGCAGATGTTGGCTGCAGAGGCTATGTGATCAATGTCCTGGTTGGTTCAATCCTTGTTTTAACTGGGGGTGTGTTGATGTGGCCTCAAGTGTTGATGCTAGTCCAAGCAGTGAGTCACTTGTGGACTGGGTGATGCAAGGGCTGTAGCTTGGTCATGCAGGAACGGCTGCTGTGTTAAGCTGGAATTTGTCTGCAGTTGGTGCTAACTGCTGTGTTGTCGTCTCATGGGGAGCTAGACTGCAGGTGATCTCGAAAGACTTTCTGACGTGAATCCTTAGAAGAGCTGTTGAAGATGGTGAGACTTTTGAAGATTAGCTCTGAAAAGAGCTGTTTGAATGAAAAAAAAGGCTGTAATTGGTCTGATTGACTGTGCTGGGTCCATGGCTGTGGTTGGTTAGATTCCACATCTTCTGCTTTGGCTAGTGGTAAGGAAGCAGACTTCACATTCAGCAGCTTGGTTTGGTGGTGAGGATGCCGACCCCATGCTTCTGGGAGAGGTAATGGATTCCTCTCTTCCAGGCTAAGCCTGGCCACCAAATTAACTTTTGGTTGCTGCCTGTGTGTATATATAGTGTTAGCTGCTGCCACTCTGCTGGTCGAGGGAAGTATTTCAGTACAAAAGATGCTCCCTTATAAGATATAAGTGATAATGAGATACTTCATTATACTTTGGAGAGGAACTTTTGAATATAATATATTTTATCTTGTGGTAATAGTGTTGTCTCTGAAAGGCTAGCAGAATTAACTCCTTTCAAAAAATAGTTTGGTTGTTCATAACAGAAGTTCACTCATGACGTACATACAATGTTTTGTTGTCTGATGTCACAGATATTTTGGGTATCATTGATGGGACAGCTATGATAGGTTTAAAGAAGTCAAAACCAGTGTTGAAGGCACCAAGCCACATAGTGGAAGGCCATTAACAACAGCCACCAAGGAAAATCAAAATAGGCTGAAGGACATGTTCAAGAGATTGTTAAAAAATTTGACTGTGGTCACAGTGCTGTTAAGCAGATTATCCACAACCTTGAATAAAGGAAAATATATGCCAAGTTGATTCTTTATCAATTAGCAGCTAATTCAATAGAGAATTGATTAGGTAGGTTTAGAATAGTTGATATCATTTGAAGCCTATAAGGATACTTTTGGGGAATATTTGCTCTGGTGATGAGGTATTACTTTCAGGACAGCCTTCATATTTCTTTATTATAATTCTTTAGCACATTAGAAAAACAATTTTCAGTTGTATTGTTTGCCAATAAGTAACCAGGAAATGTGCAAAGCAGAAGCTTCAACTGCCCCCATATAATATCTTCTCTTATATAAATATGTTTGCAAATAAAAACAGACAAAATTAGATGAATAAATAAATGAAGATATGTTATTGTAAAAAAGAATTCCAACAAAATTTGAATCAATAAATACCAACATCAACAGTAGCTATTTAAAGTTAGGAAATTTTAATTCATATTTTAAATTGTTTTGACAAGAAAAAATTAGTGCAAAGTAAAATAAAAATAAGTTATAAGTTCATTATTATTAAGTAGAGTTTTTCTTATTGTTGTATATGATTATATATATGATCTAACATTTTTTCATTATTCATCTTTCTTCATTTGACTTTAATGATGCAGTAATTTAATTCTAATTCCATCCGTTTAATCAATTTCTTTGTCTTCGTAAATCTATAATGGAAATAAATATATTACAATATTTTTAAAAATATTGTTAAGTGACATTTTAATTATTTTTGTTAAACTCAAAATATCAGTGAATTAAAATTTACTTTTTGGTCTGTTTTGACTTGCACTTTTTTTAAATTAAAAGTTTAGCAGATTTAACTTGTCATAAAATCAAACTCAACTGGAGAAAACAAAAGTGAAATCAGCTTTGGAAATAATTTGATTGGTTGCAAAGTGCACTTCTAAAAATCAAGTTTAATAAAAGTTGATAATTTGAAATGATAAAGAAAATTGTAATTCACTAATCATATTTAGTCAATCTATTATCACAGGCTCAAAGTTATCTGGCTCAAAATTAGACTTTTTGGTGTCAACTACTTTTCCAATATTTTGAGAATATCAACATACCAGCAAGTGATGTATGGTTGTCATTCTATTTTTTGGGTTTTTTTCTCTTCTCTACTCCCAAAAACTGTGGCCTTTTTTTAGGGGCATTTTGTTTCTGAAATTATTGTTGCACTTAAGTATACGTATCCAACCATTACACCAAATAGACTGAGTGTAACAGCTGGCACAGACAAAAGATAAAGCCACTTGGTAATCAGTGAGGGAGACAGTAATACTAAAATTCCATTTATTATTTTGAGAAATTATGTATATCTTGTATTACTTTGCTTATAATTGCCTAATGGTGCCATGATTTTTTTTAATCTTTGATGTCCCTTCAAATATGTAATGCCCTTTAGGCAGCATGTGATGTACATATAGGTAACAGAGGCTCTGCATATATCTATAAGGTTGAATCATATCTATAGATTTCTGCACAAAAATCATAGAAAAAAATCAGAAGTAGTTTATATACCAGAATAAAATGATCAACTTACAATTAAAAAACTATCCATTTATTAAAATATTCAAGGATCATTTCCTGCAGTCTATGTGGTAGAACATATCTGTATTGTATTGGCTTCATCAGCTTTCAGCAACAGTACCAAAAGTGAAACGCATTTGATCATCATTTTTTATATATCTCTTATCTTGTTTATTATGCACAAATCAATTCAGCCCAGTCGGCAGGTGGTAAGGGACTGCAGAATACACCAACTGCATCTCTGCAGATGGATAAGACCCCCTACAATGAGTGTCCTGGATATGACATCAAACATGGTGAGGCTCCAGTAATGCTAGAGCTTTGGGAAATGCAGAGTACCCCTTCATTGCCATTGCTCACAGGTGCACTCTGACCCAGAATGGTAGAACCTGATTGGATGGAATAGAACTGTTTGATCATTTAACTATGTGCAAACAAATGACTCTTGTTTAATTAAATTGTTAGTGATACATAGAAATACTTGGAACCATTTAACTTTATTGACTTATGTTTACAAATCATATATATCTAATATATATATATATATATATGTATAAAGAGGATCTGGCTTTAAATAACCTACAATGGTTGATATACCATAAAACCAAACCAAACCAATTAAAATGAAGAAAATAAATGACTTTTAAAAGAAGCCTGTCTCATAAAATAAGAAAAATTCTGGAGAAGCAGGGATGAACTCATAAGTGACATTCTTCTGTGGACTACTACATATAGACACACCAGTGTTGGCTGACCAACAAAGAATTTTATACATCACCTCTGCATAGACACTAGATGCAATCTAGAGGACTTGCTAAGAGGAATGGCTGATAGGGATGAATTGTGAGACAGAGAGTCAATGGAATTCATGCTATCAACAAGACTTGATGATAATGAAGTCGAGAGAGAAGTTTTGCTCAGTTTAGATCTGCAAAAGGAATCTCAATGCTTATTCATCAAAATGCCAAACCAGATTTTTTTTTTGCCTCCAAGAAAACTTGAAAACAAAGCAGAAAGAAAAAAAGGCTTTCACTCAAAGACAATCATAAAGTTTATAAGAGTTACAATTTTCAAAAGATACAGCTATCAACAAGAGATAAAACAAAAGAATCCTAGTTAAAATACAGAGATAATTTGTTTTGTAAAAGTACAGTCCAAACTTTGGGTCCTATTTTTGGACTAAAATAAAGTACATATTTTTCCTTGCAGATAACAGAAGCACAGAAAATGTGTCAGCCTTTATTATTCTTTATCCCTAAAAAATAGAAAAACATGAGCTTTAAATAGCATTTTAGATGATGTCATGAAGCAGCATCTGTTATTGACAAGACATGAAAGTCAGATACCAACAATGAGGCCTGTAAAGAACATTCTACAAGTGACAGGTGCTAAATATCAGATATGATCAATGCTACATTCACAAAATGGCAGTATAACACTGGTTTTACTAGAGTTTTAGTTTGCAGTCAAGCCACACACACACACACACACACACACACACACACACACACACACACACACACACACGATTGTATGTAGATGTTTGGATATTTGTTGGACAAAACTAAAATTGTCTTAGTTCAACAAACATTTACCTCTGCTCAGAAATGTTCAGATTAGAAGGAAAACAAATTACAGATGGCTGTATTAGGAATAACAAATCTATTCTATATGGAAATATAATCTACATTAATAATTTTTAAAAAATTGTTTGTCTAACCTCAACAGACATCTAAAAGTGTTACAAATTTTGGTATGCGTACTTATTGGGCCCAGTAAAAAAAAAAACAACTTTCAGTTTTCATAGAAGAGGTTCTCTTATCAAGGAATGGTTTTCTTCAATAAAAAAAGAATCAGTTGAAAACCAATAAGATGTAACTAATCATTCTGAATTTAAATTTCTAATTGTAAAAAATTAAGAAATTATTTGTTTTACAAAAATAATTACATTTGATTAAACATTACTAATTATTTTTATAGGTAATTCCTCAAGCTGAAAATGTAAAATAATTTCACAGTATTATTGATTTTTTATCTAAACCGGCCATTAGCCTAATGAGTAGAGCATTTGCCAATGGTCCGGGAGACTGGGATTCAATCGCAGGTCGAGTCATACCAAAGACTCCAAAAATGGTACTTGGTGCTGTTTTGCTTAACACTCAGCATTATAAGGTGTGGATCAAGGGTAAAGTGGAGCAATCCAAGGAAGGGAGTGGCACCCTTCCCTACACATCAGTGTAGTAGCTATTGAAAAGGGAGCCCTAGGGTCACTCTCGATGAAGGTCGCCAACTTTACTTTTTTTTTTCTATTATTGATTATTTAAGACTACTAACCTGGACAAAGACAGAATGCTTGAATCAACAAATCCCTTAAGCATCACTCTCTTAAATTGAAGAAATATTTCTGCACAAAACTTTGTAAATTTTTTTACTGAAGCATATTAACTTTATGATATAAAAAATATAATCAGTAAATCTGTTTTCTGTTTTACAGATATCATAAAACTGGATGCAATTCAAGTCATGTCCTTTAACACAATATAAATGGGTAGTTCAACTACTTTATTATACATGTAAATATATGTATAAATAAGTGTATTTGCACAAGAATTAATGTCCTATCTCCATAATATCTTATTAGATATACATTATTCTATTAAAGTTTCACTCTTAAAAGATAAGGAAGGTATCTACATTATTTGATTATAAATCAATGAAGGACTAAAATTAGCAACTGTAATTCTGTTTCTAGGTACTTAACACAGTGTAATGGTTAGTGAGTTAGGCAAGCGGATCAAGTAAATGACAATAATAATTGTTTGCGTGTATCTCCATTACAATTGGTTGATAAAATTTTTTCTTGTCCAGGATAATTTGCTGGAGTGAAATGTTATATTTGTTAATTTCAGTGATATCTTTACTTAAATGTAGCAACAGATTTATTTAACTGATAAAACAAATAAAAAACCCATAAGAATGTCTTCATGAATGTTATAGGATTGTCATGAAAAATATTCAAATGGTTTCTTTAACTTTTAAAGTCAAAGAGAAATAGACAGAAAACAGCATTATATTATATTTCTTTGTTTTAACATTATCTTAAAAGAAGAAACCTAATTAATTTGGGGTAATTCAATATCAAGCCTAGGCACTGGTTTTAGATCATATAATTAATATTCCTTATCATGCCTTCAAGATAATTTGATAGTTCTTACACAGAATTTTTTTTACCATAACTCTTCAAATATATGCCACACATTAGATGGATTGAAAAAGAGAGAGAGCAATATATGCTGATGAGGTAACTCACTGCTGCTTAGAAAACCATCATCAGCCAGCAACTGTGGTTGAAGTGTTTTGGGGTGCTAACTTTGGTAACTCTCTTACAGCTTCTTGTTGCATAGCATGAAAGTATCAAGTTCACAAGTCAGAAGTTAAAAAATAACTGACTCACTCAAATTGTACTGAATTAAGGCCACAGGAAAAGAGAGGTAACCAAACATTATACTTAGTCCTGTAGTGGCTGTTGAGAGTTTCAGAGAAAAAAGCACTAAAACTACATTCCCTCATAGAGAAGGCTTTTTTCTAGCTTAAAATAAGGGATTTCTTTTGGAAGGCCTTTTGGGATATTCCCTGATACACAACAGAATCTTCAACTTTTCAGTCTACTCTAATATAGGTTAATATAAAGTAATAGGTAAGATTTTATTTTAAAAATCAATCATTTTTTCAGGTAACTTATAAAGATTGAAAACGAAACAGTAAAGAATAATATTTGTGAAAATATTACAAGAATGATTGATTGTTTTTAATTGCAAAAGACAATTAGAATTTTTCATACTTCTAGATCTCTGAAGATCATGTAGCCACTTCACACATCAGTATATTTGTATGCAAAGAGGAGATTTATCTAATGACTCAAAAAATCAGATCTGAGATGAAGTCATTTTATAAAGGTGGGGAACACACATGAATCAAGACTCATGTGTGACCATCAGAAAAAATTCTTGATTCACTCAGCATTTCCCATTTTGAGATACCAAACAATGAAGTTAGCCCTGCCAAGCAAGTATTGCCAGAGGGGAAGGCTTCCTGGGACCAGGCAATCAACGTAATAACACCTACCTGATACAAACATCTGGTGGTTCTCCAATAGAACCAGTTAGGGGCAGCCCATGTAATTAATACATTTGTGCAGGAGGTTGCTTTGACAATTTATATTTCAATAAGCAAAAATGTTTGAAATTGCATCAGTTGTGTCTAACAAACATGATGAAAAAACAAAACAAATAGATATGCTTTACCAATACTAGGTAAATTCTTGAATTCTGTAAAAAGGTAAAATCATTTCTTTAAAAATGAAAATAAAGAACTGACAGTTTTCTCTCTTAGATCGTTATGCTCATAATTCAAAGTAAAAAAGAAGTTTCATGAAGGTTGTTTATACATGAATTAATCAGATAGTTATAACCAAATAAAGGTTTGGTTTGGTTTGGTTTGGTTTAATGACATATCAACCATTGTAGGTCATTTAATGCCAAATCGATTTTTATACATATAAACAAATTTCAATATATATTTCAAACAGTTCAGTTTAGCATAAGTATACAGTTTAAATGCCAAAAACATTTCTATTTCAAGCTATTTAGTTTAGTCAACAAAGTTTAATTGTTCCAAGAATTTCTATATATCACTAACAATTCAATTAAATATCAGTCATTTATTTACACAAAGTTAAATGTAAAACAGTTCTATTTCAAACAATACAGTTTAGGATAAGCACACAGTTTAGTTCAATTTGACCCATAGATAGGACCCTATCAGGTACTACAACAAAGGAGTACTCCATATTCCCCAAAGCTCCAGCATTACTGGAGTCTTGACATCAGATTGTTCAGTGTCATATCCAGGACTCATTGGAGGAGTCTTACCCCTTGGCAGAGATGCAGTCGGTGTATTGTGCAGAACCAGATGATAGGGCTTCCAAATAAAGGACAATGATTTACAGATCTTCTTAGATAATTAAGACTAATTCTTGCTTACAATGAAAAATAATTATAGTGTTGTAAGAACAAAGACAAAACTTTTTTTTCTTGGAGTAAAAAGTCTACCAGCAATAGAGGGATTCTCAGTTGAAGGCAGTCAGCAAGCAAGGAAAACAATTAAGAGAAGAAGAAAAGAAAGCAAGAAAAAAAGATCGTTCCATCCATATAAAGTATCCATGAGCTTCTTTCTTATAAGTGATTGGGGTAAAAAATTTTTTTTTTAATGTTCGAAAATGAAGGGAAATAAAATAGCCAAACTTGAACGGAGAAAAGAGCAAAATAAAATAGGAAAAAAGGGAAATTTTTAGAGCAGAGAAAATCTTTGAAAGAATCAATTTAAATGAAGAAAATAGAGAGAATATCAAAATAAAAGGAATGATAAAAATAAAAATGAGAGAGAAAGAGAGGGGGAGGGAGGAAGGGTTTAAAGAAGAGAAAATGATTATGGACATATATTTCAAAGTCATAGATATCACTAAATTTCAGGATGATGATTTTTTTTTTATGAATAGCAAGTTCTTTTAGGGTTGATAACTACCCATAGTTTCATTAGGGAAACGAAAACTGAGAAATTAAAAGACAGAAAAAATATATAATCAGAACATAAGAAAAAAAAGAGAGATAGGAAAGAAGTGATTTTATGCAAATTAAAAACATATAAAGGAAAACTTTAATCTGAGAACAAAAGATTTAGAGAATAAAAAGGGAGATAGAAAGATAGACAAAATGTGCCAAGCAAAAAAACTAGAGTATTTCAACAAGAAAAGTGGGAGAGGGGAGATAGCAAAAGCAGAGAGTGATGCAGAGGAAGAGAATAAAAGAGACTAAGTATTGAAATCGATTGATAAAATCAGAGAAAACGGCTTCGAGCTGAAAAAGAAAAGAAGCAGAAGGTACCCGGCAAAAACAATTACCGACGCCGACTACACTGATGACATAGCGTTACTGGCAAATACACCCAACCGAGCCGAAACACTACTGCATAGTTTGGATCGAGCCGCCACAGGCATTGGCCTCCATGTCAATGCACAGAAAACTGAATATATGTGCTATAATCAAACAGGTGACATTTCCACACTAGACGGAACCTCTCTGAAACTGGTAGACAACTTCACCTACCTAGGAAGCAGCGTCTCATCAACCGAAAAAGACATCAACACACAGCTAGCAAAGGCATGGACAGCTATTGATAGGCTATTGATTATATGGAAATCAGACCTGACTGATAAAATGAAACGCGTTTCTTCCAGGCAGCAGTCGTATCGATACTGCTATATGGATGCACTACTTGGACGCTAACTAAACGGCTGGAGAAGAAGCTAGACGGCAATTACATAAGAACGTTGCGAGCAATATTGAACAAGTCCTGGCGGCAACACCCCACAAGGCACCAACTATACGGCCACCTGCCTCCCATCACGAAAACTATCCAAGTTAGAAGAACCAGACATGCAGGACACTACTGGAGAAGCAGGGACGAGCTCATAAGTGATGTACTCCTATGGATCCCCGCATATGGCCAAGCAAAAGCAGGATGACCTGCTCGAACATACATTCAGCAGCTATGTGAGGATATGGGATGTAGCCCTGAAGACCTGCCAGAGGCGATGAATGATAGGGAGAAGTGGCAAGAGAGGGTCAGGGATATCTGTGCGAGCGGCACGACATGATGATGATGATGATGAAGAATTGAAATTGAATAGAATCTTATAAACTTAATTTATTTCCAAGTCAAAATAGTAAACAAAATCTGAGTTTGAAGGAAATATTAACAAAGGGAAATAAGTTAAAGTACAAACACTTGTAATTAATAAGCAAAAGGAGAAATATGAATTGTTATGAAACACTTGAAAATTGTACAACCTTCACAAATAGAATTAAAAGTTTTTGTTGATGTAAATTTCTGAAATGAAAGTGTACAGATACTTTCAGAGTTCTTTAAAAAAAGAAGATCATTTCCATTTGCAGCTGAGATCAGCCTTGTCTGGAGGCAAAATGAAAGCGGATGCACCTTGTCCCAGATGATTCCAACTCAGGAGTAGTATTTTGCCAAGGAGAAAATCATGTGTTACCATGGTGTCTTGGCAGCAGAGGCAGTAGGGACAGAGCAATTTTGGCTTCTTTTCACACATATATGTGTGCACTCCCCCCCCACTCATCACTAACACATTCAACTAGACCATGTGTTATATTTGTCCTTGTTAGAAGATAAATAGATGCTAACATTGGTAAATTTTGAATGTGATTCAGAAGATATTGGGGTAGATAATTCTTGTCTAAAACTTAAAATTGATTCTATATCCTCTTCTGTACGATGTGTAGTTATCAAATATCAAGTCTCTGAGGTTGCTGGCAAACAAATGCAACTGAATCAATGCTGGTTTCTATCTGTCAAAACATTTAATAAACAATAACAAGTGTACCCAGGTCAAACCTGTGCTAAAAATTATGGTTATTAAAAAACATTATTTATAGGAATGAATAATAACTTCCTTACCAACTTATCACTTGAGGATTGGCTGTACAGGCAGTTTAAATTATCATAGAAAACACACACACACATATATTATGGTTAGAATTCGGTGCCACAAGCACCTCCAAATTGTAAGATATTTAGAGTGCTCAATACAAAAAAGGCACAGTTTTCAATGAATATCTGTGAGAGCTCTTTTGCATATTTAGGAATATGAAATGAGATTTATCTGTAGTTAAGAGAGTTAAAATAGGAGCTACACTTATGGTTAGATCATACATATCTAAATTTGGATAGTGTAGACATAGTGTCAGTGGTGCTTGGTGACAGTTAGTTTCTCACCTATACAACCATTATATATATATATATATATAATAAGTAAATATATATTAATTTTTATATATATTTAATAGCATGGAAGCTTGTCTGCGACCACCAGGGAAATACTAAAACTAGCACCTGGTTACAGCAAGACATAAAAAAATGCCTTCTTTGCCTCCATGAGAAACTAGCAATTATTACACACCCTACTAAACAAAAAATCAGAAATTCTATCCAAACGCAGACATGAGAACAAACATCAACTCTCACATTTCGACCCATACACATAACACATCCACCTTACCTATACAACCTCCACTACAAAAAACAACCCCACAACACACCCAACACACCATAAATATCACTTTCCTCCATCAAGCAACACACCCAACACACTGTAAGTACAATCTTCCTCCATTAAATCTTTATATCCATCACCATGCACCCCCACAACCTATTGACATTATGTTAGCTATGTTTTCATGAGTGTTAGAAATACGTCTCCACATAGTATATTTAACATATCCCTTATGCATACACCATCATATATTACAATAACATATACATAATATAACATTAACACAACATAGAGAGCTAATAAAAATTATTATCATACTCCAACACAACCACCCCTACCTATTATCCTTATGTCCAAGACTTATCATGCTTACACTTCAAATCAAAAATTCATTTGCTTAATTATGCAATGATGATAATTTGCTCCTTAATTAAAATCAACACCATACACACTCACACACATAAAAAAACAAAAAAAAAACGACATAACTAATTCAAACAATTATTTCAAAATCTTAACACAATATATTCACTACATTCCTTGCGCACATACAATCATGGATTACAATGGTTTATATGCAATATATTATAAACACATCATAACTAATACAAATTATTATTGCAATCTAAAACAAAACATATTCCAGCATACAATACTAATATAGCATAATAGTATATTACAATATAACATGTCTCATCACCACAATATTTATTCTGACCCACCATATTCCTTCGTCTATTATGCTTACAAATCAAAACTTTATTTTCTTCGTAATGTAATGATGATGATATTTTGTTCCTTAGTTAAAATCATCACTACACACACAAACACATACAAGATTACAAAAAAATTTTTTCTACTTGGTCAAACTGTAGCGACTTTGGCTACACATTGCAACTCATATATCCAGGAGACAACCTCAAATTTGCTGCTCAATGCATGTATCTTCATACACACACATACTAAATATCACTTATACGACCACACACAATAATACACAGATATAATCTACACACAATCAAAAAGAGTTGTACACAATCCTAAAATTCTTTGACAGTATTTTTCAATTTTTTTCGATTTCTCCAATATCTTTCTTTCTCTGACAGATGATTGTTGTTCATAACATAGCATGAAACCTGTGCTCACAGACAAGCTTCCATGCAATTAAATATCTATAAAAACTCATATATATTTACTTATTATTATTATATAATAGCTCTATCACAGATATTGAGCACTCTCCAAATTATACCACATTTAGTCTGCCACAAACCCACGAAGTGAGAAAGTGACAACCAGCATGGTTATTATATATATATATATATATATATATATATATATATATATATATATATATATATAAAGTAATTCATTTAATCTTTCTGTAGATGGATCTCACTAAGACAAACACTTTAAAATCTAAGAACTTTTATGAACCTACCATGATCTTCTTAAACTTCTTCCTAATCATTTGTTTTAAATTAACAATTTATTGAGAAATCAAACTTGTCTTAGCATAGAGCCAAAGACTATAAATTCTCTTAAATCTGAGCAAATATAAACATCCTTGTCATCAGTTATGTACTTGTTAGATCTGTGAATAAACTGCTTTTTCTTTGAACTGAATATGCCCTGTATATTGTATGACTCCTTGTCAAAAATCACAAGTCTAAACTCTTCTCAGTTTACAGTTGCATTGCAAAAAGAAATCTGTTTCTCAAGTGAGTTCATGATGAGCAATAAAAACAAAAATGACCAACTTCAGTAAATGGAAGAATGTTAGATTTTATGATAGACACTTTAACTACTGAAGCGGGGCTTATTTAACAAATGAGAACTTTGTTAACAAAGATTTAAAATTTTGTTTGGGTGAATATTAAAGTCAAGCTTTTATGTGACAGAATGTTCAAGATTATATATGAGAGATACAATCCACTTTTGGTACAGATATATGTGAGTAGGTATGTAAGTGATTATGTATGTATTTATATATGTATTTGGTATAAAGACATAACAGAAATAGTATAAACTAACCATATATAAGATTGACGGCTGGTTGAAAGATAGCACTTGATTTGAAATTCATTATAATAAAATGAGTTATAAATAATTCTTTCAATTAGGAGCAAAATGTACTGAAACAGTTATGTATAAAATATATGGAAAGGATTTAATCTCGGCAACAAAGAGGATGAAAGTATGTTTTATATCTAAGACACATCTAATCAAGAGAAATTTTGGCATAAACTTGAACATATCTTCTGAACTGCCTGCTAAAAGAGTTTTTTTAATGATTAGTTAGATGTATTCATCAATTTATAGGTTAGAAAAAATAAGCATAGAATCTCTAATCATAAGGAAGTTGTGAGCCACTTTTTTGTATAGACTTTTCTTTGAAGTCAAAATGGCATCATTTTTTTCTTTTTCACAACTAATTCCTTTCATCCTAAATCCTGAAACATATACAAATATGTCAACAACTCTAATTGTCCTCTTACGTCCCAAATTAACTATTCTTTTATTCCATGAGATTTTTAATTATATCTTCATATTGATACAACATTTCAGCCATTTCCTAAAATTGATCAACTTGTGGACAGATTTCAATCAACTAATTCTTTCATTAATACTAATAACTTAACAAGCAATTATCTGATTTTTTTTTTTTTTGGTTGAAAGTTGAAAAAGAATAAAAAAGTACTAAGGAAATTCTAAAGATAAGACACAATACATAATATATGAGAAATAATCCTTAAGTCTGTAGACATACTTTTTCACCACTGAATAAAGTGCATTGCCAAGGAAGGAAACTACAAAAATATCTATTGTGTAAAATGAATGCTCTTTTATCATTAGCCTTCAGATATGAGGAAAGCTGAAGAATGTATCATTTGAAGCATTAAAAACAACAAAGATGAAGATAATCTCTTTCTCTCTCTCTTTATCTCCTGCCCCCCTCTCTCACTCTCTCTATATATATAAGTGCCAGATTTTGTTTTGTCCAGTCAGCTGGGGCTGTAGAATACACTGACTGTACCTCTGCAGAGGGGTAAGAAACCCCCCCCCCAAGAGTGTCCTGGATATGACACTGAACAATCTGATAGTGAGGTTCCAGTAATGCTGGAGCTTTGGAAAATGCGGAGCACCTCTTCATTGTTATCCTATCTATGGGTCAAATAGAACTAAACTGTGTACTTATGCTAAACTGAATTGTTTGAAATAGGACTGTTTTGAGATTTAATCTACATAGTAAATCCAAACTGAATTGTTTGAAATAGAACTGTTTGACTAAACTGAATAGCTTGAAATAGAAATGTTTTGAACTATTAAACCATGTACTTATGCTGAACTGAATTGTTTGAAAAAGAACTGTTTATTTGTATAAAAATAGATTTGGCATTAAATAACCTACAAAGGTCGTTGATATGGCATAAAACCCAAACAAACAGACAAACAAATAAACAAACAAACAGATTTTGTTGTATTATAATACATAAAATTATATATTCAAAAATTTGTTGGCTCATAAACTTATTGTAACCTACTTTGATAGATAAAAGTTGTTTCAGGACATAGTTTTGTGAGTCATATGAATTAAATAAAATGTATGCAAAATTCCAATTTCATTTTATTTCAATCTTTCTTAGATCTAAAAAGAAAAAGATACAATAAACTTTTGTAAGATGAAATTAATTACATAGCAAGAAAGTCTTTAGTTACCAGTTCTGACAAACAAATTCCAAAGTAGCATCATGGAAGAAATCTTAAGACTTATCCAACCAAGATTGATTATTCATTGTTACCTAAGGTAAAGAAAAAAGGAAAGACTAATCAATAAGGTCAAATATATAGTAGGCTGTAGGATCAATAAATTTATAACCTCATATGAAGTCATTTTTGATTTGAAATTTTCTCTATATGATGTTTAATTCATATGATTAATATTCCCTCATGAATTAAGTACATGGACTAAAAAAGGAATTAAATTGAAAAATGAATACTTTTTTCATCCTCATTAGGTTCCAAACTTAATGATGTAGCTTCATCTAAGAGTCTGGAAACATTAGCAAATGAAAATATAAGTTCATAAATAAACTATATACATAAAAATTGAAATTAAGATTAGAAACTAAAATAAAGGTTTCAAGAAGTGATGAAATTTTTTAAGAGTTTCTACAACGGACACAAAACCTGACAACAGATTTATTTAAAATTTTATATATATTGCAGATATGGAGAGATTTTACTTTCAAATCTTTTTTTTCTCTAAACAGAAAAGAGACTTTCATTCAGAAAGTAATAACAAACAATAAAAAGTGAGCAACTATTTTACTACAATAGTTGTTCAGAATTTACTCTTTTAAACTTTATCAAAAAGAAAAAAATATTTGTCTTACAAAAATAATTAGTTTCATTTTATTAGACATAACTAAGTAGGTTTAGAGGTGTAAAATGATTATGTAGCATTATTGCTTAGTTAGGACTGGTAATCCAGACAGAAGCAAAAATGTTTCAATCAATAAATCTTTTAAGCATCCCTTATGTAAATTCTGTAAAATTTTTCATTCAATGAAATTAACTTATTAGGATAATACAAACAACATAATTGGTAAATTGCTTTTTTATTGAATGGATTTTTCTTTATAGTGACTAATACTGTTTGTAACTATTAAGTGTCAATAGACAACAAAAATAATAAAATAGCATTTATAAAAATGAAATAAATAGAAGTGATTTTTTTATATTTGTTTATTAGTCTTAACATATCTGCGTTCTAAACTTTGACCTTTTAGCCTACATAATTACTCATCTATGTTTATATAGAATTCTATAATTCAAGCATTTATGCTTTATATTCATGTATATAGTCATAATAAGTCATAAGATTTAGAGGCACTTCAAATTCAATAAAAACCAGATATAAAATAAGAAAATGAAATCTAAAACTAGGATTATAATAACAACCAGCACTATTTTAACTATTAAATTAAATAAAATACCTTATGTAAAACATCCATCAATTATATTTATATATAAAAAAGTGTTAAATTCAAATTTGTCAAATATTTTTCGAATCAACACAAGGGTAAATTATTGCAATTTAATTAAGCACTTCAAAATGTTAATTCAATATGAAATATTTTTTATTGCCAGTTTGGTTACTGATATTATAAATAATCCAAGTTGGCTTTCATCCACATACTTCACCTAAAAACAATTTCCAATGCAGACAGCTGGTAAGGCCTGTATAGCATCATAACTTCTAAAAGCAATACATTAAATATATAGATGTTATGATAGGAATTGACAACCAGAAACTTTTAGAATTTATAAGTTTCAAGCTGAAACAATGAAATCTTGGTTTTAAAAAAGGTATTCAAAAAAGTATCAAATTTAGTGAGAAGTAAAAAAAAAATATAACAAAAAACAAACTGAGTGAATCACAATGAAGTGGTTGGTTCCATTCTATAAAAAGGTATATTCATTTAGTTAGAAAGATGTTAGTACAAAAAATTCACATATATTGCAAAAGATGGAGACTACTATCCCAACATTCCAAGAGTATTGTGTATCTGATGAAAATTTGAATATTTTTATTGACTGCATTATGAGCAACATGTTTAGGGCAGGTTTATGCTTTTCAGTGGTTGACTCAATATTAAAGCAGTTAAAATGATATCTTTGTTAAAAGAACATCAACAAATGATATCATATTTTGAAAGGTAAGTAATGAACAAAAAATTCCTGGTGAATCTTTGAGGTGTGCCTGCAACTTGGCAAATTATCTCTTTTACTCATGAGAAGTTCTTGACCACTTCCATTCCATTTATGAGATTTCTATTACATTTGAAATTACAAAAATAACTCATAATGAAGAACTATGGGTCTAGTATTAAAGGTCCAAGTATCATGATACAAAGGGTGTGGTTCAAACTTTGATGGGGTCAGCAACATTTACAGGATATAAAATGAACATTTAAATGAATACATTTTTTAAAACACAACAAATATTATAGTGTCCAGTGTTTAGAGTGCTGTCTACTAAAGCTCTAAGTGGACAGCTAAAAGGTTTGAATGAGTGGCAGTGAGTGGCAGTAACACAAATATCCTTATAAATTATCTTTTATAGGCCAAATATGTTACTTAATTAAAAAGGGATATTAATACAATAGTGATTTCCAGCAGTTTTCTGTTTTATTTCTCCATGTTCACCCACCAGGAATGAAGTGAATATGAAAATAAATTTCTGCTTAAACCCATGATTTGACCTTAACACTGTCAGTGCTCAAACCCTAACTAGAATCTGAAATGCTGATTTTTTAAGACAAGCAAATACTTCCTATTTGAAAAACTGGTACAACATAACCTTGCTACCATCATTTCTCTCTACTAGCCTTTGTACAGCTTAATGATGAATTTGATAAACATTAATATTCATCCATATGAAAACCATGTCATAAGTGCAACTGAATATTATCATAAATTCTTAAAAATCAAGTCATGAGAAATAATAAAAATTCAAATTTGAAAGAAACAGATTCTGTGTAGAAATTCAATATAATTTTTTTTTTTTTTAACTGAAGAAGAGGAAATTGTGAATCTAAAGGAATTACTCTATATACTACAAAATGTTGGTGAGCATAATACTATTTTTTAGGAAAAATTGAGATCAGCAAGTCAATTGGACAAATCCCAATATGAATGTGAGAAGTGATTCTAAATATAATATAACAATGATATATAATTAACTTGTTGATATGGACATTTTCAAGGAATCTATACCTTCATAAATTCATCTAATGAGATGAATTCTGTTTTATTGAACTTGTTTTACCTGTTATGTAACTGAATGAAAATGAGCTGTTCATATACAGTGGGGCTAATCAATATTCACTATGGAAAATAATTTTTTCAAAATATAAAGATCAGATCTCTTATAGAAAGGCAATTGTGGTGTTATAATTGTGGATTCATGTTCTTGAAAGAATTGCATTGCTATCCTTAATTAAACCTGACATAGGTCTCCTGCACAAAGAACCAAAAGTTAAAATACTATCTTAGATTATAGCATACTGGCTATGTAGGTTCTGGATTCAAATAAAGATCAGATTTAGAAGTAGTGTTAGCAGTCATTTTTAACTGAGGCTTTGAGGATAAAACATCATTTTCTCCTATTAACCTTGGTCAATTTACTATTATTTATGCCATTGTATAAGTTGACTTTTTAATCATAGCTAACTCTCAAAAACTAAAGGTCAACTAATATGGCAAGCATAAAGCTACTGATGCATGGCCGAATAAAAAAAATAAGGCCATACCAAAGTAGGGGAGTGATACTATCAGTAGGCCTACTACCAGATGGTAATCAATTCTTTCATACTAGACAAGTAACATGACTTTTATAATAGTTATAAATTTTATATATACAACTTCTTACCTGCTTTATGTTTGCTGTAAATTTTCAAGAAAAATAAATCTTGATTTACACTGTTGATGTAAGAAATATCCTATGCTGCTAAACCTTCCATAAATGGAAGTACCAAATGATTACACTTATTCAAGATGAAAATGGTGAATCAAATACATTATTATTGTAACTAAAAGTTCCACCAATAACTGATGACTTTTATAGTATTAGCAACAAAGATAAAATAAAAGCAAAGTATGAATGATGAAAATGAACTATATGTTTAAACTTCGGTAGTAAAATTGTTAAACAAGGACGACTAATCCAAAGGTAATGCCCACGATATTGTCAGTTTCTGTTAAACAAACTACTATAAATAGCCAGATATCAACAAAGATACAAGTATTACCCCAAACAAATTATTCTTAGTAACACAAGAATTTTTGATAGACTGAAATTGTGCTAATTTATTTTCTGGCAAATATATAGACATAAGTTTAAATGAACATTTCGGAATTTTGGTTGACTTTTATGGCCAACTGATTTATATACTAGTATATATGATAAGTTAAATTTCTCCTAGTAAAAAGAGTTCTTATGAATTTTTCATACAAATATTTCAATGATTGTATTTTTGACATGATAATTGAAAACTGTAGCAATTATCAGCAATTACTGTGTAAATATTTTACTTTGCACAATTCCATGAACATAACCTTTTTTTAAAAGAATTTTTCATATGTTCCCTCAATTTACATGAAACAACATCAGTCTGATGCTTGAAGTTTGAACAGAGACAACAAATTATATGAGGTATCCCACCATCATAGGGCACAACAAGAAATCAAAGAAGATAAACTGAAGATAAATTCAAAGGTCAGGTAATAATCAAATTAAAACAAACCAATATCAACTTAAATTCTGTTAACCCCTTTTAATTGTTTTACAAGAATAAAACAATCTGATTTAATAGATTCCTATACAAAGAGCCTAACAGATTTGGTTTAGAGACTTATGTAATTTGGGAACTGAGTTTATTTTAATCATTAATTTTTGTAAATAGTTTTCTCCATCCTTTTGTTGTTCTTCATTACACCATTCTTGGTTGAATATTCTTCAACCATTTAAATTAGTAGCTTGAATTTGTAATAAAGAAAAAGCTCCAATTAGTATGCCATCTGCTGGACTGAAATACTCATAACCCATCAAATTCTTAGGCATTACTCTCAACACAAAACTATCCTTTATCCTCCCTATCAAGCAAAGGATTAAATCCAACCAAACTATCCAATGCCTGAGAACCACAGAAACTGGGGTGCAGACAAAAAACCTTAATCAAACAATACATATCTCTAATACAATTAAAGTTAAATCATAAAATCATAATCATAGCCGCTTCATATAAAGAGCAGCCAGAAAGTTCCAATTTTGAGAACTTGAATTCATCCACCACCAGGGACTCTGTACTGCCCTTAAAGCCTTCTCAACTTCCCCTATTGAAAGCTTGTATATAAGCTAATGAACCCCCACTTTCCTTGAGAAGAGATAAACTTACACTTCAATGCTATACTAAACTCATCTCGTGCCTTCAAAACTCTGCATTTAAGTGCATAATGGAAATAAGATCCAAAAACCTGTGAGAAAATAAACCAAACCATCAAAAACCATCAAACCCCTTAATCTAAGAATCGAAACCCTCCTCAATGAAATCAAAAAATGGCACCGTAGACCATAAATCAACCAATAGTAAAACTAGAAATTCCTCAACATCCCAAACTAGAAATTCCTCAACATCCAAAATATCTTCCCAGATCACCACCACATCTATACAGATGGGTCTAAACAGAGAGAATGAAAGTTGGTTGTGTTGCTATTTTCCCCACTATGAACTGCTCATGTATCTCCCAAATGAATCATCAATCTATAGTGCAGAAGTCACATCTATTGACTAAGCAATAAACTTTATAGGTAACCACAAATCCTCAAAATTTATCATCCACTCAGACTCCAAATCAGTCCTCCAAGCTCTACAGAACAAAATACATCAATTTCCCTCATCACTTGACTCCTAGACAAAATGAACACTCTTTCCAAAAATAATATTATCATTCTCACCTGGATATCAAGCCACATTAGTATACATGGAAATGAAAGGTCAGACAAAGCTGTTAAAAAAGCAGTCCTGGCAGACACATCCAATACAAAAATCCCATACATTGATCAAAAACAAATCATTAACAAATTCACACTCAACAAATGGCAGAAATCTTGGAATAATCAAATACACAACAAGCTCCACCATATACAAGATATGATAGGTGAGTGACCAGCAGGTTACAGAAGAAATAAAAAAGAGGAAGTGATATTCTACAGACTTCACATTGGATCACACCTACATTACCCACTTACACCTCCTAAAAAGAGAAGACACCCCAATATGCTCAATGTGCAAAGTATTTCTCATGGTCAAACACATTCTCATAAACTGTGATAGGTTTAGACAATTTGCCCCAAATACTACCAAACAAGCAACTTAAAGGACCTTTTCAAAAACGCCAAACCAGGTGACATACTGAGCTTTCTAAAAGAAACCAACCTTTTCATCAAAATCTGATCAAATATAATGAAATATATAATAAAAACCCAAATCCTAAATCCTAAAACACACACAAAAGACAAAACCAATCTAACTCTTTCTGACATTAAATGACCCACAGAAATTGATATGCAGTTAAACAAATCTCAAAAGTTCTAAAATATTCTATATTTTAAATTGATATAATCATTGTTATATCAAACGTGAGCTAACAGATACCATGCTTGCCTTACAATGATCAACATATGTTCAAAATAGGAACATTCAATTATATCAGATATTTTATATATATACAGTTGTACAAACTTACAGATACACCTGAACACTTACTTTATATATATATATATATATATATATATATATATATATATATTAGGGTAGGACGATTTTGGAACTGTAAAAAGAATAATGCGGTGAAAGTTGCAAAATAACATCAGAAATTACCCCACGAAATATTTTTTTCCAAAATTTTGTATTTTTTTGTGAAATCGCATTTAAAGACATAATATTTTGTGATTTTAGTCATGATATCGGTGACGCTGGAAACCTGTATCCATAAGATTAAAACTGAGACTAAAGGAAAATGAAATAATAAAATTTATTAAATAATCAATATTTTTAAGTTTATTATCCATTTTCATATCATCTTTAATTAAATGACCAAAAACAAAAATAAAATACATTAAAATATATAGTTTAAAATACAAATAACGACTTACTAAACCTCGTTTTATTTACTGGATATTTTTTTGGCTTTTACCAGTGGTAATTATCTCTCCAGAGTTCTTCGGTTTGTTTGTTTTTTACCCTTATAATTAACGCAAATATATATATTTCGCAAAGTAGACATACTATTAAAATATTCAAACATTTTATAATTATTGTAATTCATTTATATTTTAAAATTTACTGTTTTTTTAAGTAAAAAGTCGGTTTACAAGTTAATTTTGGAACTAAACAGTACAATACTGTTGTTTGGTAAGTAAACATTATTACTTTTTTTAATGAATTTCGAAATTTATTTACAATTTTTTAAAAACATCTTCGTGTATTTTCAGACAATATATACATATTTATTCTTTTTATAGATATTTTGATTAAAAAATGGCAGGAAAAAACACTGGAGTTTCCACTCGAAGTAGAGGTGCAATTAAGTTTTCAGGTTTACCATCACCATTGGATAAAACTGAGCCATGATCTTGTCGACATAATTCAATACAGCTATCTTTTAATGAACACTTATCCCCACCTTTCTTGTTTAGGTATTTCTAAATTAATAGCAAAGGACGGGATAGATATTTGGAAGGCTGTCAACCCTCGTTTGCCTTTGTTAAAGGAAATTAGTGTTGTCAACAAGGTGAAAATTCTATGCTTTCAGAAGGCAAAGCAAATAAGTAGGAAACATCTATCTGCTGCCCAAACAAAATTCTGGAAGGAAAAGTTGGATACATTTTTTGATATATCATCATGTTCGTGCAACCTACCAATTTTAAGTTGTGACAATATTAATGTCAAATGCACCAAAGAAAATTGCCAGACTAAGCACATCATCTGCACTTGTCCTCTGACAAAAAAGCCAACAAAAAAGTATGAAGATATCCCCACCAATAGCTTCAACATTATATGTTCAAGGTGATTCTTCCCATTCTTACTCATCTTCTCCAAGTGATGAAACAGAGGATTATAAACAGCTAGATAGTCCTCTCCAAGTGCCTTATAACCTCACAAAAATTCCAAGGTATGCTCTTGAGTTAGTTAAGGGTGATATATTTTCTAATCTTGGAGCCAGCCTTGCCCATGCCTTGCTCTTGGATTTGAGGGCTATTGGCCTTTTTATCCCTAATATAGATATAAAGAATATCTATATGGATAAATGTAAAATAGAGCAAAGGCTAAAGTGAAAACAAATGCCTATGAAAAGCATAATGAAAATGTGGAGAATCTTCTTTGTATAGGAGTTGATGGGAGGACAGACAAAGACACACTACACTACAAGGAATCAGTGGAGGAAAATAGAAGTAAAATTTGAAAAAAGCCAAAGGACCTGAATGCCACATGACAATTACAAAGGAGACACCAAATGAAAGTATATATTTGACTCACAGGGTTCTTCCTGATATTGGTACAACTGGCACACTATTAAGGCTGTCTTTGTTGACAACACGAATGCAAATACAGGCTGTGAAGGTGGACTTGTTACACTTTTAGAAAAAAAAATAAAAAGAAATCTTCACAAAATTGGTTGCTCCTTACATCAAAATGAACTTCCATTTAGAGCTCTATTCAAACATTTAGATGGCACCACAAAAGCCACACTACATTCAATGGTCCATTGGGTAAATTATGTGCAAATGATTGCCATAATTTACCCCAAAAATCTTTTTCAGCTTTTGAGAATCCCCTGGAGTTTCATTTTGGAATGAAAGATATGGATAGCCTTAGTAGTGACCAAAGACTACTCTATGAATATACAGTTGGTATTTCTAGAGGTAAGGTGGACCCTAGATTTGCATCGTGGAAAATTGGTCCATTAAACCAGGCAAGGTGATAAACTTTGGCCATCAGGCTCATGTGCCTATGGACTCATGGGGCATATCCACAGAATCTTTCGACCAAACTATATAGTTTGATAAATTTTATTGTGAATGTTTATGCTATTTGCTGGTTTGATATAAAAAAAAGTAACAAGTTTTATCACCAGCAAATTTATATTTACAATATGATTGACAGGATACGAAAGAAACCAATTGAGGTTCAAAGGATTACATTAAAAAACCTCCAGTATAATGCCTTGGCATTACTCCAGGAGAATGTTTTATTTTCAATGGTGAAATTTGATGAACCTGAAGTGAGAGAAGAAGGTATAAAAAGAATTTTGGCCATTAGGTACGTTTATATTTATTCATACAAAACTGGTTGAAGTACTTGTGCCAATTTATTGAAATATTTTAAAGATTACATCTGATTCCAGCAAATATTATTCAAGCAGAACAAATTGCATTTAAAAATTAAACTCAAATTATTTTTTATATTCTTTCAGAAGAGGGAAGCCAGTCAAGAAAAGATTTTAAAAGATCCCAATGATCAACTTTAAAGCTGTGCGCTGGACTGATTTAATTGATTTGTCAGTAAATGGAGTCTGTGAGCCACCACTCACACTAGACTTTTCTGACAATGAATTACAGAATTCATTGTTAACTGGTGAAAAGATTAACTTGCCAGATTTCCCTTCACATTCCCAAGGTGTGGAACGGGCAGTTAAGTTAGTAATGGAGGCTTCTCAATCCGTGTATGGCTTTGAAGCAAGGCACCAGCACATACTTGCAAAAGTTTTAAGCCAACAATTTAGACCAGCGTTTTCATCTAAGGGCTCATATATGGAACTATTTGATTCCATATATTAAAAATTATTAAACAATTATTTGTTTTTCCATATTTGTTTATTTGTTAGATTTCAATTGCTATCAGGAAAATTTTTTTTTTCAATATATTCGAATATTACTGCTTGAATAATAGCATTTTAGATTCAACACAGGTAAAGCAGGGTGGGGTAGGGGTTCAATTTTCAATTTGAAGTTTTGTTATAATTTATTTATTATATTTCCATAAAATAAAATAAGATTTCCTAATTTAAATACTGAAATTGTTTGGTTTTTACATCAATATTTAGGCCAAATCTGGCAAAATCGAGGACTTTTCAGTACGTGTTTATTCAAAATCTTTCATGCAAAATTAGCAAAAAACCGTTGAAGATTCAGATCTAATTTTTGGTATGAGTATTTAATAGGTATATACACAACTTTCAGTGCATTATTCTTTTTGATATCTAAAAAAAAGTGAAAAATCAACCTACCCTAATATATATATATATATATATATATCCAGGGTTTTACATAAAGAATAGAAACCTAAGGATAAATGGGTAGAATTTATATGCATGTAAAATTAATCTAAAAATATTTGTTATGTATTAACATTATACTCAGATGCAACAATAATTAGCAGATGAAATGACTGCCCAATGTCCTCGGCTCATTTGAGGAACCATTCACGTGTATTGTGTCTGTTACATTATTTTTCAAGAGAATCAGGGAACTGTGCTATCACCATAATTTTTCCAATTTAAACACATTTAAAATAAATTGTTTTAAAATGACATCCGCCAGCTGGGATGGCAACTTTTAGAGGGTCAGAGCAATAAAATAAAATAAAACAAACAAACAAAAAAAAAAAAACAAACTTAAATACATGAAATTATTGCAGTGTTTTAGGGGAAAAAAGAAGTTTAAAAATATGATACAAAATATAATGAACAGTCTGGAAAGAGATATAAAAATAAAATATTTATGAGTAGATGACTCTAAAACTATTAATAGTATAGTGAATTCAACCATAACCTTGTCTCAAACTAAGTTAAGCTTAAGAAAATACCTATTAGCATTTTGCTAAGGAGTTATAGTCAGTGAGCAAACCTATCAAATCATAACTATTGTCTACTGGATTCAGCTGTCTCTAATTGCTTCATGCTTGTGGCCTTGTGTCAGATTAATCTAAAGTTAGTAATTACCTGTAAGACAAAATGAAAGAAAACCAACCAATAATAATAACATTAAAAAATACAGAGGTACCAATATCATTTTGATAAACAAATTGATCACTTGATTGACAAGATGTCTAAAATATGATACACAAACAAAATAGTTAACACTTAACCAGTTGTAAAGAATTTCTAGAATAAGATTTTGAGGATTAAAGAGAAAAATAGATGATTTGTTTAAAATTCGATGTGATGCCTTTTATTATTATCTCTGCTTTGCACAAAATTGATCTCAACTATTAATGTTTTTTTTTATAATTCAGCATCTTATTATAATGGAGAAAATGCGTCTAACAAAAATTACATTACCACTGACATCATAATTCCCTTAGTTAGTTACATCATATTCTCAATGGTTATTAAATGATCTGTATTTAATCTTAATTATTTATTAACAATGTCTCAATTAAAGTCTTGCTGAGTTAAATTTGCCTTAAAACACCCAAAGTTATAGTAATTTACAAAGCTCTTTGCTTCGATGTGGCACAAGGCCGAATGAATGGGGTGCCCAATGAGACTCGAACTCACTCGTGTAGGTTTGCTGGTCTAACTTGCTAACTGTTACACCACCAGAGGTGCCCAACACCCAAAGTTATGTAATTTACAAAGCGCTTTGCTTTGATGTGGCACAAGGCCGAATGAATGGGGCGCCCAATGAGACTCGAACTCACTCGTGTAGGTTTGCTGGTCTAACTTGCTAACTGTTACACCACCAGAGGTGCCCAACACCCAAAGTTATGTAATTTACGAAGCTCTTTGCTTCGATTTGGCACAAGGCCGAATGAATGGGGTACCCAATGAGACTCGAACTCACTCGTATAGGTTTGCTAGACTAGCTTGCTAACCGTTACACCACCAGAGGTGCCCAACAACCAAAGTTATAATAATTTACGAAGCTCTTTGCTTCGATGTGGCACAAGGCCGAATGAATGGGGTACTCAATGAGACTCTAACTCACTCGTATAGGTTTGCTAGTCTAGCTTGCTAACCGTTACACCACCAGAGGTGCCCCCAACACCCAAAGTTATAGTAATTTACAAAGCTCTTTGCTTCGATGTGGCACAAGGCCGAATGAATGGGGTACCCAATGAGACTCGAACTCACTCGTATAGGTTTGCTAGTCTAGCTTGCTAACCGTTACACCACCAGAGGTGCCCCCAACACCCAAAGTTATAGTAATTTACAAAGTTCTTTGCTTCGATGTGGCACAAGGCCGAATGAATGGGGTACCTAATAAGTATCGAACTCACTCATATAGGTTTGCTAGTCTAGCTTGCTAACCGTTACACCACCAGAGGTGCCCCCAACACCCAAAGTTATAGTAATTTACAAAGTTCTTTGCTTCGATGTGGCACAAGGCCGAATGAATGGGGTACCCAATGAGACTCGAACTCACTCGTATAGGTTTGATTGTCTAGCTTGCTAACCGTTACACCACCAGAGGTGCCCCCAACACCCAAAGTTATAGTAATTTACAAAGCTCTTTGCTTCGATGTGGCACAAGGCCGAATGAATTGGACACCCAATGAGAATCGAACTCACTCGTATAGGTTTGCTAGTCTAGCTTGCTAACTGTTACACCACCAGAGGTGCCCCCAACACCCAAAGTTATAGTAATTTACAAAGCTCTTTGCTTCGATGTGGCACAAGGCCGAATGAATGGGGCGCCCAATAAGACTCTAACTCACTCGTATAGGTTTGCTAGTCTAGCTTGCTAACCGTTACACCACCAAAGGTGCCCCAACACCCAAAGTTATAGTAATTTACAAAGCTCTTTGCTTCGATGTGGCACAAGGCCGAATGAATGGGGCGCCCAATGAGACTCGAACTCACTCGTGTAGGTTTGCTAGTCTAGCTTGCTAACCGTTACACCACCAGAGGTGCCCCCAACACCCAAAGTTATAGTAATTTACGAAGCTTTTTGCTTCGATGCGGCACAAGGCCGAATGAATGGGGTACCCAATGAGACTCGAACTCACTCGTGTAGGTTTGCTAGTCTAGCTTGCTAACCGTTACACCACCAAAGGTGCCCCAACACCCAAAGTTATAGTAATTTACAAAGCTCTTTGCTTCGATGTGGCACAAGGCCGAATGAATGGGGTGCCCAATGAGACTCAATCTCACTCGTATAGGTTTGCTAGTCTAGCTTGCTAACCGTTACACCACCAGAGGTGCCCCCAACACCCAAAGTTATAGTAATTTACAAAGCTCTTTGCTTCGATGTGGCACAAGGCCGAATGAATTGGACACCCAATGAGAATCGAACTCACTCGTATAGGTTTGCTAGTCTAGCTTGCTAACTGTTACACCACCAGAGGTGCCCCCAACACCCAAAGTTATAGTAATTTACAAAGCTCTTTGCTTCGATGTGGCACAAGGCCGAATGAATGGGGCGCCCAATAAGACTCTAACTCACTCGTATAGGTTTGCTAGTCTAGCTTGCTAACCGTTACACCACCAAAGGTGCCCCAACACCCAAAGTTATAGTAATTTACAAAGCTCTTTGCTTCGATGTGGCACAAGGCCGAATGAATGGGGCGCCCAATGAGACTCGAACTCACTCGTGTAGGTTTGCTAGTCTAGCTTGCTAACCGTTACACCACCAGAGGTGCCCCCAACACCCAAAGTTATAGTAATTTACGAAGCTTTTTGCTTCGATGCGGCACAAGGCCGAATGAATGGGGTACCCAATGAGACTCGAACTCACTCGTGTAGGTTTGCTAGTCTAGCTTGCTAACCGTTACACCACGAAAGGTGCCCCAACACCCAAAGTTATAGTAATTTACAAAGCTCTTTGCTTCGATGTGGCACAAGGCCGAATGAATTGGACACCCAATGAGACTCAAACTCACTCGTATAGGTTTGCTAGTCTAGCTTGCTAACCGTTACACCACCAGAGGTGCCCCCAACACCCAAAGTTATAGTAATTTACAAAGCTCTTTGCTTCGATGTGGCACAAGGCCGAATGAATGGGGTACCCAATGAGACTCGAACTCACTCATATAGGTTTGCTAGTCTAGCTTGCTAACCGTTACACCATCAGAGGTGCCCCCAACACCCAAAGTTATAGTAATTTACAAAGCTCTTTGCTTCGATGTGGCACAAGCCCGAATGAATGGGGTAAAACACATAAGAGAATGGGGTAAAACACATAAGAGAATGTTTCATTATTGATGTTGCTATTCTATATGATCATCATTGAAAATGAAAAGAAATTGAAAGCATCAAAGTTACTCCTATCATCCTTTGTGTCGTGGACATCATGCAAAAGAGATTTTAAATGTACCTTGAACAATTGGACATTTTACATGACATTGTCACTCTCTAAAAGTCAACAATCCTTGGAAGTGTACATATTTTGAGAAAAATTCTTAGTGTCTAAAGTCATTAACTTGAGTAGCAAAAATATATGCCCTCCTCTAGGAAGAAGTAAATTTTAATGCATTAAAATATTCTATTTAATTAGAAAGTCTAAGTAAGTAAAGTTGGCGACTGCAATCGAGGGTAAACCAAAGGCTCCTTTTTCAATAGCTACTACACCAAGGTTAGGGCACTATTCCTTCCCCTTGATTGCTCCACATTACCCTTGATCCATACCTTATAATACTGAGTGTTAAGCAAGGTGGCATCAAGTACCATTTTTACAGTCTTTGGTATAACTCAACCTAGGATTGAACCCCAGTCTCCCAGACCATTGGCAAACACTCTAGTCCTTAGGCCAATGACCCGGTACACTAAGGAAACTAAATAAGAATGAATATATAAAGATTACACTTATTTTGATTTTAGTTGGTTTCTATATAAAATTATAAATAGGATTGATTTTGATACATTTGAGAATAAAACAATGAAATTAGAAATTAATAATATCTCAAGATTATTTATCAAACTCTGTTTTGTTAAAACAAGTATGCAAATTATCCACACCATATTCTATGTAAATCTTTATTTCTTTATAAAACGTAATATTTTAATCACATTTATAACTTTGGGTGTTGGGGCACCTCTGGTGGTGTAACGGTTAGCAAGCTAGACTAGCAAACCTACACGAGTGAGTTCGAGTCTCATTGGGCGCCCCATTCATTCGGCCTTGTGCCACATCAAAGCAAAGCGCTTTGTAAATTAAGGGCACCTTTGGTGGTGTAACGGTTAGCAAACTTGGCTAGCAAACCTACACGAATGAGTTCGAGTCTCATTGGGTGCCCCCATTCATTCGGCCTTGTGCCACATCGAAGCAAAGAGCTTCGTAAATTACTATAACTTTGGGTGTTGGGGCACCTTTGGTGGTGTAACGGTTAGCAAGCTAGACTAGCAAACCTATACGAGTGAGTTCGAGTCTCATTGGGTGTCCAATTCATTCGGCCTTGTGCCACATCGAAGCAAAGAACTTTGTAAATTACTATAACTAGATTAGATCAGGTTGATGATGATAGATAAAATGGTCAGTCAGAACAATGAAGTCTCACAAATTTTTTACATTATCATTTTCTAGCCCTGCTTCCAATTAAGAGGCTGGTACTACTTGTCTTTTCACTGGGATATAACCCACTGATAAGGTTCTGTGATTTAAGCACCTTTCATAATCTGTTGAAATGCACCTAACAAACTTTCTTTTTCATCTGCTCATTAATTTCAAGGATGTGTCTAACTACTAATTTGGATTACATATTCTTTCTCTGTTGGGGATTTAAATAACTGTACATGTCTGTCATTTTCCATGTTGCTATTTTAACCCTCTGCACACACTTTCACATACCAAACTGCACATTCCTATGTCTGTTTTAAACTCTTGAACTGTTTGGACTTGCAATCAATTACATTTTCAAATTTGATGAAGAGCTTGAAATCATCCATGAATAACAAATGATGTAAGAAGGATCAATGTAATGACAAAAGAAAAGGAAAATTCCTCTCCTTATGTTGACTCAACCCAACAATTGTTTATCAAAGAAAATGCTGATCTTCAAGTTAACTATACTCGATGATACTTGTTGAACAATAGCTACTTATATCTCAAATATCCTTAAAGTTTCAATGATTTAAGAATGTTGTACCATATATGTATTTCTAAAATCAATCCTGGCCATAAATGAAATGGTATCTCTCTGCTTACAGTTATGCAGCCTTGTCTCATCAACAATTAGATGGTCATTTGTGATTCGGGATTTTCTCAGACATACTTTTTGTTTGAGCAGTTACAAATTATTCTTCTCCAAATGTGCATTGGCACAAGAATGTCAGTCAGTAGTTTCCAGAGGAGATTCAAAAAGACAATTTCCTACTTCTGCACTTTTGGGGGATCGACCATCAACCATTTAATCAGGAACACTAATCAGGAACACTGCTAAATAGATGTTAAGGTAAAGTATAAGGCATTCATGAATAGAATTCAATCTTTTCAACTAAAAAACTTGGATGGCATCAGATTCAAGTGATTTCCAATTAGACAAACCAGCAATTTCAGCAGTAATATAACATTACTTTTGTTTTTTTGTTGTTTTTTCTTTTAGATATTTTGGGATTGCACTCACCACTCTACCAATGATTAGCAAAATTATTATGTGGATATGCATATTATTTTTATCTTCATTTTAAAAAGCCAAGCAGCTTTTTTCATGTCTGTGTGTGTGTGTGTGTGTGTGTGTGTGTGTGTGTGTGTGTGTGTGTGTGTAATGTTCATGTGTGTGTGTGTGTGTGTGTGTGTATGTAATGCCATCATCATCATCATTACAACTACTTTACTTTAAACTGATCTGTATTTGAATAGTATCAATTCTGAGGTTTTATCGACAAGATAACAGAGAATGTCTTTTGTACTGGAAGTCAAGAGTTATCTAATCCATGAAAATCAGATCTTTATATTCTTTGAAGGTAGACAGTTTATCCTTTTCGTATATAAAAAATGTTATTTACTTATTTAATAATCTTTTCAACCAAAATATTTTATGTACAAATATCAATATGATATCCAGATTCTGAATATATATCCATGAATTAATTCCCATCGACAAAAGTCAATCAATAAGTCTGAAACATAATCATTAGCTAAATGTTAATCTGAAATATTCACTCTATGATGTTTTATTCATATGCTTAATATTCACCAGGGAATTAAGTGCATTGACTTGTAAAGAGATTATATAAAAAAATAAATATTTGTTGTTGAGTAAAATAAATGCTATTTTATCTATAGGCTGCAAACTTATTGATATAAAGGTATGTTGTTTCACTTTTTTGTTAAACCATCTTCAGGGAGATGTTAAAATATTTTCAAATGGAAAAAATTTTTCATTGCAAAATATTTTTAGATGAAGCATTTTAACATCATACTGAAGATGGTTTAACAAAAAGGCAAAATATAAAAATACATCCTTTCAATATTTTGTTTTTCATATTTTTATATTTACATACTATCTGATTTATTTCCATTTTCCTTTGATATATATATATATGATGTGTGTCAAAAATATCAAGACTGAAGCTGTATTTACCAAAACAGAAATGAACAATCAATGAAACATCTTCAAAACACTTTCCTTGGCATTTGAGGACTGCTACATATTAATAGTTTTGATACAACATCAGATACTACAATTTAAAAAAATGAGAATGGAGTTATGACATAATTGACATAGAAACAGATGCCAAATATTAGTTGTTTAAGATTATTATTATTATTATTATTATTATATAAAACAAATATAAATGGAGGCACATGTGACATAATGTTTATCCCCAGAGGAAATATACTCACTGAATCAAGTGAAAATGCAGGATGCGGCTGTTCGAATTTCCCTTGGTGTTAATGCCTTTAAGCAAAGCATTAATCTATCTCTTCTTCTTCATCTGTTATGGGTAAATAGTAGAACAGACTGGGCTCTCCAGCCTTGGTAGAAAGCAAATATTCAAGAAGAAGAAAAAACTGTGGCACCAAAAAATGTACCTAGTCTTTATAAGCTTTCACCACTAGAAAATCACCTGTTCAAACAGTCAAGTGGTTCACATGTCTCACTGAACTAATGAGCATTCATACATCATGCTCAATTGGAGAGCAATTTTTTTTTTATAATTTAAGATTAATAATGAAGAATATTGGAATCTTTCAGTCTGCTTTAATCTAATCTATTTCATTTCTATTTATTAATTAATTCTATTTTGCCTTAATACTAATTGGGCCAGGAACAGACATATATTAAAGAATCTGTGGCATTGCTTGATTGCTTGGTATTTATACAGACAGACACACACACGTACTCATACAAGGTCTGTCTGAAACATGAACAACCAATTCTGATTGATTGAATGATTTTGAAAGCGTTTTAACCCATCTTGCATTATGCCTCAAAGTTAGAGAATCACATTCATTGTTTGTTCCTATTTACACTTTTTGAGTGGATGTTTCTTAAGATATTTTTTAAGAGATTGTTTTAGCATATGGTTGATCAAATATGAATAATTTTAAACAGATCTATTTTACCAATAGATGGGACCGTAAAGGGTACTATCATTCCTGGTCAAAGTGGACTTGGGAGTAATGGTGAGGAAGAGGTACTCCCCACCCTCTAGATCTCGAGTTTCACCATCAGATGCAGTTTAGTATTATACCCAGGACACCTCTTTTTTCAGTGGGGAACTTATTCTTCTGTAGAAGATACAGTCAGAATATTCTAAACCAAGCCAACAAGGTCAACAATTCTGTCTGCATTGTATTAATGTGACTTAAAATCCAATCCTATGGATGAAATTAATGAGAATGTAACAAAGGAGTTGATGGTAATTCCAAAAGACGACTTTCTAAATAATTGTTTTGAAAAGGCAAGATGCTAAGATGTAGTCCCAAGTGGAGTACTTTGAAGGGGATCAAGGCATATTGCCTGAGGTAGGTTATGTTTTTATTAATATTAAATGACTGAATAGTTTATGAACAGACCTTGTGTGTGTGTGTGCACACATAAAGGAAGATGACCAAAATACATAGGCAGTAGTGGTGAATATGTGTGAAAATAGCATTCTGTAGCAGAAAACTTACTCTATTCTTCAAAGGTATTACTGTGCTCTCAGTATCTGTTGTCATGTCTTGTATATATATATATATATATATAAATTTATGCTGATTTTATGATATATATATATATATATATATATATATAATAAGATCAGTAAAAATTCACATACCATTTAGATGATAGAATAAAAGATTTAGGCTAGATAAATTTTTGCTAACTTTTTGGAGCAAATAAATAACAAGTGTTAGCTCTATAAAAGCATTGATCCATAGAACAAGCAATATCACACAATGCAAAGAAAAATTTAAACAGAAAATATTTGTATCCCAATTATTAGATTGGAAATATTAATGTCTTACATGTATAATAAAACTTAAGAAGACACCTGACTGGAGAGTAAATGTTAACAAGCAAGTTTCACAAGCAACAAGTTCAATTTTCATTCGGGTACCTCACACTAGTAGCTTTGTGCCATACTAAACTAAACTTAATATCTACATTGTATCAAGTGTCATTTTGCAATATTGGCAGTGATGATTATATTGCAAAGGCATTGGAGTTACTTTGCCATAGAGCAATAGTCAGTAAGCATGTTTCACAGATCATTACAATGTGTGTGATTTTGATTCTCACAGAGTGTGCAGAACATCTGACTGTGTATCATAATAAGCTTCAAAAATATCAATGTGAAATCTTATCATATCTGGTGCAAACTCTACTGGGTGCAAATAATAATCATATGCAGAATTGATTAAAAAATGGATTTGAACAGGTTTAGTCAAAAATATAAGACCAATTCCAATCTCTCAAAATTGATCAGTCAAATTATTTATCATTTGTTTTATCACAAATGTAAACATATACCAAATACTGAAACTAACATCCTTTTATCATTGTGCAATCAACTTATTGAATAATTACAACCAAAATATGATCATCTTAAGATACAAATGCTCACATACTTGCAAGAATATTGAGGTAAAGACATATAGAGGCCCACAAGCATATGCAATGATAACCAGGCCATTGGCCTAATGACTAGAGTGTCCACCAATGGTCTAGGAGACCGGGGTTCAATCCCAGGTCATATCAAAGACTTTAAAAATGGTACTTGATGCCTCCTTGCTTACCACTCAGCATTATAAGGTATGGATCAAGGGTAAAGTGTAGCAATCCAGGGAAAGGAGGAGTGCCCTCCTCTACACCTCAGTGTTGTAGCTATTGAAAAGGGAGCCTTCGAGTTGCCCACAACTACGGTCACCAACTTACTATATTTAGGCAGCAATATTTCCTATAGACATAGTTTATTAACTATTAGAATACCCATCTTACAGACAGAGAAAATTATGTTGTAATAAAAGATCTCTTACATCTACATGATTTCAATATCAAAAATATTTTTTACAAAACATCTATTCTGTATTTTTTCTTATTATGCAAGGTCTACTCGAATTTCCTACTCAGGACATAGCTTGATCTTTTTAAATAAAAACAAAAATGAATCTATAGTGAAATATATAAAGTTAAGTTCCAAAAATTGCATTTTCCCTTTTATTCCTATCATAGTATGATAAGTGTAAAGACAGTTCAAGTTTTTGTCTAATTGTTAAGTTACGGCTAAAATGAAAAGAATTAGAAGATGCAGTTGATCATCATTAAGTGATGCTGATACCATAGATTCTCTTGACACACTTTTACAATATGTTCCTATCAGCCATTACTCTTACAGGTCTTTCAGGCAGCATTCAATGTCTACACTATATTGGCTCATTCAGAAGTGAGGAACCTTTTCATATTTAAAAGTCACATGATAATTTATTGTCTACTAATAAGGCCAAACTCAAACTTTTAGTATGTTTACATCAAAATCTAAAGTTTAAGCTGTTAGTTGATAACTTAGTCCAAATTCAATTCATAAATTCTACTTAAATGAGATTAAAAAAACAACTTGACTAACATCTTAATGACTTTTTGAGATAGCTCCTTTTTTTTTTTTTGAGAAAACATTGGGATATCAGGTCATGATCTTTTAATAAGGCCATTTTCCACCTCAGAGTTAGATAAATATTAATGTTTTAGACAATTTATATACAGAAGAATCAACTTGCGAAATTATTAGATTCAAATTTATGTATTTTTACACAATCCTATAAATAGCCAGGTTAATCATTATCTGCTGCTTCATGTGGTTTAAATGATCTTGTTTCTGTGATAAGCTTGTTAACATGTTCTTGTTTTTTTCTTTTCTTTTCTTTTTTTTGAGTGATCAGTAGTGTTTTTCTTTAATTTATTTTTTGTGTGTTCTTTGAGAACAGACTGTAATTTAGAGTGGTAATCCTTCTTGTTTGAAATAACAAAAATATTGGTTTCATTGGCTCTTCTGATTATGATGACAGTGTTAGTTTGAACCCATTAAGTTGCGTTTCCTAATTTACTATTAAAGAATATTGTTTTTGTGCGATTGTTGTATCTACTTTTAATTGCTTCTACTTTAAGTGAATCATGTTGTCAAGGGTGGGTTGTAATAAGTTTGTTGTCAACTTGTAATTGTAAATTATTTTGGTATAATATTTCTGTTTCTGTCTTTTTATTAATGATATTAAATTAGTTTTATAAGTAGCAATTTGGTCAAAGAATAAGAAAATTCTTTTCATGTTAAGTGAGTTGCAAATCAGAGAGGGTGATAAAATTATCAAGAGTTAGAAAAAAGCATAGTTGCATTGTATAAACTATTTAATTTTTTTCTTTCTTTCTGGACTGACCAAAAAAGTATTTTGAATTTATATATCTATCAGCATTATGAATTTTTGACAGTCTTACAACAGGAGAAATGTATCAAAAAGTGTAATTGACTTAATGTGTTTGTTATCTTTCATAACAGATGTGCATGCGTGCATGCATGCACACACACACACACACACACACACACACACACACACACACACACACATACTAAATATGGTAGTTTGATGTCCTTATTATTGTGTCAGATTTTTTGGCCAATTTAATTTCTTTAGATAAATTTTTTTAAACACAAACAATTTTAATGCTTAATTTAGGACATAATTTTATTTTGAGTAAATTTTTGTACAACACAAACTTCTGAAAAAAAGATGTTAGGTACAAAGATTTATCACAGATTCTTTTAGATTAAATTCATTTAAAAAATTATTTTAAAAGATTTTAAAATGATAGAAAGACATCTTTTAGGTAAGTGTAAAAGATGATATTTAAAAATTCAATTTTAAAGAAAAGATGATTAATAAAAATAAGCATGTCTGCACTTTTAAACTTTTAAAAAACATTTGATAAAAGTATATTTTGATATAAAATAGATGAAAAAATATGAATTTAGTAGCAAAATAAAGCAGCTTCACAAAGTTTAGGCACATGTGAGTACATATCATTAAAATAGCTATTTTTTCCATACATTTTTTCTATTTTAGATTGAGATATTCTTGTATAGTGTTTCTTTTATGATGATATACAGATATTGTGCAGGTACACATTTCTCTTATCAGGATATATATATATATATATAGATAGATAGATAGATAGATAGATAGATCAACCATATTCAGATACAGTCAGATGCAATGAAACACAAGCATACATAAATCATAAATCTTTCAATGCAACAATATCTATATCAGTCATTTTCTTAATTCAAATTCTCATAAGTATCTGCAAGTCTTGAAAGCCTTTGATATTGACTATAAACTTTTAATTCCTTCAAAAATGTACTCATTTAGCAAATCTGATTGAATTCAAGTAAATTAATTCAAAACCTTTTGCTAATAATTTTTCAAGAATGGAAAAGTTTGTGGCAATGCAATTAATATGAAGAAAGACAAGTTGTTTTTTAGAGAAGAATCAAATAAATGGTCTTCTCAATCAGCACCAAATATGTTGATTAAGTTTGCATTGACCAGCTAATTTAACCCCACATGAAACAAAACAATAAAGGATTGGCAGGAGAAAGAGAATTATACCATAGAATGTCTATTTACATTCAGTATTATATCATAGATATATACCTTTTTAATTTTTATTTTTAGATTCAGTGAATCTGCTGACCATAGCCACTAAGAACAAAAAAATCCAATAATCATTATATTACTTTAACTGTTGCATAGGATAAGAGTATAGCCGATAGGTTTTCCATGGAAATCACTTTAACAAGATTTCTGTAGCAGCACAAATAAATCTGTGTGAGAATCAGAAGTACAGGGAGGTTTTATAGTTATTAGGACAGGAAATAAATTGAATTTCAACAAAGGCTGATATGCTTCCATCTGCACTAATGCACTAAAGAAAGGCATGAATATCCATCTCCCTGCCTTTGGTTCAATCACAAGATATGTTGACTGAGAGTTTCATTGCTGGTATACCATGATGGGTGAAAAGAATAGGTTTACAAACACTTGGGAAAGCCATTTTCCAATAACTACCTTATCCGAACTGGTTATAACAGCAATTGACAGCCTTCATCATGACCAATGTGCACACACACACACACACACACACACACACACACACACACACAAAGGAAGGGGTAAGCTAGCATAAATATTATCAACACAGAAAATGGAATCAGCAAAGTTCAAATTTAAAATTTCTTGCATTTACTTAACACTAATTTCCTTGAAAAAGTCAGAAATCTACATCTCTCTACTCTGTCTCATTGAAGGTACAAATGCGACAGTGGTTGAATCAGAAAGTGGGTGAGTAAGACTACTTTCCCATGATTATCTTACCATTCAACCAATAATAAAAGTAAAAGGCTTTTTCATTCATAGTCACCCTTGACAGTGGCCAGTCATATTAAATCAAATGTGGACAGGTACCTTGGCATAGTATAATCATCAACAAGTTGTTCCCACAGATCATTAATTGTAAGATGATTCTTACTGAGTATTTCTGCTTGTGGTTTTCAGTTAAAAATTATGAAAAATCTGAACCATTATTCTTTAATTAAATTCATATAAATTGCTGTTTAAACACATATAACATTGTTATAACAGTTTATATATGTAAAGTTATGTAAATTTATATACCTGTATAGATTTATATATACATATAGACAAAGAAATACTTTTACAAAAGCTCTTTGTCTATGAACATATATATACACACACACACATTATATATATATATATATATATATATATATATATATATATATATATATATAGGAAAACTGAAAATAAATCTGGCAGTTTGACAATGTACAAACATGAAAAAAATGCAAGATCTTCCAAGGATGAATAAATAAAATCATCCTCTGAAGACCAAGTGCTTTTTCATTCATATATATATATATATATATATATATATATATATATATATATATATATATATATATATATATATGTATGTGTGTGTGTATATAAAGCTGCTGTGTCTGCATGATTGGATTTTGTTTGCATATAAAATCATCATTAAAACAAGCACATCTTGCAACTTAAAACAAGTTAAAACAAAGTAACCCGTTATGTAACTTGACAAAAGTTGTGATTTTGAGCTAATTCAAAATTCAATCACTCACCTAAAAAGTTAACTAGGTTTTCCTCAAAAATAAGAGATATATATTTACTCACAAAAGAGTGCTACTTACTTCACAAAACCAAATATTGAATTTTTCAAGTTTTTTTTGTAAGGTTATATATCATTTATTTTTGTGATGAATAGTCACCACTACAATAAAGTTTAAAATTATAAATTTGACAATTGTAAGTCCAAGATCTTTATAAGTTAGGTAGGTGTGAAATTTATTATTAAAAAAAATCTGGTTTCCTACTGTATTCAATCTCAAGCTTTCAAAAAAGGAAGCACTGAGAATTTTTGTACACATATGTATATCAAGAAGGAATACATATATACTAAGGAAGAATACACATATAAATAAATAAATACATGTGAAGAAAAGAGAAAATGTTGGTCATTTGACTGATTTTGGAAAGTATAAATGACTGAATTTGCTTTCATTCACAAATATATAACAAATAAAACACAAAACAATTTCAAAAGAAAATCTCAGTTGTTTTGTTTTTCAATAATTTTAAATTGGCAAACTTTTTGTTCATATTTACACTTTTGAAATTACCTAGTTTGTTAAGAAAATTCAATATCTCTGCCCTAGATGATATGGAACTATACAAGACTTTGCTTTTAATACCTTGCTCATTTTCACCAACCCACATACCATTTGACGTCTCCATGGAAAATGAATGTTCACTAATTCACAAGAAAATGACCACCAACAGGAAATTATAGTGTAAAGCCTTAACTGGCTATTCATTGTGTAAAACAGGCTCCAAGATTATTAATAAGCATTCACAATGAGAGACAAGTACTGAAAATGTAACAATGAATTTAATAAGGAAGACCTGTTACTTTCAGCATTAACAATATAATCATTTTTCTGTCTCTTTCAGCTGGAACATCAACAGACCTATGTATATTCTTGATTTTTTTCAATAAATTAAGAAATAAAGTATATTCATTCAAATCATAAACTAAAATTTCCATTGAGCTTCAGTTCCATGAAATTTTGAAAAAATATTAAGATAAAATAAAAATTCCTTCAAAAGAAAAAAATTTCAAAAGAAAAAATTTGATAACTTAATAAAAACATTTTATGTACATATTTAATGAAGTAAATAAATAATTTTGTGGCCATTAATTTGAGAATATATAATTTTTCAAATGAATTAGGTTAGGTAGGTTATTTAGTTTAATGGCATATCAACCCTTGATGGTTATCTAATGCTGAATCCTGTTTATATATATGTGTGTGTGTGTGTGTGTGTGTGTGTGTGTGTGTGTGTGTGTGTGTGTATTAAACAGGATCTATTGGTGAATAATTTGTAGGTAACTTTATTTTCATACAAGTTAGAGTTCATTTGTTTGCATTTGATATTAATCATTTGTTTGCACACAGTTAAATGGTTTCAAATATTGCTATTTAACATCAATAATTCTATTTATCAAGTATTCTAATCTAATACAAACAATTTTCCCATAACTGTATGGTTTCAAGTAACTAAAAATGATGACCACAAGTAAAAGACCCAGAGATAGAATCCTAGCAGGTACTATCACTTTGTTATAGAGTGAATATGAGAGTAATGATAAGGAAGGGATATTCCACATACACCAAATTCCAAGAATGGAGCCTTACTATCAGATGCAGTTCAATGTCATAACCAGATGAGATTCCCCCAGAAGTATAGAAGACCAGACAATTCGACGACATACTGCTCCAACACTGCAACGCAGTCTATAATCAAAATCCAATAGACAGATGGATGAAGGGATGCATCCTCCCCTTCCCTAAAAAGGGTGACCTCGGATTAGCCAAGAACTACCGAGGTATAACACTTACATCCATAGCAGCCAAAATTTACAATGCCCTACTACGAAACCACATAGAACCCAAAATCGACAACATCCTTAGGAAAAACCAAAATGGCTTCCGAAGAAATAGGTCCATGACCTCACAAATATTGACCATCCATAGAATCCTTGAAGGTGTACGGGCAAAAAACCTACAGGCGACATTACTATTTGTCGACTTTGATTCCATTCACTGAGGGAAGATGGAACAAATCCTACTAGCATACAGCCTACCAAAAGAAACTGTAGCAGCAATAACGATTCTCTACAGAAACACCAAAGTGAAAGTACGGTCACCGGATGGAGACACAGAATACTTCGATATTGTAGCAGGAGTACTACAAGGGGACATGCTAGTCCCATACCTCTTTATCATCTGTCCAGACAACGTGCTTAGAACTTCAATTGATAAAATCAGAGAAAACGGCTTCGAGCTGAAAAGAAAAGAAGCAGAAGGTACTCTGCAAAAATAATTACCGACGCCGACTACGCCGATGACATAGCGTTACTGGCGAATACACCCAACCAAGCCGAAACACTACTGCATAGTTTGGAATGAGCTGCCACTGGCATTGGCCTCCATGCCAATGCACACAAAACTGAATATATGTGCTATAATCAAACAGGCGACATTTCCACACTAGACGGAACCTCTCTGAAACTGGTAGACAACTTCACCTACCTAGGAAGCAGCGTCTCATCAACCGAAAAAGACATCAACACACAGCTAGCAAAGGCATGGACAGCTATCGATAGGCTTTCGATCATATGGAAATCAGACCTGACTGATAAAATGAAATGCAGTTTCTTCCAGGCAGTGGTGGTATCGATACTGCTATATGGATGCACAACTTGGACGCTAACAAAATGGCTGGAGAAGAAGCTAGACAGCAATTACACAAGAATGTTGCGAACAATATTGAACAAGTCCTGGCGGCAACACTCCACAAGGCACCAACTATACGGCCACCTGCCTCCCATCACGAAAACTATCCAAGTTAGACGAACCAGACATGCAGGACACTGCTGGAGAAGCAAGGACGAACTCATAAGTGATGTACTCCTATGAACCCCCGCATATGGCCAAGCAAAAGCTGGACGACCAGCTCGAACATACATACAGCAGCTATGTGAGGATATGGGATGTAGCCCTGAAGACCTGCCAGAGGCTATGAATGATAGGGAGAAGTGGCGAGAGAGGGTCAGGGATATCCGCGCTAGCGGCACAACATGATGATGATGATGATGAATGGCTTCAAGTATTGCTAACACTAACAAATTTATTTAATATCAATCATTTGTTAGCACACATTTAAATGGTTCAAGTATTGCTATTTAACCCAAATAATTCTATTTGATGATGATCATTTGTTTGCAAAGAGTTTAAATGGTTTCAAGTATTGCTATCTCTGCCACCACTCTCTAGCACCTTTAAGATCAAATAGGGTTGAGTACTTGTTTGTTTCAATCAATTTGAAGAATATAGTCAGGACAATCATATAGGACTTAACATGACCAGCCAATTGATCAGATAGGACCTCTCCAATCGCCCATCTAGCCAAGTAAAAACCAAAGCAGAGTTTTTCCAACTAGTTAAAACTTATGTTAAATTGTAAGGAAATGATTTGCCAAATTTTAAACTAAAAGTGAATAAAAACTAATAACTAAGTTATTTACTGAATCAATATTTTCATTAACTCTTTCTATATCCCTCACAAAAAAATTACATCCACAAGACCTGACAACTGACTGTTAGCCAAATCAAAAATAAAATCGAATAATAATGTATACTTTAAAACAAAAACAAACAAAAAATGCAAATTTTTCATTCCTTCCTTTCTTATAATATTTTTCACTTCGAATTTCTGTGGTCTTAGAGGTTACAGTTTTTGATAAAGAAAAAATCTTAATAAAATGTTTTTTCTGGGCATTCACTAAATAAAAATGTTCGTAATTCCATAGTAGAGAGAGAGAGAGAGAGACGGAGGGAGGGAGAGAGAGAGAGAGAGAGAGAGAGAGAGAGAGAGAGAGAGAAGTAACAATCATTTAAAAAAAAAAGTAATGCAATTTTTTTTTAACATATCACGAAAAGTAATTTTTATATTCGATCTTTTAATTCAACACCATAAGAATATCTAGTCTTATGAGAAAATAAACTTCCCAAGAGACAAACTATCTATAAATTTTCTATCAAGCTGAATTTTTTAATGCTTCAGTTTTTTAGATAATTTGTAAAACGTTAAATGATAGGCAATCCAAAACTTTCAGATACTTTAAAATTTTACTTAAATTTCATATGACGATTTGCTTATTTTATGAAGATGAAAAGAGGCTAAAAGCATCTTTTTCTGTTCACGCAAAAATTTGAACGACCGGAATACTGAACTTTACAACAGTCGTTTAATTTTGTGGGGGAGAGGGATCTTTTTTTTTTTTCTTTTTTAGTGGTAGGGAGGGTTAAAAATAAAATCTGAAAAATTAAAATACATGAGTGAATCTAATCATCTAATTTCAATTAACATGAATACAAGTCTTAGGGTGATTAGATGTGTGTAGTGAAGAATTGTTGTAATAATAAAATCACTGAATCGGTCGATGATGAAACATGACCGATACAATAATTCTCAGATTCCGTTGAATGTTTTTTTCCTTTAATGATTTCACTCTCAATAAATCCATATTTGATCATTAAGAAGAAAAAAAAATGTAATCTTAAATTTTCCAAAAACATTAGGTACGTCGTCTCAATAGAGATTTGTTGTTTTAGTATTTGTAGTAGTCGTATGTAAAATACTTACACTCGGACTCTGGCCCAGAATCATAAAGAGCGGGTAAGGCTCCCAGGAACGAAGATGATGTCATTGACAAATATTGATGTTATTGTTTATGTGCCCGGCCGGGGAGACAATTTACAAACTGAATGAGACTGTTTAAGCTCGATTTTTATTTATTTATTTATTTATTTATTCAAAAGAAGAAAAAATGCTACTGCCACGAAAAAAAGGCGTTGCTGAATGTCAGTAGTTGAAGTGAAAACTGACCCACATGGGTAAAAAAAAAAGAAAAGAAAAGAGAAATGAACGGCTCTCTTCACAGCCTTTCTTAATCACAGAATCAGTTAATCTTTATTTTTTGTTGACTTGTTAGCACTTGCGTATCTAATCGACATAAATCTTTTTAGTTTCTTCTTTCCTTACAAGGACTTTTAAAAATATTTTTACCAAAACCTTGAAATTAAAAGAGGGAAAAATTAGGCTAAAAAGCTTTAAAGACGTTTTCTGATAAAAAAAAAAAAAAAAAAAATTGATCGAAATTCCTTGTTAAGGTGACTTTTAGTCATTTACTAAGGTTAGCTTAGTTATGGAATCCGGCCTGAAGTATGGGGCACTCAGTGAGAATTAAATTCACAAACAATGGTCTGTTAATCTAGCTTGTCAACCATTACACTACGTAAAGTGCCCTAAAATTTATTTTCTTAGAGGCCAAAAATTGCTTACGATAATTATGTATAAAGTGAACATTCATCTAAGTACTGAGTACGCTCACCACAGTTTAACTTCAGTGTTCTCGTACGAACTGGTACTTTAAGCGCAACTGGACTCTATGTCCCTATTCTAAATTGAACAAGTAAATGGTTGTGAGACAATTACGTATATACACCAAATATGTCCGTAGCCTAATGATGAAGAAGCGTTTATTTTATTCAAAAAAGTATTTTTCTCATAATCCCCTTGTCAATATACTTGATTCAGAGGTAAATATCAAATTCTACAGATCGAACATTATATAGTGAAAATTTTACGTAAAAATACAGCTAATAACTATTATTAAAAATATATATAGCTAAGGTAAGTGGGTTGTCCCCTTGGTCGACCCTATTATGTAGAGGTTTTAAGGGAGTTCAGGAGAGATCCCGTCGGAAGAGTCCAGCACTCTTCTAATGGAGTCAGTGGCATTTCCACCAGGACAATGCACCAGTCCATAACTCCATCCTTGTCACAGATTATTTGACCAAGATGGGCACCAAGACAGTTCCTCAACCTCCCTATAGTCCAGACCTTGCTCCCTGTGATTTTTGCTAATTCCCTAAGCTCAGAGGCTGTCGTTATGAGACAATTGAGGAGATGAAAGAGGCTGTGACGAAGGTCATTGACACGCTCACACAAGAGGACTTCCATGGGGCCTCTCAGAAGTTGTTTGAACGGTACAATAAGTGCATTGCAGCCGGAGGAGATTACTTCGAAGGAGACAAGAGTTTCATGTGTGTACTATTAATAAAAGTGCCCATCCGAAAAAAAGTCTGGAAACTTATTTAATGATCCTCGTATATTAAACGTTCGTATATACGACGCAAGGACTTCAGTTAAGTGTTGCAACCAACAGTAATAAAATACTTTAAAAATACCAACGTGCTCATGTTTTTCCCGATATTAACTCTCTTCTGTTTTCAACATAATGGCGGCCCATTTTTTCTTTATTTTGCAAACAATTTCCAAATTTCTTTTTATTTTGCAAACAAATTAGCCATTTTTTAAATAACTATGTATCAGGCTACGGTCTTATTAACCCAACCTTGTATATCCATGTATTCTAGTTTAAAAACTCAATGTAGTGTTATTTTATGTCAAGAGAATTTCAGATTTATCTTCGTAAATTTGGCATAACTTCACATTAAGCGTGAGGGAAAATTTTGAAGAGTTTAAGTAGTCAAATTCCATTGGCACTACCGTTTTTACTGTTTAAAAAAAACGTGCACAGAAATCAATAATAGAAGCAAGTCAGTTAATATTAGCTTATTTTATGCGAATGTTTAGTATTTATTCCCTAAACCATAATAAATTTCTCCCGAACTAACTTATCCCGAAATCTTAACTCTTTGGAAAATATAAAAGTTAAAATGATATTCAAAACTTAAAAATGTCTCTAGCTAAATAAATATATAGTTTTTTTTTTATAGAATTAGAATAATAATTAAGAAAAAGAGGCCCGTAACTTTTAAAAGCTGTGTAGCCCTTCAAAAGAGATACCGGAAGTAAACACACACACACACATTTATCTATTTATATATTCTAAACTGCGTAAGAGTAAAAAGCTTTGGATATTGCGTTGAAAGTTGGCTATATATATGGACGGGTTTGATCTCGTCGTTAATCGAAGAAAAAGCCTCCGAAGAGAAAATTTGATTGGTTGGTTGGTTGGTGGGTTGGTTGGTTGGTTGATGTTTTTTTTTTATGACAAATCAACCCTTGTAGTTTATGTCATACAACAGAAATCAAAATCTCTCCTGGTTCACAAATTCACTTACTCAATACACTCACTCATCAGTAAAACAAATTAAAACTCTCGGGAAGAGAATCCAACGAACATATACTTGGTTGAAGGAAGCAAATATCAATCGAATGTTGACCCGACAGTAGTTACCAACTCAATGATTAAATCATGTCTCTACGCTCGTAGGCTCCACGCAGCATCACTAACTTATCCAGACCAAGTGAGTTCAATAATGCCAAAACACGACGATGGTAGGAAGAATTCTCATGCTATAAGTTTGTCCTAGAATTTGTCGAAGGCGAATCGAATGTCCGGGCTGACATGCTCAACAGAGGCTGCGGACATAGAAAAGCCAAAAGACCGAGTGACCCAACCCCAGCAGGCAGAAAATTCAAGTTAGAGGGCTCCTACCTTCATATCTATGTCCCATTATGGTGTCTTGGCGAGGTTGACGAATTATGGCTTATCCCTTTGGCCCATACTACAAAACACCTGCTACCACAAGTGCATCACGGATGCATTCTTCGCGTACCACTCAACCTCACGACAACATATCTTTCTATATCGACGACAACCTTGTCCACACAAAAAAAACATTTAAAGAATACATACCCAATTGTGAGGAATTACAACCACCTTGGCATCGCAGCCGAACAACTGAATGATGACACCTCTTCGAAAATCATTAGAGGCCTCCAATCATCTGATTCCAGTGGGACCCATATCGACCCCGAAGACAAGCGAACAATACTCCTTAAGAAACACATGCATCAATTTTTTCCTGGAACCAGGCACCTCCGTTCTAATGATAAGAGACAGTAAACACTCTCCCAAATTTGTCGTTCCGTACAAACTTCATGCCAGATACCTCCACGAGGGCACCAACCATTCTGGCGTTACCCGTATGCATGAACTCATATCCAACTATTGGTGAGGATTCCAAAACTGTGACATTAAGGCCTATGTCAATTCCTGTGACACATGTAGAAAATGTAAGGAAAACTACAGCAAGCGTGCATATTGGCGTCTTGGTCGCTACAAACGAAGAAAGATACCATACGAGCACGTCTTTAGAGACTTAGTCATAATGCCCAAAGTCAAAGGAAAGCGCTACATCCTCACCATCCTAGACAGCTTTAATCTATACTTTACTGCCATACCATATGCAAGGAACTGCAATCGACGCTGCACGCGAACTGTTCCTATTTTTTCTTCGCCACAGAGAAATAACTCACTTAGTATCCTCTGATCGAGGTACCCATTTTACCGGCGAGATCTACAGACAATTTTGCAACCAAATGTTCATTACACCGGAACTTCATTGTCTATGGAGACCACAGAGCTCGGGAAATATTGAACGGCAACATCGCAAGATGAAGAATGCCCTCTACATGCTATGTGAGGACAGAAACTGTGAATGGACAGACGTCTTCGAATCCGTCAGCTCATCCATTAATGCCACGATCAACAGTGTACTACGGGTGCACCCACATTACACCATTACTGGTCGCCACCCCCAATATCAGAGTCTGCCCAAACAACCCAGAAAGGAAATTGTAAAAGACGATCTGGGAGCTTATGATATGCAAATAAATACTCTCCAAAGGCAAGTCCACCACTGCGTCACCTTGGGTAACAACGAAGCCGACCACAAAATGAAAACCTGCTTAAACCGCCTCACCTACAAGGACCCAATACAAGTCGGCGACAAGGTTTTACTTCATCGACCACGATCAAACATGGCCCAGTCATCACATCTATTCGGGATAGATTTTGCAGTCATGAAAATAAATGATATGATGAGTCAGGTAGAAAACGAAAACGGTGTTACGGCCAGGATTGAACCACGACCAACATATCTATCTGACATCATCCCATTACTTCCACCGTGTGACACTCATCAAAATACTCCAGATCCTTTGTCTTTACCCACTTCTGGGGCGTATAATTCAAAACAAACTTCCAAGCTACAACAAATACGAAACTAAACAAAACCAATACTGATAAGGCTAACACTTGGACGAATTCCCGCACATTTTAAAGATTTTATCATGCATCAGATCCCTCAATGCACACATACATATTGATTTTAAATCAGAACGAGATTTGGAAAGCTTTGTCATACAACAGAAATCAAAATCTCTTCTGATTCACAAACTCATTACACCCACTCACCAGCAAAACAAATTAAAACACTCGGGAAGTGAATCCAACAAACATACATTGGTTGAAGGAAGGTAACATCCACCGGATGTTGACCCGATAGTAGGTACCAACATAATAAATAAAACATGTCTCTGTGCATGTAGGCTCCACGCAGCTTCCGGTTGAAAAACTCAATTAGCAGACAATTAAAAAAGTCATTTTTCAACCAAACATAAACTTTCCTCTAAAAGTTTTTCGGGGCTAATTTCGATTCCAAGCACGGTTATAAAACGGTCAAAAAAGTCACGAACGGCAGTTGACACCGAGTCTGGTACCAGAAAGAATATTCATGCGTCACATTTCAAACAAGATCAAATACTGATGCTAGCCAACTACCCCACGCCGCATCACCACGTCACACACAAATAAGTCACCCGGCCAAGAACAAGATCAAAGATCGCTGACAGCCAACTACCCCACGCCGCATCACCACGCCACACACAAATAAGTCACCCGGCCAAGAACAAGATAGATCGCTGACAGCCAACACTGCATCACCATGTCGCTCACAACCAAGCCATCCGACCCAGAACAGACAAACAACCATTCAACTCCCGACCCCGATCTGATGGAAGAAGAAAACTTGTATTTTTATAAATCTACCAACATCTGTTAATTTAAAATAAACGAAATTAAATCTAATTCTCTCGTCCGTGGTCTCTTATAACCATACACATATCGATAACATTTATTTAATGTCAAATCCAATTTATATAATTATATTAAATGTATAAGATTGAAAAGAAAAGTAGTTGGTAGAAAACTTCTTTAAACGAACCAGGACTCATTTGTTTGCAAACAGCAAAATCGCTGAAAGTTTTGCAATGTAACAATAACAATTTAATTTAATAGGAATCATTTGTTTTCACAAAGTTAAAATGGTTATACATATATGATGTTTAAGTGAATAGTTTTTAGGTAATCTTATTTTAAAATGAGTTAGAGCTAATTTGTTTGCACACAGTTAAATGGTTTCAAGTATTACGATCTTACATTTCTAATTCTATTCAACACTATTCCTTTATTTGCACAGTTAAATAGTTCCAAGTATTTCGATGTAATACCAATAATTCAATTTTTGCACACAGCTAAATGGTTTCAAGTATCCCTATCTAACATGAATATTTTTTTTAGTATTAATCATTTGTTTGCGTACACTTAAATGGCTTCAAGTAATAATTCACTAAGCTTTTTACTTTGATATGGCACAAGGCCATATGAATGGGCACCCAATGAGACTCAAACCCATTCGTGTAGGTTTGCTAGTCTAACTTGCTAACCTTCCACCACTCGAGGTGCCTATAAATGGTTTCAAGTATTGCTATCTAACACCAATAGTATTTATTTGCACACAGTTAAATAGTTTCAAACATCGCGATGTAACACTATTCAATTTAACATCAGTCATTTACACACGTTTAAATGGTTAAAAGGTTTTCTTTGGTACATAGATAGGACCCTCACAGATACAAACACTACTGGGAGTAATGGTAATGAAGAGGTACTCCACATTCCCGATTACTATCAGATGGTTTAGTGTCATGTCCAGGACACTCGTTGAGGGAGGGGTCTTATTCCTCTGCACAGATGCAGTCGGTGTATTCTAGAGCCCTAGCCAACTGGGCTGCGAGAAAGTTTGAAATCATCATCATCAATAAGAACAACAACAACAGAGAAGGAGAGTAATAAGAAAAAGAATCTACAAATTCGAAGAACTGAAAACCTTCATGAAATATAAAGTCTTCTAAACTATCCACTATATCGAAAGTTTTTAAAATTCTGTTCTACAGTGAAAGTTTTCTAAAATTACCACTTCATACTTTATTTAAAAAAAACAAAAAAACTTCAGATCTTCAGCGATTTTCAAAAAACCTGCATCTTCGACACAAATTTTATCTTTCGACGTTGTCGAGGAAACATTTTCTTTTTCAATCGGCTTTTTCAATTCAAAGTAAAATTTTGAAAACCCTAAATTAATTTTTTAAGGCGAATAAAGGAATATTTGTGTAATTCTTTAGAAGAAAAAAAAAAGAAAGAAAGAAAAGAAAAAAGATGAACATGTTTTTAATTTATAAGAACATTTCGTTAAATTATAAAAAGAAAACAATTTAATAATAAATGATTCAAATTTATATTCCCGTCTTCTTTGTTTTACGTTACATTGCCTTAAAAGTTCTCAAAAGTTTGTAAAATCCCTATAACATTAGGATCATTTATATGCTGTGCCGCATCCATGAATGAATGTTTTTTTCCTGTACGACTCCATGAATCGTTTCATCAGCTCCGAAAAATAGATGCAAAGAATTAACCACTATTTTCAATGGGATTCGGAATTCTGGTTAAATTCAAAACTTACATAATGTCCTTTCTCAGACAAGTATGAGTGATGCAATCATTTTATTTGCTGAACAGATCTGACGGTGTCTTAGTAATAAAGGAATAATCTTTGTCAATGAAAATTATCTTTAAGAACATTTTAGGACTAAAAGAGAACCAGTATGTGTGACTTTCCCAAGCAACCGCTGATTGTAGGTTTGTATAATCTGCGATACTTCGACATCGATATTAACTACGAAGAACCCCTAAAGCATTGATGAATAGTAAATACATTCAGGAATTCAGACTTAGTTAAAATTAAAGTTTTCTAGAGAAGCAAATGCATAAAATTATGATAATTCCGTCAGATGCGAAGGATGTCTGAAAAGTAAGGTACAATATCGAGTGAAATTAAAATATTGTAAATGCTGTAGGCTTTGTAGGGAGACATGTAATTGTTTAGTGGATATGTTTGGTCCCCCAATTTGTAGTAGTATAGTTTATATTTGTTTAGTAATTGTATACTTTAGCGGTATGTTGTTGGTGTTTATATTTGATAAAAAGGCAAAGGACACAGATGAAGTAAAGATGAGTAAACGATATGAAAGATGTGAAACGTCGCGGACAAAAAGAACATTCAAAACAAAGCGGTACAAACAAATTCAAATTTATATTTCAACAATACATGCAATGAAACATTTCAAAACATTAGTGTTTTAATACTGTTTGTTAAGTATTCCTGAGTGTGTGTGTGTGTGTGTGAGTAACTAACACTAATACTACAAAAAAGGAACTAAATAACAAAGGTGTCCTATGCGTATTAAGTATTTTCTATAGAATCTTAATAGTGTATATTAGGAGGAACGTGTATTCTCTCATGTTGTTTGTTTCTTTCTTTCGGTGATTTGACGAAATTTCTGTTGTTTTTGAAACTAAAAAAATCTCACCAAAAAGGTATAACAAGTAAGAGAATGGTTGCGTGGCCTATGCATTTTTGTGGCGGTTGACTGCTGTTAGTTGAAATGAGAGAGTGATAGTGTTCTCTCTTGAAGTCACACTGGAGAGAGTGTGTTGGCCCTGTAAGTGGAAATGTGAAAAGGGAATGAATGTTGGAAGATGAGCGTATTTATAAAAAAAATCTTGTCATGGAGTAGGCTCCAAAAACGCGGGACGAAATTGAAACTGAGGACGTAGTTTTAGGCACTAACCACGTGGTTCTCCTGGGCAATGGGTTCCCGAGACTGATTGTTTACGTGCGTCCGCCATCTTTATTTCGGGAACAAGTGGCATAACGTCCATTTTGAATTATAGGAGCGTAAGTCCCACAGCTTAAAGCAACATAAGGAACCAAGTACTTCTTGTAACAGTTTTAATATTGCGCCTTAGTAGTATGATGTCACAACACATGGCTCCTTTAATTTATAATATTTGAGCCCCGCAAACGACATTCATTCGGGAAACAGTTCTACACAGATGACACTGTTTTTGTAGATATGCAATGATGGCTCCAGTCACATTGTTCGAGGAGGGTATTTATGCACTCGTGCTGTGATGGGACGAGTATATCAATCTCGTTGGTGACTTCGCAAAAAAAGTGGTATGGTAGTGCTGGTAATACATATAGAATTTTTTTATTTGGACAGCAATAAATGTACTGGATTAGTAGATGTTTTTAGTTCACTTTCTCGGTATGAATTGATAGAATAATACTTTTTACTTTCTTCTCAAATATATAAAATATAAAATCTGAAAAAGCACATGAAATGCATCTTTTTGTCGAAATGAAATGCACATGAAATGCATCTTTTTGTTTAGCTCTGCTTCATTTTTATAATCAGAAGATATAAAAATGAAGCAGAGCTAAACAAAAAGATTCATAGTTGGTCTAAAATCACTTTCAAGTAAATTAATCGATGCTTTTTCGCTACCGTCTCTCGCTATTTACAATCTTTAATATCAAAAGCAAACAATATAACCGTTAATATAAGAGAGAGAGAGAGAGAAGGAGGGGGGTGAAGGGAAGGGATAGAGAGAGAGAGAGAGAGAGGACAGTATAAAACTATAGACGCCGTCTGGTGGTGGTGGTGGTGGTTATTATTCCAACCAAGCGTGTGGAATGTTAGCAAAAAGGGAAAAATGTGAGTGACCTAGATACACTCGGTTGATTTTAGAATTGGCAAACCTTACAGACGAATGCGTGTGCACACGTCTGATACCGCTAATAATAATAATAATAATAGGAAATAATAATAAAATAGGAAAAATACATCTATAGGTTGCATATAGCTCCTTTTTGTCAACCAAGGAAAATCGAATTTGAAGAAAAAAAGAAAAAGATATCAGTTTGGCGTTTTTAAAGATATATTTATCTGGTTTAGAAGTTATGGAGCTTTCCTTACCTTTGCATGGATAAATGTATAAACTAAATTTGCTTTCTGGAAGAGATAGGTAATCATTTTCCATTTGTGGTACATTTCGAGCCAAGATAAAATCAGGATTTTGAACGTTTGTTTTCTTAGCAGACAGACTCACCTCCACTTCTATCATAAGGAGGGGCGTAGCGTAACGGTTATCGATGTGCCGAGTTCAAATTCTAGACGAAACTATTTGCGTTTCACTTAGCGCTAATGCCCTTGGAAGGTGATGAATCCATCCCTTCCCTCTTCCCGCCTAAGCTATGGATAAATAGTTGAACTAACTGGGTTTCTAAACCTTTGGTACGGCAACCGATCAAGGAGAAGGAAGACTCTGATTTCAAGCCAGTATTCTGCTGAAAAAGTGACATTGTGTCGTATCCTGTTCGTTTGGCGTTCTGTTGTACTCAGCTTTTTAACGGTTATAGAGCAATAGTGAGCAAAATTGTCTCACAAACCATTACTCCTGTAGTGAGTTCAACTCTCACTGCGTATCTCAGGTTTGCCAGACTAAATTTAATTGTCGGTATTCGAGAGACAGTTTCGAACTCTGGTTTTCAAGGCACCCAGGTCTTCCAATGTTGTAATTTACTAAGCTTTTTTGCGTAGATATGGTACATAGGGCTCAGGTTGCATACAGTAGCTGCTCTTAACTTAAGTGGTCACCCATTTAAATATTGAACTGGTTCATCGCTTTTTAACTTCGCTGATCTAGCGGTAACCGCTGTTTTCAGCGTGACTTGACCGTAAGTCCAGGTCTTCTATCGTTAAAAGCAGTTACTATACAATCTTTTTACTTATCCTTTCACTCGTTTTTGATCTTGCACCAAATTAATCTAAGTCTAGTAAATATCTAGTTTCAGTGGGAAAGGCACAAGAATTTTACGGCTCAAAAAGAAATTGAGTTTAAAAATCCTATTCATCTCAGTAAAAATATTGAAAATTGTCTCATTTTTATCGAAAACTGAACAAAAGGAAAATGTGATGAATTCTTTTTTTCTTGGCAAACGACAGAATTAAAAATGAACAGCAGTTTAAAATAAATCGACACAAATGCAAAAGGTACACATTCGAATATTTCAAGAAGAGAGCCCAAAAATTAATGTTCTTTATTGTAGCATGTTATAAAGAGACGACGTCTATTTCCCGCCGGATGCCCCCGAAGGGTACTTTGTACCGTTGGACACATACCGAAATATCTGTTCATTGGACACATGCTGAATATCAAACCTGTTCTTTTAACGAAAGCATTCTAAATGTGTAAACACGTCATATAAAAACTTGTTATAGCCAAAAAGAACTTTATTTTGTTTTCTCTTGGGCGTGCACACACACACACACACACACACACACTCTTCAGTCTTGTACACACACATCCTCCGTTCGTTGCACAAAACTATATTTTCGCTCGTGCTTACACTTTAATAAAGTTGTTTATTATATCGTAAATATTATCGCTTGGATTTCTTGCTACATGGAACTATAAGTTCTATTCATAGAGACATGTGTTGTTCATACGACTAGACACGCTCAAGGTTCGAAAAACAATTTTGTATTTTCGGAAAAATCTTCGCAACTCTGGAGATACTTTCGACACACTATTGTGCATACAGTTTGAGAATCATTATCATATTGCAATGTTGAATAACCATTAAAAAAATCTATGTAGGTCCATCTGTTGGTTGAAACAATTACATGTTTTCCACTGTCGCCAATGTTCAAGCCAAAAAAAAAACAAAACAAAACAGGATTTAGAATGCTGATTTTCAAGGTAGGCCAACGGACAAGAATGGCACAAGACACTCCTTTTAATCCATTTTCTCTGCCTATTTAGCCTAGGGTCAGATTAAACAAAGTAAATCATCAAAGAAGTTTTTATTCAAATAATTCTCATTGAAGTGTTGGGATTACATTTTTGAGAAAATATTAGAAAAAATGCTGAACTAGAAATTAAAAAGAAAGCACTCACGAAACTGGGCGTAATCTTTTTTGTTTCTTTTCTTTGCTTTTTCCTCCCTCTGGAGCTTAAAAAATAATGCCACTCTTGCCTTCATTAAAAATGTTCTCTTAATCACATGACTTCCGTTTATTAAGTCATAATTATAACAAACGCGTTCTTTTCAATCTTATATGCTTAACATTTAGAAGTTGGTTTCAACAACTAATTTAAAAGGTTAATTCACTGGGAAATGTTTAGAAGAAGAAATTGAAAAAAAAGATAAAGCTGAGAATAAATTAACAACAAATTTATTTTTGTAAACAACATAAAATTCACAGATTTAAAACAAATTCTAATAATATCTTTTCATAAAAAATCATTTGGTAGAAAAGATAAAGGTCAATTAATTTCCAACATTTTTTATGTAAGTGCACACACACACACACACACACACACACACACACACACACACACACACACACACACACACACACACAGTGTAACGCTTATCATTGTAAGAAAACCTAGATAGAGCTGTTTGTGTTTCACTTCTCACTAATACCTTTGGCAAAGATCGGAATCCATCTATTCTCCCCAAATAGTAGGGTAAGCTGGGTTCTTTAGACTTGGTTAGACAACCAATCTAGGAGAAGGAAAAACTCTGAATTCAGATCAGCATTACTCTGCTTAAAAATTGACCTTGCGTTGTATTCTGTCCGTTGTGGTTGGTTAAATAAGCGCGCGCGCACACACACACACACACACACACACACACACATATATATATATATATATATATATATATATATATATATATATATATATATATATATATATATATATAACTTCAGTTCTATCTGTCTTGATTAGGTTACAATGGTCCTTGTTACGTCTTGCACAAAAATTTCAACGGTCTTGTTTATCTTTTAATATCTATTTTTTATCTAAGCATATCGTTTACTTTGCTTTCTGTCCATCTATTTTTCTGTCATGATCTTGAAATCATACATTTTCGTTTGTTCAGCAGTTATTTTCCTTAATACTTTTAAAGCAGTTTTTTTTATTGGTTCTCGTTGTCTTAAGAATTTAACCTTGAGACAGAAACTGTTCTCGTAACTTTTCTGTTAGATGAAAAATATTTTAAAAAATAAGTCATTTCAAAGCGAAGTGATAATAAAAAAAAATATCAAATTTATCTCAATGATCCGATCAGATGATTACAGCAAAAGAGTTCCAAAGTTCTCAACTTACCTGGTAGCAGTGCAGCTCTGATTTTAAATCGGAAGCAAGGTGCCATCCCCCTGATCTCCAGTCTTTTGTAAAAGTTTGTATAATCCATAACACCTGCAGGATAGGAATTTAAACATTTAATCGTTTTAAATTCTTTTAAGAGAAACAAACTTTTTGGGGTGCTTGAAACGATTCTAAAGAACCAAGTAAAAAGACTGGAAGAAGTGAAAGTCCGAAGAAGAATCGAAACCTTTCAGACGAATCGAGATCATTAAGGAAAAAAAAACAGTATAAACGAGTTTTCAAACACAACTATGTATCTCTTATTCTGTATGATCGATACAAATAAGTTTACGTATATTAGAATTTTCTAGTTTTTCTCCTAACTAATGACTCAAAGATTTTGACGACAAAATTAACATTTATACAAATCCTGGGCCTTTTTCAAAAGTTTGTGGAGCAACAAAATATTGGAATAGATTTTTTGAGGCTGTCTGTTAAATTCTAGCATCCTTTTATTTATTTCTGTATTCATTCATTCGATCAATATTCCTACGAATGGTGCCTCTCTTGAGAAAGGCATGAATTCATCTACCCCTTAGCTATAGGTAACTAGTAGGGCAAACTAGACTCTTTAACCTTTATATGATAACCGGTCTAGGGAAAGTAAAACTCTGAATTCAAAACAACTGTGCTCCGATTAGAAATTGACCTCGTGTCACATCCTACGCATAGCGATGAGGTTAGGTAAATACGGCACCCCTCCACGAGTAAGTCATGCAATGATGCCAATATATAGTCGTTAAATTTTTTTCTCTGGCTGAGTATTTGTTTTGTTTTTCTTGTTTTTTTTTTTTCCTGCTGAGTATGACTCCTAATTGAAAAATCAAAGCAAGGTTCTTACTTCAAGAGAGTTCCATATAATTTTCATAAACTCCACTCCAAACATTACCATCTTTTAAAACGGATTCTTCTTATAGAAAAGCAGCAAACTTATCATGTTAGAGGAAGGCAGTAGTTTGGGTTGTAACTATTCCTGGTTGATGTTTTAAAAATATCATCGTTATCTACAAATTGTTTGGATTTGTATTCTCATCCTGGACAAGCTCAAACAACCCGTGAAATAGTAATAGTGCTGACCCATCTCTTAAACAAAATTTAGACACAAAAATTATCGTTATGTACAGGTAACAAATATTTTCAGTTGAAGAAAATTGCGGTTTTAATGTTATTTGGTTGAAATGAGGCAGTAGCATTTGAGATATTCTAATTTAAAGGTTAAACGAATTGAGCGCGAGTTCATTTCTAATCGTCACTTCGAAAATTGTCAAATGTATAAAATTGTAGCACTTACTGACAATACTTGACTTTTAGGCGCTTCTTTTAATTAATACCTATAATTGTTTAATCAACTCCAACAAAGAGCAACGATCAATCACTCAATCCTGTGAGACTAAACTTGCTCTCAAAGTTATATCATGAGTCAGAGAACAAAAAAAAAAAAAGAAATTCACTGGTATTTGTCATGCTGTTTGAAGATTGATAGCTGAATTGATACATTTCTTTTAATGGATTCTTTGACTTTTCTCCAAGAAGAAGAAGAAGAAGAAGAAGAAGAAGAAGAAGACTTAGTGTTAAAAGGAAAAAAAATAACTTGTCATCTTTTAAATTTTGACGTTCCAGCGGACCATAGTGGAAGTAAAAGAGACTGAAAAGCTATAAAAATAGCTGGTTTGTGCCAGAGAGCTGAAAAAGCCGTGGAAAATGAAAGTGAAGGGGATATGAATTGTTTTTGGAGCTCTTGGAATAGTTTTCAAAGGCTTGGAAAAGAGATTGAGGGGAATAAAGATCAGAGTAAGAATCGAGACCAACAAGATCACAACACTGTTGAAATCAACTAGAACACTTAGAAAAATAATGAAGATCTGAGGAGACTTGCTGTTATTCACACTCCAGTGAAAACCGTCTGTTAAAACTGGTTGGAAAAACTTTCAAGTAGTAAAATAATCATATAAAACCGAAAAAACAAAAATGGGAAGTAAAACAATTATATAGATACTTCAGACAACAAACTAATGAAATTGCTCATAGTAATACTTGTACATGGTTACACAGAGGAAAAATAAAGGTAAAAGCTGAGTCATTTTCAATAACTGAACAAAATAATGGCATAAGAACCAATTATAATTACGCAAAAGCTGGAATAGACAAGTCTCAGGAGAATAGCAAGTGAGGCCAATGTGTAAAAAGAAATGAAACAATCAAACAATTAATAAGTGAACACAGCAAACTGACCGAGAGGGAGAATAAGAACGGGCACGATTGAATCGGAATTGTAATCCGAATTGTACAAACTACTGAATTTTGACCACCAATGGTAAAATCACAGACACGAATCTGTCCTAAAAAGTGAGACTCAAAATTCTCTTGGATTTTAAAATAAAAACGGGTCACACAAACCTATCGAGTGCAATTGAAGGAAAGCGAGAAACTAGAGAAATATATAGATCTAGCCAGTGAATAGTAAAAATTTTGAAGCATGAAAGTGACAGTAATAGCAATAATAGTAGGATCGCTTACAACAATCCTAAAGAAGCTGAACAAGAGACTAAGAGAGCTAGAGTTCCAGAGAAAGATTGAGAACATTCAGATCAAAGGACTATTGAGATCAGCTAGAATACAAAAAGGTGTCATGGAGAACTGAAGAAACTTGTCACTTGGACTCTAGTGAAGGCCACCACCTTGGACTGGCGTGAAAATTAACAAAGAGAAAAATAATGATTGAATATTGAAGAGATTTTCCGTCATTTGACCTCCAGTGAAAGTAAATGGATATTATGAATGGGAAAACTCACTGAGTACAAATGATATACGAGGTAGGTCTAGAAAGCAATAGGCCGGATTTTTTTTTCAAATCGGCAACTCTGACTGAAATCACGAGACCAATATTGACTTTGAACACATGTAAAAATATTCAATTCATGTTCCTTCCTCAGAATTCACGTTCAGCTGAATAATCTTGGATTACAAGATTTAAGTAAAAGAAAAAGAAAAAAGAAAAACAAGTCAATGAAAAAGAGTATATATGTTTTTTATCTTTCAACGACAAGTGGATGACAAGAGTTATGATGAATTAAAATTGTTGAATCAGAGATGTTAAAAATCTCTTATTGAACAACTGCCTATAGAGTCACGCAAAGTGACTCAATATGTGTTCTTAGTTTCTGGCTTAACCGTTGTTTTATCTATCAAAATAACTTTTTAGAATGAATTGATTTTTCCGTACCTTCTTTCTGCTTTTAGTCATTCAAAGTTTTCTCGGAGTTTTAACACTAATCACAAGTGGAACTTGCTAAACTGACGTTAGCTCAGCCTCTGTCTTCGATGCTATATCGTATCCATCTGAGACGCCCGCTGAGACGTTGCTACTGTATAATTGCGTCTGTTGTCAATTGTCTGCGTCAGTAAGTACTAAAATAGCAACTCTTGTCTTGCTGACTATTTCTTTCGTTTTTCGAAATGCTACTAAATGACTACTAGCAGAAGGATCGTGTACAAAGTAAACTTCCTTGTGTTCAAGAGGTCGACGACTGATTAAATATGCATACGTATGTACACTCATTATTTACGTCGCTTAATTCTGAGTTACTATGCCTCTAAATCAACTAAGTGAAATTCAAAAAAGAGATCATAAGATCGAAGTCAGTATTGAGTAGATTATAAAGGGAACACCAAAAGAAAATTTTGATAAAGCTTAAAACAGCATCTACTGCGAAACTAAATATTCAAGGTAAATGCCATGCATTATTGATTTGAAAACAAAACTCACAAATCTTTTCTTTTTTTTTTTTTCTTAATTTCTTTGGACGATTTTAGCAAATATTCCTTTTCTGGTTCTATTAGATATTATACACAAAGCTTTTTAGACGAACCATTTTTAAGAATAATTCTACTCAGGTTAATTTAATAGTCAAGAAAAAAAAAAACAATAAAATAAAGAAGAAAATTATTAGCAAAGAATTTCCTGTATAAAAATGTCTAGTCAGAAACTTAAATATTTCCTATGCTGTTAATTATTTTGTATGTATAATGGATACACTCTGTATGGCAAGGATCAAAGTGTAGTATCTGCTAGATCCCAGAGCTCTCGAAACTAGAATCAGTTACGCCTTCTGACCAATAAACCAACGTAATAATAGTAATCGCGTAAGAACTGGAAAAAAACGGAGAGAAAAATGAAGAAGAGTCGCAGATAAGAAAGCCAGAAAGAAAAAGCGAAATGAACACCAGACGAAAAGGGAATATATATATATATATATATATATATATATATATATATATATATATATATATAGCGAGAGAGAAAAACAGACAGACACCGAAGGAGGAGGGATGGAGGCAAAAGAAAAGTTTTAGAGAGAGAGGCTTGCTGGCTGAATATCAAGACACAATGAGCAAATGATTGAAAGGCCGGTATGAATAAAAAGGTAAAAATATTGCTATACATTAAAATTCTTTATGGAGAGAGGAAGAGCCAAATAAATATAAAAGAGGATGCCGTAGAAAATATTTATGCATTCCTTTTTTTCAAACTAATCTTTATATTTGTATAATGGATTAAAAAAGAACGGGCAAGGAAGATTTTAAGGGATCAAGAAGAAAATGAGAAATGTAAGAAAACAACAGAAGCATGAGATAATGGATGATTTTTGTTACTATTAGTCCCACTAGAAAACCAACGTGAAAGAAAAGCAAAAGATGATGAGAGGAATACTAAAATTGAGAACATTTTTGTATCCTGATTATTTAAGGCATCGTCCATGAAAGAGGAGTTCTCTGGATGCAAGTTTCAATTTCGCTCAAAGCTACTTCATTATTCACGATCCAAAAACTGAATATACGGACTAAAACTTGGGGAAAAAAGAGAGCGACAAAATAGGTGAAGAAATAAGTACCGTATTTAAGGGCATATATGACGCACGGGTGTATGAAACACACCCAATTTCAGCTGGGAAAATCAAGAAAAAAACAAAGTATTAATATTAAACGTGATGAAATTAATATAATGAATATTATCAATGATAACACTTTTAATCTGCATAATAACCTTTTAAATAATTGCAATATGTATATGAAAGTTACTCTAAAGTCGAAGCCAATAGGAGATGCTAGGTAGCTAATTTTGGCCAACTATCGCGAGCTCGTATATGATATTTTCAGTAAAAAAAAGTGCACCCTATATGTTGTCAAATACCGTAGTTAAAAAAAACTATTTGTGATTCAAAAAATCCACTCTATTACATCTTATATCAATAACTCAAAATAGAGAAGAATAAACTATTCCAAATACAAAATAAACCTATATATATATATATACACACATACAAGTTTGTGTGTGTGTGTGTGTGTGTGTGTGTGTGTGTGTGTGTGTGTGTGTGTGTGTGTGTGTGTGTGTGTGTGTGTTTTCTTGTGTAGATATCTTGAAACTTACAGCAATAACGTGGAATCGCAACATAAGGCTAATAATATTCAAGAAAAGATACAGATGAACTCCCAAAGTTACAGATATTCTGTCAACTGTTCCTCGTGAAAAATCATTCATTGTTATTTTTTCTTAATTAAGTGATAAACAAGTAAAGAGATATTCACAGACAATCCCCAACGTTTGCACCTGATTACATGTACACAATGTCATCAGACCAACGAACCGTTTAAAATTGTTTTCCGGATCAGGCGTAAACAACATTTACGAAGAAAGACACAAACAAGTTTTAAAATTGCATTTCATATTTTTTAACAGGAAAATCCACTATCGTAACATGCAGTTTTTAAATGTGTTTTTACTACATCAGAAATAATGTAATGATTGTTTTCTTTTACTGCAGCACAAGAAAAGCAAGCAAGTTTGTTTTTGGATTTGAAGGAGTTTTTGTTACTAATCAGATCTTGTATTGTTTGGAAACTAAAAATCTTATACACAAGAAATGAGATATAGATAAATAGCATCGGATTAATACAAGAATGTAACACACAGGCAAATTATGCCTGATATATCGAAAATAAAGGCTATGATAAATAAGGTTAGTAAATAATAATAAACTGAATTGATCAATTTTAAAGATCATTTAAATATTACTCTGTAATGTAAGTTAATAATGTAATTTCAATGTTGTGCTTATGCATATATATTAGTCAGACTGACACAGAGCCATAATCGTAAGACACCCAGTGAGGATTGATTCACTATTAGAATCTTCTAATTCAACTTATTATCTCTAGTTCCAGAGAATGCATCCAAAATCCATAATTTAACATAAGAAAGTTTATGGGTAAAATCGTAAATTTTTTAAAAAATTTGGTCCTCATTCTAAATTCAAGCAAAAAGTCACTATCATATTACTTCCATATCATCATCATCATGTCGTGCTGATAGCATGGATCTCCCTGAACCTCTCTCACTACCCATCCCTATCATCCATCGCTCCCTGGAGGTCTTCCAGGCTACATCCTGTATCGACACAAAGCTGTTGTATATAGGTTCTAGCTTGTTTTCCTACCTTTGCTCGTCCATGTGAAGGGGTCCACAGGAATACGTCCTTCTCCAGCAGTGTCCCGCAGGTCTAGTTCGTCTAACTTGGATAGTTTTCGTGATGGGTGGTAGGTGGTTGTACAGCTGCTGCTTTGTAAGGTGTTGCCTCCAAGACTTGTTCAATACTGTTCGGAGCTTTTTCGTGTAGTTGCTGTCAAGCTTTTTCTCCATACGTTTAGATAGCGTCTATGTGGTGCATCCATATAGCAATATGGACACGACCGCTGCTTGTAAAAAAACTGCCATTTATTTTATCGGTCATGTCCGACTTCTTTATGACCGATAGCCTATCGATAGTTGCCCATGCCTTTGCTAGTCACGTTTTGATGTCATTCTCAGTTGATGAGACGCTGCTTCCTAGGTAGGTGAATTTGTCAACCAGTTTCAGAGGACCTCCCTTTTGTGTGGAGATGTTGACTCTTTGATTAAAGCACATGTATTCTGTTTTGTCTGCATTATCATGGGGGCATATGCCTCTTGCTGCTCATTCCAGGCTATGTAGCAGGGATTCGGCTTGGGTGGGTGAATTTGCTAGAAGCGCTATGTCATCGGCGTAGTCTGTGTCTGTAATAGTTTGTGCCGGGTACCTTCTACTTCTTTCCTTTGCCAACTTGAAACCGTTTTTCTTTCATTAAATCTATAGACCCCTTATAAGCACGTAGTCTAGGCAGATAAGAAACAGGTATGGGGCTAATGTATACCCTTACAGCACACCTGTTACAATGTCGAAGTAATCGCTGTTTTCATCCGGTAAGCGGACTTTTACTTTCGTGTTTTTATATAGTATCATTATAGCTACGACGGTTTCTTTGGGGAGGTCGTAAGTAAAGTTGGCGACCGTAGTCGATAGTGACCAGAAGGCTCCCCCTTCGATAGCTACTACACCATGATGCAGGGGAGGGTGCCACTCCTTTCCCCGGATTGCTCCACTTTACCCTTGATCCGTACCTTATAATGCTGAGTGTTAAGCAAGGAAGCATCAAATACCATGTTTTTAGCCTTTAGTATGACACGACCTGGGATTGAACCCAGATCTCCCGGGCCATTGGCGAACACTCTAACCATCATGCCAATGTCCGGTATGGGGAGGTCGTAGGCGAGAAGTATTTGCTCCATCTTCTCTCTGTGTATGGAGTCAAAGACCTTGGAGAAGACGGCGAATAATAGTGTTGCCTCGACGTTTTTTGCACGAATTCCTTCTAGAATTCGACGGATTGTCAAAATTTGTCATGTCGTGGATCTATTTCCTCGAAAGCCATTTTCGTTCTTCCTAAGTATTTTCTCATGTTTTGGTTCTATGCGGTTGAGTAGCAGAGCATTGTAGATCTTGGCCGCTACGGATGTAAGGGTTATACCTCAGGAGTTCTTGGTTTTTACGAAGTCACTCTTCTTGGTAAAAGGGAGGATGCATCCCTTTGTCCATCTGTCTATTGTGTTCTGACTGTAAATGGCGTTATAGTATCGGAGTAGTATGTCGTTGAATTACCTTGTCTTCCATACTTCTGGGGTATTTCATCAAGCCCTGCTGCTTTCCTATTTTTAATTTTTCTTTGTATTGAGTCGAGTTCCTCTTGCATAAACTGTCCTAGTTTGATGTCTAGTTGATTACTAATAATTTTGAGATTGGTTCATCCGTAACTTTCGGAGGTTTCCAAGTAAATTCTCGAAATGTTGTTTCCACAAGTGTATTCGTTCTTTTTCGCTGGCAGCTTTCAGTTTAGCGCTCGCTGTACTCTTCCTTCTGCTTACTTCGTTTACCGTTAGCCATGCTATCCTAGATAGTCTATCTTCAGCCGATTTTGGATGTATTTTGTTTGTTCTTTTAGGTATACGTCAGTTTGTTCATTTTGTGCCTTCTTAAGTTTCTGAGCTTTGATATTGGTTGGGTTCCTCCTATTGCGTAGGGAAGCGATTTTTACGTTGGCATGCTTTTTCTAACCGCTAATGTCTCCCATGGGACTCTCGGTTTAGCTCTTTATTTAGTTGGTATGCATTTTGCTGCCGCTTCTAAGTGAGCATTGACGAAGTTCTCATTTTCGAAAGGATATAATATTTGTAAGTCTCCTTCAAAATCGAAAATAATGAAGCTTAAAAATAATACAATATACAAAATGTATAATCGCTTCAGATACGTTGCTCGGGTATTGAGTGTATGGTAGCTATTTATTCAGTTTGGAAGGTTCAAATACAAATGGTGGGTGTACAAATGTGAAGATGGGAGTGAGGGCAAACTGTTGGACCGCAAATAAATAGTTAAAATAGTTAATGTGATTGAAATTACCATAAAATATCAGTTCACATCACATTCAAGGAAATGGGGGACGGGGCTCTATACTCGACGGCGGGTTCGGATCGCCTCTACAAATGAAATATTTTATAAATCAATAATACATATGAATGTTGCTTAACTTCAGGTGTTGACAAGAATGAATCAGGTTAACTGAAAGCTTTGGCTTTTTAATCAGATAATAAAAGAAAATGTTTTTCAACAACAGCTAAACTCACGCTGAAGCTGTAGACAATTCTCATATCTAGGGTATGTCCAGAACGTATCTAGCTATTTTGAATATAACTTGACCACCAATCAGAGGACTTTATTGCACATACATGAACAGACAATTTCTCAAGTGGCCACCCAGTCGGCTGTAAGTCCATTTACTGTGACCATTGCATTCACTATGAACAAAAAAATAAATTCTTTACGTCACGGGAATTATTAATTTTTTATATTTAATTTTACCCTTTTTTTAGAAAACCATCACATCACCTATTTTTAACTTCTCGGTTTAGATTTGACTCCTTATGACTTCTAGCTTTTCCTAAAGTCAAAATCACGGTGAACGAGATTAAGTAGAACGAGATGAAGTTGCTGATGACTATCTCGGTAGATTAGTGTATAAACTATCTAATAGGATACTTTGAAGACACTTTTGCCTTAATTAAGCTTTCTTTTCTTTTTCTTTTTCTCTTTTTTTCTTCTTTGTAAGCATTAAATGGCTGTATACGTTCGAGAAAGACCTCGTATTTTTGAAAGTAACTACACAGTGACCTACAAGGTCAGTTAAGATGTTTACGAACAAAATATGAAGCTATAAGTCAACCAAATAACAACTTCCAGAAGTTATTGTTGTAGCTGTTATCATTTAATTAACTTAATCAGCGTTTCACTTAGCAAAGTCTCTTGTTCCCTCAATTTGTCCCCTCATCAACAAATCAATAGAATAAATCATGGATCGATCTTCATTACACAAGAATAATTCCAAGAGGAAAAAAACTTTTGCGCATTTAGAGAAAGAAACAGAGGATCGCAAAAGTGATCTTTAAATTTGAATTTATTTCTATCGTTTTTTTTTTTCTTTCGCTGCGATTTTGCATCATAATTTCGCTCAATTTTTTTCATAACACTGTGTTAACTTTTACTTCATTTTAAATGTTAATTGACATTTTAGATTACTGAAGCAGAATTTAAACTGTTTAATCGTACAAACCATATTCTAAATATTTAACAATATTAGAAAATAATTTTTATTTTACATTTCCCTTATATCAAATTCAGTCATTAAGCCTGAGTGAGATCTGTAATGTCTAAACTCGACTTGCGAGAGACAAAGAATATGTGCGTGTGGAGAAAGAGAACAAACACTGAATGGTGGCTACCTGGACGCACAGGATGGAACTAATTTGTTTTTCCCAGACTCTTCTTTTATATCTATTCTGTGCATCGCAGGTTATGTTTTTTAACTTCCGATTCTGGATAAGAGGGGTGACCTGTTTAAATAGAATTAGGGGTTACTCCTCTTTGGCTACAATTCTAAAACATTCTATTTATAGAATTTATATTATAATTCATTGCAAATAAAAGGACTGTTATCACCTTTAAAAATTATAAGGATTTAGACAAGCGCGATGTAGGCTACACATTACTATCATTATTATTTTGTTCATTTGAGTTTTTCACACCAGCGTTAGCTAATGGATTTCCACTGGAGTCTGAGTGACAGCAAGTCTCCTCAAGTCTTCGGGACTCTTCTTAGTATTCTGGCCGATGTCAACAATACTGTAGTTTGGATGGTCTTCACTCGTCCTCTTATTTCCAAATCCTCCGATCCCTGTACCAATCCTTTGGTGGCCGGGCCGAGTGCGCCAATTACAATTGGTATCACCGTCATTTTAATGTTCCACAGCTTTTCAGTTCTCAAGCATGGTTTAAGTATTTATCTCTTTTTTCACTTTCTTTCAGTTTTACCCTATGTTCAGCCGGAACGGCAAAGTCCAGTTTGGCAGGTTCTCTTTATATTGTCGACTATCACTTGGTCTGGTTGTCTGGCCGAGATTAGATGATCAGTTTGTGTCTCAAATTTACAGAGAATTTTGAGCGTCTTATCTTCCAGGACAGGTTCTGGATTGTGCATATACCATTTGTTCGTGTGGTCAAATTTAAACTTCTTGCACAATTCCCACTGGATCACTTTGCCCAACCAGTCGTGTCTGGTCTTATACTCCCTTTCAGCTAATTTATTGCATTCGCTAATTTTGTGGTTGATCATTTCGTCTCAATCGCTATATAATCAACATCTCTAGATTTGTTGTGTCTCGTCTATTTTTGTTTTCACATAGTGCTTGTAGCATTGTTTTGTGCTGCTATCAGAAGAGATTTAGTTTCTCTCTTTAGGTCTACCTTTCTTAGCCAAGTCCAAATTTTCTCATGTGAGACTTCGCTTGTTTGTCGCTTAAAATGTCCATACTATTGTTTTTCTTCCCATTTTTATTTTCTGGTTATTTTTATTCTGTTGATGCTTGTGTTGTTTGTATTGTTTTTAGTCACTGTAATCAGTATTCCGCCGCGCTTTTTTATGTACTCTTCTTGTCGTTGTATCAATGCATTGACGCTGTCTTGAATGCTGGTAAGTCCTTTTCCTCCTTTTCTTGACAAATACATGTCTACGTCATCTCTAGGATCTAAGGCCTTCTGCATCGTCATAAGTTTTCTTGTTCTCTAGTCCATTTGTTGAAGTTCTCTGATCCTCTTTAATAATAGTTCCAAGTATCTTACGATGGGGACAGCCCAAGTGTTTATACATTTGATGAGATTTCTGCTATGTAGTTTCCTTTCGAGTAGTTTTCTTGTTCTCCTAAGGTAAACTCTTTGCAAGTTTTTCCGAATTCTGGCTGATCTCAACAACGCTGTAGTCTGGATGGTCTCGATTATTCCACTGATTTCCAATTCTTCCAGTTTCTTTTCCAAGCCTTTGGGAACCATTATAAGAGTACCAACAACAATTGTTATCACCTTCATTCTCATGCTCCACAGTTTATTTTTTTAATTCTTTGGTAAGGTCCAAGTATTTGTCTATCTTTTAGCTTTCTTTGATTTTTACTCCGTGGTCCGCTGGCATGACAAAATCCACTGGATTGCAAGTTCTCTTTTCTTTGTTAATTGTCATGAGGTCTGGTTTTCTGGCCAGAATCAGGTCATCCGTTTGTATCTCAAAATCCCAGAAAATTATACGCGTCTCATTCTCTAGAACAGATTCTGATTTGTGCATATACCATTTAGTAGTATGGTGAAATTTCAATTTTTGCATAATTCCCAATTGATCACCTTTCACACCGAGTCGTGCCTAATCTTGTACACCTTTGGCGCTAGTTTGCTGCATTCGCTCAATATAGGATTAATCGTTTCGTCTTTGTCACTACATAACCTTCAGTTGCAATTCTGTTACATATTATCGATTTTCGCTCTTATATAATTGGTCCTTATGGCGTCGTTTTGTGCTGTTATTAAAAGTGATTCAATTTCTCTCTTTAAGTTTCTCTTTCGTAGCCATATCCGAATTTTTTCATGCGAAATTTCGACAGCTTGTCGCTTGAAATATTCATATTGTTGTCTTTCTTCCTATCTCTGTCTCCTTGTTTATTTTTATTTTTGTTCTATTTATCTTTGTGCTATCACTGCAATTACTGGCTGCTGTAATTAGTCGTTCTTTACTCTTTTTAATGTTGTCCTCGTATTGATGCATCCACCCTATCTTCAATGCTGGCAAATCTTCTTCCCACCTCTTTTCTTGTCTGTATCATTTCTCGGATCTAAGGCCTTGTACATCGTTATCAGCTTTGTGGTCCACTGGTCAGTTTGTCCGAGTTCCTCTCTTGTCTATTTTAAGAATGGTTCCGTGTATCTTACAAGGGAGACAATCTCGGTATTTATCCCTTTGATAAGATTTCTGCTGCAGAACTTGGTTTCGAGATGTTTTCTCGTTCGTCTGAAGTACTTTTTTTTTCTTTCATCTCCATTTGTTTGATGGTGTCCGTTTCTAATATTCCCAAGTAAATGTAATTTTCCTTTTCTTCAAACTTTCTGATTCTATCTTCATTTAGCAGTTATATTCCTTCCGTTATTTCTTTTTTTCCCACTTTTCATTATCAGTATGGCACATTTTTATATACAAAGCCTTTTTCCATTTTAAGAGCTTTTAGCGCCATTACGTTAACGAAGATCTCAGTACGATGTAAATTTTTCCGTGTTACGAGAACATAAAAATGATTATAAAACAAGTAAACATAGAAGAACAAGTGTGGAATTAAATTTTCGAGAAGAGTTGAACTTTTCATTGAAGACTGTATTATTCATTTCTGATTATAAATCATATTTACTAAGTTTATTTTTGTCTGGTCTGAGGCTAAGGATGTATAGCAACAATATATATATATATAGACTGCATTTTCTCTTTTAAACATGTTTGTTTAAATCGGCCAGACACTACATATATGCCAATTTTATTTTTGATCGGTTCAAATCTTCGTATAAGTTGTTTGACTTCTAAAAAAAATCCAAATTCTCAAAGCTCTCTCTATAAAGATTAACAAACCTTTCTTAAACAAGGTCAACTTCGAATATAGCAGCCATATTCTAAAATGATTTTAACACTTTTCCTGTCAATTCTTCCTCTTACCTTTTGTCAAGTTCTTTTCTCCCGTAAATTCCTCTCCCACATTTTCTACCGCCAACTCTTTATATAAACGTATATGATTCATCATTGTCTTTGTCATTTCATTTTCCCAAAGATGGCTACAGTTAGGACCGTAGGTACCTCGGAAAAATACGATGCCTTCCTGAATTCATTCCATCCAGAAGTCAAATGACTGATGTAAAGACTTGAGCAGATCAAAGATAAAGTGTCTGTCCAGTTTAATCAAACATATATATATATATATATATATATGTTTAATCAAACACACACACACACACACATATATATATATATATATCATCATGTCGTGCTGGTAGCACGGAGTTAGTTGACTCTCTGTTGCCATCCACCCCTATCATTCATTGCTTCTGAGAGGTATTCTCGGTTGTATCCTATGTCTGTACAGAGCTGATGTTTTTGCTGGTCGACTAACACTGACACGTCTATGTGCTATAAGAGAAAGTCACTTATGAGTTCGTCCTTATTTCTTCGGCAGGGCCCCGCATTTCTTGTAAGTCTTACTTGAATGACTTGGGAGATTAGAGGCAGGTGGTCGTATAACTAATGTCTCGTAGGGTGTAACTTCCAGAATTTGTCCAAGACAATACATAGCATCCTTGTGTAGTTCCCATCAAGCTTTATCTCGGCGCATTTTGTTTATGACTACGTGATGCATCCCTATAGTAGTATGGATACAACAATCGCTTGAAAGAAATCTCGTTTTATTTTGTCGGATAGATTAGATTTCCATATGATCGATTGCCTGTCAACAGCATTCTACTTCTTCATTAGGAGTATGTTGACATTACTTTTGGTTGATAAGATATTGCTGCCGAAGTATGTGAACTATTCCACAAATTTTAGAGGTTTGCCACTTGGAGTGGAGATGGCTCCTTTTTATTCAAAACACATGTACTCTTTTTTATTGACATTCATGTAGAGGCCAGCATCCTACTGCTTGGTCTAGGATATGCTGTTGGGATTCTGCTTAGCCTGGTGTATTTTCGAGAAGTACTAAGTCATCTTCGTAGTCTGCGTCTATCATAGTTTCTGCTATGTCGACTGCTTTTTGCATTTTTCACTGTGAAACTATATATATATATATATATATATTCGGCTTTAGCTAGTGTTGCACGCATAGGATGTCAATTTTCTTTTCGACTGCAAACGCAATAAACTCGGGTAGTTGGTATATTGTTTTGTATCCGAATCCCTACAGCGAGGCTTAGAATAGCCAGCAAGAAGCATTGACCTCGACGGAGATTAAACAGAGTTCATGCGTTTTAAACAAGATGGAGCTATCTCTACGTTAAATGCCAAGCTTATGAAATTACTAGATGCGTTCATATACCTTGGTAGCAATATCAGATCAGCAGAAACTGATTCAACATACGCATTTAAAAGGCACGGACAACTACTAACAGGTTGATCTCTCCGAAAAAAAAATACAGTAATTCTCCAAGGCTGTTGCCGTATCAATACTACTATATGGTTCCAGCACCTGGACTCTGACAAAACTATTAGAGAAAAAGCTAGATGGATAATATCCAAAAATCCTACGTTCTATTTTAATCAAATATTGAAAGCAGCAGCTATACGGTCACTTGTCTCGCATAACGCAAACTATCCAGTTCATGTTTGGCACTGATGTAAAAGCAGAGACAAACTCCTCATAAAGGATGTTCTCCCGTGGAAGCCTAGTCGTGAACACACCAGTGTTAGCCAACCAGCAAAAACTAACATATATCAGCTCCATGTGGACACAAGATGCAATTTAGAGGACTTACTAAGGGAGATGGCTGATAGGGATAGATTGAAAACGAGAGTCGAGGGAATACGTGCTATTAGCATGACTTGATAATATATATATATATATATATATATATAGTGCTTGTTATACGGTGCTTGTTACCAAACGTATACACTTATGTATATATGCGCGTGCGCGTGTGTGTGTGTGTGTACACGCGCGTAGAAATCGAATACATTGTTATCATTTGCCTTTAAGACCTGAAAGCAAACAACTGTACGATGATTAGTGTGTACGCGAGCATTTGGTGCGAACTTGTCTGCACACGGATAGCTTCTTTATTCTTTTCCAACCATTATGAATTTTTCAAGCATCTTGTTAAATGAAATATAAAAACAAAATGCACGAAGATTGCTTTTCCAGCTTGAAAAAAGATGTTTGAACTAGTCAAATGGAGACAACAGCTCAATTCTCATGTTTTTTAACCTCACTAAGGATTATTAACTTTAACTGAAAACCTTGGTTCCCCTCCAAATCATAGTGACCATTTTTACATCTAATGTGTCAAATGGAATAAAGTTTGTTCTTTTTAGGTTTTTAACTCTGCCTTACGTAGATGGTGCAATCTGCCTTACCTTGATGGTACAGTGATTGTAATATATCAAATGGAATTTTCTAACGTTCAGACTCTGAATGACACCTTTCTAATGAAACAATTTAAACTGATTTTTTTAGTTGTCTTGGGAAAAAATTTGTTTTAAATGTCTCTTATAAATCATATTAATTTTCGTAATTAATAAGGCTGGGTGAATTTTTAAAAATCAGTTACTATATTTTTGTCTACAATTATTACAATTACTCCAGATTTCTTATTTATTTCAATTAATTTCAATTTTACATGACCTTGAATAAAACTTTGAAATGGAAGAGGAACGAGATACGATAAAAATACTCAGTAATGGTTAATTTTTTTAAAATGCTGCGTGATATTCAGGAATAACTAAATACAATATACAGCTGAGGAAGGTCGAAGAACTTATCAGTTGTAACATTGTACAAAAGCAAATATGAAGCTACTAGTTTAGATATATACAAAAAAAAAAAATGAGTGACCTTCAAATACCAAATAAAATCATTGACATTATCAAGAGGAAAATATTTAAGTGGTTTGATCACGTGCTACGCAAAGACACTGCCACCTATGTCAACCATTCATACAAGAAGAATTTTATCAGGAGAAAACCTAGAGGATGACAACCAAAGTGGAGGAGTGACATAATAAAAGAGGATACAAAATTACCTCTATTAACAGTAAAAAGACAAGACAAGATGGAGGTCTTAATCGGATAAATACACGCAAAAAACTTTTGAGGGTTTATGCAGATTATAATTATAACGAAAGACATCAACTACCCGGCAGATATGAAGGTCTCCAACTAAGTGCCTTGACTTTTACATTCTCTTATATTAATATTTATATTTTGGTGTCCATTTTAAAGATGATAATGGAAGATTTTTTTTAGAATGCAGTATATTTTGCCCTTGTCTGATTATGATCAAACTATGCATAAATACATAAACTTTTATATAAATACACATAAAAAAATTGGAAAAAAATCAATGAAAACATATCTAGAAACGCTTCGCACTGTATTATATGTGTTCTTCGAAAAGTCCCTTCATTCGAAAAAAAATTCCTGGTAAAAAAAAAAACTTATCTTACAGTGTCATTTAAATCCTTTTTTTTTTTTTTCTTCGATGGAAAAAGCAAAAACAATGTGAACAATTTTAGTAAATTTTGAAGAATTCTTCAGACCTCTGAAAAAAATGTTAATCTGGCGTTTTATTCTCATTTTTATTTCATTGAGTTATTTTGTTAATTCACCCTGGCCCAATCAAATTAGAGGAAAAAATGAATCATAGTTTTGCATTTTACTTCCAAAAATTTTAAAGACCATTTGTTAAATGAAAGTTTCTAAAAATTAAAGGTATTTTATTTGGTGATATGGTGCAAGCTGATCCAACCAGAAGTGATTTATCGTTTTTCATTTCGATTAAAGCGTTAAAAAAACAAAAAAAAGCTTGAGATAAAATATCATTTTGATTCATTTTTTATTTTTTTTTGTTTTATATTCTTAGTTCTCAAAGTTCTCAAACAATGAATTTTTTAAAATGAACATTATCAGAAAGTCTGATTGTTGAAAATAACTAATTAGGAAACCTTAAAGTTTGAGGGGAAAGGAAAAAGTATTTACTCTTTGGAGTGTCAAATGATATATATATATATATATATATATATATATATATATATATATATATATATATATATATATATATATATACAGATAGAATCAAGAGAAAAGTTATAATAGCAAATAAAAACTGGCGGCAAAGCATCATATTTTCTATCCAATCAGAAGCACTTCTGAACTCTGCTTCTATCCTCTGAACCTCTCTTAACTTTCGAAACATTACTTTCAGCTCGGTTTGTCTGCAGAGACAAGGGTTACTGAGATTAAGAGATTTCCTTACACAATGCACACATTCACCGCCTACATGTACACCATGATACTATTCACAAAAACCTCTTGACACACTAATGTGGTTATGCAAAGATTTTACCGAATCAACCATAACGTGATTGCAACGTTTAACAAACTTTTCATGTCTACTTTGGTGAGCTCTCTTCGAAACTTTCACGAACGTCTTCACTATTGTACTTTTCTTCAATTCAGCACATTGTAGAAGTAAAAAGAAATATTTTCTTCTTATTATTATTATCACAACATGGTTCGTATTCTCATTACTGTCTATTTAGTGTTGTTAAATACATTTAATTTCATTTTCTTAATTTTCTATTACATTATCTAGAAGTTCTTTGATATACTGTTTGCCCGCTACGCTTGTATTGTACTGGCTTAGGAAACCAGATGAACTGAACTAAGTTCACAGCTGATGACTTTGATTTGCTTTTCCATAAATTAATGATTATGATTTTACTTCCATAAATTAAAAACTTTCGACCACGGCAGATATATCTGAGTGAACTTCCCAGAGATTATCCGAAATAGATAAATTTAGAGCGAAGCTTATATTCAAATGAACCAACAAATAGGGTAGTGTAATGGTTAGCAAGCTAGACTAACAAACCTTCATGAGTGAGTCTCTTTGGAAGCGCCATTCATATGGCCTTGTGCCACATCTAAACGAAAAGCTAAGTAAATTACTACTTCGCTCTGTTATACTTCTAAAAGGCCGGTTTGTGCAAATTAGAATCGACACTTTAAATAAAAGTCATTTCTCCTTTTTCAAGTTTGCTTATATTAATTTTCATTCACATGTTCAGTTTTTTTTTTTTTATTATTATGTAGGGAAATGTCAGAGTTGGCTCGCCATAAGCATTCATTGACATCTTATATTTTTGAATAAATCATTTATCCTACTTTTACGTTTTACAATTTCAGGCTTTTCTGAATTGATTTGAAATGAAATATCATTATCGAAATCACTTTTAATTTTCCTGGGTTAATTGTATTGTATGAATTCACATAAAAAAATCAGTACATATTCGATAAACAAATAGACAGTAAAATGGAAAGAAAAGATATACGTTTAAAGCCGATATTTTGAGTCTTCAATATCAAAAAAAAAGCAGTGAGTATGTGTGCTATTTGTTATTTAGTACTTAAAAAAAGTTTCAAATTTCTTTAAGATAGTTTTAGAAATTACTAGTATTTATCTTCAGATGAGTCAACGTCTTTTTCAATTAAGAAAGAAAAGCATGGCAATCAAAAACAAAAACACACATTTTCTGTAAACAAAAAATATTCAATATTCATATTATCAATTATTTTAACGCAATTATCAGTAGCAAAACAATGGATTTCGCCCACAGAAATGCAAATTTTTCTGATTTTTAAATTTTCTCTTTAAATAGATACAATTATTAAAGATCCTAGGGGTTAGAGTGTTCGCCAATGGCCCGGGAGACCTGGGTTCAATCCCAGGTCGCGTCATACCAAAGACTCAAAAAATGGTACTTGATGCCTCCTTGCTTAACACTCAGCATTATAAGGTACGGATCAAGGGTAAAGTAGAGCAATCCAGGGAAGGAGTAGCGCCCTCCCCTACACATTGGTGTAGTAGCTATCGAAAAGGGAGCCCTCGGGTTACCCTCGACTATGGTCGCCAACTTTACTTACTTACAGAGTGTAACGATACCTCAGGTCCGCAGGTATCAATGAAAACGAAAGCTTTTCTTTGCTTTTTCATTTATATCAATCTATCCGAACTATTATTTTTTAAGTAACACAATCAATGGGAGATTTTTTTAAAACTTTTTTATCAATGTAAAATAATTTTTTACGTTTATCTAATGAAACTACAGTATTATCATGCGCATAATTTCACTTCTTAACGAAATATTTCAAATAAAGTATCTCTGGTCATAGAAAGAAAAGTTATCTGTTATCGAAGAGTTCAAAAACCGATACCTTACTATTTTTCTATAAGGACTTAGTATATGGCACTAATTTCAGTTTGAATTGAATGATAAAAATGGATGTCGGAAGGATCTTAAAGCAACTGCCTGCCTCAGAGGATCATTAAACATATCGTTCACCAGAATAGTCCAACGAATGTACAAGTCGAAATTTGTTTATTTTATGAATTTGTACGATAGAATAATCGGTGTAAACCTCATCATCCTAAATCCTGCACTTACTCTTGGCTGTTCAAGACACTATTACAATACTTTAAGTAAATAGTTACATGGAAGAAACATAAACTGGCTATATTAGCTTTGAATTTCTTTACAGAAAGAATAAATATTAAGAACAAACACAATAGTACACGTGTGTGTGTGTGTGTGTGTGTGTGTGTGTGTGTGTGTGTGTGTGTGTGTGTGTGTGTGTGTGTGTGTGTGTGTGTGAATCTATTAAAAATATTGTTCAAATACAAAAGTAAAAATATCATCCCACGTAAGAACAAAACAAGAAACAAGTAAATTTTGAAGTACAGACGTTGGCCACGACTCCACGCTCAGCTGCCCACGAAACTGAGGCGATCAAGTGTATAAATTACACTGGTCTCTCACAGATCGTTATCAATTTTAAATCAATAATGCTTGCGACTACTGACACCGATGGCGATAAAAGTGACGAACCGGAGGTTGTACCACTCTCTCAACTGTCCTTGGATATCGTTTGGGAAAACACAGATTCCATCACCAAGTCTTAAAAAGAGGCTCAAAGAAATTGAAGAGTTGCGAACATTGTTTGAGTGAAGAAAAAAAAAAGCAAAAACAAAAAGCAAACAAACAAAAGGAAAATATGAATAGAAAAAATAATGCTTTGATTTTTGAATATTTATCGTGAACTTAGTTAAAAACAATAAACAAAATATAAACGAAAACACACACTGAAAGGTATGCGTGTTTATCTTATGTGTTTATCTGCGTACATAGTGTATGTCCGTGTGCAGCTGTGCATATGTTGTAGGCTTGTGTGCATGTGAAGTACATATGTGCATATACTCAGGTAATAGCACATTTACTACATACAGAATCCTATGTCACGAGAATGTATCGCATAAAAATGTGAGAGAAAATGTAAGAAAAAGAAAATGAAAATAAAATACTTTAATAACAAAAGAAAACCAGTCGTGAGGTGAGGAGTACATTGTGCAAGGAAAGGGCGTATTTTAATAAAAGGAAAGCTTACCTTATCATCAACATCCGTAACGCAGGTGATTAAAATAAAAAAAATATATAGTTGTCTTTGTTGTGTATCTACACGTTAAACGCACTGTTATTGGAAAATTTGTGTTTTCATTTTCACTGTAATCATTACTTCGCTGCTTGATTGGTTGGAAAATTGATAGAATTCGAAGGTGTGTGTATTTATTTATCTACAAAGAAAAAACTATTTTTGTACTTTTTCTTCGTTTTTTCTTTTTCTTCTTTGTCGTTTGTGGGACACGAGACACCAGAAAAACTAGTAAAAAGAGTGAAGAAATATTTTTCTTAAATTTAAAACATCCTTCTTGTTCTCGACATCGGCTGAAAATCGCATGGTAGATAAACTCATTTGAAAAAGCTGACGATTGTCGATTTCGTTAAAAAGTAGAAAAAGAGTCACTGGTGTTCGTGTTCGTGAACATACATTTAAACGATGTTTCTCAAATTTGAGTGTAAACACACCTTATTTTCTATTGTTGTGATTTTATGTTTTCCCCCTCTTCAGTTTTTCTAGCCACAATTAAATAATAATCAGAAACAGCTTGACATCTTTCAGGTTGTTTTAGGGACCCCTCCTCCTTGTCTGCTACCCGGCCTTACTTTTCGGCAATGTCTGCTACTAGAAGGGAGTTAGGGTCTCACTAGTATCAAAAACTTGTTTTCATTGGTCCCCTGGTTGCCACGTGATGTGTGACATCACAAAAAGGACTTGCATACAAAGATGATGATTGTATGTTCGCATCTGCAGACGGATCGACACTTCCGTAGAAACGAAGTAATAGTAGCACATGAAAATGAGGGGATATCCAGTCTCTAAGTTGTAGCTGAACTCTGACCTTTAACGTTCCCAGTTTTGGTAACTAAGCATTGACGCAAGAGAAAGAGAAGAGATATTACTATTACGAGGCAAAATTGAAGAAGAAAGCATGATATTTTTTAAAGGATTTTTTTAGGAGTGGGAATCACTCATGCGTGTGCACAAAAAGAAAAAAATATGGGAGAGAGAAAATAACTCGTAGATTGCCACCGATTAAGCGTTGTTATATGGGTGCTTGTTTAAATAAATATGTAAAAGTTGCGAAAGTGAAATTTTTAAAGCAAGTTTTACACATGATCTCTCTCTCTCTCTCTCTCTCTCTCCTCTCTCTCTCTATCTCCTCTCTCTCTCTCTCTCCTCTCTCTCTCTCTCTCTCTCTCGCTTCTCTCTCTCTCCTCCCCCTCTCTCTCTCAAAAACAAGGATAATTAGTCCAGTTAACATGCATTTTAATTATTATGAAAACGTTTGCTTCGGACAGAAGAAACGAATTCAAGTATTCAGTCATCTTATTAACAGTGATGTGTGATCGATTTTATCATATTTTCTTAGTAATTAAATGTTTTATCTTTAAAGAAAAGAAGCAAGAATGAGCTCAGTAAATTCACTCTATCTTTGTAAATTTAGGAAAATATTTCTTGGGAATAACAAACACTAACACAATACAAATAATTGATCGATATTTTTAGCAAATTCCTTTTGAATGTTTTACTCATTTTTTAAAAAATCTTTTTTTTTTAAAAAGAAAAGAAAAAAAACTTTGCTTATCAGCTTTCTTTGGATTTTTTTTCTCTAAGAAAGGTAACTTTTTGAGATATTTTATTTCACCTTCACGCCTCACAAAAACAATAAGTTCTGATTAATTTATTTCCATTTTTCAAATAATGTAGAATGGGAAAATATATAATGATAATAATCTAGTGTGCATTTTAATATTTTACTATCTGCCGCCAAGATGAATTTTCTAATCAACGATTCTAAAAGGTAAAATGCTTCTTTTGAATTTATGATAACCAGCATCTCCAAAATGTTATTTCTACAGGAATCTTTTATCCATTTGTTCGCTACTCTGATTAAAACATAATGCGCAGTCGGCTATTAAACTGCGAACATTTTGAATGAAAAAATTGTTAGGCAGTGGTGATGAAAAAGAAGATTGAAAGTTATTTCAAATTTAGAGTGAAGAAAAAAGTGAGTTGGAGAAAAAAAATGATGGAAGTAGAAAGTATAGAAAGTTATAATAAAATCAGGCATCATTTCTAATTTGCACCAAAAGTAAAAAATATAAATATAAATAAGATAAAACATAAATAAATAACAGCTCAACGTATTTGCACACTGAGCAAACAATCAAAAAAAGGGAACTCATTTTACGGTGATGCACGTTTTCCCAATTTATCCGCCTCTGTTTCTTTTCATTAGTATCTTTACTATGCACATAGTTCAGAGAATATTAGTGTGTGTGTGTGTGTGTGTGTGTGTGTGTGTGTGTGTGTGTGTGTGTGTGTGTGTGTGAGAGAGAGAGAGAGAGAGAGAGAGAGAGAGAGAGAGAGAGATTTGCCAGAGAAGATACCGACACATTACCCACATAAATACAAACATATTCTTTCCCAATAATAACCTTCGCTTGACTACACAGCTCACTTCTTGTTCTTGGGGCTGTTATAATCCCTTCATTTCCCTCTTTCTTTTTCTATCTTCAATCTTTTAAACATTTGCTTATCTTTGGAGATCCACCCTCTTTTTCTCTTTTCTCGATTTTTATTGTGCTTTCTCCACACACATTTTCACTGAAACAATCATACACTTATCCCAAGCATTTTTTGCAAGGGAAGGAGTATCAATAATAGCACAGCATAAGGAGTCATTTGCTGAATTTTGATTGGAAATTCAACATTCCCCAATGAATTAAGTACATTGATAAAGAAGCTGATAATGTTGAAAAGAAGGATGTAAAATAGATATCATATTGATCATTAGGCAAAAGACTTATTGAGTAAACTATATTAAGTGCACACACACACACACACACACACACACACACACACACACACACACCGTTATCAATTTTAAAACCATAATGTATCCCACGCTCAGGTTCTTTCCTTGTAAGATGTCCATAAACAATCTTGAGCAAGTCTTGGCCCAGTCAACCCCTCAAGCAGATGAAAATGAATTCGTCCCCACCTTATCATTGATCTTTTTCTTTTTTCACTCTCATATAGAAATCCTGTTTGTAATTATCTAATTGTACGCTCTTCCCTTTGCTTCTCTTGTATATACTCAAGGATTGTATTGTCTACACAACAATAACGAAAACCGTTTTTCCTTCTCCGAATTAAAATTTAAAAAAAGAATAGTGAAATAGAATAACTAAAGATTATATGGATGAATCTTAATCCTCAAATCCTATAATCTCTAAGTGTCATGCATTTCTTTATGCAACGGGAAGGTTGCTTGACAGTGCCCATCTTCTCCCCAATTAACATGTATCAGGTTGTACTAGGTTACATGGTACTAGCAACAAGAAATGATACTTGACTTGATTTATGAAGCTAGTTTTGAATTCAGATTTTTTTTTCTCCTCGTCTACTTGTCTTACCAAACCTAAAGAATAAGGTGTACCCTATTATTTTACTGGTGGTTTCATGTCTTTCCTTTGAGTATTAATACAAATTGAAACGTAAATAACCTTGCTCAGTATTTGAACTTGGCTCATAGAGTCCATTTTCTGCAATGTTAACCATTGCATCACACGCATCACTGTATCCAGTTGAATACGAGGTGCCTTCAATAAGTTTCCAGACTTTTTTGTACAGGCATTTAAAATTGTCTTAGACTCTTGAAAATTCACTATGTTATTGCTACACATCTTATGAGATGACTGACCAATTTTTATGATTTCAGTTTCAAATAAACAACTACAACAGAAATTGGAATACACCCTACTAAAGCCTGATTGTCACAACTGGTGAATTTCAAAAATGCAATCTGGACGTGAGGACACTTTAGATATACAATAAAATTTTGTTTTCAACTTGGAAAAAATGCCACAGAAACCTATGGAATGCTTCAGACTACTTTTTGAACATCTTGCATGAATCGAGCATCAGTTTTTGAGTTGCATAAGAGATTCAAGGAAGGCAGACAGGCTTTGAGGAATGATGAGAGGTGTGGGAGGAGTAAGGAAGTCAGAACACCAGAGTTGATTGGCCAAATAAAGAATTTCATGGATAAGGACTGTCGTGTGTCTATAGAGACAATAAGTGCACAGTTTGATGTCAGTGTGGGAACTGTACACACAATTATTCGCGAGGAACTATAAGATGCGGAAGATTTGCGCAAAGTTTCTCTCAAGGGTGCTCAGAGAAGATCAGAAAGAAAGACGTTGTCATGATAACGGGGAGATGGTGGAGCTGATCAATTCAGATACCGCAGTTCTTGATGCTCTGGTGACCTGCGATGAAAGCTGGATCTAGTACTATGACCCAGAGACTAAGAAGCACAGTTCCCAGTGGAAGCACGCTGGCTCTCCCAGACCCAAGAAGGCCAGACAGAGCAAATCCACCCACAAACTTTTGATGATCCCTTTTTTTTTTTTTTGACAGCACTGGCATGATCTACATGCACTAGGTTCCCACTGGACAGACAATCAACAAGGAATACTATGTTGAGGTTTTAAGGGAGTTCAGGAAGAGATTCCGTCGGAAGAGAGCAGCTCTCTTCAAATCGGGTCAGTGGCATTTCCACCAGGACAATCCACCAGTCCACAACTCCATCCTTGTTACAGACTATTTGAACAAGATGTGCATCAAGACAGTTCCACACCCTCCCTATAGTCCAGACCTTGCTCCCTGTGACTTTTGGTTATTCCCTAAGCTAAGAGGCTGTCGTTATGAGACAATTGAGAAGATAAAAGAAGGTCACTGACACGCTCATACAAAAAGACTTCCATGGGGCCTTTCAGAAATTGTTGGAACGGTACAACAAGTGCATTACAGCCGGAGGAGATTACTTCGAAGGGGACTAGAGTTTCATGTGTGTACTATCAATAAAAGTGCCCATACGAAAAAAGTCTGGAAACTTATTTAATGAGACTTGTAATACACGTTGAAAAGAAAACAATCAGATGCTTATATTTTCGACATTATCAACTAAACAAAACAGATGAAATCAGAAATATATCAGTTGGTCGGTATTTAGTAAGTCTACAAATTTCTTATAACTAACAAGGAATCGCCTGCAAGCGTGGCAGAAATGTTTGCAAAAACAGCATGTGTAATTACGACAGAATTTATTTTTACTACCGAGCGACGGAATTAGTCTAGTAATTTTTCTTCTGTTTGTAAATTGTGAACATCTTCCAATACAAGCTGTCAATAAGTTTAAATATCAAGTAATTATTTCTTAATGTCGATTTTTCTTGCTATATGTTCAATGTAGATTTAGAATAAAATATTGCTAGCTAGTGCCGTTGTGGTATACAGATCCCAGCATCAGTGTGGAGTTGTCTAAAAGGACGATGCTGAGCGCTATCAACTACTTAGTTGATTGGATTGTTGATCTCCTCGTCAGTGATATCTAGTGCATAATTTTCATGTTATGTGCCGTGGATTTCTTCCATTGAGAAAATAAAGTTCATATCTTGAAGAGAGTGGTAACGCGCTTATCTAAATCGAAACAGGTTCAGTAAATGAATAAAACAGTGAATAGCAATGAGTATGTTGACTTTTCACTCCAAGACTAAAATCAGTTTTATAGTAAAGATTTAGTATATCTATCACGAAGGTACTTTCGGGGGTCATTTCAGAATCCATTGATTTAACTTTAAACAACTCTTTTCGTATTAACACATTTTTTTTATCTGTTGTTAGATGGTGAGAAATTATAAGATTATTCCATATTTATTTCGGGGTAAGTACTGATGGCATCGTTACTAATGTGCTGGACTTCAACATCTTAGCGATTTTGAACCACTATCGCGTAATTGCGTTCAATTTCGGACAAATACTCTGGGAAAGGCATGAACTTCCTTATTCCTTTCAGTTATTAGTTTATGGGGTGGAAGAAGATTTAATTTATTTGTGATGTAGGTCTTAGATGTCGGTGAATTGTTGAGTTCTAATGGGAGGATTTTAAGTTTCATATCTGGCTCCTTTTTCTTCTTCTTACTCCATTAACTTGTCTTCTTTTGTCTGTGTGAAGCTGCAAGAGAATTGAGGACAGAAGGAAAGAGACAATTTTATTTTATGGTTCAACAAGTATTCTGCGGAGTGGAACGTTTTCCTGTACCAGTAGAAATAGTCGCGTCTCCCAGGCAAGGCGTTGAAATATATTTGTTATTTTGGTGAGTTGTAAGTTTGAAACTCGGTGTGTCGGATAGGTAAGTTTAGCTGAGACTGCTACAGGCAGGAGAGTCAGCATGTCGCTAAGACGCGACTCAGCAGATACGTGCCCCTCCCCACAAGCAGTTGTAGAGATGAGTAGATCCTTCCAGTGGAAGTGGTCACTGCTACTAAGAGAATTTCCCCTTGGTACCAGGAAGCCTATCCCTCCAAGCATGCACGGATTTCTTTTCCTATCAGAGACCTCCCGGTAAACTGTTTCTTTTGAGTTTATTTATTTGTTATTTTTTTAATCCCCACAAGTTTCATAGTACCACTACTGTCCTCGCGCAAGGATGACTGACGCATTGAATAACCCATGAAGGTTGATATGACATTTAACAAAAAAAAAACAAACCAAGCCATATTTCTTTTATGGATTTTCTTGTTATGACATATAGATGTTTGGTAAGTCACAATTCAACAGTTTAATTATCGGTCGCATCGAAGAAAGTTATATCTTAACTATTTTTATCTCAATTTTATTCTCAATACCAGAGTTCACCAAACTAGAACCCACGGACCAAAATTAATCCTCCAGCTTCTTTGAATATGTGATGTTGCTAACAAAAAAAGAACTTTTGAAAATGTACTCAAAAGCTGTCTGTTAGTGTAATGATAAATAGGTGTTGAAGGTTTAAAGGTTTAACCTGTTTTAATCAATGTAATCCTGGAACACGGTGGAGCTTGGTAGTCAGATATAATATAGTTTGTCGGTACTTGTTTCATTTTATTTCTCTCGTAGTGGTTGATTGAAAGGTTCATTCTTCATTCTTAACATGTAGGTCCAGAATGAGAAGTTGGATAAACGCTGTGAAAGAGAATATTGAGTGGATAACATATATAAGAGAATACACAGCAAAAACAATAAAATTTAATGAGTGAACAAAATCAAAATTGACATCTTTTCATTCACTTTAGGTGGCAATGCGACGTGACAGTTTGGTTTGGTTTCTTTGTTTAATAGCATATCAACTTTTTTAGGTTATTTAATGCCAAAACCATCCTTCTCGAAGAATAGTAATGGTACTATTTAACCCATAGCTGGGAGGATAAAGGGTTTCATACTTTTCCCAAAGGTATTTGTCCGAAAGTGAACGTAATAGCGCGACTGGAGTTCAAACTTGCTTATTACGATTCCGCAGTCCATCGCTTTAACCATCTCACCACGAAGATATCCCCAAGTTACTGTAACGACGACAAAGTGAGAACATGGTTTTGATACCTTACTGCTTACATACTAAATGTCCTAACTTTTGAGAAAACGTCTGTTTACAGATTTTTTTTAGAAATATTTGTTTTATATTTAACTCGTGTGAGTAAACTACCCAATCCAAAAATCTGCAAATTTGTGAAGTTATACTTCTACATCTATTTTATTGACTTTGCAAGTCTTATTGCTCACTAAAAATTATTTTTTATAAACAAACCACAAAAAGGAGAAATAAATACGGAAATTTAGCTTGTCACCACTCTTTCCTTCACTTCCTTATCTTTTGATACCGAACAATAAAATTCTGTATCCGAGAACAAAACGAAAGTAATTTTTGTAAAACCTTAAATGAATCAATAGTTTATAGTGAGTATATTTTTTGAAACGGGACCATCACGTGGTGCATGCTAAGAACCATGACAAATGTTTTACATTTCTTTCGACCAAGCAAGGGCAGATGATTATGGTTAGTACTGTTAAAATTCGTCTTTGTCAGACGGCTTCAACAAATTAATAATATTAAATCTAAAAAGAAGAAACAAAAATGTACATATACTTATACCATATTTAATACAAGTTACTACAAATCTATACAATGAGTCGTACTCACATTTCTTCTTCACTTAAGAGGTTATCAGTTCTCAGTTCATATGATACGAAGCCCCTTCATAGAGGTTTATCACCTGAATCATGGCGTTCGGACAAGAGCCCACAAATATATGTCTCCACTGCTTGGGAGATTGGTAAAAAAAGGTTGACTGTTTCGTCTCTCAAGGGGAAATAATCCCTGACTTTTTGTGTCTCCCAACGTGGGAGAGTTCCTATCTAAGAACCCTACAATATTCCCCCTAAAATACGGAGTGTCTAAATATCAAAATATATATTTATATCTTCTATTTAGACACAAAGTCTTTAAAATGTTTAGGCCATCTTACTTGTCTACCAGAACGTGTCGTTTTTTGCGACGATTGCTTTTGTGGTTGTGGCAATGTCAGTGGGCTAATATGAGGGGTTGTAACTTCTAGATACTTGTCCTCTAACATCGCTGGTTTCAGTCTGTTGATAGAAATTATCTGAGGTGTGTTCTTAATTAGAACAGTATGATATTTGTCGTCCTTTGTGAAGACTTTGTAAGGTCCGCGATACGGGGGTTGCAATGAGTTCACCCTAGCTGAATCCCGAATAAATACATGAGTGCAGGTTTTTAAGAGTTTAGGTACGTACGTCTTATCTCTTCTGTTCTGTCCTGCCGGGGAATAAGCCATCTCAGACATTTTACTTGAAAGTCTATCAATGAAGGATGTCAAGTCCACTACTTTTTGTGTGGGGGGGGTGAGGAAGTACTGTGCCGGTAACCGCAATATGGTTCCGTACAAAGCTTCTACAGCTGAACAGTTCAACCCCTTCTTCGTCGTAGTGCGAAGTCCCAGTGGTAGTTGTTCCAACCATTTCGTGCTGGTCAACTCCGCACGTAGCAAAGTCGAATTTATATGTGAATTTATCTTTTCAAAAATTGGAATTGGCAAAAGATTTTAATTGATCAAATACATAAAAAAAAATTTCTTAAAATGTCATTGTCTTACTAAAATATTCTCATTTAATTGAAAATCATTCATTTGGATTATAGGTAACTTTTCAAATTGAAGATGCAAAATAATTTCATTGCATTCATTATTACTTTGAACCTGCAAAGAAAAATGGTTTTAGTTTGTAAACATGGAATTTCTTTGATGCCTTATTTTTAGAAATATCTTTAAAATTAAAAAAAATTTCATAGAAAGATAATAACCCAAATTATGCGGTGTAGTCTCTCCACAATGTCATTTGATTTGGTATGGCACGGTGTAGTGTGGATGTTCTTAGTACCCAGAAGTTGTGATAATTTGTGGAATAGTTCGGATTCCACGGTCAGTCGTCACTCTTTCTGGTACACCATACCTGCGACCTACCCGGCAAGGAATGTTCATGCTGTAATGTATGACATCATATCTGGCATCGGCAATGCTTCACACCACCTGGAGAATCTGTCAACGCACGTCAACAAGTATGATTGTCCTTCACACCTAGGAAGTGGTCCGATGATGTCGATGTGGATGTGCTTGAATTTCTCACCCGGTGCAGGGAATTCACCCACAGGAGCATGTGTATATCGCCTAGCCTTAGTTCTCTGGCATTTCAAGAACGACTTTGTCTATGCTCTCACGTCTGCCTTAATTCGCAGCTAGACAAACATGTCAGTTAACAAGCGCACGGATACGTTAGTTCCAGGGTGGGGCAAGCTATGCACCGCGGTAAAAATGTCTTTGCATAAAGATGCAGGTACGTACGGACGTAACTTGCCCGTGTTTGTGTCACAAATGATCTTTTTTGCGCTGTTGGGGGAGCTGATTTGTACTGGAGGCAACACTGTTTTTCTCTCGTATGAGACGTTGGAGGTACTTTCGTTGCTCCTTGGAAAAGGTGTGAATGTCGATCGAAGGTTCCAATAGGAAGGAATTAATTCCACGTGATAAAGCATCTGCAGGGATGTTATCCACGCCATTTATGTGTCTGAACAGAAGAATATAATCCATTTTCCGGATTTCACGAGAGGAGTGTTTCTCCAACTAGGACTTCAGGTCTCCCGATAGCGATTTGTGGTCCGCCAAAATATAGAATTGCTGACCTTCCAAAAGCTGCTGATAGTGTAGTATTGTAACAAATTTTGCTTGCAATTCTCTGCCAAAAGAGCTGTATCGCGTCTCCGCTTCCGTCAATTTTCTGGAGAAAAAAGAAATTGGTTTCCACTCGGACTCGTATTTCAGTTGCAGGACTGCTCCGATTCTAATTGCTGAAGCATCTACCGCCAGGGACAATTCACGGTTGGGTTGGATGTGGGACAATTTGGTTGTATCTGGCAGCATTTCTTTCACTTTCTTGAATGTTGTTATCGCGTGCTCCGACAATGTTACACTGCTGTTTTTTTTACTTTGGTTAACATTCTTGTTAACGGTAAATGTACATGTGCACAATTGAGAAGAAACCTACGATAAAAATTGACTAACCCTTGGAATGCATGCAGTTGTCTCAAGGTATTAGGGAACGGGAAATCCTGAATACTTTTAATTTTGTCTGCTGATGGGGAAATACCCACTGCTGAAATATGGTGTCCTAAAAGGGTGACCTCAGGTTGCCGAAAACGTACTTTAGTGGGTTGATCACCACACCATGTTGTTGGAAACGTTCGAACACCTGCCTAACATGACTTATGTGTTCCTTTTCGTTCTGGCTAGCTATTAACATGTCGTCTATGTATGCACAAAATCCTGAAAACCCCGGTCGATGAATCTTTGGAATGTCTGGGCTGCGTTTAGCAAGCCGAATGGGACACGTAGAAAATCAAATAGACCAAAAGGTGTGACTATTGCTGTTCTGGGGATGTGTTCCGCCTCCACTGGTATTTGGTGGTATCCACCAGATCAGGTCGACTTTTGTAAATATTCGGTTATTCATTGCAACTGCTGTTATGTCCTGTATGTGTGATACTGGGTACCTACCAGGTTTGGTAACAGCATTTAGTGCTCTGTAACCCCGACAAGCACGCCATGTGTTAGACGTTTTGCTAACAAACTAAAGTGGTGAAGACCATTCGCTTTTTGAGGGACGAATAATTCCTAACTTCATCATTTGTTGAAATTCTGCCTTAGCAGCCTTCAATTTATCAGGTGCTAGGCGTCTAGCCCTATCATGGATAGGTGGGCCGATAGTTTCGATATAGTGTGTAATACTATGTGGCAGTGCTTCCTTATTAAATAAGGGGATAGTTATCGTGGGGTATTCTTCAATCAGTTTACTGATAATTGTCTCCTGACTTGCTTGAGCCACGATGGGACGTAAAGAAATACCAGACTTAACCACTCCACTCGCTTTCAGGCATGTTTCCTGGTCTCTCAAACACCGGCCGTGTATATCGACAAGTCCAAAATTTTGTAAAAAATCTGCGTCCAATATGGCGCAACCTACGTCAGCAACTATAAAAATATGGGTGTATGTTCTCCGTAAACCTAGGTCGAGCTCCATACACTTCTCACTATACGTGTGTATTACTGTACTATTTACTGCTCGGAGGGTAAGTTTACTAAGGCTAGAATGACCCCACTCGTTGCTGGTAGGAGAGACACTTGTGCGCCACTATCTGCGAGAAATAATATTTTGGACTCTTTGTTAGTCGCATAAAGCAGGCGGCCGGAGCAAGGGACGCCGACAGATGAGGACGCTTTCTTCTGTCAGTTTACTCCTTTCCTTACTCGTTATAAAAGCATGGTGGGATGCAGAAGTTTACTTTGTCTCCAAACCTCTTATTTTTCCTGTATATAGACTTTCTTTCACGTCCTCTGGACTGTGACCGAGGCTTGCAGTGACTTCGGTTTGGCTTTTTATTTACGGACAATTTCGTCACATCATCCGTCAATTCGTCCACTCGAGTTAGTAACCGTCTCTGTTCGTCTCTTAATTCCTCAATTAGATTAACGGTGGGGTCGTTCACATTAGATATCGTGGTCATCTGTGTGGCTAGTAGTTTGGCCACGAGGTCTGCCACCGCTACCACCGCTTCTATTGGGATAGATTCGTCTTAGGACGCCAATGCCAGTTTGTATTTTTCTGGTAGATGCTGTAAAAAATATGGCGGACAATTGTCTTATCGACAGTATCCTTAGCCAGCCGCTATAGTCTTTTCATAAATTGAGATGGGGTACTGTCTCCCAGTTATTCTTGTTCTAACAACTCGGTAATCCGAGTGTGTTTCGACACAGTCAACCGTGCTATTATCCGCCCTCGAAGTGTTTCGTATGGGTTTTCTAACGTTTGCTTTATCAGAATATCCCTAATTTCAGTTATTATATCTGTTAGTAATACGGATGATTCGCAGCTCTGTTTATCCAATTGGTTCGTCACGCCTCTGCGCCAAAAATAAAAGTCCTTTTGGGAAAAGAATACCAGCTGATCTTCCCGGTGAAATGGAGGGATAGGCAAAACGAAACTCGGTTCTGCCATTCTTGTGTGGCTAGCTATTATAGTAGCATTACTATCTAGCTCGTTTTTAACTTCTACGCGTGGGTGGAGGCTATTTGTCCGACTGCAGGGATAGACCAATTGCGTGGCTAAACGCGAATTACGGGCTGGATACGGAGTAAGGTTGCTATGTTGAATTCTTATGACCTAACTTATCTCTCAAAATAAAAGACGTAAAAATTATACACGGGAAACAAAATAAACAAATATCACATTTAGGGTCCCCTTTTGTTAGAATGAGTCTTTGTCAGACGGCTTCAACAAATTAATAATATTAAATCTAAAAATAAGAAACAAAAATGCACATATACCATATTTAATACAAGTTACTACAAATCTATACAAAGAGTCGTACAAATGTTTCTTCCTCACTTGAGGAGTTATCATATTTTCGTTCATAAGATACGAAACCCCTTTATAAAGGTTTATCTTCTATCTCATGGCGTTCGGGCCAGATCCCACAAATACACGTCTTCACTGCTCGGAAGACTGGTAAATTAGGTAATCCCTGACTTTTTTGTGTCTCCCAACGCAGGAGAGTTCCTATTTAGGAACCTTACAGTACTGCTACACCTGCATGTAAAATGTATAATATCCTCGTTCCAAGTAACCAGTTTTGACTAATTTATTTTGCTTCTTAAAATTTTTTCTTTGAAAAACTTATTATCCTTGAAAGATTTTTCATATGGATCAAAGTCCCTTGCATGCAGGAATTTTATATTAAGTAAGATTATTTTACGCCTCGTGAGTTTTTCACACCAGGTCTAACTTACGGTTTCTCACTGAAGTCTAAGTAATAGCAAGTTCCCTCAGATGTCCAGGTCTCTTCTAAGCATCCGAGCTGATTTTAACAATGCTGTGGTCTGGATAGTATCAATTTGTAGCAGAAAGAAATAATTTCATATTTATTGTTTAGCGCGGGAATTATTTTGGCCGTTGAGGTTTCGATTTATATTTTCATCCAATGAGGATTCTACTCGGGTGACTTTCCCGGGTAGTATAAAAGGCCGCACAAACGCTCCCACAGTCTCTTCCTCACACATTCTAGCAGCAGATTAGACCAACATCAACATGAGAAGAACGGGTCATTGTTTTCTCTAGCATATCATTCCTTTATCATTTATTCATTTCTTCTAGACCAACTGGTCCTTGAAGCTTCAAGTTGGATGCTTAATTCCTGCTCTAACATCTGCAACTGTTTTCTTCTCTTTGTACGACTCACATTACAGGGTTATCTCTCAAGCTGACATTAAAGTTTTTCAAAACTCACCAATATTCTCGTTCACTCAGTTGTTTTACTCATTTCTTAATGTTACAGGGCAAGACAACCAATTTGTCTTGTTATTAAAAATTCTTCCTCTGATCTTCTGTTCACCCAGTCTCTTTTCCAGATTCTTGGGATTATCACCTTTATCGTCGCCCACTGGCTACTCACATCGAGAATCATTGTTTTGAAAAAACAAAAAACAAAAAACAAAAAAAAAAACCAAAAAAAACGCAGCGTCCTATATGTCGTTAGTGAACAGAATTTTTTTTTACCGCAGTCGGAAGTGAACGCGGGTTTCAAAAGAAGATATTATGGATAAGAAGAATTTTCCGTTACCAAATCAGTAGCTATTTCCAAGACAAATTAATTCTGCAAACCCTCTCGAAAATATTTTCTAACTGTTTAGCATTGCAGGTATTATTTGTTGGCTTCTCTTGACGGCATAATGACTTGTTTCATTATTACATATAATCAAAGAGAAGCTTCCTGTCCAAAATCGAACACGTGCGAACTCGGCAAATAGATAACTCATCTCTGCTATAAAACTAGCAATCCCAGGCAACTAGAATTCAGAGAGCAGCGGGCCTTTGGCTCGAGATGAAGGGAGTTATTTGAGCTCTTTTCACTGATACCAGCAAATACCGACCGGACGCATCTTCCCAGCAATTAGCAGTAGACGCCAAGGTCCTGCCTAATCCCTAGCAGCAGCAGCCCAACTTTTCAGCTTCACTATTCTTTTCAGGATTAAACTACAAACTTCTTTTAAAGTTCTTTTCTGCATTAACTCAAATAGTCCTTTTTAGTTTTATAAGCCTTACTTCCACTCTTCAGTCATTTTAAGGACTTTGACAGGTCTTATCTAGTCAACACCACAAAGACGATGATGTAACAGCCAGGCAGATGCAACGGTCAGTCGATGTAAAGGGCAAGTTCACGAGCAGATGACACTGCTCGGACTATCGTCGACTTTTCGAAGCCAACATCGACCAAACCCTCGGTTAACAGCTAAACCAACAACCGGGATATCGATCATTCTGCTTCTGCAACCCGACACGTCCGACTCTCCGACCGTCTATAGATACTTGGTCACACAACTACACCCATGACCCACCTCGATCATCAAGACTTTTTCCAGATCCTCTGGACTCGCTGTCACCAAGAACTATTTGACAACCCAATCATAGCTTTCGACACCGCATCGACTTTATATCAAAGAATGGATTTTATTCAACAGCATGGACTCTACATAAATTCGTCGCATATAATTCGCCAAATTAAAACTTGGGCATTTTGAATTTACCATTTCTCATTTGTTATCTCCTTGCCAAGTCTGTGTTACATCACTTACTTTTTATAAATGTTTGCGGGAATGTTATAGGTTCCGCCACACCTTCATGTTGCGACTACGTTCTGTATCGCTGTCATCTTCATTTCCACAACTTTTTCAGCTCTCTACCAATATCAAGGGTTTTGTCGTGCTTCTTCTTCTTCTTCTTCTTCTTCTTCTTCTTCTTCTTATTATTATTATTATTATTATTATTATTATTATTATTATTATTATCTTTTAGCTAATTCTACCAGCTCATAGATTTTCAGTGTTTTGTTGAATTTTTAGTGACAAAATCGTGTTTGTCTCATGCAGTTTTATAGACTATTATTGAATTTATTCTTTGATTGCAATAACTTTGATGTCAAGGTATAATAATTCACATAATTTCACGATCATGGTGTAACGGTTAAAGCGATGGACTGCAGAATCGTAGTAAGCAAGTTCGAACTCCAGTCGTGCTATAACGTTCATTCTCGGACAAATACCCTTGGAAAAGGTATGAACATCCTCCCAGCTATGGGTTAAATAGTACCACTACTGTTCTTCAGAAGGATGACTTTGACATTAAATAACCTACAGAGGGTGATATGTCATTAAACAAAGAAACCAAATTATATGTTTTAAAATCTGATGCAGTTAGGAAACAAAGGGTTAAACTTTTTTCACCAAAAAATCTCCTGATTTTGACTAGAATTGTTTTGCAGGTGTTTTGCTGAATGGGACTCAAGAATAGACATTGACGAAAATTCAGCTGGGAATCATTAACTTTACCGTTGAGAGATGTATGAAAATATGAATATGTGAAGGAAGCCAGCTGTGGGGTCATTGACCTTTAGATGATATCCATAAAAACGCACCCGTAAGAAAATTGGAGTTAATTCGTTTTGAGGCCAGGCTACAATCGGTTGTTTCTATGTTGCATGATTCTCCGCTTGCCAAAAAACTAAGGTTTATCTTATTAAATAAATCTTTGTTATTGCTACTTGCAAAGCCTTTTCTCTTCTAAATGAATGCATTTAAGGGTGAATGTCGAATCTCAGACAGGAAAATAAGGGACCCCCCCCCCAAATACGGCATCTTGAAGGAAACTGATATTTTCAGGGCGAATCGCAACGACCTGAAGTGTATTTGTGTCAGGAAGTTAATGCACTCCACTGCCCATTTCATGTTATAATTGATACCGTGTTGACCAGGTTTGCTGTCATGAAAGGTTACAATTTGGATTTGTTATGCTAGAAGAAATATATAAAAGTACATATTTTCCCCGTATTGTCACATTTTTAAGTTATTTTCCCTTCATCATTTAAGTAAGAAAGTAGTCACTCAATTATCATTAATGTCGATATTTTTAGTAAACTAATAAATCGCTTTTTAACTGCAATAATTTTGTTGCTCACCAGGGGACAGTTCTATGGTTGCAGTTTCGTGGTACCTTTCTTACGTTATACTTGCACTTAATAAAGAAAGTAGCAGTATTTGATTGCATTATTTTTTTCTTTGCTTTTTGCTTTTGTTTTAGTTTTTGTTTTTTGAGGGGGGGTTAATGTTGACTATTTAGCAATGCTTAGGAAAACAAACAATCTCCACCCAACAAATAAAGACAAGATAGAAAGACGAATAAACATACGTGGTGCCTTCAATACGTTTTCAGACTTTTTTGTACAGGCATTTAAAATTGTCGTAGACACTTGAAAATTCACTATGTTATTGCTATACATCTTATGAGAGTACTGACCAGTTTTTATGATTTCAGGTTCGAATGAATAGCTACAGCAGATATTGGAATACACCCTACTAAAGCCTGATTGTCACACCTGGTGAATTTCAAAAATGCAATCTGGACGTGAGGATACTTTAAAAGAATGATATGCAATGAAATTCTGTTTTCAACTTGGAAAAAATACCACAGAAACGTATGGAATGCTTCAGACTGCTTTTCGAACATCTTGCATGAATCGAGCATCAGTTTTTGAGTGGCATAAGAGATTCAAGGAAGGCAGACAGGCTTTGAGGAATGATGAGAGGTGTTGAAGGAGTAAGGAAGTCAGAACACCAGAGTTGATTGGCCAAATAAAGAATTTCATGGATAAGGACCGTCGTGTGTCCATAGAGACAATAAGTGCACAGTTTGATGTCAGTGTGGGAACTGTACACACAATTATTCGCCAGGAACTAAAGATGCGGAAGATTTGCTCGAAGTTTGTCCCAAGGGTGCTTAGACAAGATCAGGAAGAAAGACGTTGTCATGATAACAGGGAGATGGTGGAGCTGATCAATTCAGATACCGCAGTTCTTGATGCCTTGGTGACCTGCGATGAAAGCTGGATCTAGTGCTATGACCCAGAGACTAAGAGACAGAGTTCCCAGTGGAAGCATGCTGACTCTCCCAGACACAAGAAAGCCAGACAGAGCAAATCCAACCACAAACTTTTGATGATCCCTTTTTTTTTTTGACAGCACTGGCATGATCTACATGCACTAGGTTCCCACTGGACAGACAGTCAACAAGGAATACTATGTTGAGGTTTTAAGGGAGTTCAGGAAGAGATTCCGTCGGAAGTGGCCAGCACTCTTCAAATCGGGTCAGTGGCATTTCCACCAGGACAATGCACCAATCCTTGTTACAGACTATTTGACCAAGATGGCTATCAAGACAGTTCCACACCCTCCCTATAGTCCAGACCTTGCTCCCTGTGATTTTTGCTAATTCCCTAAGCCCAGGGGCTGTCGTTATGAGACAATTGAGGAGATGAAAGAGTCTTTGACGAAGGTCATTGACATGCTCACACAAAAAGACTTCCATGGAGCCTTCCAGAGGTTGTTGGAACGGTACAACAAGTGGATTGCAGCCGGAGTAGATTACTTCGAAGGGGACTAGAGTTTCATGTGTGTACTATCAATAAAAGTGCCCATACGAAAAAAAGTCTGGAAACTTATTTAATTAGCCTTGTAATAGAAATTCTCACTTATAAAGCCATGGAAACGTAAGAGTTGGCTAGATATGGTATTTGCTCATCTTTAATGTCAATTTCTCTTTATCCCATTTTTTAAAAATAGCTCTTCCTAATTTAGAGAATTGTCTAGTCTCTTTTTGGACGTTAGAAACTTGGAACCATCCTCTCAACTCCAACTCCAACGTACTTCAATTTATATCAATCATCCTTACCTGGTATTAGCAGGGTATTAGGCTATCCTTGCTCCCTCCACTCTTTCTTTGTTCAAACTGAACAACGTCTCTGGTCAGGCACAAATTTCTTTTTGTGACGAATCTGATTTTCAAAATGCGTTGGCGAAGAAAAGTTTCCAAATTCATCAAACGACCTACCACCTAACATTCTTAATGCAAACAATTTTGCCTTTCCTGATAAATAAACCAGATATTCTCAGTTTTCCAAATAATACTGAGCAATTAAGATGCTCTTATCAAACCCTTTTGGTCATCTTTTTAATGCAAAACAAATTTGCTCCCTTTCTGATAATATTAGAAATAATCCAGACATTTTTTCGCCAGAATCCGGCTGCCTGACCAAGCCATCTTATCCATTGGATTTCTCATTTTTTCTTTGTCTATTACCATACCCTTTGCAATTTTGTCTGCTTACCTTTAATTGATTAACCCCTTTTCCAAGTTCCAGTGTCACATAAGTCATTCTATCTTCTGAGCTTACTGATGTTTTTTGTCCAAATTAATATGAAGCAATTAAGATTCTCTTTAGAGCACAATTCTTACCTTTTTCACTTGGTCTGCTTCCTCTCCAAGTTACAGTGACACAGCTTCAATAACTTTTGATGCTGTGAAAAATACAACCAAATAAAAAAAATTCTTCATTTCCACTCAATTTAGTTTGCAGCTTCAGTTTCATTAGCGTTCATTTTTTTAGATCTAATTGAAGATGTGAAATCATTAAAGAATTTACGAAATCTACTTTGCTGTACAATCGAATAATTTCTCTCGGATCTTCAACTGAAAGTTACAGACTTGTTCTCAAGTGACGTTAAAAGACAAATTTAAAAGAAAAAAACTTGATTGGCTTTAATAAATATTTCCAAAACGAAAGTGTTACAGCTATAAATCCTTTTGTTCGTGTATGTGTTTCAATATTTGGCACATAATATTTGTAAGAAAATTTTTTTCAAAGCTGAAATATATTAAATCCATACGCAAGTCAATTTAAACCAATGATAATTTGCTAGCAGTTTTGATTACAGCAACCTGTGAATTTGAAACACAATTTGACAACATTAAAAGAACTATATAGTTCTCACAGAAGTTTATATATATATATATATATATATATATATATATATATATATATATATATATATATATATATCACTGTTACGAAAAAGATTGAATTGAAATAATGTTTCCACGGCCGTGTGAGATCATTGCTTTATTCCATATTTCCTCGGCCCCAAAGACCATGAAACATTTCTAATCTAGCCTACCTCAAAAAAGTTTGCCGACCTATGTGCAATCACATTATACACTGTTTATAAAACCCTTGGTGCTGGGTAATCTTTTCTATAAACAGTTAAAATTGAGAATAAATATTAGTAGTGAAAATTCATATAGATTTTTTTATGTAAGCAAACAATTCTAATTTGTATCGTGTGTCGCAAATTACAACAGCAATATTGAGTTTGTACATTTTTAAATTTAGGACAATGTGATTTGTTGGGTAGATGTTTCTTTTTAACCATTTCTGCATCACCACCCGATAATGAAAATATCAGAAATTCCGTTCTTTCTTTTAAATGATTTATCAAGCGTTGATAAATAACTGGACGCCGTTGATTTAATTAATTACATTCGTTGAACTAAGATTCTAATTTTACTTTGCACCAAGTTAAATATGTAATTCCAAACCAACGAGTTTTGATCAAGTATATGTTGTTAATCAATACGCAGACAATAAATGATGCCGAGCCAAAATATCAGTGATAAAAGGAAGAAAGGATTAACAGTAAAGTATATCGTATAAATATTCTTCTTCGGGTTCATCGATAAATACATAGCTAGTTCATCAAAATTTTTGCTGGACCTTTGAACATTTTGATTTTGAATATTTGTTATGTTAATTCAAATTTTCCAAACTGAAAAACTAAAATCTTTTATACTGAGATCTGTTATTGATAGGTTTGGTTTGGGTTCTTTGTTTAATGGTATATCAACCTTCGTAGGTTATTTAATGCTAAAGCCATCCTTATATAAGAACAGCAGTGATGCTATCTAACTCGTAGCTAGGAGTTATTGATAAAATCCGTTTTATTGATAACAATAAAAAAGTAGCATCAATATTAGATGTACATTGATAGTTACAAGATCTTGTCAACTAAATTTGTTTGCAATGTACGAGGATGGTTTGAAAAGTTTATATGATGAAGTCATATCTGCTATTGACAACTTTTTGATTCATGAGATATAAGTTCCGCAATAACGATGGAAAAATGTGTGAATCACAAGGTGGGCCCGGTTGAAAAATAAACCTCATTTAGTCATATTCCTTGAAAATATCTTGGTCTGCCTATGATCTTTTCAGCCGACCCTCAGATACTGCTATCCAATCAACCAGTTATTGAATTGTATTAAATGAACAATCAGATTTACGGTGATTCATTATTTTTGATAGCATGATATCAAGATAATGATTATCAAGTAGATGTATGCTATTATTTTAAGTAGGTGTGTATTATTGTCAATAAATTTTCGACGAGTCATTAACATACCACAACTTGTACGGATAATTAAACCTTTTCTTCTTATTCTTTAACACAACGTTCCATTCTTCAACTTTTGTCAAGTTTATAATCAAAGAGAACAAAATTAGTAACCTCGCCTTTCTAATATTTTTCTAAAAAACAAAAATATGCCATAATGCTAAAACAGTGAAGAAGGAGGAAGAAATGTTAGTGTTCATTATCTTAACATTAACTAATTGTATTGACTAAACGTTCTTCATTTCACCACGACATCATATTTCGCATCAGAACACCACAATTTATCTATGAAATTAACTATTACATATTGACAACTTTGTAGGTGTAACGATCAGGTGTAACATTTACACGAACTATCGTGACTGAGGTCAAAACCTTTTTACTCTGTAATAAATATCAACTCATGTTCACTCGTCCAAGAACTAGAAAAGTTAAATTACAAAAAATTAAATGCCTTGTGTGTGGTCTTTAATCAAACATGTATGAATGAATAATTGCTGACTTAGTACTCGTTTTCCAATCAGTCTTAAGATATTTATAAAATGTTCAATGCTTAAGAAAGATGTATGCTGATATCTTTCACAAAACCATAAGCGATACATTAACCTTATATCATTTCGAACATCAGCTAATCTGGTGTCTACTTCTAACAAAATAAACCTTTTTCTCTCACTGATTCAAAAAATGAAATTCATTTGTCACATCTCAGTTTCGCTTCTCTATTCATCATGAAGTCTTCAAGGAGAAACACTTTCGAAGGTGAAGACAAGTAGTTCTCACAAATGTGGTACACACATACATACATACATACATACACTATAATGGAAGCACACTCAGCGTAACGGTTATCGTCATAAGAAAGAGAATCAGATACCCGAGTTCAAACCCGACGAGGCTGTTCGAGTTTGTCGTAGCTCAAAGCGAATCTCTCTATTTTTTATTTCCTGTTTTTTTTTTTCGAAACTGCGCTGTTGTATCCTCGTCTCAGTATAAATAAGCAGCCAAAAATTGAACTTGCCAGTGACTCTTCCAGGTAAAGAGAACCTTAGTGTAACACTGTTCCTGCCAACTTTCAGATGCTCATACCTACCCACTACTACTATTGTCCTTTTTATGGTATTCCACTTCTCACATCTACTATCCTTATCAGGGCACCTACCGTGTTTTACTACTACTGTTCTTATCAGGGTTAGGGTTAGGGTTAAACCTTGCCACTACTGCTGCTACTGCCCTTTTCAGAGCTAATAAATTACCGTCCAGACCTACCCCAACGACGACAATGGCCGATTAGCAGATCTTTCATCCAGTTAGATGCGCAGCAACAACCAGAATTCAAACCGATCTGCCCAGTGTACACACCGTTAGCCTTACACACGGACGATATTTGTCCACAGGCGCGCAGATGACACCCGCTAAGAAAACCACGACGATTTCATTCAACTCGCTCGAAGTTAACAGCGACCAAAATCCGGTTTAAATGCCAATTCATATCATCGGGATGTCGACTAGCTTACCTCGACGATCCGACATATCTCCGGCCGATTGTGGACTACTTAGCCACATAGCTGCGCCAGCAACCTGTTCAACTATCATTCAGACTCATTGTCACCAAGAACTTTTAGACAGTCGAGTCCGTGCTTTCAACAGGAATTTCTCACAACCTCCATTTTTGTTTATTTCTTGACAAATAAAAAGTTGGCATTTACTTTACTCACTTGCCTTTGTTCTTGCTTTTGTTGTTGTCATTCATTTCCAGAGAATGACTTGCTTTTGCTGTTGTCATTCATTTCCAGAGAACGACTTGGTTTTGCTGTTGTCGTTCATTTCCAGAGAACGACTTGCTTTTGCTGTTGTCATTCATTTCCAGAGAACGACTTATATCATCACTGGCTAATACCCTTGGGAAGGATAGGAATCCATTTGTTCTCTGTCTTAGCTATGGGTAAGTAGTAGGGCAGACTGGGTTCTTTTGCCTTAGTAATGCGACTAGTCTAGGGGAAGAAAAAAAACTCTTAATTCAAATCAGCTTTACTCCGCTTAAAAATTGACCATGGCGGAAAGATTAAATACATACATTCACCATATACACTCAGAATGGCAACCGTAAAGCGATAGGTAACTAACTGATCTACAAACAGTTTCCTCGTATTGTGAATTAAACTGTCCCAGACTATAAATAAGTAATGTCAAAGTTGACAAATTATCAGTATTTTTCTTTCTTTTTTATTTTGATGAGGCAGTAGGGTTAGGATTGGGAAGAGTAATTTGCCTAAGTGCTTTACTCATCCATAAACTTTTTCAGTCACTGTAACATGACAAAGTCAACGACAAGACATTATTATCAAAATATCTGGGGTTAGGACAGAATGCAGGGATTCGGATTTGTGTCTTTTCCGAGGTCATGAATACTAATTGTATAGAAATAAACTTAGCAGAAATTTAAATTAGCTTTGGTGATTTCGTTTTTCATTCTGAATTCTGTTGCACTACTTCATATATATATATATATATATATATATATATATATAAACTTAAAAAGTTATTACTTACAATACTATCCCCGTGACTTTAAGTTTCATGTGGCAAAAGGGAATATTGTCTCAGTCATCAAGACAAGACGGAGAATTCGGGCGAAACGATCATTTAAATCTGTAACCGGAAACGCAAGGACAGCTAGGGGAGATAAGCGATAAGTAATTGAAATTAGGTGTAGTACGACACTTTGCTTTCTCGTTGAGTCCTAGACCGTCATATCAGGAAAGAGCAAAGCGAAAACAAAAAGTTGAATAAAGGTTTAGAGGAAGAAGTTCGTGTGACATAAATCGACGGTTTGTGGTGCCTTCACTTTTAGCTAAAAACTGCAAGATTTTCTGCTCTCTGTATTCTCCTTTGTCTGACCCTTTGCGTCTCTGTAGCGGACTGACTTCTTCCCCCTGTACTGTTCGTGTGTATTTGGCTGGCGTATCTTTTCTCACTCCTCTTCTGGTGACCAACTGATCCTGTCCTTCCGACTGTCCTCTGGTGGACCTACTGTATATATGGAGGGGCAAACATTCCTATTTCCGGATCTCTATATAAGCACCCTTGTGCATATTCATATCCATAGCCAACCTACAATCATACACCCGCACACACACGCCCTGTCGGTTGGGACAATAGAATACGCCGATTACACCTCTGCAGAGAAGTAAAATCCCTCCAATGGGACCACCTGTTAGCCGTGGGTGGCGACCCGTAAAGCGCTAGGACGGGATCATTGATCTGGCGACAGAGTCGTCAATGACTTGCAACATACCACTTTGGCTCTTACTTAGTCTGACGGGCAGTCGGATTGGCCCGATCCGAACAATCGGCTGATCATGCCAAGTGCTAGAACCTATATGTTTATCCCGACCGTAATTTTAAATCTACACTTGCAGCAAGTTCCCAATCCTTATCTTTTACGTGCTAAAAGGCGGTGTCTGGGGGTCAATTGCGTTGAGAGGATAGGAATTTGACCAGTGCTGAAAACGTGAAATTAGCAACGGCTCGAAAACCTGTTCTTAGCTCGAGTATACACTACCTATGGCATCCTCTTATTAAAAAAACGAAACCTGTCAGAATCAGATTCAAAGGGTGAGGCAGCAGACTTCCCCAGATTCATTGTCATTGAATCTTTGGGGGAGGTCTGCCCAGCCAAATTCTCGCCCATTCTTTGAGAAAGTTATTTCAACAGGGGCTACAACGAAAAACGTGAAGAAAATCCGAAAAGGGAACTTGCTTGTCAAGGCGAGGAGCCGGAGGCAGGAAGAAAGTATGTTAAACATGAAAACTTTCCATACAACTAAGTGCAAGGCCTACGCGCATGAGAAACTCAACTCTTCCAAGGGAGTTATCAGGAGTAGGGAGTTGGTGTTGGCAACAGAAGAGGAGATGTCGACAGCTCTGGAAAAAAGGATTCACAAATATAAAAAGTATAATTATTAGAAAAAGAGAAGAAAAAATAGAAACCAGCACCTACATCCTGATATTCAACCAACCCCATATTCCCAAGAAGGTGAAGATAGGCTACTGTGTTGAGAGGGTCGAACAGTGCGTCCCAGCTCCTCTGAGGCGCTTCAAATGCCAAAAGTGTTGACATCACAAGGAAGCCTGTAGAGGACGACACATGTGCCAAATGCGGTGAAAAGGACCCGGACCATATGAAGGAAGATTGCTTAAAGGAAACGAGACGTGCTAACTGTCGACAAAATCACCCGGTTTACGCAAGATCTTGCGAAGCGTACAAAAAGAAAGAGATACTTCAGTTGAAACACAAGAGGAATGTGTCTTTCCTGGAAGCAAGGAAAATAGTAGGTACCTATATGGGCGAAAACATCTATGTCTCTTTTACATGGACGGAGGATACAATCAATCAAGATCACAGATATAAAGCTCATGTGGAGAAATTGATCCAGCTGGAACCGAATGATTGGCCGAAATTCCACGATCATCTAAAGAACCTGCACTCGTACTTCAAACCCAACCAAGATCAATCAGTGCAAATAAAGAAAAAACCAGTGAAATAACCAAAGTAAAGTTACCACAAATAAACAAACCCCACTGCTCAAACCCAAATTACTACCCCTAAAAAAAAATCACCGGCTAAACTTAATACTCACAGATCACCAATCTAATCACCTTCAACTAGATTAGATAACCCAAACATCAAGCTGAATTGTGAAACGTGAACGCTCCCAACAATCCAAAATGAATCATGCACCATCATCAACTGGACGGGAACGACTGAAAGTGTTGACCCTCCCAAATCAAACCGCTGAGATCAAAAACAGATTTAACCTTTTAGAAAGAAAGGAAACAGAGGAGGCAAATAGTACCAGAAACAAAAAGGAAAATAACCCCAATCTATCATAATAAACTCCAAGAACTCAAACAAAACACGTTGCCCAAATCTCATACAGTGGAACTGCAAAGAAATCCGGACCAATTATGAAGAACTCCAACACATTTTGACCAGCCACAACCCTAAAATAGTTTCCCTCCAAGAAACATTCCTGAAAGAGTCAAATAAAATTAAATTCAAAACCCACACATTGTACAATCATTTTAAGAAAGACGGAAACAGTTTTCGGAGGTGTCTCGATCTTAGTTAGGAATGACATACCTCAACACCAAAGCTACATAGACACCAAACTTCAAGCAATCGCAGTTAAGGCAACCCTACATAAGCCAATAAACATCCGCAACATCTACATCCTACCACACGACCCTATAAGTGACACCAAAATAAATAAGTAGAACAGATGTGACGATACCCCCTCGGCCCCCTGACAATCAACTTCTTCGAACCATTTCGATATTCTTGGCCGGTGATCATCTAGTGGTCCCGATAGGAGCATCGCACATTTCTTTACGGCTACAAGAAATACAATCGAGGGAGTGGGAGAAAAAGAACAAACGAACAAAACGAACAATACGAGCCAGGGGTTTACTCAAAGTGCAAGACAAGGAGTTATGTAACACTCTGCATTCCTGTGAGCATATATAGACTAACGCAAGCGTGGATTTCTTGCGAAAATTCTACAACCCATAAGGAGTGCTGATCATCTTGACTCGTCTTCCCTCACTGCTCTGGACCTCATCTCATCCGACTGGTCTCTCTGCTGTCCGTTGTCGACTGCCCTGTCCGTCGTCCGTCGCCACTCCCTTCTTCTCAGTCCCTTTGTCTCACTCTCTGACTGGCGTTCCCTTCCTACTTCCGGTCACGTCGAGATCTCGAGTCCAAACCCTTTGTCTAGTTTCGCGTCAAAACAGACAAAGGGATCGTCTGCTTTAGTGGTACACAGAGATACCAAAATCCAACTGATTGCTGGGTGACCTAAATAGCCACAGTACTGTATGAGGGTGTCAGAAAACCAACAAAAAGGCAAAAATCTTGAAAAAGTCATCAATACTTATAACCTCTGAATCCTAAACAACAAATCCAATAGTTACTTCAACCCATTTACAGGCTCCTATTCAGCCATTAATCTAAGCTTATGCAATCCTGTAATTTATATGGACTATGGTTGGAAATTCCATAATGATCTCTGCAGCTGTGATCACTTCCCTATAATACTCGAAAGTTTACAACCTTTCCATGACTCCTTTACTGGAAAATAAACAAAGCAAACTGGTAAGTCTTTAAAACTATGTGTAAACAGAAACTGTTAAAAGACCCTAATATCATAGACCAAACAAAACACTTCACCGAAACACTCATCTCAATAGGAAACGAAACAATAGCAAAAACCGCAGCCTCAACAAACACAGCACTCCTTGGTTTAACAATGACTGCGGAACAGCTATCCGCCTACGTAAGTCCAATAATTCTGAAAAATACAACCAAAATACAAAATACAATATTTAATGACATCTGGATAAACAGTAACTACCCACAATCATGGAAAATAGCAACAATCATCCCTATGCCTAAGTCAGGGAGAGATGGCTCAAATTCAGCTTACTACCGTCCAATAGCACTAACTAGCTGCCTCTGCAAAACCATAGAGTATATGACCAACAAAATATTGGTTTGGTTGCTCAATTCCAACAAACTTATCACCAATTCTCAAAAGTGGATTCAGAAAGCGGAGATCGACAATTTATCATGTGGTTAAATTGGAAACCTCCATAAGAGAGGCCAACATCTAAAAACAACACCTTATAGCAGTCTTTTTTTTTTCATCTGGAGAAGGCTTACGACACCACCAGGAGGTTCGGAATAATAAAAGACCTGCATAGCATGGGACGGCAAGGCAGATTGCCCCAGTTCATAAAGAGTTTTCTTACGGACTTCTAATCTCCACAAGCAGGAAGAGGGAGTCCTCCAAGGGGGTATTTTGTCAGTGACATTGTAAATGTAAAAGTAAACAGCATCACAAAGTGTCTCACGCCTAGAATTGAGGATTACCTCTATGTTGACGAATTCTGCATAACTTCCAGATCAAAATACGTGGTGCCTTCAATAATTTCCAGACTTTTTTGTACAGGTATTTAAAATTGTCTGAGACGCTTGAAAATTCAGTATGTTATTGCTATACATCTTATGAGATGACTGACCAGTTTTTATGATTTCAGGTTGAAATCAACAGCTACAGTAGCAATTGGAATACACCCTACTAAAGCCTGATTGTCACACCTGGTGAATTTCAAAAATGCAATCTGGACGTGAGGATACTTTAGAAGAAAGATATGCAATAAAATTCTGTTTTCAACTTGGAAAAAATGCCACAGAAACGTATGGAATGCTTTAGACTGCTTTTGGACAATCTTGCGTGAATCGAGCATCGGTTTTTGACTGGCATATGAGATTCAAGGAAGGCAGGGAGTCTATGAGGGATGATGAGAGGTGTTGAAGGAGTAAGGAAGTCAGAACACCAGAGTTGATTGGCCAAAGGGTTAGGGCTAGGGTTACTATGTTGAGGTTTTAAGGGAGTTCAGGAAGAGATTCCTTGGGAAGAGGCGAGCACCCTTCAAATTGGGTCAGTGGTATTTCCACCAGGACAATGCACAAATCCACAACTCCATCCTTGTCACAGACTATTTGAACAAGATGGGCATCCAGACAGTTCGTCACCCTCCCTATAGTCCAGACCTTGCTCTCTGTGACTTTTGGTTATTCCCTAAGCTCAAGGAAAACCTTAGAGGCTGTCGTTATGAGACAATTGAGGAGATGAAAGAGGTTGTGATGAAGGTCAATGATACGCTCACACAAGAGAACTTCCATGGGGCCTTACCGAAGTTGTTTGAACGGTACAATAAGTGCATTACAGCCGGAGGAGATTACTTCGAAGGGGGCTAGAGTTTCATGCGTGTACTATCAATAAAAGTGTCCATACGAAAAAAGTCTGGAAACTTATTTAATGATCCTCGTATATGCGAATTGCAGAGCGTCAACTGGAACAATGCATCCGGAAAATTACTCATTGATCTAACACAAACGGTTTCAGAATCTTCAAAAGCAAAACACGATGCATACATTTCTGTCAACTAAGAAAAATGAACAAAAGTTCATCAAACTTGATGATACAGAAATTTCCGTCGTTGACGAATATAAATTTCTTTTGGTTATATTCGACAGGAAATTAACATTCATCCCGAGTCCAACAACTTCTGCGAATGGTCGTCCACACAGAATGGGGAGCTGACCGACAAACGCTCCTTAAACTTTACAATTCCCTGATTCGCTCAAAACTAGATTATGCTATTTTTATCTACAGGTCAGTAAGGAGGTCCTTCTTCAAACAGCTCAAACCTATACACCATGAAGGCCTAAGACAGGTCTTAAGAGCTTTCAGAACTTCTCCAGTTGACAACCTATACGCTGAGACCCATGAAGCACCGCTACAACTCTGATGTGAAAAACTGGCTCTGCAATGCTATACAAAACTAAAATCTTGCCCATTAAACATTTTGGCCTGCAGATGAAGAATCTAATATCTCTCTAAATGATATATATGGAAGCATCCAACCACAAACACCACCTTGAATAATCATTAAAAAACCGGAAATGATCTTCGAACAATGAACTCCCTAAAACAAAAACTCATCGCATTACTTATAAGGAGAAATTTCACAATATCCTCCAACACCATCCCGATCACCAATATGTCTTTACGAATGGCTCCAAGGACAATGACAAAACGGCTTGCGCAGCTGTTTTAAATAAAACAATTATCAAGAAAGCCCTCCTGCGGAAAGCTCCATCTTCACAACAGAAGCCCGGGGAATAGACCTAACTCTTGACATCAGCTCGAAGAGCAAACATAAGAAATTTATCATATTCTCAAACTCGCTCTCGGTTTTACTATCATTAAGTAATTAAAAACTTGACAATCCTCTAATTATTAAACTGTTGAGTTAACTAGACTCAATGTCTAATTGTAAAGAAATAATTATATGCTGGATACCAAGCCACATCAGATTGAGAGGAAATGAAAGAGCAGATGCGGTAGCAAAATCGGCCTTAGATCTGACCCCCAACAATTTCAGGATTCCATATACTGACCTGAAACCCAAAATCAATAAACTCCTTAACGCAAAATGGCAACAACGCTGGAATATTAACATTCACAATAAACTTTCAGATCCAGCCCACTTCGGGAGAATGGAGATGAACCCTCTGAAAATCAAGATGAGAACAAGTCATAATAACCCTATTGCGCATTGGTCATACAAGGCTCACTCTTTCAGACTGAAACAAGAACAACAACAGTGTTTGACATATAAATCACCTTGCACTGTTAAACACATTCTCAGAGAATGTAGAGCTCTCGCTCTCATCGGAAAGCGATTTCTCAAGGTGAATAGTTTGATGGATCTGTTTAAGAACGTCAAAATAGAAGACGTTCTGTCCTTCTTGAGAGAGACAGGAATATACCTAAAAATATGATGAATTGAAATCATTCAATTCTCTGCCAACAAATGAGATCCTGCTTATCTAAAACGTTATCTACAAAGCGTAATATAATGGACGAGGGATTTCGCTTTATGCCTTTTGGTTTAGTTAGGCTGGGAACCTTTCGGCTCAGTGCATGGGTTACTTAGGTGCAATATCAACGCAGGTGTTCACGTGCGTGCGCGCGGAGCGGACGTGTCACTCAGAGATGTCACAATAGCCCATATGGGAAACGGGGCTACAGAGTGCGGGTGACATCATGCACCAGAAGCGCGCGGAGGATTTGGGGGATTTTGAAAAAGTCAGTTAGTTGAGTTGAGTACTGTCTCGGGAGAAGACGGTTGGCTTTCGCTGACTCACCGAAGCCAGGCCAGTGGCATTTGTGGCGGGTGCCGCACGAGATGTGGGGGGGGGGCAGATGAAAAAGCCAGAATAGAAAGAATGTGTATCTCTCTCCTTATGTCGAAGAACTTTTAAACTCAAAGGTTATAAAAAGTTTCGTACCTGAACTAAGAAGTCATAAGTGTTTTTCGTGTTTCGAGATTCCTATGTTCTCTGTATATATATACGAACACGATCGATCGCACACATTGCAACAACACACCACAAACTATGAGCTTCTATTGCGACAGCAGTCACTTCGGGACGCCACAAAATCCATCCGGACCTTCGAACCGGGCAGCGATGTAAACCGCTTCATTACCGACCTTAATAAGGCTTACACCATACACGTTAAGCCAGAATTAAGAGAATATCCTGCAATGGAGAAGGAGTTTGTCAAGCTGGCAAAGCAACTACTGAACGAAGGCATATTCCAGCAGATGGAGGACTCAAGACAGCCTACGTCCACGTTCGAGGAACTAAAGGCTTACCTTATATCCATCCACGGGAGCCAAATGGCAAACTTCCAGTACCTAAGCCGAGCATGGGACCTTCAGCGACATGAGGGAGAGAAACTCACTGATTTTGCAGGCCGACTTGAAAACACAATCCGAGAGGCCACAGTCCACATCACGGCAAAATTCAAGTCGGACAGACAAAATGCTGAGATGACGGCCGAAACTGCATTTTCCCTAATGGGGGCCATGCTCAATGAGTGAAAAGATCAAGGCATGGACACCTAACATCTATCCACACCTCGTCAAAACTATGGACAGACACTACTCAGCGGGTGGTATAGCCAGCGATGCGCAACGCTATCTTGATCGTGGTATCAAAACGGACATCACCACCGCCGCTGAAACCACTGCGCGGATGACGAGCCAACCTACACACTCTGACAAACCTCGTAGCCTTGAAAGTGACAAGATACTAGCCGACGTACAGCTACAGTTGCTGGATCTGAACAAGCAACTGCGACAAACCCACAGGCGGAACCCATCCATCGTTGACTGGAAAAGTCGAACCTACAACATGAAGCTCAACCGGGCACAAAGAAGCGCTGGCCAACCCAGCCAACAAGCAATGTGCAAAAATTTTTTACGAGGCCGCGCATGCTTTAAGGGCAACAGGTGCCCATATTTTCACCCCCCTCATGCTCAAGCACACATAGCGACCACCGACACCGGTTTACCTGGAATAGATAGCGATCAGCACAACCATGAACACGCGACGCGCTTCGACGAACTGGATTTTCGGTTGGGACCGAACGAGATGTGATGAATCGTTCCCAGGTCCATGTATCCACTCAGCATCATCATACATTTAACGTTCAAATCCAACCTGATCTCCGATCGCCCCTTGTTCAGGTCAACCTCCGCAACAACGGCATCACATTCTCCGGTGTAGGCATGCTGGATTCCGGATGCACGACTTGCATCATTCCCATTTCTCGCTTACCTGAAGATGCAAGAAGACACATGTCCAAAACCAACATCCGAGTCAAAGGAATCGGAGGGAACATCTCTATTCTGGGCAAGCTCACCTGCGACATTACCTTGGGTGACGATACTTCTCCCGCTTTCTGCAACGTCGACACACTGATCACGACATCAGACATTCCCATCTTGATCGGCCAGAACATACTCGGCCACCACACACTGTTATCCTATACTATCGATAACCAGAAGGCGACTGTAGAACTTGCGCGCACACTCCCATCTGGCAAGCTAAAACATACTGTCCCGCTCTCTACAACCGTCCATCCAAGGATAAAACCGACTCACAACCTTTCACACGGCGCCCTAACCGTTTCCAACGAGGAACCACGAGCCACAGCCAGATCATCGCCTAACGGGTTGACTCTCAACCAAAAACTCCATTGGCTTAAGCAAACCGTAGGCCTATCGCTTCCAGACCATCATAGCCGTAGTGAATTAGAAGCTACCGCCGATTTACTCATCGGCTATGCGGACATTCTCGGCACCGACGACAATAGAAGGGGCACTTTCATCAAGCCCATACGCATACCAACCAACGGCCAGTCCAGGAGCCAAAAACAGCACCCTATAGCCCAAGCACTGGAGGATGATGTTGACGCGGAAATTGCCCGCATGGCAAGTGAGGGTGTTATCGAACCTTGCAACGACCCTAAAGGATTTAACAGTCCCGTTTTTGCCGTCCGCAAGAAAAACGGAAAGATCCGAGTGGTCGCAAATTTCAAAAGAACCCTCAACAAGGTGTTAGTCGATCTCGACCCATACCCAATACCTACCATTGACTCGACATTCAACAAGATTGGCGAAGGTAACAAGTACTTCTCAACACTCGACCTCCGCAATGGCTATTGGCAAATCGTCATTGACGAACGTGACCACCATAAAACGGCCTTTACTTGGAAAGGACGCTGTTTCCAATACACCCGTCTGGCTTTCGGTCTAACATCCGCTGGACAAATCTTCTCGCGATGCATAGCTGAGGCTCTCGACACAGTTGCCTCACGCGCGAACATATCGTCATATATTGACGATAATCTTGTCCACGCCAAAACCTTCGAGGAATATGTAACAGCGCTGGAGCAATTATTTATTGCTCTACGCAAGTTCGGATTAAAACTAAACCCGGAAAAATGTATTTTTCTTGCGTCCGAAGCTAAATTTCTCGGTCGCATCGTGAATAGCGACGGGTTCAAGGCCGACCCCGAATATGTCCGCGCCATTATCGACATGAAACCCCCGACAACGAGAAAAGAACTACAAAGTCTCATCGGACGTCTCGTATGGATTCGGCAATTCATCGAGACACGCCTTAATGAGAGCATCAGAACCGACATGTTCTCCAATCTAATGGCCCCCATAAACGAACTAAATAAGCCCGGACGAACATTCGTCTGGACCGAAGGGGCCAACAAGGCTTTCAATAAAATTAAGAAGCGCCTCGCTTCACCACCAATCATTTCATTCCCCGACTTCACCGGACTCTTTACCCTCACCACCGACGCCAGCGATATCGCATGTGGGGCCATTCTCATGCAAGAGAATAAACACGGCCAAAAGAAAATAATAGCAGTTGCCTCACACACCTTTAACGCGACGGAGCGCAACTGGTCAACAACTGAACGCGAAGCATATGCGATAAAATGGGCCATCACCAAATTCGATTACTTCTTGCGTAGTCGTCCCTTCGTCGTCCTCACAGATCATCGATCTCTCACATACTTGGATCAACGTGAATTCAACAATGCGAAGATACGACGATGGCAGGAGGAAATATCGTGCTACAAATTCGTCTTGGAATATGTAGAAGGTGAATCGAATGTCTGGGCAGACATGCTCAGTCGGAGATATGGCCACAGCAAGGACAAGCTTACGGCAGACCCCACACCTGCAGGGAAGCGCTTCAAACTCCAAGGCTCCAGTCTAAACATCTACGTTCCATCCTGGTGCCTTGGCGAAATCAAGAGCTCCCAGCTGCTCCCTGGGACTCACACAACACGGAACATTCAGCATCATCTGCAGGCCATCGACGCATTCCTCGCGTTTCATGCCACATCGACCATCCCGGTTGAAGAGATAGCTGACCACATGGGTATTGCAGCGGAACAAGCCTCTGATGACACACTTTCAAAAATCATCAGAGCTCTTCAGTTGGCAACCCCAAGACCGGACGCTACCCTACTCGACCCCAAAGATCATCGTACCGGGCTATATAACAAACACATGCACCAATTCTACTTGGAACCTGGTACATCTGTATTGATGATCAGGGATACTACAAACACACCAAAACTGGTAGTACCCTACAAGCTCCGGACAAAATATCTCCACCAAGCCCATGACTGTGTCAACCACTCAGGGATCTCCCGCATGCAGGAACACCTATCCAGCTACTGGTGGGAGTTCAAAAATCGCGATATCAGGGCGTATGTTCAGTCATGCCAAACCTGCGCTAAACGCAAGGGAAATTACGGCATGCGCCGAAACTGGTCCACGGGCCATTGCAAGAGAGGCGGAAAACCATTCGAGGTTGTCTTCATAGATTTTGTCTCAATGCCCCTCTCAAAGGGCAAGCGGTACATACTTACTATTCTAGACAGCTTCAGCCGCCACCTCATGGCCATACCATGTGCCAGAGACCGCGCAATCGACGCAGCCCGCGGACTCTACCAGTTCTTTCTTCGTCACCGCGAGATTCCCCGCATTGTCTCCTCCGACCGAGGAACCCACTTCACTGGTGAGGCCTACAAGGAATTTTGTGACCTAACCTCGATCACCCGGGAACTTCACTGCCCGTGGCGACCACAAAGCTCAGGGAACATTGAGAGGCAACACCGGACCTTAAAAAACGCCCTTTACATGATCTGCGAAGACAGAAACTGTGAATGGACGGACGTTCTCGAATCCGCAGTTTCCTCAATGAATGCCACAGCCAACACCGCCACTGGTGCATCCCCGCATTACATTATCACCGGCCGCCAACCAAACATTGGTCTACCGAAGATCCCCTGCCAAGACATCGTTAACAACAACCCAGGTGCTTACGGTATGCAGATAAACGCTCTGCTCCGACAGGTGCATCAAAGAGTCGCCTTGGCGAACAACGAGGCTGACCACAAAATGGAAGCCAAACTGAACCGCAGCATCTTCAAAGACCCGATACAAGTCGGTGACAAGGTGCTACTCCACCGACCGCAATCCGCAACAGCCCACTTGTCTCACCTGCCTTGGATAGGTGACTTTGAGGTCACCAAAACGAACGGTTTGGTAGTTCAAGTGAAAAACGACAACTGTGAAACGCATTGGGTTCACCGTGGACACGTCCGTCGACTCGTACCACGACCAAATGACCTGCAACACATGCATCGACCACCCCCACCTCCAGCTCTATCCCCACCTCACCAAATTCCCAATCACCCGTCGACACGACCACTCCTATCTCCTTGTCCACCCCGGCAACCTACCCATCACCCGTTGTCACAACTCCCTACACTTTCGTCAGGGGAGCATCTCGTCGCAAATGACTGCAGTTCCGGAGACAATACCCAAAACCCAACGAAACGAACAACACGAGGGCAACTCCCAGCACGCTTCAAAGACTTCGTTATGTGCCAAAAAACAAAATAGATAATACACAACACCAAAACAAAACACGCACGCAAGCAAGCACTAACAACATAGCAACTTCAAATCATGGTAAGATCTGGGGGAGCTGTTACAAGACGAGATCTTGCCTTGATTTGAAAAAACAAAAAGAAAGAAAAGAAGAAAAGAAAAAAGAAACGGAAGTTAACACTTCGAGTTCTCAACTAAAAATGAAAAGTTAGTCGCTCACGCATAGGCTCCGCGCAGAACTTCCGTTTGCGATAAATTAACAAAAAAAAAAAATACATTAATAAATATCCAATCGGAACGCTTCCCGCGGGGCACAAAAATTGCCGTCTGAGCCTACAGAAAACGTATAAATAGACGGACCAAACAATCATCAGTTCAGTTGCGTTCCTACACCACAGACTTGTTCCCTCACACGACCCGTGTTAAAGATTCTTCACCCCGCCTGGCGCCTGTCATCCGATACATCAAACGCTCTCCGCAGCTACCAACGTATCCTAATTCCGAGAAAACCATCCCTTCGCCACGAGACAAGTACAGTACATGAACTTTGTAGCTACTGCCACTGAATTCATTCTTTGACTGTGAATGTATTTCTCCGTTCTACTCTCTGTACTTAATCTATCTATAAAAAATTTTTATAACATCATTACTGTGTTATTGTGAGTATCTATACGTTCTTTGTTTTGCAACCATACGCATTTCTCGCCCACAACTCAGAATATAACATGGACCTTTTCTTTAGTAAGGGAATGAAACCAGAAACAGTCCCTCAGGGACTAGTCTAAAAAGTCAACCCAACAACACAAAGGCTATTAGGGAGGATAAACGATAGAGAATCTAAACTATGGTAAAACACAACAATATATATATATATATATATATAGAAATAAATAATGGATTGTAATCCGACAATATGTAGAGAAAAATTGATAACAGGATAATCCAAGTGGAAGGAGGGATTTATTGAGAAGTCGACACTATAGCGTTTCGGTTCTACTGAACGATCATCAGGACCATGAGGGTGATATTAGCGATGTTAAGTCAACGATGGATGTTTAAAAATGCAAAATACAAAAACTTAGGGGAAAATTTGTTTAACAATTATAATTAACTCCTCGAAATTTTGAGGGCTTTAGATTTAGCAACATGTTTAAAGGATTTGGGGTACTGAAGGTTAAGGAAGGAGTTTTCTATGTGGATGAATTCATCATTTTAGTATTTCGAGGAGCAAATACGTAGAGCTCTGAGGTAAAAAAAAACTATGATGAAACCGCAAATCCTTTATACACGTTTCTAAATCTAAAGCCCTCAAAATCCACCATAAGAATAAACTTCAAACTAATGCCCACTCAATTTCTGATAAAATTAGTTCCCCCCATAGATTGATAACTTTGCCAAACAATCCTTCCTCTCACAGCATAAAAACAACTTAAATAAACTCAATATCAAAACTACTTCTTTACCTTCAAAAACGATCTGCGAATTAGTACACTTTAGCCCTCAACGTAACATATTTTCAGACGCCGGTGTTTATTGTATCCCTTGTAAGGATTGTAAACTTAAATACATCGGTGAAACATCTCGGAACCTTCACGTTCGTTTGAAAGAACACAAAAGAGACATAAGAATTGGTAACTCAAACAATACATTATTCCAACACATTTCTCAATATAATCACAACTTCGACTTCAATTCTGCTAAAAAGCCCATTTACATCCATAATAAAAGTCTAAGACGAATTTTCGAATCCGCTGCTATCTCATTCTTTAATTCCCTAAATACTCGTCCTGGCTTTTATAATATTTCTCCTCACTTGAGCAAATCCATTTTAAGTAGCTGCAATATATTCCATCTTTAGTTAATATTTTTCACATATATCATAATTTCTATGCTTTCTAATTTTCTTTTTGTTTTTCTTTGTTTTTCTTCCTTTTGACTCGAAATCTTTCTCGATAAACAAACGTAACATAAATTCTATACAATATTCCTAATAAGTCAAATGACGTAATTAAAAAAAAACGCTGATTCACTAATTAAACGGCCAACTTTTTCTTATCATGCAAGTTTGTTGAAAGTTATTTCTTGAAACTCTTGTTACCAAGTTATTTGTTGAAATTATTGTTTCATTGTTATTCCTTGTTGCCACTTTTGTTATCTTTCGTACTCCTCCCCAAACAACTGTTATTATTTTGTTTGGTTGTTGCAGTAGGGGTCAAACGTCCGACCAGCTTTGTGCTATTGTTTTATAAAGAAAAAAAACATTTTTTTTTTCCTTCTACACCTCATCTCAAACGCCTAACGCCTTTTTACAAACTCATTCGCGCTCTCTCCTCCTAGTTGCCAAAAAGCAACTATGGAGGAACCAAACTCACAGCAAAACACCCAACAAGACATATTTAATAGTTTGACCTCCCCCCGCTCTTCCTCTGAAAAGCCGGAATGGTCGTCATTACCGGGAACCTCATCTGAATCATCAACCCCGGCCAGCATCATTCCACCGGCTCAAAAAGTGCCGTCAATGCCAGTCTCCTGGTCGGCGCAAACCAACAATAAGTCGCCGCAGGATTACAAAAAGGATAGGGCTGAAAAATAAATCCAGTATTTCCACGGAAATCGGATTTTACCAATACAAGAATTAGTAGAGGCAGTATAGCCAAAGACCCTGTCCTTGATTGTTACAGACATAAGAACCAGGAGATTGGCTGGCCTTAAAAAAATACCAGCTAGATACTTCTGCACACGCATCTTTGCTACCTGGGATGTCCTGCTGCCGTCACAAGAATTAGCGACAACGCTGGCCGGGAACAGCAGTATCACCTCTAAATACTATGGACAACAGCCAGAGTACATGGGTAAAAGACGAATAAAGGTCACCGTGTGCAACGTACCCATTCAATTAAGTGGGGAAGCGTTGGCGGCGTTCCTCAGTGACTTTGGGGACGTCGAGGATTCTTCAACAATTAAGTCATCAAGTGGCACGCACACGGTGACTACTCTTTTACCGTGTGTCTGAACAGAGGGGTTTCAAGCAATACCCTACACACTCGATTACAAGGACCAAGTGATGAGGGCAGGAGGCCACAATGCTGGCATTGTAAGCAGCTGGGCCACTTTTCTAGATCCTGCCTTCAAAAAACCACCAATAATAAGAACACAACAGTAATAGCATCTTCAGCATCAACAATACTAACAACGACAACAACAACAATGAAAAACACAACGCCAACTTCAAACGCTACTATTCCAGCTACTACTCCAGCAACAACAAATACACAAAGTACAGAAACTGGGGACCACCCCATCAACAAGGACGAGGAGGGGTAGACCCAGGTAACACGGGACAAGAAAAAATCCCTTACAAAAGCCCCCAAATCACCTGAAAATCAATCCCCCGATAAAACGAGTTCAGAAGAGGAAAAAGAAAAAAGAAATTCTAATACAAAAATAAAGAAAAAATAGAAGTTTCTACTACAAAAATAGAGAAAAGAAAAAAGAAAAAACAAATGTACCGAAAGTATTGCATGAGGAAATAGATACATCAACAAATCTAAAGAGGAGGAGTAGGAACAGCGGAGATTCTATAACAGAAGGAGAGGGGAAGAAAAAACAGTGTAAAAACAAAAACATCCCACCAAAGACAATTCCATAACCGCCACAAAAACAGCAACCCCAGCGCCCTGCGCAAATTATACCAATATCACTCTCACATGCAATACCATCTCATTCCTCTGAAACCCTCCAAACCCCGTCAACTCAACGCTGTCCCCCTTCTCACCTCTCTCATCCCCCAAACTGTTCTCCAGGTCTCTTTCTGAGACAAGACACCATCGACCCACATCGATTATTAAATTAAAAATCACTTATGCTATTAATATCACTAAAATCTGTCAACAATAAAATGATATCAAATCCGTATTTGTTTAGGTGTGCACCCATGGTGACTACCTTTGTTTGTCTAGCTAGCAACCGAACTTTGGCAATTTATGGAGGGAGCTTGTCGGGCGGACATGAGGCTGGTGGAAATGGAGCACCCCTCGCTGAAAAAAATTTTAACACCCTGTGCGAGCAGGGTCCCGATCTACGTTTACCCGAGCTTCTATAGGTGCTTAAAACTGAGGTATCCCCTAGACGTCGGAGGAATTTCCAGGGACGGCCGAATTACTAATGAACCCGGTATTGGGTCACTGCGTCAAGCCGTCGGCATCCTCACCCTGGAGGATTTCCGGACCGTAGTCGACATTGAGTAAGGTAAGTGGGTCTGATGACTTTAAACCTTGCCACTTTGAATGTGAGGGGACTGGGGGATTCAAGCAAATGTGCGCGCTTGCTGAACTCAAGAATCTCAGAAGGTTATCGCTGCAGTGCAGGAGACTCACTTCATTTGCGCTGCGAACTGTCGGGTGCTGGAGAACGACTTTCACGTTTTCTCAGCATACGGCAGCCGCACCAGCGTTGGGGTCTCTTTGCTAGTTGGACGCAGCCTTGATGCTGATGTTAACGATGTTTTTGCAGGTGACGGAGGCCGACTGGTTGAGGCCGATGTTGCCGTTAAAAGTTTCCAGTTCCGGCTGGTTGTGGTTTATGCGCCCAATATTGCTGCGGAGAGGGTTTCCTATTTTTATCGGTTTGTGCCGTTCCTGGGCGATTCGAAGTGGCTAGTCTTAATGCATGATTGGAATGCGATCCCTCATCTCAAGATAAATAAGGTCGGGTGGAGAGCGAGTGGGTTGGGAAGGTGTGAAAGCAGCCTTGTCGGCTTTGTGGCTCGCCACGACTTGGTCGACAGGTTTCGTCTGGATGACCCAGGGAAGGAGATGTGGACGTGGCTAGATAGCTCACCCTCTGCCAAGTAGGTTCCTACTTGGACAGAGTGTTAGTTAGAAGAGCTGATAGCGATTTCGTTAATTGTCCCACGTTCCACTTGATAACGTGGACTGACCATAAACTTGTTAAGGTCAGCCTGCGGTTGGCTAATAGGCCTAGCCTGGCGGGCTCCTGGAAGTTCAATACCTCCTTACTGGAGATACGGGATTTCCGGGACCGGCTGGAATCCCTAATTAAGTGGGCGTTAGTGGGGGCGGTTACCGGAAATAGGTGGTGGGTTTCTCTTAAACATAGGATTAGAGATTTCGCCACCAAGTACAGTCGATAGCTCAACTTAGATAAGACCAGGGAGGCGAAATCTATAGAAGATAGACTTTCCCGGGCGGTGGCTCGGGGGGACTCCCTAACTGTAGAACTAGCAAGGAGGGACCTTGAGCGTGAGACTAGTGAGCGCTACAAGAGATTCGTAGTTAGATCTAGGTTAAAAAGAGTTCTCAACAAAGCTGTGAAATCCAACGCGTCTGCGCGTGAGGAAGAATTGCGAAGATTTCTTGATTGGTATATCGATTCTGTCAAGTCTCTGGATGGGTGCGTGCTGAGAACGAATCGCGACATACGTGGTGCCTTCCGGGCGCACTTTCCTGATCGCTTTGCCCGCTGTCCTGATCTCTCGCTTCAAGAGTTTCGCAGCTATCTTGCCGACTTTCCCCGCCTTGGTTAGCTGCGAGGGTGTGATTACTGAATGCGAAGTCCGTGATGCGTTGAAGTAGGTCGGCCTCAACAAGTCGCCTGGACTAGATGGTTTACCCTACGAAGTTTACTTGAGGCTACCGCACATGTTTGTGCCTATTCTGACGGATATGTTCCACCATATGTTCGCCCAGGGAGTCATCCCTGGTAGCGTTAACAAGAGCGTGATCACATTGCTGAAGAAAGGTGACAGGCATGTTTGGGAGGGATTAGATGACTACAGGCACATAACTCTGCTTAACACAGAGTTAAAGATTTTGGCCAGGGTCTTAGCGAATCGTTAACAGGTTGTTGTGAGCAATCTGATCGGCCCCGAGCAAACCTTCGCTGTGAAGGGAAGATCGATCCAAGACAATCTGCACTTGATTCGTGAGGTCCTAGAAGGGATAAAAGACTGCACGGAAGCCGTGCTGATCAGTTTAGATCAGTCCAAGGCCTTCGATAGGGTTGACCATCGGTTTTTGTGGACTGTTTTGGAAACTGCCGGATTCCAACTGGAATTCCGCGAACGGATTGGAGTGATGTACCATAACCCTCAGGCAGTGGTGCAGGTGAACGGAAGACGTTCGGGGGCGTTTGCGATCGAGCTTTCGGTCCGGCTGGGCTGCCCCCTGTCACCTCTTCTCTATGTCCTCGCTTTGGAGCCCCTGCTTCGTAGGCTTAGGGATGAGGGGGCAAATTCGGCCCTGCACGGTGTCCCTTTTGCTGGCCCTCTTACGGCAAGGGTTTCCGCGTTCGCTGATGATATCACAGTTTTCGTATCCCGCCGCCAGGATAGAGAGACTGTGAAGAAGGCCAATGGTGAGTACAAGCAGATTGCAGGAGCCAAGGTTAACTTTGACAAAAGCGAAGATTTGTGGCTCGGTGCTTGGAAGGGTTGCGATACCCTTCCAAGGCCCTTCCGCTGGAGTGACGGACCCGTCCGCATCCTCGGGGTGTGGTTCGGGCCCGACCTTCAACTGAAGCGAAATTGGTCGGAAGTACAAGTTAAGGTGAATACTCAGGTGGGAACCTTGCTTTTAAGGAGGTTGTTCTTAGAGGGCAGGGCAGAGGCATGCGCTGGGTACGTCTTCTCCTTGATCCTTTACCGATTGGCTGTACTTCCTCTGCCTAAAGCACATCGACTGGCGCTTCAACGATCCCTCTCCAGATTGCTTTGGGGAGGCCAAAGGCCGATGGTCCATGAACAGGTCTGCATCCAACGTACGCACAACGGGGGTCTGGGTATGCCTTATCTAGAAAACCACTGGCTCGCTGAAAGACTCGCATACTTGGGCCGATCCTTGACGGGGGACGCGGTGTGGAGACGAAATGAGAGTCGGACTTTTCCTCGCCTCAAGTCAGACCCAAAGGCTGAAGGTAGACGTAAGCCGATGGGCGAAACAGCGTTTGTTCACAAGTGCTGATCGGCCCTTCGTAACCTTCCTGGGCCCAGTGACCTTTCACGGCCTCAAAAAGAGCTATATCGGGAGCAAGTGGTGGGTTCCGCTTCAGACACTCTTAGCGAGCGGCATGGCTGGACGGCAGAGGAGATCCGCTCCCAGTGGAATTGGGCGCCGAGATCGAGCTTCTTGAACAACTCCGAGTTCTTGCTCACCTGGCGACTTGCACGGAACGCGTTGCCCCTTCGCGGCTTGAACTTCAAAGCGGACCTGGCAGAAATTCTCGATTGTGCTCGCTGCGGCAGTGGTTTAGAAGAAACGGCTGAGCACGCCTTCTACTACTGCGAGCGAGTTCGCCCGTTCTGGGATCACGTCGGGGAGTGGACGGCTCGCATCGAACCCAAGCTGCTCGTGCTGCTCGACGTTGGTTAAGTTGTAGACAACGTTTTACCTCTGTTTCAGAGTGAGAAGCATGTGGTGTTTCTCGCGATCCTAGCTTTAACTCGAATGGTGATTTGGACGACGCGAAAGAAGGGATTGTATAACGATGCAGACTTTTCTCATCGTTATCTGGTTTTGTATTTTAGGCATCAGCTTTGGGTCAAAATCAGATGCGATAGAAAACGCTTGGATCGTATAACATTCGACAAAAGGTGGGTGAATGCAGCGAGTCTGATCGTACGAAAGGGGGCAATGTTGGAGTCATCCTTCCCTCCTCTTCCTGCCCATGGCGTCTACAGTACGGGTCCTTCGGGATCAGGGGCGGAGATGGGACTAGTGCTACTCGTGCCCGGCACGACCAATAACTCGGTCAATGTTATTCAAAATGAATTAAAAATCATCCATTAATTTCAAGCAAACATACTTAGTCTGATCTCAATTAAATTACGTATCTATTCAAGTTTCGATAACTAAGTAGCCAAAAGTTCATAAATATATCTGGGAATAATACAACGATGCTGTTTTGAACGGATAGTCTTTGTCCGGCCACCGTCAGATCCATTGAACATCCCATAAAATCGGCTATAATGTTGAACACGCGTAATCCGTGCCAAGCACAAGACCCTTATAATAAGAGTAATGTTAGAGAAATCCGCTTTTGGCTGTAGCCAATAGCAAAAACAACTCAAAATACCGTGCTCAAAAAATTAGCACAATGTGACTGCTGACAGCTGTCTTGGGAAGAGGGAGAGGGACCGAGAGAGAGAGAGAGAAAGAGAGAGGGTGGATAGCAGATTATAGCCGTCGCCGACGTCATCATCATCGCTATGGTAAATGTTGGTTAAACGGCGTGTTTTAATTCGTTTTTTCACTAACAGATCTCTATTTTTTTAATGAATGTTGCATATATTACATTCTGTAACTAAAATTTGTTTATTTGAATACATTTTCAGCAAATAATCTTTGTCATCAATTTCTTTATTCTAATAAACGTATTTTTCTCGTCATAGTAATGAACATCTCTTTTCTTCTATACTTTTGAAAGGAAAAAAATTATCTTATCTACTGTATTAACAAGACTACAAATTATATAGTATCTTGACTGTTTACAAAAAAAAACACCATGCAAGGTACGTTAGTCAATCTGTGCTATACAATGGAGAATCACGCAATAGCAACTATGATGACTTACTTTGGGACCACGGACCACGGGTTGGGAACTCAAGTTGATAGAGGGGGGCACGAGTAGCAAAAATAGGCTCGAGTCGCCACTGTTCGGGACCCCATGCCGAGTAAGTAGGCAAAGGTGTTTTTCCCGCCTTGAAACCTAGTTAGCAGTATGTTGTGTGTCATTGTCCCCGTCATCTAGTTGTTAGTCTCCAAGATCTTCCCTCTCCCTATTGTTTTTATACCTCAAGCCTTACTCCAGCCTGCTTTTGTTGAAGATCTTGGAATTTCATGTGTATAAAAATCATATAATCTGCTATTAACTGCCCATACCGCACCCAACCCTGACTTTTATTTTGACCCATTAGAGTAGGAACCCTCTCCCACTTAGGGTATGTCCGGCTTGTTTTCCTTGTTTTCGGGCACCGGAAAACAGTCCATTTTGTCGACGGGGAGATGGGAGGGTAGCCAAACGGGGGATTTTTTCCTTTTCTTCGTTTTTGTATTTCAGGGCTTTTCTTCCATCCCCATCATATAACATCTTTTGTAAATAAATCATCAATAATAAATAAAATCATACATTATATTCGAGGTTTTAAGTAGGTCTTTTCACAGAGCAAATATGGTATTTTGGTGCTTGCAGCGCGAATGGTGATGTATGATTGTCTATATATTGTACTGTTGATTGGGTCGGCGAATGTGGTTAGCTAGGTTCCCTTAGTATATATAGAAACAGCATGACCGCCGCTCCCTTCCCCTCTCCCTCAAAACTTCAAGGCCTTGTGCCTTCCTTATTGTAAAAATAAGGGAATAAAGCCAACTTTTTCTTGCTATACAAATTTTCACCAAGGTTTTTGTATTTTGCATTTTTAAACATCCATCGTTGATTTAATATCGCTAATATCACCCCTCATGGTTCCTGATGATGGTTCAGTAGAACAGAAACGCTATAGTATCGACTTCTCAATAAATCTCTCCTTCCACTTGGATTACATTGTCATCAATTTTTCTTTATATATATATATATATAGAGAGAGAGAGAGAGAAATTGATAATAAGGTAATAACATGCAATGATGATGTTTTGTTCCTTAGCTATAGTCACCTATACATACAGAAATAAAATAATATAACGAAAAATTAAGATACGCCTACGAATTTACTTTCGGTTTTACAACGCGTTGCGTTTGTAGCTTAACTTAAACTCATACAAACACACATTAATATGCAACTATAACACGCATACGCACACACCCACACGCACTCACACACTTACAACCACACGTAAAGAATCATACAAAATCTCAACGTTTTTTTTAATGCATTTTTTCGATTTTCGATTCATTTCATTTTCTTAATTGCCTGATGATAGTTGTTTTGTAAAAAAAACTACATGAAACACAGGGATCGCAGTCTAGATTCCATGAATTAAATATATATATATATATATATATATATATATAACGATTTTTTTTTGTTGGTCCAAAGCGAGACGGTGATGTTAATAGATTTTCTGCATTTGATGCTTCTCTCTTTCTCTTTTTCTCTTTTTCCTTTTCTTTTCTTTTATCTTTTCCAAGGGTATGTTCTGTGTTTTTTTTGGGTGAACTTTTTTCTTAATTAGCCTTTGATGCTTGATTTGCCATAAAGTTTATTGGCTGTTTCCCTCAGAGACATTGTGTGTATATGTGCGTGTATGAGTGCATGTGTGTTAGTAGAGTTCTTCTCTGTAAGTGTATAATTCAATTCTGTTGATTGTTATTGAGTTTTGAATTTTTACTGCCTTTCATTTTTTCTAATCGTGTGTTTGTGTGTATGCGTGTGTGTGTGTCTTTTTATATTGTTCATATGCCTTAGAATTTTAAGTAGTTTTCTCTGGGTTATTGTGTGAGTGCGTAAAATTTTGAATTCAACTGACAATTACTTTTACTTTTTTTCCTCTGTGTGTGTGTGTGTGTGTGTGTGTGTGTGTGTAATGTAAGTTCTATTTAATATAGGCTTAAATTTTCCTATGAAGTTTTTTTCTTTTATTCAAAGTAATATGTAGTCGTCAGTTTGATATATAGACATTGTTTTGAACGCTCCATTGCTACATTCGTATAGATGTTTAGATACATTTAATTTCTATTTTCTGATAATCTAATTGTGCTTTTGTGTAGTGATATTCTGGTATTAAGAGCTTGCGTCAATCCAGTGTATACTTCTTTACATTTTTACATTGGATTATATAGACTTCGTTTTTTGAATTGCAGCTTAAATTTCTATTCATTATGAATTTTGTTTTGGGATTTTCGAATGTATACGATTTTCCTTCTATAATCATGTTACACACTCGTCATCTTATATTCTTATATTTTGTGACTCCACGCGTTTTATGTTCCCCGAAGATAGAAGAGGTGAATATTTTTTAAAAGATTTTTGGGTTGTCTCTGGCTTTTGATAACATTTGTTGTATCTAGTATTTCTTTAATTTTTTCCAAGTTTTTAAATTCTTCAAGATTCTTTATTTCTGTGAATAGTTTAGAGTTGTTCTTATTGTAGGTTGCGACGTATGGTTAGGGTTTTTCGTTGAAAATTGAAATTAAATGTATCAAAACACCAATACGAATGTAGCAATGGACTGTTCAAAACGATGGCTATATACTAAACTGACGACTACTCATTGCTTCAAATAAAAGAAAAAACTCAGTAGAAAAATTTTATTCGCGAGTAATAGATCTCCTACCTAATCTGTACTGTTAGGATTTTTCACATCATAGGTAGACAAACTATCGGTCTATAATTGCTAGGGAATGTTCGAAGGGAGTGTTGGATCACTGTATTTTTCCCCTTGGTCATTCATTCGCGTATTTTTGCTTCTTCTTGGTATCTACTCAGTTCAAGAGCCAGTCTGTCATGGATAGACGTGAATTTTTTAAACCAAAATCCATGTATGCCATCATGGCCTGGCGTTATCCAATTCTGTACTTTCTTGAATGTTGCTCTGAGCAATTCTAGTTGTATTTTTGCCTCAGGGCATTCTACTAGTCTTTGTAATTCTTTTTCTATGTTACATATCCACTCGGTCTTTATGATAGATTCTTTGTGTTCCCATATTTGACATCAAATTGTTTTGCTTCCTTTGCATCTCGTTACTACTTTGTCCTCGTGCATTCTTCACCGACTTGTTAGCATTTTTTTTTTTTTGTTATTTTGGAATGTCCAGTGTTATTTCTTTTGCTTGGTCCTGTCTCGATATCTTTTGAGTGTTTCTTTTTTCGCTAATATCTTTGGATTTATTTCCTCAAGTCACATTGTCAACCTTCTCATCTATTTTGTTTTGGTCTTATCATACCAGCATATCCCTTTGTGTTTTCTCTTCCTTGGCACTTTCGCTTGTTGTCGCACTTTCTTTACCTGTCCTTCCAGTTTAATTTCCCATCCAGGTTTTGCGTTTCTTTTCGGATTCCTTTGGGGAACATTGATTCTATCACAAATTTCGTTCGCGCGTAAATTATCTCGTTTAGTTCAGTTACGTTGCCCATGGGGATATGTGGTAATAATTTGTTTACCTTTTCGGTTTCTAACTTGGGTTTTTTCTAGATTTGGTTCCTGAGGGAAAGGAAAGTAGTTTTTTATTCAATCATAATTTTCTTGATTAATTCTACTTTTATTTTTACTACTTATGTTAACATTTGTTTTGTGGTGCTCGGGTCTGCGACCTTTCGTTCATCAGAATTCAGCTTTGAATTTTAGAGACGAAACAATCAATCATATAATAAGTGAATGTAGCAAATTAGCGCAAAAAGAGTATAAGACAAGACACGACTGAGTGGGAAAGGTGATCCACACGGAATTGTGCAAGAAGTTTAAGTTTGACAATACGAACAAGTGGTATATACACAACCCGGAATTTGTCCCGGAAAATGAGACGCACAAACTTTCTGGGATTTTGACATACAAACGGATCATCTAATCTCGGCCAGACGACCAGACCTTGTGATAGTCAACAAAAAAGTTGACTTTGCCGTTTCGGCAGACCACAGAATAAAACTGAAAGAAAGTGAAAAGAGAGATGAGTACAAAGACCTTACTAGAGATTTAAAAAAAACAATGGAACATAAAGGTAATTGTGATACCAAATGTAATTGGTTCACTTGGAACGATCCCCAAATGTTGCAAAAGGGACTGGAGGGCTTGGAAATAAGAGGACGAGTGGAGATCATCAAGATCACAGTATTATTAAGCTCAGACAGAATACTGAGAAGACTCCTGGAGACTTGAGGAGACTTGCTGTCACTCAATCACCAATAAGAAACCATCAGCTAACGCTAGTGTGAAAAACTCTCAAGAGTAAAATAATAATACTGAAATGACAATACCTGATTCTTATTTCTAATGCTAATTAAAGTTAATGGTTAACGAAATTCTTTTTAGGGTTTTTTTATGTACAGTGTAAATGCTTTACTTTAAAAACGAAAAATGGCCTTCGCTTGTGTTTGTCGGAATCTTTTCGAAATTTCTCGAGTTGTGGGGATGAATAGATTAAACAGGTCGACTTTGTGTGGCCACACCGACGCGATGTATATATTCAATGTCATTAACAGATACCCGAAAGAATATGCACGATCAGTGTTTCATAAAAATTCGATTTGATTTCTGAAATGACGGTGCGTAACTCTAATCCTGGATGTTAATTGGAGTTAATGGTAAGCAAAATAGCTTTTTATTCCCAATTTTTTTTTTTTGTACAGACTAAATACTTTACTTTTTAAAAATGGCGTTCACAAAAAACATTAAAATATTAACATTAAAAAATCTTCTGGAATATTCCAGAAATTTTTAATTGGGTTTAATACCGTGTGAGAGAATCTTTACAATCTGTGTTCCATAAAAATGCTATTTGATTACTAAAATGAGAGTGCTTAACTAAAACTAAGTTAAAACTTAGGAAATTAAAAAACGTAGGTAACTTCAAATATTTCCTTTAATTTTTTTCTGACCCACTGAAGTATCCTCTATCTTAGACAAGTTCCAGGTCACATCTGTGTCAGGAATGCAAACAATAATCAACTTCTTTGTCTGGTGTAGCCACAGTATACAACCCATTAAAAATGATAAATATAAAACAACGTGGGACAGAGATGACAGTTCTGAGTGTCATAATCGGCAGGTTCTCTTTTGATAGACAATGTGGAGAACCTATTCGGCGTCTTGTAAATGTTGGCTGTTCTGATTTCTGGTATACACACAATGCATCTAAGAAGCACTAAAGGAGAAATGGATTAGAGCAAACAACAAAGATGTAATCTGATGTTATTTTAAAAGAAATCATCCTCAAAGAGGGTATAGGAATCTGAACATAGATACAAAATATAGTTGGGAAATGAGACCAGAAGGACAAATAAAAAAAACTGTGACAAGCAAAACTCCTAAGGAGATGGTAAAATACACAGAGGCCCAATGGAATGAAAGGACTCTAAAAAGACAACTGCAGACAAGTCTGACAACCCAGGTTGAAAAATAAATCATAAGATATTGGAGAAATAATGGAGGCTCAAAAGGTACTGGTACAGGGTCGATCAATTCAAGTAAAACAAGTCCTTTCAAAATAACAAAAGAAAATTCTACCGGCAAGTTGGTTAAGAATACACAAGAACAAATCAACAAGCGGATGCAAAAGAAACAAGACATCGTTGGAATAAACTATGGAAAAGGAAATAATTGAAATGCTAAATGGATAGATAACATAAAGAAATAGAATTAGAAGAACTTTAAGAGGGTCCCGAGGTGAACATTCATCTGGAATCACTGAGCAACGTTCAAGAAAATATTAAATAAGAAAACGCCAGGCCATGATGGCATATATGGATTCTGGTTTTAAAAATACCGTCCATCCACGACTGACTGGTCCAGCAACTCAGTAAATGCTTACAAGAAGCAAGTATAGCCGAATGAATGATGAAGGGAAATTACCCTGTTCCTGAAGGACCCCCAAAAAGGGACCATCCCTGCAAAAAGAAATCGATTACCTGTTTACCTATGATGTGGAAAATCCTGACTGCGTAGATAAGAGAAGAAATCAATTACTCGCTTTGCATGCCACAGACTAATTTCGGAAGAACAGAAAGAAAGCTGCAAGGAAACAAGAGGAAGGAATGACCAGAAATCCTCATAAACGCTAAAACCAGATGGAAAAGTAGCTATGAAATGGAGTGACCTCAAAAAGTCCTCTGATGTAGAGTGTCTGAAAATATACAAAATATCCGACTAAGTCATAAACTTTATCACGAATGCCATGAAAAAATAAAGAGTGATACTGACCGCTGGAGGACAAATCCTTGCAGAGGTAAACATCCAAGGAAACATCATTCAGGAAGACAACTGCTATTCGTTAGAGCAATAATACCACTCAACTACATATTTAGGAAAGACACAGAAGGCTACAAATTTACGAAATCACAAAGAAAGATTAATCACCTTATGTATATAGATGACATAAAGGTATGTGCAAAAAAATGAAAAAGAACTGGAGATCCTGATGGAATTTGGTATTGAAAAATGTGCAATGCTGATAATAAAAAGTGGGAAAAGAAAAGCAATGGAAGGAATTAAACTATCAAATCAGGAAAGCATCAAAACGCTTGGACAGAAGAAAAATGATTTGTACTTGGGAATATTGAAAACAGATACTATCAAATAAGCGGAAAAAAGGGGAAAAAATAAGAAAAGAGAAGTTCAAAAGAACGAGAAAGCTTTTCAAAACCAAGCTCTGCAGCAGAAATATCATCAAAGGGCTAAACACCTGGTTAGTTCTCCTTGTAAAATACTCGGGACGATTTTTAAAAATGTGTTAAGAAAAGAAAGAAAAGGAAGAGGATTCGCCAGCATTAAGGGTTACGTGGCTGGATGAATACTAGAACTCAAGGAATATATTAAAAAGAGCAAAGAAAGACTAATTACAGCAGCCAGTACTAGCAGTGACAACACAAGGACAAACAGAACTACAAAAACTAGGAAACTGAGATGAGAAGAAAAACAACTGTATTTCATATTTCAAACTGGCGAAATTTCATACGAGAAGACATTGGCATGGATACGAAAGGAAAACTTTAAGAGAGAAACAAAATCTCTTTTAATAGCAGCACAAAACAACGCCATAAGGGCCAATTATATCAAAGCGAAGATTGATAATACGCAACAAAATAGTAAGTGAATGTTATATGGTGACAAAGACGAAACGATTACACACACAATAAGTGAATATTGCAAACTAGCGCAAAAGAAGTACAAGACAAAGCATAACTGTGTGGGAAAGGTAATACACAGGGAATTGTGCAAAAAATTAAAATCTAACCATGCTACCAAACGGTATAATCACAAACCAGAATCTGGCGAAATAGAATGAGACGCATAAAAATTCTTTGGGAAGTTGAGATACACACGGATAACCTAATCCCGACCAAACGACCAAAGTATTTAACAAAAATAGGTGAACTTGCTGTCAAATGGATTTTGCCATTCCAGCAAACAGACTGCAAAAAGATTTACAAATTCTTGGATCTTGCCAGATGATTAAACAAGCTGAGTAATATGAGAGTGAACATGATGCCAATTGTACTTGGTACATTGGAATGGTCTCCAAGGTTTTTGTGAAGGTATTGGAAGAATTGTAAATCAATGGAATAATCGAGACTATACAAATTACAGCAATGCTAAGATCGGTCAGAATAATGAGAAAAGTCCAAGAGATCTGAGGAAACTTGCTGCTACTCAAACTCCAACAAAATCCCACCAGCTGATGCTAATGTAAAAACCTCGAAAGGAGTGAAATAATAACTTCTTTCTCTTTTCTAGTTATTACAGCTTTTCTATGACTTTAAAGTGTTTTTATATTATTTTATTTCACACCTCCTTAATAACAATATTTTTTCTTTGGTTCTTTTTCTTTGGTTCTTTTTCTTTGGTGTTTTCTTTCCTTTTTTCTTTGATTTATTTTCTTTCTTTTGTTTTGCCTCCTCTACCCGGAGTCACCTCAGGTGGCTCTATCTTTTTTCTTGTGGAGGATGAGTTGGCCGTTTAGTTCTCTCACGGTTTGGTCCGAAACAAAACCCCGAGAGTCGTTCCACAATTTACAACACAAAGAAATGAATAACGCAGACAAAAGAAAATTCACAACATGATAACATAAAACAGATAATTTCATGACAAAGAAAAAACAATACATGGTTGCAAAATCTTTGGATATTGTTTGTTAGGTATTCGAGTGTTTGTGGGTGTGTTTAATACAAATGTAAGTCAAATGTAAGTGTGTGTTGTTCGAACATGTCTGTGTGAAAGTGCGATGAAAAACTAAAAAGTACAGAGAAGTGACGTATTCGTCTGCTCGCTACCTAAGCATATGTGTATTGTCACGTGGTCTACCACTGAGAGGAGAGAAATAAGGAATGCCCCCTACCCCTCCGTGTTTGAATTAGCAGGCTGCCAAAGAATGACCGTTAAGAGAGGAATAGGAAAAAAAGGAAGAAAGACATTTATATTCATGTATTATCCGCTGATAATATAGCCGACACGTTGAATATGTGTGTCTGCGTGTGTATTAAAAAGATTCTTATATTTTAATGTCCCCGCGTGTTGAAGTTTATTCATTGTGTTGTTTACTGTCAAGTTGTCTGTTTCATGTTTGTTTTCAGCTTCTTTCGCCTCATGTTATTCTCGCCTAAATTGTCCTATTCTTTCTTTTAAAAATATTATACGGGAAACCGGAGTTGGCGACTGCTATAGTTAATATTATTATATCAAAACCTAGAGGCACATATCTTCCATTATTCTAGGGGTATGAAGAGCTAGTAGCCTGGTGGGTGTGTGTGTAATGTGAAATTTAGAAATCCCTAGCCAGCGGCGGTCAGTCTAGCCCCAAATTAACCCTCACATAATATGCCAGTTCCTATATGCCCGAGAAAGGACTCTGAACAAGGACTTATTCTACGAGGGATCAAGTGCCAGACCGCCTCGTCTTCACACGTGCGAAAAATAAATTCCCGTCTTGGGATTTTAATAATTTTGCCGTCACAGTATCCTTATGATGAGATGATTTTGAGGTCCACGTGAAGTTTAGAGTCTCGAAGTGTGGCAAATATATCAATTTAATTATGGCAAGGAATGTATTTTTGCAAGCTCCTATTTAAAGGCTGCATGTCTGAAATAAGATGTGGTAAAATGGCTTGAGCTATGTGTCGCTCGCGAGGAAGAACTGAGAATGAGAGTGAAATCTGTTACTAGCTGGAGGAGCAAAGAATGAGTGAGTGTTTAGCTAAGAGTAAGAGTAAGAAAGCTTTCGAAGGCGCAGACTATATAGGTAACCATGTCACGTGAGCAGCTCCAAACACAAGCTTTATTTTTGCGCGGGAAAAATCAATATGCGCGTATGTAGTTGAAAGCATACGGCACACGACTGCTCTGCCCAATCAGGTTCCCGAAACTATTTAATTTACTGACGCCTCCCTACTTTTGTTTCAGGAAGAAGTAAATCTTTGATCCTATTTTTCTAGAATTTTTCTGCTCCACATGGTCCTCGCTGATATGTTTTAAAAATATAGGAGTGTAAATCCAATACTCTTTCTTTAGCAATTCACACGCATAAAACGCAATGTATATCCATATATTGTTGTCTATGCAACACTTTCCCACGTCCCCAGATGAGTCTGCTTCATAGAGATTATGTTATGGACATTTCTGGTGACGTAGAAATATGTTAAACATGATAGAAATGTTTACAAACAAAAGTTTTAAAAGTGACACCACCACCCTTTAAAAAACATGCAGCATGCAATTTTCTTTCTCCGAAACCAACAAACACAATGTAGTGGTTATGTGAGTTCGCCCCTGATATAAAGTTCATTCCTGAAAAAGAAACAATCATTTCTCTTATCTGCTTTCTTTTCTTCCACCCGTCGTATATTTCCTTCAGCATTGGACGTAGTCAAGAAGTTACGTGTAAAATAAATCGCTAACATGAAACTTCTATCAGTGAAAAAGAATAAGTTCTTTGAAAAAATCTTTTCTTGTTTGTAAAAATTCTTTCTTAAAGATATGTAAATTCACACTAAAAACTTGCAATCAGTATCATGAAACCTTTAAAAGTATATTTCAACTTAAACTACATTCCTTCTGCAATTCTCTTTGTTGCTGAGTATCACAGAATTCTTCAAATAATAATACAAAACCACTGAACTCTATGACTTCATCTTTCAAATATTCTACATAGAATTTAATTGTGATTCTAAAATTTTTATTAAAATCTTCATTGTTCCCATTTAAATACGTTTCTCCTTAAATTTAGATTCAATAAAGATACCATTAGTGATCTCAAAAAAATAATTAAAACACACTTCTGGCCATTTTTTAAAAAAATAAAATAAAATAAAACGTGTTCAATTATCTTATTGTAAAATGAGGTAGGAGGCGATGTACCCAAAGTAGTGTGATTTTAGAAAGTTTATTTTAGATGAAAATATTTGCAATACAACTTAGCGTTTCAATGTTTTACTTTTGGAATAGCAACTCAAACTGGATTGTTTACACCCAAAATAATGACGTCAAAATACAAAATTGCCTAAAAGACTCGTTAAATTGTGATTATATTTGTAGATAAATGCACTTTTAAAGTTAGATATGTTTAAATATATCTATATATCAAAAGTTAGTTTGATTTGTTATAATTATTTTCATTTTTTGGGCCAAGTCGAGATTCTTACCAATGGTAATAATGTGATGGGTGGTCTGAGGCTCTCTATTGACGAAGGTTAAAAAGAATATCCCGTATGAGTGATAGCAAGTTGAAATATAGTGGTGTAGTGCACATTAGTGATGATAGCAGCAGCATCATCATCATCATCATCATCAGCAGCAGCAGCAGCAGTCCTTTATATCCACATGTGATGAAACACCCGAGAGTCTTGATATTCTTTGCCGCTGTTAAACGCTATTCAACACAATTCGTGATACAGAAAGTCTTCACATGTTACGGGTACGTTTGCTATGAATTTAACTAAAACACAATTTCTTTATAAGCAGGTAACTATATTCTAGTTCTCTCAAAAACACTTTTACAAGCACATTTTCACATTTTTGTATCCTCTTTTCTCTTTTGTTCACACGACAATTAAATTTGTCTTGTTAAACATGAATTGTCTCTTTATCTCCTTATCGAATCTCTTCATTTTCTTTTCTTACACTAATATACAACTTCAATTCCCTACAAAATTGTAGTATTAACCTCAATAACGCCACAACTATTCTATCCAACACAAAAGAATATCAAGATAATGATGATAATGAACGCGTGTTGGTTCTTCTGTTCTATCCTATACACGATCATAGAACTCGTATAGCCCCACTCGGTTTAATTGTTAAAGAGGACACTAGAGCCTTGCATATTAATGCCTTGCAAAATTCACGCGCTGTCCGAATTACAGATAGGGTTGCTGATTAGCTGATTTAAGCTAACAGGTTGGTTCAGAAATTTGTGTTTCTTATTTCATCCATTTCAACTCGTAAAAGTTAATCAAGGGAGCCAAATTTTTGAAAATTGGAGAAAATATGTATTTTGCATTTTATCTATCGGCCGCTATGTAACTAGCAGTTTTGTACAGTAGCCAGATAAGTAAGTAAAAATGCAGAAATACAGCCAGTCACTCTATATTTATTACAAGGAGGTAGAGTATGAATTTTTTGTTATTTTTACTTGGCTTTCTTTTTAATTTAATACCCAGGAAGTATGGAACATAAATATTTCATACTTTATAAGAACAATGCAATTACAAAAATACTTTATTAACATATTTTTCTTTTTTATTATTCGAGTAAGCTTGTACAAAATAAAACATTTCAGCCTCATCTCATTTTGATTCTGATACAATCAAGTTAGAGTCTATATACGTTAGAATAGCTGTCAAGACACGGCCACATACTTTTCTTTACTAGTGACAATTAATTCCAAATTTCAAAATAACTTTAAGTCTGACAACATCTTTCTTTTCAAGTGATATTACACCCTACTATGTATTATAGTCCAGTGTTATATTTTGACCCTCGCCCCGGCCCAAAAATGCTATTCCATGGTGATACACCGGAAGGAAGTGACACGTTCCAATGGCCAGTAATCGAAAGAGATCGCGTGGGCGGATTAAGGCTTATGATATGGGACAAGGTGAAGGTCCCATTGTGCCACTACAGTGATGCACCGGGAGAGAGTAACCTCTGAACAGCATGACAGTTATTTCCGCTTGATGACGATTAAACATCCGATTTCAAAGATCCAGTGGGCGATCGTGTGGGCGTTGAATTATTATTTAACTCAGTTGAATTCGGGTGCCAGAGCAGTTGCCAGTAGAATTCCTGAGAGTTAGAGACCAGATGTGGTAGGGAAGGCCACACCCGACCGAGGGAGCCCTCGGAAAGCCCCAATGGAATAGACCCCAACATCAGGAGAACAAGAAAGACACAACGTGACGGTCATAACAATAGGGTCAAAATATGAAGTTTATGTTCGGTCTCAGCACCCTCTCACATGCAAACCTTCAACAACCCTTTCGAACCCTTGCAATAAAGCGAGAGGTGAATATTTTTCTAAAGAAGTCTTCTTGTGTCTTCCTTCATGCATCCTTCATTCCTGCGTCCTTTCTTCTTGCGTCTGTTATCATTGCGTCGGTATGTATCCAGCATATATATGCATATTTCTGCATGAATCAGCAGATGAGTATACAACATTATCCAATTTGGTGCTTGTGCCAGCAGAGTTCTTCAAGGATTCATAACGAACCTGGTTACCGTAAGCGACAGTTTTAAGCATCACAACACGACATCGACGAAGAGGGACAAAGAAAAATGCTGGAATTGAAAGAAGTAAAAAGAAATAAAAACAAGAACAAACCATCAACAATAAGAGGAACGGACCGGCGCGGAAAGAACCGAAAGAAAAGAAGAAAACAATGCAACGTGCTGGAAGAAAAGAAGAAGAAGAAAAAAAAAAGAAAACAAGAAACAAGAACAAACCAACAACAGAAAAGAGAAAAGAAAGTAAAAAAAACAGGAAATGTAAGTAGATTGCTCATTCATGTAACTTCTATCTCTCTCTGTTATTTAAATTGGGTATAATAGTGAAAGATTTGTTTTAATGACAAGGGCCTTTCTAGAAGCATAAAATTGGAAATAATTTTTTAAAAAAATGTGTGGTCCCTAGATAAAAATTGAAATTACTGCTATGTGTAATATTGTATCGAAGTGAGGGAGGAAAAAAAGAAGAGAGAAAGAAAACAAAAGATGGCTATAGGACAGTTATTGTCCGTTTTTTGATAGACAGCTTATCGTAAACATTAATTTTATGAATGGGGATTTTTTATCGCAAATAGGTCTTTGTGAGTAAAAAAAATTCGTTGTAGCTTTTCATTGGTCCAGACAAGTGGTGATAGAAAATTAGAATTTCAGTCCAAGATTTAGAATCCCGCATATCTGTAGTTAAGACCTTTTTGGGCAAGTTTTTATGTTTGAAACTTGTGGATTGGAAATGAGAATTTTAATCCGAGAGATGGAATCTTGGGAGCATTAATGGTATTGTCCATGAATTTCGCACATTGGTGTTTGTCTGAAAAATGCGCATATACTTTTTCGATATTTATGAAGTTGGGAGAATCGATATTTTCGGCGCTGGTAGAATCAGGCCGGATGTTTTGCTGTGGAAATTGTTGATATCAATTATTGAAGACATAGGTATTGTCTTGAAAACGGTCTTGCCGTGGAGGCAGAGTAACTAAGAGACAGATGCTTTTTGTGTCTGACGAGGCAGACAGGTATTTTGTGAGTTCCCCCTGGAGTGAAGCTTTGAGATTGTTATTGGGGAAGATATTTTGAAACAGGGTTTTGGATGTAATTAAGAGATGCGCAAAATTTTGACAGAACCAAGTGTGGCGAAGATTCGCAGATTCGGAAATATTTTGAATTGGGAAATGTTGGCAGAATTTATAAAAGTTTGGGTTGTTTAGAAAAAAAACCGGGATATTTTGTGAAAAGAAAAAAAAAGGAAGAAGAAGAATGCTCGTAAGCTATTGAAAAAGTTGTATTCTAAATCAGGCTTAATTTATGGTACTATAGACTGAAATTGAATAAACTGGGAAGCGAACCTATAGTTATCGTGTTCAGGTAAAGACAGAGAGGTAGATGTAAGGTTGAAAAGAAAAGGGACATTGAATGAGCAATTTATTATGAAAAAAAAAAAAAAGAAAAAAGAAATGAAAACCAAAACAAAAACAAAAAGCTACAGGACAATGAAAATGGAGAGAAACAAAAAAACAAAAAGAAAAAAAAAAGAAAGAGAAACTTGAACATTGTTGAACACAGCATATAGAAAAAAAAGAAAGAAAGAAAGAACAGACATTTTTAGTAAAATAGACAGTACATCACTACATAGATTGAAAAAAAGAAGAAAAGAAAACTGAACATTTTTGAACTGTGATTGTAACATTGTTTTGACTTGTTGTAAAGTGAAACTTTTTGAGTTTGTTTGAGTTTAAAGGCGACATTAGAAATTTTTTTTCCTGTTCATATTATGAAATTTGACGAAAACCATTAACAGAGGATTTTATTCTAGGTTTACTAATATTTGCAATTATATTGATTCTAAATTTTTTTTTTGAATTTGGGGTTTTCGTGGAATAGGAAATATTTTTTGGGGGGTTTCTGTTTTTGAGGAAATTGTGGGCTGACGTGAGAGTTGGACAGACATTCATCCAATTGGTTTCAGATTGTTGATGGGTAGACGGCAAAGGAAGCAATTCTATCGAAGAATTTTCCGGCCCATGAAGCTGTTCTATTTTTTAGTTTGGAGTTCCGAGAATGGAATAAAAGAAAAAAGGCGTGGCCTACTCCAAAATTTTGTGGATGATGTCTGAGTCTTTCAGTCACGATGGTGTTTTGGATTCGTGTGTGATTTGGTAAAGTGAAATGGATCTGGGAAAGGCGAGATGCCTATATATTGGTAGCCCCGAGGGTTCCTGGTTAAATTGAAAAGAAAACCGGCGCGGGTTTGATCAGGTAAAGCATGTTTCCTCAAAGGCTTGCAAACCAATGGGCATGGAAACAGAAACTTAATAATGGAAAAATGGGTAACACATTGCTAACTAGTATTTTGCGTGGACTATTTTAGGTGGTTTACAGCATGCGTGCCAGATTGTGATACATTCGGATGTATTGTGATACGTTGTTTTGGGCCATGATTTTTGTAGTTTAAGGGGAATGCTTTGGGCCTTGAAGATATTGTGTTTTAGTTTATGGAATTCTCCGGTTACTCCAGGTAGGAACCTGTTGAGCAAAGAACTGGAGTGTGGTCATGAGGAATCCAGGTGAAATGTATTGCTGGAATGACCAGGGTCACTAAGTTTGTGACCAGGATATGGACCAGAGTATGGTCCTTTTAGGGTTTTGAAATTTCTTCAAGGAATTATGGAGGGCCCGTTGTGTTGAGAAGATAAAAAATGCATCCGTATGGTACCTTGATGCACACATGTCAAGATGGCCAACCACGCAAAGATAGTAAGAGAAATTTAGATAATAATTAGCCGGGCAAGTGTTACAAAGAGAGAAAGTCGCCACTTAAGTAAGATTTTGTTTACTGTAGTTCAAGTGATTCTTTTTGTATTTTCAGCCATTATTGTCCTTTGTAAATTATTCTGTAAAATATGTGTGAGGTGATGGAGACAAACGTGAAGAAAATTCCACATGAGGAATTTTGAAAAATAATTAACGGATGAATGTTATATTTTGACCCTCGCCCCGGCCCAAAAATGCTATTCCAAGGTGATACACTGGAAGGAAGTGACACATTCCAATGGCCAGTAATCGAAAAAGATCGCGTGGGCGGATTAAGGCTTATGATATGGGACAAGGTGAAGGTCCCATTGTGCCACTACAGTGATGCACCGGAAGAGAGTAACCTCTGAACTGCATGACAGTTATTTCCGCTTGATGACGATTAAACATCCGATTTCAAAGATCCAGTGGGCGATCGTGTGGGCGTTGAATTATTATTTAACTCAGTTGAATTCGGGTGCCAGAGCAGTTGCAAGTAGAATTCCTAAGAGTTAGAGACCAGATGTGGTAGGGAAGGCCACACCCGACCGAGGGGGCCCTCGGAAAGCCCCGATGGAGTAGACCCCAACATCAGGAGAACAAGAAAGACACAACGTGACGGTCATAACAGTGGGGTCAAAATATGAAGTTTATGTTCGGTCTCCAGCACCCTCTCACATGCAAACCTTCAACAACCCTTTCGAACTCTTGCAATAAAGTGAGAGATAAAAATTTTGTTAAAGAAGTCTTCCGGCGTTTTCCTTCATGCGTCTGTTTTTGATGTTGTGTCGTTGTGATGCATGAACGTGTAAATAACTATATAACACCAGCAAATTACTGAAATAACCTTTCACTTGGCGGTACAAGCATCAAATTTGATATAAATGTGCTCCAGGACATATTCTCTCAGAAAAGCAAGTTATCCACATTAAAAAACAAAATGGCTGCCATTTTTCAAGATGGCCGCTATTTGAAGTTGTATGAATCTGTTTGAGGTAAAGTTTGATGGAATAATGCTATTTTAACGTTCTATGCATCGAAATATATGTTTTTTGGGTTAGAAAAATCCATTTCTGCATTTGCAAAATCGTAATTATTCAAAACTAAGATGATATGGCCGGAATTAATTAACGACAGGTTCTTTTAGCACTTCGTTTTTCAAAAGGAAAAAAAACTGAAGAATGATATAACATATACAGCAGGAAATGATATTTTTCGATTTACGTGTTGGATTAGTCAGTCATTTAGTCCTCACTTTTGCATGCACACAACCGTGTACACTTGAGACTAAAGCGATAATATTTACATCGCCAACGGCATTCCGTCTTTCAGCCATTCTGGAAAATGGGTGGAAGGGTCATCAAAAAGACTTATCAGACCTTACCATCTTTCTGTCACCCCCAGTTCGCAGGGCTTTCAGTTTTCATTTTGTATACTGTTGCCTGGCCCCATAAGGTTTCTCTCAAGTGTGTGTTCTCATGTGCGTTTTCAAATTGCAATGTAGAGAAAATGTAGATCCACAGACTTCACAAGAAAATGACTTCTCTCCAGTGAATGTTCGTATGCATTTTTCAGATAAGATCTGTTCGAAAATTTAGTGGCACGCTCAAGTTTATTGCTGTCAAACATTTTGCGACAATTTTGGTAGTACTTGGTACTATTTCGCCGCTGTGTATCCTCAATACCACCAACTTTATCCAATCTGGATGGGTCTAACCTGATCGGGAACCGGTGGATTGCCTGAAATTATGGTAGGTTTTTGTTATCATGGAGTAACCATCAGAACTACACTCATAACAGGTTGGAGGAGACTTCAACTATTTTTTGCATCAGTCTGACAGAGACAACACCTCTCCAGTCAGTTTTAGGCGTACAACTCAACGGATTATTCGTGGACATATTGAACAGGTTAAGGCCGAAGGTTTATCCTTTTCCACCGAACCGTACAAAATACATAAGCACATTGAGATATGGGATACAACTAGGTTCATACATACAAATGCTCTACACCTGGCTTGATCGTTCATCCAGTGCTATTTAAGTTCTGTGCGATTTGTATACCTTCCGAATAACTGAAGCTCCGTTAGCCTCGGCTCTCCCGCGCTGGCACATCCTCTCAATTCAGGCGCGGCTATCTAATAGCGTAATACTGAAACAAGCTATGCTTCTAGCCGAAATATATACACGGCTTATTAGATAGCATTTGGGTCACTCAAGTATTCTACAAACTGCAGTTTAGGTTAGTAAACTCCAGCTACAAGTTGCACATTATAAGCCAACCCTGAACCCCATGCTGAGTCTTATTACAGTGATGTCACCAGTGTACTCTGGTTGTGCTTTTAACATCACTCTTATTCACATAATGAAATAGAGCTTAACCGCATCACCTCAGTACATGATCACAAATGTTGCCCAGCAATATCTGAGACAATTTTGTAAGAAAGCTACAAAAGTACTGATTTTAAGTCATGCAATGGCCGCTGTCTTGAAAACTGGTCTCCATTTTCGAATATCAGTGCCAAAATGTATTTCTCCTGTCAAAATACATTCTATTGAACATTTGAATCCATAGTATATTCCTATTTATAGATGTTAAGCACTGAAAACCCTTTTCCTTGTTTTATAAGACAGCCATCTTGAAAAATGGCAGTCATTTTGTTTTTCAACTGAGTGACGTACTTTTCCGAGAGAATGCGTCCTGGAGAACATTTATACCAAATTTACAGCTTGTACCATCTAGTGAAACATTCTTGTGAGATACTGACTTAATCTGCTCTACTATTACAACAAATTCAAGAAAAGAAAAACGTCCGATTAAGCTTTTCTCACCATAATCTTTGTTGTATTAGCAAATATGCGATCATCGCTAAAAATTGAATAACCTTACTATCTTGGTTCAACGTTTATTGCGGAGTCCATTAAGCGACATGAGCTAAAAATGTGGGAAAGTTTTACTAAATTGCTTCTTTTGGTCGTTTTTAAACAGCGCTGGATTTTAATGCCCACAAGATTTCCGCTTCAAAATTTTCTATGCAACTATTTTAAGAAAAGCAAAATTAACTTAAACAAATATTACACAAATATGATAATAAAAAAAAAAAGAATTAAGTAGGAACAAATTCTTTTAAAACAATTTTACAATAATAGGAATAAGTCTGATCAAATTTTAATTTTTCATTGCTATCAAAAATTTTATTTAGTTTTCAGATTGCTCTGAAAATGCAAAAAAACTAATGACTTAGACAATTAAGTGTTTATATAAGCAGTCAAATTCATTATATTTTTACGATATCTGCAAACAAAATAGAAACTAGCTTAGAAATCTGATATTTAACAGATATAAACACGTAAATTCGTAGTACAACAATTACAAATAAAGAATCATGTTTGAGAAAAAACAAAAAAATCATGTCGAATGCAAAATGGTCATACATCATTATTTTGTTATTTAATGTTTGGTTTCCTTGTTTAATGACATATCAACCTTCGAGGGTTATTTGATGCCAAAGTAATCGTTGTAGAAGATCACCAGTGATACTATTTAACCCCCCACCCATATGTGGGGGAGAAGGGTTTCATACCTTTCTCAAGGGCATTAGCCCAAAAGTGAACGTAATTGTGTGACTGGAATTCGAATTGGTTTACTTCGAGATCGCAATTTCACACTATAACTATTTCGTTCTTACTCCTCCCTCTCATTTAAGAAGAGCTAGTAAGAAATGACAATATGACATTTATTTGAAAATGCAAATAATTCCATTTTTACATGAGATTGCATTCAAATGTTCTGTAAAAAAATAGAAGTGTGATTTGCATTTATCGGTAAGCCTTCACAATAAAGCGTCTTAATAATGAAAGACCACTTCAGAGTATCATCAGGAATCTATTTTTCTAATATAGGTAACACACAACGAATAAAAATCCTTTTTGTTATGGACCACTGAATCCTGAATTCGCGTTGTGAGTTGTTATGTGAAAATAGAATCGACTGAATACGCTCAATTTATAAATGGGGCTACATTTGTCACTTTAGCATCCATGGGAAACAGAAGAATTCAATCTGTCATACTCTGTCTCCAGACATTTTACGTGATATGGGGATTATAAATCTTATTCATCTATTTTAATTAAAAGCTTGTCCATGAATCACCTAAAAAGTTATTTGGAGGGTGAGTCAAAAATTTTGCGATATTTTGATAATTTGAGACACAATTCAGCTGCCTGTATGCTTTTTCTGAGATCGTAGAGATGACGAAGCACACAGTGAGATGTTGATCGCCCCTGATATTCTCCGAGTGCAACTCACAAAATTTGCCTCAATGACTTGGAGCATGACCTCAGAACCCCACCTTGCCTGATCGTCGCATTTCTTGCAGCCGAAGCGAATTTTTTTTTAACTATCTGGTTACTGCACTGTGATCAACTGAAATTTCACTTTTCACACAACAAATGTTTTGCGATTTTTAATAAAGAGTTCGGAAATGAAAAAAATATCCACCACTTAAACTTAAACTGTTAACTCATTTCAAAGTAATAGTTGGAATTTCTTGCTTACTATGGATATTGAAAAAACACAACGTTAGCTAAAATCTGTCACTATCACTGATTATTTCTATTTTTAATGTTTTATTATTATCTGCTGCTTAAGTAATTGTCTGACTGCTGAATCTGACTCATCTGTATATACAGTTAATAAGAGCTAATATTATTATTTATTTATTTTGTCCTTCGGTACCTTGATTTTGTACCAGCTTGACACATTCGTTCCTTTCAGAAACGAAACGAGTTGCAGGTAGAGATTTTATATTGTACTGTTATCAAGAAAGAAAATATTCGCGGCTGACAATCCTCCATTAACAAAATCGGTGAGAATGATTGTGGCAGCAATAGGACATATGAGGTCAAAATCATAAAGTATCAATAACTTTACTGGGAATTCCCATAATATGATAATTAGTTCGTCTCGTTGAACTATTAGCTTGTGTAAATTCGATCCTCTCTTAGTGTCCAAATACAGTAACTGTATTCTAAACTAAATTAAATGCCTGTATGCCAAAAATCTTGAAAATGGAACTTGTTAAATTGTTGAACCAAAAAGATAGAATTCTCATTTTTCAATAAATGTTACATGCTCATCTACAGCATCACAACGACACAATAATTAAGACGCAGTGATAAAAACGCAGTAATAAACGACGCAGGAAGGATAAAGACGCAGGAAGACTTCTTTATAAAATATTTACCTCTCACTTTATTGCAAGGGTTCGAAAGGGTTGTTCAAGGGTTGCATGTGAGAGGGAGCTGGAGACCGAACATAAACTGTAATTTGTTGACCCCACTGTTATGACCGTCACGTTGTGTCTTTCTTGTTCTATAGGGCTGCTCAACCGGAGGCCTAGGGGCTCACTCTGCTCGATGCTGGCTTTATTTATTGCATCTTATCAGCATCTTCTCTGGACCCCAAACTCCATCGGGGTTTCCGAGGGCCCCCTCGGTCGGGTGTGGCTTTCCCTACCACACCTCGTCTCCAACTGTCTGGAACTCTACTGATAACTGCCCTGGCTCGTCGAACTCAACTCAATTATATAATCGTTCGAAGCCTACTCGATCTTTGAAATCGAATGTTTAATCGTTATCAAGCGGAAATAACTTTCATGCAGTTCAGAGGTCACTCTCTTCCGGTGCATCACTCTGTAGTGTACCTTGGGAATTTTTCTTGCTCGTCCCATTTCATCAGCCAATTTCCGCCCACGTGATTTCCTCTCATAACTGCCATTAGAATGTATCACTTCCTTCCGGTGCATCACCTTGAATGGCATTTTTGGCCGGGTCAAAAGGTCAAAACACAACATAAATGGACAATTTTTTTACGAAATTAAAATTCTCAATCACAATATGATCATCATCATCATCTTCGCTAAGCAATGGTTGATTTTTTAATTATTAGTTGAGTATCAATTTCAGAATTAGAAAACGTAGAGAATATTTCAGTTTTATATTAAACAATGTTTGGAACATTTTTTTTTCAAATTGTACAATTTCAAGCTCTTAAGTTACCATTCAGTATTTGAATATCGCTTTTCTTTGATTTTGTTTTTATTGTCCCTTTTCATTCCTCTTTAATAGCTGGTGTTAGCATTTGTCACAACAGATAGTGTTTTCGAAAATGTCTAATGCATCCTTCTTGGTGAGTGATAACTTTCATAAACACATAATGCATACAATAAAGAGACAATATAACAGTGTTTAGTCTAATAAATGTCATCTCTCTCTCTCTCTCTCTCTCTCTCTCTCTCTCTCATAGAGGTTGACCTCTTTTATTGGCCGCCAGATTTTTAATGTCTTGTTGCTCAAGCTAAATGAGTTCGAATGTTACCACACATCGTACACATTAGACATTAATTTGAACAATAAATACTAAGCGTTCTATTTTATGATTTTCAATGCGGAGTGTTTAAGAAAGAACACAAGACTAAAAGATATTTAATAATGCATTAAACAATGTTAGACATTTATGGACAACAAACAATCTCTAAGTCAAGACTAAAGAAAAAGAGAAAATGAACAAGTTGAATAATCATTACTCCAGAAAATTCTTGAGAGTACAATTAGCACCTATCTGGGCACCAGACGTAAAGCAATGACTGACAAGTTCATCTGGTTGATGATTAATTAGTTTTATTAGCACAAGTTTCACACTGTTGTGACATTTTACGAATCCGTTGTAGCTTACTTGTAAAATATCCAGAACTTTACCCGTTAAAAATATAATAATGAGTACCATTCGAGTTGCTATGAAGTAATTTAAGGATAGAAATCAAGTCATTAATATATTCATGAGAATCGTAATCGCCCACTCAGGGTTACATAAAAATAATGTAGGCCACACGAAAAACACAACATGGGCTAGAAATGTTCATATCGTTTGTTGTATATAACGCTTTTAATCCTTCCCGTTACAATCCTAGTGGAGTGACACTGAAATATGCAATGCAATTGTAACTATAACGGTCTAGTAGCCGGCAAAGTCTTTAGTATTTGGTGGCTGACTCAAGGTTTCGATTTTGGAGCGCTGACTGAGCTCCTCTCTCTGGAATCTGTCTCCTTACTCTTTTGACTCCAACTTGAACTCTCTCCAGACTCTATACCTGAAATGTCAGAAAATTCCAGTTTTTTTTAGATCAGTGACCAACCGCCGTGGGATTTGGCTGGGTATCGTATTTACTCATCCTTAATGTCATTTTCTCATTATCAGTTTTTCCAAATTTGAAGAATTTCCAACCACTTTTTAAGGGTCAAATGACTGGATCCACCTTCTCAACTTCAACGTACATTAATTTTTTTTCTCTCAGCTTTACCTAGTATCAGAAGGGCCTTAGGGTTCCTTTATTTCTCCCACTCTCTGTATATATATTCAAACTGGCCCTCATCTCTGGGCAGGCACTACTATCTTTTTGTAATGAATCTGATTTTCAAAATACGTCGGCGAAAGAAAGTTTTTAAATTTTCCAAACAACCGTATTTTTCGAATCAGACCGACCACCTAACATTCTTCATGCAAACAATTCTGCTTTTTCTGATAATTTCATAAATAAACAAGACATTTTTTGTCTCCAAATTTTAGTTGTCCAATTAATATTAACCAATTAATATTTCCTTATCAGACATTCCTGGTCAATTTTAATGTAAACAAAATCTGTTTCCTTTTTGATAATTTTCATAAACAGCCAGACAGTCTCTGCTGTAACCTGGCCGTCTGTCTTTTGGTTTTCCAATGATTTCTTTGTCCAATACCTTACATTTTCACAAGAGTACAACCAAGCCTCTTTCCACTTAGTCTGCTTGCTATCAATTAATTAACCCCCTTTCCAAATTCCTGTGTCATATTAGTGATTTTATCTTTTGGGTTTCCAAATTATTTTTCTTTGTCCAAATGATATAAAGTTATCAAGATTCTCTGAGGAACTTTTACTTCATCTTTTTCACTTAGTTTTCTTACTTTCAATTGATTAATTCCCCTCATAGTTCCAGTGTCCCACTTAGCACAGTAACAGCCGCCTTTAATGATGCCAGACTAATTAAAAACAAACTTGATAAAATATTGGGATCAATATAAGGAAATAGATTACACTGAAGAACAGATATTTTTAAATATAAAATAAGTGCCTTTTTTGTATTTTGCAATGAACATTGAGGAATCTATTAATATAAAAGCTGTTGTCACTAAATTTGTCTTTTTACTGAAATGTCTCCCGCGGAAACTAACTGATTTATATAAAAAAAATTAACGACATTGAATTAGCATGATTTGAAACCGAATAGATGAGATACAATCACCTTAGCAAGAAGGCCCCATGAATACTTACAAAAAGTCCGTGATAAAATAGATCCCATTTTCTATGATTCATTGCTTTTAAAAACTTTAGTTAAAATTTAGTTCGTAATTAATTGAATTAATAACATTTTTTTTTCTTTTTCGATGAATTTTTTTTTTCAAAAACTAAAATTCAATATTGAAAAGTAAGAAAAAATAGAATTTGAAGATTTAGAAAAAAAACAAAACAAAGCATAGATTTTATGAATCACATTAATTTTCTTCTTTCAAATTAATCTAATAATTTCTAAATGATTTTTTTTAATAATGACCTTTGAAGATTTAGTAAAAAAAATGTAATTTAATGTTGTCAACGGCACTACTTCTACAGCGACCGAACGTTAAAAAATGATCCAAAAAACATTAACCGAAAATCTTAATTTCTGCTTTACAGTAACTGGTAAATTTTTATTGCTTTTCAGTTGCATCTTTTACTTAAAGCAAAATGGTCGGTATGATTTTTTCTATTCTTTATTTGTTAATTTATTTCATTTTATTCTATTTATTTATTCATTTATTTATTTTTCCGTTAAATTAAGTCAATGCTCGAGTACTCGGAAATAACTTTGCATTAAAGTCGTAACTTGTACTATTTTAATTTTAATTTTATTTTTTTAGAAAAAGTAAACAATATTTATTTTCCAAGCAAATGAATGAACTCACTGGAAGTTTATCAATTTCTATAAATGTAAATGTCATCGAAATTGTAGATTTATTTATTCAGCTCAATTGTTACGCTCAATGCTTGTAATTATTCGATTAATCCGATCCTTTCGATAATCTCTGATATTATCAAAGTATAAGCTGGAAAACACTGAAGTCATATTTTCGTTAATGGGCATGAAATTTACACCGTAAATTGAACTGGGGGGGGCTATCAAATTGAGCAGAAATTCGGTGTGCAATGATACATTATATGTTTATTTTAAATGAAACCCCCAATTTTACTATAACATAAAAAACTATTTTCCTACAAGATTTTTACGATTCAGTTAATCTTAATCGTTTCTATATAGATCGACACTTTTTCTCAGGATCAAAGAATTTATGTAGTGTGCATACAAAGACCATAATGAGTACCCATGGGACTCCCCAGTTCTTTTTTTAAAACTATCAGATAAAAAATGAAGCGTTAAAAAGTTATTTGGAAGAGTATAAAATTCAGTACTTTTTTAGATATTTTCCTTTTTACTTCAATTTTTAATATATCTAATGGTTACCTAAAACATTTCCATCCATATAGCCTTTATCAGATTATGACCCGGGGCAGTAAAAGACATAGTTTTTTTAGGACGAACAATTATTACAACTAACATAAGGAACTCCAGCGGTACCTGATGATTCAACCAAGATTTGTTGGTTTTACGTCACCGCGCTGGAGAACTAGTTTCATGCAGATTTAGGAGCCTCTTGGTATATTTCATTTTTTCTGCTGGTACCACCTGAGAGGCAAACAAAGATTTGCTGACTGAAGAGCAATGACAAAGTATAAAAACAACTAGACAGCGAATTGAGTGAGAATATCAAGATACTGGCAGTGATGAAAACTAAGACTGTTGTGTGAAGTGTGCTATGTGGGGTGTGCTAAAAGGCTTGGTATGGTCAAGGTGGTGAATCCCCGTTGCATTATGAGTTTTAAAATGATCCATTGAATTCGATAGCAGAAATGACAGTGATGAAACTACGTCTGTTGTGCCAAATATGCTGTGTGATTGTTATGGTGATATACTCCCAAGACGTCATTGCATGGGCCCTCCCCGACTCTATAAATAGTTACTGACTCGATAAACGCAGCAAGCGAGTCTAGTCAATTACCGGTAATCGTTACTGTCTGTATTTCTGTAAATATACACTATTGTAAACCTTACATCTCTTTGTGTTTCTCATTCCTGGCCCTTCAAGGCCACAACACTGGTGACGAGGAAACTAAAGGACTTACGTGGACCTTATACCACACACAAGACTTCATCAAACAGTGAAAAGAAAGTCCGCCACAACAGCCGAAAATAGGATTTTCTACAAAAAAAAGTCCGTTTTGAAGGAGGAAAAAAATCTCAAGTCATTCTCCAAACACAAGGATAAAAAAAGTCGACTTCATTACACACTTTTGCCCTCCAAGACGACATAAAAAAAACATTTAAATAAGTCGAACAAACTTATTTTTCGCAAAAGTTTAACGTCCAGTCGAAAAATTTACATACGATCACGTACTAAAATAAAGCACACAAGCCTTTTGTTTATTAAATGGAGGAATTTAAAAGCGCTATATTGGATTTGATTAAGTGTCAACAAGAACAACAGCTTTCATTACAAAAACAGCAAATGGAAAATCAAAGGAGAATGGAGAAATTACCTTTTGAAATTCAGAAACAAAAACTTGAATAAATCTGCCGAGATCAGACAACAAAAATTCGAGGAAATGTTTCTTCGTACTCAACAAGAACAGGAAAAATTGTTCGAGAAGTCAGAATGTTGAAAATGAAAAAGCATTTTTTCCAAACACTATTTGGAGCGCAATCGATAATTTCACTTACACTCTTGAAGACGAAATTGCATTTGCCTTGTACTTTAGAAGATACGAAGATCTCTACAACACTGACTGCACAAACTAGACTGATTTAAAGAAGGTTCGTTAGCTACTAAGAAAGTTTGGTACAGTTGAACATACTAAATTCGTCAATTATATATCACCCAAAAAACAGCGACCTGACATTCACTGAAGCGGTACAATTGTTAACAAAATAATTCATCCCCAAAACGTCTCTCTTCCATAAAAGATGAAAATGCATGAATCTCACAAAGAAAGTCAACGAAGATTACACAACCTTCGCAAGCGTAGTAAACAAACACTGCGATGATTTTAGATTATCGGAATTGAGCGCTAATAACTTCAAATGCTTAATCTTCAAACAGGGCTTAGTCTCCAATATGGACAGAGAAATCAGACGAAGGGTTCTTAATAAACTCGAAAATGAACCTAATTTAACGCTGCAACAAATCGCCGAAGACTGCCAACGTTTTGTGAGTGTTTGCCAAGACTCGAAAGACATCAAGGAAAGCGGCGTATCTCATGAAAAAAATATGCAATAAAAAACAAAACCAGTCACCAACTAAATCGGGTAAACCGAAGAAAAAACAAAGTATTTTGCCCCCTAAACTGCACTTTGACTGCGGGTTGCTGCATTGGTATAAGGACTGCTCATACAGTCTTAAAAAGTATCTGACTTGTGACCGATTCCGGTACAAAAGAACACACACTGCAGAGCTAAAAAGAAAATAGTTTTGTAAAAATCGCAAAGACTGATGAATCAAAAGGCCGAAATATTAGGAAATTTGTACAGATTCAAATATCAAGTAAAAGTATTAAGTTACGACTCAACTCGGGCTCAGATGTGTCAATAATAAATTTGCATACATGGAGGAAACTCGGCAAACCGACTATGATAAAGACTAACAAAATCGCGAGAAGTTTGACTCGGAAAAATAAAATTTGTGGGCGAATTAATTACAAACGTCACATTAAAAGAAAAAAACCTTGAAATTAAAAATTTTTATGATGAGAAATACGAACAATCTTTTCGGTACTGACTGGATGGAATAATTCCAATCATATGCCCATAAATTCTTTCCGCCAAAAATACAAAATGTATCCGCTGAAGCAGACAAGTTAAAAGAAGAATTAAAAGGAAGGTTCCCTGAAATTTTCTCCGGTGGACTTGGCAGATGTAAGAAGATGTAGCCAAGTTTGACTTGAAACCAAATATCCAACCAGTTTTTAAAAAGAAAAGAAATGTGCCATTCGCATCGTTAAATCAGATCAAAGTGGAATTGAATAGACTCGAATAAATAGGCGTACTATCAAAAGTCGAGTTCAGTGAGTGGGCTTCACCTACAGTCTATGTTAAGAAAAAAAGTAAAGAGATTCGTGTTTGTGCAGATTTTTCCACCGGATTGAACAATGCTTTAAAAGAATACCACTAACCCCTCCCGAGTCCAGAAGAGATCGTTGCAAAACTACGCGGCAGAATTGTTTTTTCAAAAATCGATTTGAGTAATGTCTATCTCCAAATACCTGTGGACGAGGAGTGCTCGAAGCTGCTATGTATAAACACCCATATGGGTCTGTAAAAGTTTGAACGATTACCATTCCGGGTCAAGGTTCCGCCAGTCATCTTCCAACAAGTCATGGACACCATGCTTAGTGGACTAGAATTTGCGATAGCGAATCTAAATGATATTCTCACATGTTTATGAAGTCTTCAAGAAAATCCAGGACTATGGATTCAAGCTAAAAGTGGGAAAGTACGATTTTTTATAGAAAAAATAAAATATCTGGGCCAAATTATAGACAAAGACGGTGGAAAACCAGACCCAGAGCGAGCTAGAGCGATAAAAACATGCCAGCGCCGGAAAACATGTCTTCACTTCAAAGTTTTCTTGGTCTAACAAATTACTACAATGTGTTTGTGCCTAACATGCACAATTTGCGAGCTCCTCTTAATGAATTACTGAAAAAGAAAAATCTTAGGTCTGGATAACTGAATGCCAGGAAGCATTCGAAAAAATAAAAGAAGTCCTTACATCGGATTTATTCATTAAACATTATAATCCAGATCTCGGAATCATTGTGGCCTGTGCTGCTAGCTCATACGGTATTGGAGCCTGCATATTACAGGAAATGGAAGATGGATCACTAAAACCTATAGAATACACATTTTTTTATCTTAAAATAACCAACTCCAAAAACTTAAGAACATTCTAGAAATTTCGGATCAAAATCGCATTAACATTGAAGTTACATTTTTATATTTTTCAACCAATCAGCTAAAAACACAAAATAAGAACATTCTAGAAAATCCGGCTCAGAAACTAATTTACAGTAAAATATTTAGGCTCTAAAACAAATAAGTAAATATACGAATCTGATTGGTCAAGATATGTCTGCGGGCTTGAATTTTAGGACCTGCAATAAAACCTAACAATATCCTATTTTTTTATCCACTTTAGTGACCCCCAAAAGAATAAATAACGAAGAATTTAATTAACTAGGCATTCGACGACCGAAAGGCCATTCCTCCTACTGCCAAAATTTCATTCCTTCGATTACCCATCAAACACAGGACACGGCAAAGAAACATGTGACCTTCTTTTACCGTCTATCACAGTGGTTTTCAAACTTTTTTGCCAACCCCCACCCTTCACCGCCGGACCAAAATGCCAGCGCCCCCCTCTTCCAACGAATGCCAGAACGACGGTAATGTTAAATGTCATAAGTATTGGTTGATTCTTCAGTCACAAACAGTTTGAAGAGTATAAAAACAATTTTAACAAACAAAAATGGTTAACATTTATTTTCAATCCCAAACACCTTGAACTGAACATGAAATAAATTGTAAAACTGAACGAGTAATCATTAACAACTACCCTGCTTAATGAGATGGGTGGGCTTGGTGCATTGCAATCAAACTGTCAACATCAGGATGAAGGTTTGTCGGGAGCAGTCTCAGATCACCACGCTCTGTTATGTTGAGTTTGTTTCTTTGTTTGATGGGGAGCCTGGACACAGCGCTGAATCCCCTCTCAACTAGGTAAGAAGCGGAAAAGCAATGAAAAACAACTTGGTGTCTTTCGACAGGGTTGGGTAGGGTTTTGGGATCGCTGTTTGCATCCAAAAGGCTTGGTAAGAGGTTTTGAACTTTGGTTTCAGATCCTCGTCATTTTGCAAACTTACAAGTTCATCTTCTAGATGGGTTGGCACTTCTGTGCTGGGTTCAGTAAACGGATCGATCACCTAACCAGGGATTTCAAGAGAAAATAGGTCGTTGAATCTGACTGACATATCCCTGTGGAGTTCCGCTAAATGAGTGCAGTACACGGCAATGTCATCGTCTTCACTCCTGTTTTCTTCTCCAAGTCAAACAAAGAAACTGACGGAATTCGCCACGCCCAACGTTCCTGCTGTAGAGCTGTAATTTTGAGAGGAATGCCGAGAGGGCGGACTTGGCTTTGATTAATGAAGTCTCATTACCTCGCAGCTGCAAATTCACTTCATTGAATTTGGAAAACATTTCAGTGAGGTAAGCAATATCTGTCTTACTCGATTTCAGTTTGTCGTAAAGCTCAGGGTTGGATTCTTGAAAAAAATCCAGAACACTGTTAAACAGTGTGTAAAACCTTTTTAAACAGCTACCTTTTGACAACCACCTAACTTCTGTATGGAGAAGCAGGCATTGAAAATCTTCGTCATTTTCAATACACAGCTGATGGAACAGTCGAGAATTGAGAACATTCGCTTTGATTTTGTTGACTGCAGTAATCACAGTCGATAAGGATTCATGTAGCTTCTCGCTCAAATTCTTTGCCACTAAGTGTTGTCGATGGATCACACAGTGAACTGTGAGGACTTTCGGAACAGCTTTTTTCAAATAACTTAGAAATCCACGGGGCGCTATCTGTAGCACATGAGATGATGTTTGTAAGTTGAATGCTTTTTTTTTTCTGGAAATAGTCCTCCACAGCTCGATATACTGATTCTCCTTTGGTATCTGTTTCCAGGAGACGTGCAAACAATAATTCTTGACACAGTGACCCACCCTTGATGAAGCGTACATATGGAAGAAGTAGCGATTCGTTTCCCGGAAGAGTGGATTCATCCAATTGCAAACTGAACTCCGTTGTCATCAACATCTTACTGAGGGTCTCTCCGACGTTTTCAGCCATTTTGTATACTCTTCGTTGAACTGAGCTTTCACTGAGAGGAATCGATTTTATGACTTGTTCAGGAGATTCGTGCAAGACTGTTTTAATAACCTCTTTAACTGCAGGCAGAATCAGTTCTTCTCCAATAGTGTGGGGCTTGCTAGCTTTCGCTATCAGCAAAGAAATGTTTTAATAAGCTTTCTGGCTGTCATCTGAATTTTTCGATGAGGAAGTAAACATATTCATTGTTTTTCGCTTCAAAAATTGATCTCGAAGAGAATGAAAGAACGCCAGTGTTTTACCAGATTTATCGGAATGAATCTTCTGTAAATGTTCGAGGAGCCTAAACGGCTTCATTGCTTCATTAGAAAGGTTTTTCTCACAAACCAAGCACATGGGTTGTTGTGGATTGGTTGGTGATTGTATAACTCCATACTTCAAGTACTCCACAGAGTACTACTACACTTCTTTTTCGATGCTCCTGGGGTTGCCATGTATGTGTGCCCTCGCCAAATGTTAATAAACATCTTGCTTAGACAGCCAGAATAAACTCGGACTCACGTATAAAGGAACACTAATTCCAAAATTATGAAAGAGAAATTTATTCCAACATGAGACAGGTAAATTTCTGAAAGATAGAATAAAAACAAAGAAATTTTCACTGCGACGAAGGGGAAGAAATAAGTAGAAACTTCAGGGGAGAAAGGCAAAGAAGAAAGAGTGGAAGGGAGGGAAAGTAAGGCGACTGTAACAAGTGGAGTTATTGTTTACTACTAAGTAATAAAGCGGGTAAAAGCGAGACATTTAGCATGGCAAATAGGAATGATATTCCGATAATATTTAAATTGAAGGCAACAAGAAGGAAGTAAACATGGTGAGATAAAGCAAATGAAACATACCAGAGTCATGTTGAAGGGGTGACTGAAACGAGAAGGAAAGAGTGCGTGTTATCGGGAAGAAAAATGTCTGGCGGAATGATTGAAAGTCCCGCCGAGAAGAATAAGTCTCGTAGCTTTCGCGATGCCGAGAGTTTGGGATTAATTAATAAAGAGAGAATAAACTTAAGGCAACCCGAAAGAGAAATTAAGAAGGGGAGAAGAAATGAGGAATAAAAGTAATGGGGTTAAAAAGGGGCAGAAAGTTTTACGTCGCAGCGAGAAAACGGGAAGTAAACAAAGGGGAAAGCGGTGACCAAGGGAAAATTGTCCCTTACGAAGAGAGTTCTGGATACAGACGAGACACGTACGTCTAGTTGCAGCGACAGGGGGCGCTTAATTAAATCACCCCGTTTTTCTGGCCTTTCAACCAATACCAACGTCACATTTTACTGTAATTGCTCCAACGCCCCTTCACAATTTCAACGCCCCCATCCGGCTGGTTACTCGCCAGCGCCCCTCTAAAAGTTCATATCGCCCCCGGGGGGCGGTACCGCCAACTTTGAAAACCACTAGTCTATCAGATGCGACCCATTGTCGCCAAAGATTATAAGAAAACGCACGTACGGACTTAAGAAAACAAAGACCCATACTTACGGTCCATAACTTATATATACACATAGATACCCATGTATGTAAGTAAAGTCAACTTTTTATCTTCTTTACTTCGGCCAACTATGGACACATTGATTTAACAGACTTTCCTAACATGTACACACGCCACACGGGCGAACAAATCATATTTTCATTCAACTGGCCATAGCTGTATTTTCTACATACACACATAACATGAACATTGTATTTCTAATTATTTTCATCTTGTTTATTATGATTATTAAATTGTTTGTTTCTTAATGTTCGTTGTTGTCATATTCTATTTGTTTACGTGCTTGTAAAATCTGTGTTGTATTTGTGGTGGAACTAAACCTGAAAGCAATACCCGTAAAATACGAACGGGAACTCACTCACACTGTCACTCACTACAAACCAATCGCCCACGCATCAAGGACGCTGTTACCTGCAGAAAGAAACTACTCTCAGATCGAGAAGGAAGCACTGAGATTTATTTTTGCAGTTACCAAATTCCATAGATTCTTCCATGGAAGACATTTTCTTTTGCAGACAGACCATAAACCACTACTTACGATCTAGGGTTCAAAAAAAGGCTTACCAACTCATATTGCAAATAGGCTGCAAAAATGGGGGACCATTCTCCTTGATTATAATTTCAAAATAGAGTTTCTCCGATCTTCAAGAATCAGTCGTGCCGATGGATTGTCGAGACTTATCCCAAAACATACCGAACCCCTTGAAGACACAGTGATCGCCTCGTTACGAACAGAAGTAAAAGTAAAAAATGCATTATGCAACACAGAGAACTTCCTGTAAGACTTGGTGAGAAAAGGCGTTCGATGATGACTTTATAAAAAAATTTAAAGAGCGACAAATTTCGGACGCTTACTCAATCTGTTATGAAGTTGTTATGTACAGTGATCGAGTTGTTATACATGCAGTATTGCAGAAAAGAATAATAAAAGAATTCCATGTCGGCCATCCCGGAATGTTGATGATGAAGAGCCTCACGAAAAGCTATGTCAATTAAACAAATATGGACGGGCACATCGAGAATACAGTAAAAGCCTGCAAAGGTTGTGCCTTGGCGATAAAGGCACCTTCCATAAAACTCAGCCTCTGGCCAAAAACCGATCAACCTTGGTCTTGGATCCACATCGATGCTGCTGGTCCACTGGATGGTTTCTACTACCTGATTGTAGAAGACAGCTTTTCAAAATGGCCGGAAATTTTTAGATGCAAAAGGGCAACGACGGAGGTAATAACCAGCTTCTTACACAAGTTATTCATCCGGTTTGGGGGTTGTAGACTGCATTGTCTAAGATAATGGAAGTCCAGTGAATTCAAAGAATTCTTTCAAACATTCTCTGTGGAACATATAACGATCGCTCCGTATCATCCAAGAAGTAATGGTCCGGCGGAACGTTTCGTCGATACCTTTAAGAGAGCTCTGAGGAAAGCGAGAGATACAGCAATTTTTGCAGGTTTATAGTGACTCCTAATAAGAATGCTCCATCTGCCATGACGCCAGGAGAAGTAATGTTTGTAAGGAAGATCAAGTCAGTGTTTGGCAAACTCTTACCGAACCAATCAAAACCTGGACACACAAACAAAGTGACTAGAAAACGATTCAAAATTGGCGAAAAGTTTTCTACCGCATGTTTCAAAGCAGCAAGTCCGAATGGGAGACAAGTACAGAGGACAAAGAGATTGGAAACTTGATATGCATAATCAGGGGGCCCTGTTTGACACATAAAAGGCACTTAAACCAAATAAGGAAGTGATATTCGAATTCTGTCAAGAACAAACCTCGAGAGGAAGGCCCAATGGATGTCGTGTCCAACACATTCGAGATTCCGATACCCACAAACGACTCCAGAACACAGAAGATCCAAAAGAAAACGAGAAATAACGGATTTAATTGATATAAACCCCCTCCCAAAAATAGTGACTCCATACGGAGCAAGGCTAAAAAGGAGAGTGTTATGGTGATATACCCTATTATTTCACTGCATGGACCCTCCCTGACACAATAAATAGTTGCTGACTCGATAAACGTGGCAAGCGAGTCAAGTTAGTTACCGGTAATCGTTACTGTCTGTATTTCCGTAAACTGTATTTCCGTAAATATATACTATTGTAAATCTTACACCTCTTTGTGTTATTCATTCCTGACCCTTCAAGGCTACAACAGTGATGTGTACTGAAAGTTTTAGTATGGCCAAGGTAGTGGATCCCTGTTGCGTTATGAGGTTTAGAATAATCCATTGGATACGACAGAATAAATGGCAGAGATAAAAGAAAGCAGAAACTGCAGAGGAATGAGACGGTTTGATTTGGTTTGGTTTATTTGTTTAATGGTAAATAAAAAAAAAGTGCTAAGAAAGCGTTCTTAAAGAATCCTTGCAAGTTTGTGCGTATACTCTGGGTGATATGGCGAAAGGATATCATTCTACCAAAGTGGTGTATCGGGAAAAAGGTATGTGTACCGAAGAAGGACGCAAATATGTTGGACCAGTTCAAATTGATCACACAAATGAATCTTCTATGGAGTGATGGAGTTGAGGCATGTCGTTAAGAACAAGCGGGTATTTGGAGGGAGGGTCCTAGATGCCGTGAGCATATGCAGACAATATGGGACAAAAAATATGCTCAAGTCGAATGACGACAACCGGGAAGTTACCTGGTTGGGCCTTGCAAATGCTTATGGGTCAGTACCGCACCTTTTAGTTCACGTGAAGTGATCATCGATATGATGTTATACCTGATAGACTTCCATATGAAGTTCCCCACAAAACGGTTCATAGCAGACCAGTAGAGGCTGGATTTAAGGATATAGATGGGCTGTGCCATCTCATGACTGCTGTTTGTGATTGTCTTTGAGTTGATAACAAGGTCTGTGATGCCTCATTTTGGGGGGGGTTGGGTAGTAACAGAAGCCGGGAGTAGATGCCATGAATGATCTAGCAATACTATACCCAACGCAAGAAATCATCGGTGGTTCACTAAAGCTGGATGAACTGATTTTTTTTTAGAGAGAGAGAGAGAGAGAGAATCCAGTTTAAGCTCAGAAAGAATACGAGCTTGTTCTAGTATGGAAGGAAGATCAAATGCATAGGGTTCAAGGTCGCAGGTGGGTCTATACCAACAATTCACGAGCAACCGATAAAAAGTCTTAGCCGGTTTTATGCATCTGGTTTATCTGATAGGCATCAGGGCGTTGAGATCCATCAACAATCACAGAATCGGGCCAAAGCAATCGACAAGTTCATGTCACCGCGTAATGTCCCAAGTAAAATTATCACACAGAAATTCAATATTGCCCGGAAATTCAATATTGCCCAAAGAAAGTTGTTTTGGAGTTCCATGGATGCTCACCAACATTATCCTACGTGCGGAGTCATCGATGCTGAAATTCATTGGAGAGGAATTTAAGTGTGTGAATGATGCAACAGGAATATCCAGATGATGCCAATCAGACAGGAAGTGGTAGGCGGTGACTGATGAGGCGATGGAGGGCACCCGATTCCAAGCGACCTGAGAATTGATCGACCATCCAGCAAGGGTGGCATCGAGTATGGAAAGTTGTATTAGAGGTGGAATAAGGCAAGTGCAGCATGGTGCAGTGGGGCTCGAAGCGCAGGACCTTGAACCAAAATCGGACGAAGAGCGCCCGCAACATTGTCCCTGGAAGCCGGCTGACCTTAGACACAGGTAAAATGAAGTCATATTCGATGCATGTTTACAGAAGAGTGTAAATTCGAAGGATTCAAATTCGAATCATGTGATAAAAAACCGTTGTACTCAATGACATATACATGTGTGATACCCTAAGTTACTTTGAGGTGACGTAATAGCACATTTTCTCTTGCTCCCAGCGCCGTTGAAGTAAAACGTGTTGGCTTCGTTTTCGTGGTTTTCACGCAAAGCTCTACAGAAGATGACCAGTGTAAAATAAAACTAAAAATATTATTTTCTTAATGAGTTTTCTTCTTTGATCAAACTGCAGCGAATTGCCATTCGACTATACAACATTTGCAGTTGACCAAGAACGAAGGGGAATAGAACTGCGACGGTGCACCAGAGTTGTCCATCAACCTGTCCAAGGAATATGGTAAGGCATTTGCTAAAGGTCCTAATTGTGGGTGCAGATCTGGGAAGAGTCGGAATATTCATTGCTCTCTAACATACAGGTTACGATGTTGTACTTACGTCAGTCAATACCAAATAACAGGAAGTGATGACTGAAGTAAACGTACATTAGCCACAGGAACCCTGGATCAATAGCTGTCAAGCTGTAATCAAATGCTTTTGCAATACATATCGCCCCAACTAAGTTCTGACATAACACGCTGAAAGGATCTGCATTGCGATAAGAAAGAATTATAAGGTAGAACAAGTATCCTTTTTTTTCCAGCAGTTTACGATGCAGCGCATCACAGAAACTGCGCAAGACTTTCTAATGTTTATACGGTGAGAATTTGACTTTCAAGAAAATTCACTTTTATTCGTTAAAAAAGACTGTGAGCTGCACTTTGCTCTTACTCCGAACTAAGTGAACCTTTTTTGATCTTAGTGGGGACAGAGATTTTCATTTAGATGACAAAGCTTTAGTTTAGTGACCCAATAATTCTGCATTAATCTCCATAAAATCCATCTATTGACTCTGTTGCTTCCTTTCACCAAAATAAGCCATTCTCATGATGGAAATCTACTTATATTTTATTATAGTGTGATATGCATTTCGTATGATTTTTCGAAAAGGTAAAAGTTGTTTTGTTTTTTGTCTTGTTTTATGCAAAAAGTCCAAGTTGATATAGATTTAGTTTTGGTGTTTTTCTCGAACTCGAACTCAGATCTCTTGCATTGGTTGTTAATATGTACATAATCCACCAAGCAGCCCCAATTCTCATTGACATCGATATGAATAACTGGGAAGAATAATTGCTTTTCATACAGTTCTGATGTAGAGCTATCAAATTTGGTAAGCATACTTACTGAGCAAGAGTCATTAGATTTTAACGTAATAATTGTTTGTGTTCATGGAAAAAAGGAGGAACCGTTATCAAGAGGGAGTCTCTAGCCATAAACAATTATCAGCAGGAAGCTATGTTACGTACATAACTTAAAGTTCCTAACATTATATATATAATGTGTCATTTATACATAATACAGTATCAAATCAACACATGAATTCATACAAATTCTAAACTCTAACCATCCCCCAACAAATGCATAACGGCATCACACGATGTCGAAAATCTTTTTACTCACGTTCCAGTTCCCGAAACCATAAAAAGAATAATAGAAAACTTCTATAATCACCCCTCAATTCCTCCTCTTGCTATACAACCAAATATTCTCGAAAAACTTCTCCTTACATGTACCACAAAAGTCCCATTCTATGACCCTTCCGATCACATATATATACAAATTGACGGTATTTCGATGGGGTTGCCTCTTGGTCCTACCATCTCCGAATTCTACATGTCCCACATCTAAATCAAAATATTTAAAACATTAATAACTAAACCCAAGATATCCGTCCGCTATGTAAACGACATTTTCATCTCAACACACTCCTACGACGACGACGAAATTAACAAACTTAAAAAAACTCTAGAAAAAGTTCCATACTAAGCTTTACCACCGAACTCAACATTAATAAAAAAAAAAATTCCCTTTCCTTGATGTACTTACAGACTCAACTAATAATAATAAATTCACTACATCTCCATATAAAAAGCCTACCAACGACAATTCCACCCTACTTAACTAACAGTGAATATCTACAAAAATATGAAAGAGCAATTATAAAGAAAACTAATTCATAGAGCATTTTACTTCTCCTCATCTAAGACAATGTTTTACAAAGAATTTACCAACATAAAACAAACCCTTGTTAATTACAATTTTTCTAATAAGCTAGTTGATCAACAAATAAAACTATATCTTCAAAACATTCACAAAAATAATAACACTACCAACAATAACAACATTAACAGAATCAATCTATATTACAGAAATCAGTGCACAATAACTACAAATTAGACGAACAAGCAATAACCAACATCACAAAATGTCCCATTAAACCTATCGAAAAGCAAAAACAAATAAAACTTATCATCTACTACACTAAATTTATAACATCAAACCTTATCGTTAAGAATAACACCAATTCCGCAAAAATACACCTAAACCAAACCAATGTAATTTATGAATTTATATGTCCATTTCAAAAGTGCCTCCCGAAAAACAAAAATAATTCTTATATTGGCTATATGTTATCTCAACGTCTTACTTGTCACCTTTCTGAAAATAGCGCCAAAAAACAACATTTAAATATAAAACACAGCAATAGCACTAACCAACTTACATCTTTCGACGTAAGGAAAATGTAATAATACAATAATTATAAATAAAAACAATAATAAAAAATAATTACAAATCCTAAAAGCAATACGCATAAAAAATAAAAAAGCAAACATAAATAAAAAATCATTTAACACAGGCTCCGACATATTAAATATTCTAAATAACTAAAAATCACTAATTCTATTAGTAAACTTTTTCCAATCGACAACTTCAAAACAAAACGCTACAAATCATTAAAACAGTAAAAACTCAACCGTCAACTGAAAACTACACTACCCTTGATGACGACCAAAAGGATGGTCAAAAGCGCTTGAGCAGAAGATATGGGACAATTCCTTTACCATCTAGATCCTGACACTAGAAAAATGACAAGGAGTCTTGAAAAAATAAAATTAAAAATAATAAACAGTGTTCTATCATCTACAACAAAACTTGCTTGAATAACTTGCTACCTAAATATTCACTTTTCAATATATATATATATATATATATATATATATTACAAAACTCAGTAAATTTTCTTGACATTGTTTCTATTATCCTACATTGTATCATATGAACTCAAGCGTGTTACCTCTAGTTTAAACTAAAAGAAAAAAACGGGATTAGCACATGGGTAAAGCTTTAAATAGATTCGTGCGACTTGTTTCAGAAAAATGACAAGATTAAGATAAGAATATTGAAAAGAAACAAAAAAAACAATTAAGTTTTCATTCGCTTTTAATTCCTAGTTTATCACTAACTTTACCACTGTAGATGTGTCTTTACTACAACAACTATTACTACTACTACTGCTACTACTACTTTTCCAGCAAACATTCATAAAGTCAAATGAATGTCTACTGAGATTTAACGTAGAAAACAGGAAATCAGTGTCACGTTTCCTTAACTAAGCCAAACCTCAATACTTGATTTTAAATGCTCCAACCAATACCTAAATGAATCACTTGTCTAAAGTGATTTGTTTTTTCTAACTACTAGTTACATTATTTTCACTCAGATAACAAGATCATATCTAAGATCTCCACTACTACTGATTGCTAATTTCATCATCTTAGTCACATGTTCTGCTTTATAACAATCACAGTTTCTGTTTTAAAATATCTTTAAAACATACTCACTGTCATCATCCTCATTACAAGGAACTCTATTAAACACAACCTTCACCACAGTCGCCATAATGTTTGTCCTGGATACTACCATTAGTTCTTCACTCTTTATCGAAATATATCCTATAGATAGATGTCTGTCATCATTTCAAACATTAATGTCATAATCGTCATTAGTTCCGCCGCAATCGATTTCAGCGTCACAAAGTGTGTCTCCCGTTATTCCATTATTCCTTTGCTATCAAACAACATTTGACTACAATTTTATTATACGGATGAAGAACCTAATCGTTTTATTGAATTCTAAGACACACTCTGTTTAGGTTATAATTTCAAACAATATTTCTTTTTAGACAATCCTCAGTGTTGTTGACTTCATCACAGTTATTTCTATCATTACCTGGGCATCGTGCAATACTTCATACATCACCATATTATTAACTATTAGGGGTCAACATTTTCAACCCCGACAATAACGTCATCTTTATACTGACGTGATTCCTATCTCCAGAAGTATTTTCAACAGTCATGATCTTACAGTCACGGGCAGTGTTGGGTGATTATACGAGCAAGAAAAAAGCTGTTGAAAATGTATGGAATGTATAATAAACGATCAATTTACTATGTATTCAAAAATTTTGTGCTATGAATATATCCTTAAGAAATATTTACTATTTGATAATAACATTTGAAAAATGGGAATGAAAGATGACATTTGAATTTATATCGTCTTTTGTTTTTTAATAATAGGGTGTAGTTAGTTTTTCTTTCGTCGTATTTTTGTTACTTCTTATCCCAACGCTTATGTCATTTCACTTTGTGAATGTAAGCGAAGGGAGTCGGAATTAAAATAGCAGTCACCAACGAGACATTCTTTACTGATTTAACCATAGAAAGATAGCAGCTAAACAAATCGAAAAGGAGTAGCCACATGACTATAGATTTGGTTCTGTTTGGCTGTTAAGCCTCTGTGACGAAATCAATAAAGGCAACGTCAATGTCAGACATGCTCATAGGGATGCAAGTTCAAGTCTCGGAGGAGGATGCTACATTATTACGAAGCCTACTGTTTTATTTCCCATTCACATTGCTTACATTAACGGTCCCAGTGGGACAACTGTAGTGCTATAATAAAATGTAACAAAAATAAGATGATGAAAAACTAGTCAAAAATTAATATTGAAAATACTTCGCCTAAGAATTCAGACAGCTTAAAACTATTAGTCATTGGGGTTGATTGAACAATTTCGACCAAAAAATGCTTTGTTTCTCGATGCATTTTAATAATCTTTTCTTTTTCTTAAGTTTCTCTCTTTCTTCCATCTCTTTAAATTTTTATCTCCTCTCTCTTTTACACAAAATAGATGCTTTTCACTTTCTTTCTTCTTTAGTTTTTACTCTCTACTTACTACTAATTTTCATTTTGTCTTTCCTTTTCTTCCTCTCTATCTCCCCCTTCTCTCTTGCAATATATATATATATATATATATGTGTGTGTGTGTGTGTGTGTGTGTGTGTGTGTGTGTGTGTGTGCGTGTGTGTGTGTGTGTTTATCTCTATGCCTCTAGTTAACCGTTATCCAGCCATAGTTACCCACGTGGTCAGGAAGGGCGTCGGTCGCTTCTGACAGATATTAGACACTTAACGCAGTCATTGCCTATTTGTATCCACTCTCCTGTGCCCCCCCACCATCCTCAGTTGCTCAGGCCTTGTTCTTAAAATATCATTGCAGATTTTTCACCGAAGGGACTGAAGAAAAGCAACATTGCCTTTGGGCGTGTTGCGTTATAGAAACGAACATAATAAAAGAAAGCATTTTAATCTCGTTCATCTCTTGAAGGCAAGTTTGTTTTTTTTTATCCATCTGACCATTACCCTGAATCAAGTTTCACAGTATTATAATAGGAAAAGTCAATTCAATGTAAGGTCATTAGACACCTCGAGTGAACACAGAACGATGCCAAAATCTTTGAGTAATTTCCCCACCGGTACAAGAGATTGGTGTTCGAGCCCAGAAAATAAATCGACGATTTCAAATCCTGATTTTCAAAATAGATAGACAATAACTATTTTTAATATTTGAGCTAAACACTCTTCCAGGAATTATTTGATTTGTACTAAATTCTACTCTAAAATCTTCAGCGTACAAATATAAAGGAAAGAAAAACCTTTTGTTTTGAAAAGTGAAAATATTTTCCTAACAGATATCTCTTTTATAAAGAAGGATGAATTTCTCTTCTTTACGAGTATATATATATATAGAGAGAGAGAGAGAGAGAAAGAGAGAGAGAGATAGAGAAGGGGGGAGAGAGAGAGAGAGAGAGAGAGAGAGAGAGAGAGAGAGAGAGAGAGAGAGAGAGCATGCACTTAAAAACATCGAACCTTTCTATTCATAAATTTTTCAATTGTATCATAGCTACGATAGTTGTGTATTCCCGATGCTCCAAGTCAATATTCGAAAATGGGTAAAAACTCAACGTTTCAAATGCTGATTTTCCAAGCAAGCTCGACCACTTGTGTATATGAGTCAATCTTAATAAGTATAATATATATGTATATACATAAATGAAACCGTTTCTAAAACAGCAGCTGTAGGTCTCTAATCTATCATTAAACTTGAACTCCATCCGGCACAAACGCCAGACAAAACCGCAGTTGCTCGGTGACTCCTAAATATTTATCTCTGCCTCCTACCAGACAGGAGACTTGACACAAGACCATTTTATACTGGAGTTTTTCGGAAGGTCGGGCAGCAGCCGAGGCTCCAGCCCTGTTGGATAATGCTTGTCATCGACTCACTTAATGCAATGTAAGCCAGATGAGTCTGTTGGACACATAGACTCACTAGATGTTACGTGTCTGGTACGTATGCCTGCACATAGCTTAAACTAGACCAGAGAGTCTAGAGTTATGCTGTGCTATCAATGATGTCATCGTCCACTTGCAGGTGACCCAGTCGAAGCCAGGGGCCATTCGACTGGAATCTGTCCATGACCTTGAAGCACCATCCAGCATGAATGCAATATGGCCTGGCTAAAAAGCCAGGTGCACCGACCACGAATGCCCGGTTTTATTTGTCACTACCTCCCACCTGACAGGACTTGACACAAGGACCACAAATGCCAACCGACTGTGTTTATATTGCAATGAGAGGCGGCTTCTTTTATGGTCTGAGTGAAGGGAATTCTGTGCTATCACGTACAGGAAGTTCGTCTTTTAAATATAAGTAATGTTTGGATATCTCATTGTACTTCAAAAATTTTATGCGGTGGTTAAGAACTGTTTCCAAAACGGGTGGTGGGATTAATCTATTTCGAAAAATAGTTCGTGCGTTGACAACAGAAATTTATTCGTAAACGTAGGCATGACGTTGTTAGCTGACATCAGGAGTGACTCAGCGTTTCTTTTTCACCGAGGAATTCAAGTTTGAGTAGCCGAAGCGGCTAAGATACCATTATTATCTCGAATTAATAGAATTTTTTTTCTTAATATGTAAATTCCCTTGTAGGTTAGATTTGTTTCATTTCTAAGGATGTTTATCAATCTAGTTTTACATGGATATATAAGAAATTCATCATCAATACACAGTTTGTCAAAAAGATTTCTATTTCAATCTATTCAGTTTAGTCAAACAGTTCTAATTCAAACAATTCAGTTTAGTATAAGTATAATTTTGTTTACACACGGTTAAACTTGAACACTTCTATTTCAAACAAATCAGTTTAGCGTAAGTACAGTTTCAATGTCAAAAACAGTTCTACTTCAAAAAGTTCAGTTTTGAATGCTTCTCCAGTAATGTCCACGTGTCTTGTTCTTATAACTTGGATGGTTTGTGAGAGGCGAGGAAAGTGGCCGTACAGTTGTTGTTTTATAGGATGCTGCTTCCAAAATTTGTTCAAAACAACACGCAGTATGTTTATGTAATTCTTATCTCACTTTTTCTGTGAAGGTTTGTAGGAGTCTAAGTTGTGCACCCATATGTTTTATTGGAGGGATCAAAATGACAATTGCAGTTCATGCCTTTCCTCTGCGTATGTTCACATTGTTTTCTGTAGATGAGATATTACTACTGAGGTTTGGAACACGTAGAACCCAATGCTATTTGCTACCTGTTGCAGTCTATGCAACAGGGATTTGGCTTGGGTAGTTGTATTAGCGAGAGGTACTAGATCATATGCGTAATCTTCATCCGTAATTCTTTTCGCGGAATATCACCTAGTTTTTGCGCTTTTCATGTGAAACCATTTCCTTTCATTAATTCTATTGACGTTCGTAGTACGTAATCTCGGCAGATTATAAATGGACAGAGTGCTAATATATCAACTTGCAACACTCAAACGACAATGTCAAAGACGTCAGAATTACATTTGGGTGAGCGAACCGTTTCTGTAGAGCATCATTTGAGCGGTAACAGTTTCTTTGGGGAAGACTGTACAGTAAAAGTAGAAAAATATGCACTTAAGTGAATTCTTACAAAGATACATGTGAAAATATATTCTGATTTCTGCGATGCGTTCCTTCTAAAAACTTGGTAAAACCCATTCTAATTTTTCCTGAGAATATTCTCAACTTCAAGTTGGATATGACTAAGAAGTAAGGTCTTATAAATCTTCGCATCAATAGAAGTAAGAGTTAAGCCTCTGTTGTTCTTAGTGATTCCGAGACCACCTTTCTTGGTAAGAGACGGTTCCGGTCTTTCGTCCATTTCGAAGAGTTTTTCTGCTTTTGATCGTTTTTAGAACAGCGTCGACTTGATCCTCCGTAAACTGTCCAAGTTTGATGTGTTGTGGCCAATTGATAATTTCTTCAGGTGAATTCGTGATTTCAGGAAGGTTTCCCAGTAGATTCTTGAAGTGTTTTTTCCACTTCTAAAGCCTTTCTTCTGGACTTTTAGTTTTGCTTTGAAGGTGCTTTCCTTCCGCCGTCTTCATTTACTGTCTTCATGCTATTCATGATTGTCTATCTTCTATAGAATTTTTAATTTTATTGTTTTAGCCTTGGATATTATCTAGTTGTTATTTCTTAGCATATTCTAGTTAGTTCTCTCAGGATTTTCCTAAGTTTCTGTGCATTGGTGTTTATTAGGTTTCTTTTATTCAATAAGGATATTTTTTCTTCTTATCTCGTTTTCCTCAATTTTTGATTCCCAAAGAACTCTACGTTTAACTCATGGATTGGTTGATATCCACTCAGCTGCTGCTCCTATATGGGCAGTAACAAAGTTATGTTCTTTATTTGGAGTAGGTCTTTTAGATGTCTCCTGTAGAGTATCAAGCTCGTTTCTTACACTTATCGTATATCACGATTTGTAAGTAAGGACCAGTCATATCATAATGATTTATCTGGGTTTTTTTTCTTTGTTTTTGTTTTTGTTTTTTGTTTTTTTCAACATAGACTCAAAGGAATTTTAGCCGAGACGATTCTGTGATCAGAAGAATCTTCCTTCAAAAGATGAGTATGCCTCACAATTCAAAGTGCTATTTATCCATTTCTTGTTATAAATACATAATCTAGCAGTGCTTTTGAACAATTTGCGTAAGTCCATAGTTTTCCTTTCCCTTTTTTTTAATTTAGTGTCTCATCATACAAATATATTCTCGAGAGAAAACTCAGTTACATATTCCCCATTTCTATTTGCTGAGTCGTATAAGCAGAATTTATTATTTTTGCATTTCCTTTGTGAGCATTCATGATTCCACCGATAATGAAATCCGCAGGTTTGATTATCACAAGGTTATACCTCTCCGATTTGAACGTAGTTTCATTGTTGTAGATTTATACATCTCCTATACTACGCGTGTCAGGATTTTGATAATGTGAGTTTTCCTTTTCAAAAAGAATTGTATGATTTTTATAAATTCTGAATCGATTAAAGTCTAACTACCCCATTTTATTTTAATCTGATGTTAACCACAATAGACAATGGAAAATGAATAGATTTCATTTATTTCTTATTATAAGAGCCGAAAATATATTTCCATAAGCAGACAGCACTCGCTCGTATATTCCGGGTTGAGCCAGGGTTTAGTATTTTGTTTGATATCAGAAACAAAATTCTTAAGAAAGAAGATTAGTATCGTTAAACTATTAAAATCAAACAAATATATCGAGATTTTTTTCAGACTTGACAATGTCAATTTTTTGTAACAAGGTATGAAAAAGAATTCTTGAAAGAATAGACATGACAATGAGAAGCAACTAAGAAATTTAGATTATGTCAAAAATTATGATTTTAGTAACTACAAATATTTTTATATTTTCTTTTTTGTTTAGTCAAAGATTCATCAATTTTATACTTTATATCCATACTTGCTATATTTGTTTATAATACAATGAAGAAATTGACGCATCTTATATGTTCACTGAAATATAGTAAATATAACGGGAGATAGATAATTCATCTGATAAGGATTCAAATGCAATTTGAAGCATCTCACATTGAGCAGCCAACGCTGTTGACAGAATTTTAGATGTGTGCTATCTCAGCTAAACTCAAGGGGTTATTATCTGTTCTCGAATCTATGTATAGAGACAGGATCAGGGTGGAGCCCAAGAGAGTTGTAATTCAATCCCAGAACCCTCAAAATTGTCTTGGCAAAGCGAACTTGAGATTTCGAATTACCATCATTAAAATGTAAGAGGGAAGAAACGTACGTATTGTTTTTATTTATTTATTTATTTATTTATTTATTTATTTTTCACTCAATAAAAAGGCTTCAGCCAATTCAAATATATAGAAATGCACCATGATTAATTAGCATGAGTAGTACATTTGAGCCCTTGTAAAATCTACAATGCTAAATATACAAATATGATCCGATATCTCGAGGCTTTTCTCTCAAAATTCTCATCTCTGCGAAGTGTTCTTTTGTGGAAGTGTTAAATCACCAGTAACTCTTAAGCTCAAAAGAAAACCACAGCTTTTTATAAAACTAGCAATAAAATGTTTGATAAGGTAATTGGGGCTGCAAGAAATGATTTCTGATAAATAGTTACTTTTCTTATAAATTATGACGTCATCAAATGTGTAACAAGAAATATTGCACCTTAATTAATCAATAGATTAATCAAATATAAAGTGTAAAAGTGTAAGACAAGAGTAATTTTTGATCAAGTTAACATTATTTGAAACTGTATTTCCCCGCAAAAATATATTTAATCCCACGTGATGATTGTTAGTTCCTTTTTCAATTGTGTTCTATTATTATAACGAGTTAACTATGTGGTAAAAAAAATTAAATATCCAAGTAATTTAGCAATTATGGTGTCCTTTTAAGTATTAAAGACTTAATGTTGCTCTGTATTTTCTTGTTTATGCTCAGTACTTTTTCAAAATAAACTAAAGCTAGGATTAAATAAAGATCATAACTGATCCTTTGCCTTATTCTCTCGCTAAAATTGAAAACTATTATAATAAACTATCATCGTACCCGTAAAAATAATGGTATTAATAACGTATGTATCTATTAAACATTTAGTTTGTTTATTTTATATTCCTTAAGAAACTTTATTTTAAAATATTTGAATTATTCAGATTTTAAAACTACTAAAATCGGCAAACTTATTTTGAAAAGCGATGTTCTGAAGAAAATATTAATCATAGAATTTTTTTTAAAATTTCTGTCTATCCTCTACCAAAAAAACTTTTTTCAGTAAGAAAAATTTTATGAAATTTGAATTATTTAAAATTCAAATCAACTTAGAACTTATTTTTAAAAGCGAAGTTCTATGAAAATTTTAATCATAGTATTATTTTTAAAATCTTCTGTCTATTTTCTAAAAAAAGAATTAAATATATCTTGCATGCCTGAAAAGATGGGCTTCTTGGCACCAAAAAGATACTCGACCCCAGTCCCTTGACATACATCGACTGAGCGGACGTCTCCCTTTTCTCTCGACGGCCAGCTGGAGCACACGTTTTTGCTTAGACCTCTGGCTTTGTAGCATATCGTATCTCTTGCCCATAGCAGCGTCAGCTGAATATACAGACTGAAAACACAAATTTGTCAAAATTATTCTCAAACCCTTTATATTCGATACCGATGATTGACAATTTGCTAAAATTATTCCAGGTTCTTCTTATGCCATCACCAGGGAAAATAGTTAGCTCTAATGCTCCAGGAAAACATTCCCCCCACCAACAAAATAGTCGTAAACCCCGAAAATAAAAACTGTGTTAAAAAATATCCCTGTCTCTTTCCTTTCCGTCTTTAATTTCTTTGCAGCTTCAACAAACATAAAGAAAAAAGTGAAAGGGAGATAAGAAGAAAAATCAGTTACAACATCATAATTTCCAAACATCACATCAAAACACCTTATACCCCATAATATTACTTTATTTTTCACTGATAAAAATACTCCCACCCCACACAAAAAATGAAAAATAATATCCTATCCATTATTGGATAATTGTAGGATTTTATTTATCAAATTTAGAATAATATAAGATTTTACTTCTTTTTCACCAGAATCTATAACACAATGTTCTGTGTTACTAAAACAACAAATATTTCGCTATTCTGTAGCGAGACCAGATTACGTAAACGATATATATATATATATATATATATATATATATATATATATATATATATCAGTGGTTAGCTGTATTTATGAATAGAGAGTGCTCAGTACCGGTGGTAGATCACACTTCGGTAGAAACAAGGTTTCAAGAATTCTCACCCAACATAGTGTGTTGTCACTGTGAGGAAAGTTGGTCACTTCCCAGTGGGTGGATGACTAAGAATGGCTACACCATTTATTAAGAGGAGAACAGCAGCAGTAGTTACGACAGGTTAAAACGACGAGGTGGATGATGTCCCAGTAACAGCGATGACAAGAGATGTCAATGCAAGAGTGCGTCGATGGATCCGCACAAGATGTATAGTCGATGCAAGCTCGTTTGCAACCGGATTTTAGCTAGAAAGTAATGGAGGAAGCGAATTGGTTCCTAAAGAAGAGGGGTGGGCAGCACATGAATATCTGCCAGAACTCGACACGATTGGGAGAAGGTTATTCGGTCATTGGATTCAACATTTTATAAGAAAGGTCCACCATACGAGATCCTTAAAGATAATGGCATCGCATTCACCAGCAGGTCATTCAAGGCTTATGAGAAATGTGTTCAATTCAATAAATATTCTTGATTTTAGGTTTTCAATTGCAACGAGCAACATACGAAAAGTTAACAAAATTATCCGAATGATAGTCGCTATATAAAGTACAATTCTACATAAATTACCTACTAGACTTTATTTCTGCCAAGCCCAAGAAATCTACTAGTAACTGCCAGGCTTGGCGAAGGCAGAGAGAAACGTATAAAAATAAAGGAGACAAAAGATGGGGAAGGGAATGCTAACATTTGTTACCTGAAAGAGAAGTGTGTCTATATTTCTTAAAAACAAAAACAAATTCCCTCAAAATAATTATTTCAAGAGAAATAAACTTTACAAAATCCAGTTTTGCATATTTTTCCCTATGCTCGTCGAAAACGTTTAAAATTTTTGGGGACAAAAATAACAGAAATTCAAGTAACGACAATATTATAACCAAAAAAAAGAAGAGAGTATAAAAAAAATAACGACTGACTTGGACGAAACAATGCCGTCAACCACCTACTCTTAGTTTAACTTTTGTTAATGATAAAATATCATTCTTTGGTATTTTAAGTCAAAGTTCATTTTGAAGCCAATTTTTAGGGTTTGTTCTTTTCTCGGCATTTCCTTCTCGTTTAGAATCAACCTCGACAACCGTATTTTTCTAGTTTCTTGTTTAAACTTGTTGAAAACGAAGTTTACAATTTCTTTAAGTGAACTTCGAGTAGACCACCGCTTCCTCCTCCTAGAGACGAATATCTTTCTGTTTCAACTCGAATTTTCCTCTGTTGAGTCTACAGAATCATTTACTGATTCTTCTGACCCGACCAGCAGCTTCTCTTGTCGGCAAAGTCTCCAATAATTCCACCTCCAGACCTTAGACTCAACTTTCTTTTGAAGATGACAGCACACCAAAATTACAATTAGCCTGCAGTAAGGTTATTGTTTCAACAAGTTACAAAAAAAACTGTAAGGAAAATTGGCTTAGCCTAAGCAACTTATAGGCCTTTTACTCAAACCACCTTGCTTAAGAAAATAATGCCTAAAGTCGACGTCGAATAACCAAGTGCTCACAAGCTGAAAAAAAGCAAAAAAGAGAGAGCCAGGCAGTGCCTTGTGCTGAAAAAAAAATGGGCTGAAAAAAAAAACAACAACAAAAAGCCAATCATATTCGAGCAGACATTAACTGCCGAATTTCCAAATTCCAACAGGCTTTCATGGAGGAATGGTGCGTCCAGCTGTGCTTCCGGGGTGCAAACGTATCATCTGGAAAGTGAATAATAGAAAGTAGCCATTGTAGCATAAAGAGGATAGCTGCGCGGAAGCCATTCCCCATGCGAGAAGTTGTTGATTGGTACAATGCGACAAAAGTACATCTATAAAATAATCTACGTTTATATATACATACGAAGGTTATTTTTTACAAACTAATGAATAGGGTATTAATTACCTGATTGTGCTCCACTGACTTTCAGTTACCATCATGTCTATAATTGTAATTAATCATAACTTTGCATATACCTATTTACGAAGCTTGATTGAATGTAAGAACTACAATATTGAACTTAGCATACGAGCGAATTGCTCTACAATACAAGCTCTCATGTGCGCCTATTGAACAGCATTTTTATCAGTGAGTTACCTACCCTGGCTTTTGAAATAGAATAACATTCTGCTCTTTTTTTTCCTCTTGCTTAAACTACAACTTCAAGTTCAAAATCATTCGTCATATTGTTTAGAAATAATTCTCTTAAAATGCATTTACATAGCGTATTTTCTACTTCATAACATGCTTCATTCTGGAGACAATTGGGGCTAACAGATTTGTGTGTGTGTGTGTGTGTGTGTGTGTGTGTGTGTGTGTGTGTGTGTGTGTGTGTGTGTGTGTGCTTGTTACCTCAATCTATTGACCTTTTACTAAGTAACTATTAATATCCTGAGGGGATGACGTAAAATGTTTTATTTGGTCTTACACATTAGTAGGAAATTTGGCGAATACATAGGAAAACGCAAAATCACATTCTTAAATGAATGCAGAAAAATGATGATAATATCAACTTTAATTTTCAATAGTTTTTGTATAAGATTTGTACATATCATAGAAGGATCAAAATATTACAAAAAAAACTTTGCACTATGGCGGGATAAACTTAATTTCGTGTGTTCTGGGTTCAGTAAACTTAAGTGGCAGAATGATATAGATAACAAATAAAGAGTCAAGAAAGAAAATGAAAAAGTAAAGTGATACGATTGGGGATGAAATAAGAGAAATTATTGTTATCATGATGATTTAACGAGAATTGGTAGGATCCTGGGGTTAATTTTCATGAACAAAAGCAGAAAGTATTCTGGTTGGTTAGAGAAGCTAAATAACTTTCGATCAATTGAACATGAGAAAGCAAATGTCGTTTGAAAATATAGCATGTTTGTCAGTTTTATCAATATTTACCTACCGATACATTCTTTGGACGGCTGAGTGTCAGATATTTCTACAGGAAGCATCGAGCTGTTTCTCCTCCTCCTCCTCCTCCTCCTCCTCCTCCTACTCCTCCTTCTTCTTCTTCTTCTTCTTCTTGAAATTGTGAAAAAACGACGAGATATAATAAGCGAAATAATAGCCACAGTACACTAAAAGTGCTGAGGCGAATGACCATTTAAGAACAGCAGATACTATAAGAAACCTGAGATCTTTGTCCCATGCACTAGATTTAATAAATAATTAAAGATATGGAGGTTGTGAATATATGTTAATCTTCATAGCACACGCAGTAGAGACCGCTTTTTTTCGTTAAAAGGCTTCCTACATTGATTTTCCTTACTGTATATTCTATGTTGTTTGACATCCATATAAGTAGATTTGTTCACCAAACGCACTTTCTAATGATGTTTCATATATATATATATATATATATATATATGATGCCTCTGCGCGTGTTTGTGTGTGTGTTAGCTGTATATGTTAGGTGTGTGCAAAAGTATCAAGTACTTTTTTAAACTTGAAACTGAATAAACTGAAAACTATTAGGTTTTTTGTTTGTTTATTTGTTTTTACTAAAAAAGAAATTATCACAAAATATCAAATGCTGTTAGTAGAGAGTCTCGTCGTGAAGTAATGGTTAATAAACTTAACACACGCGCGCGTGCGCGCGCACACACACACACACACACACACATATATATATATATATATATATATATATATATATATATATGAATGTATGTATAAAGATCAACAAACAAATTCCCAAACTAAGCTACAAAGCATGTTCAGTGAAATAGATCTAATAAAATCTGATTTAATTGGTCAACTGGTATTCTGGACAACCAAGTTTTCAAATATAAGGATTACAAAAAGTTTAAAAGAAATGGACAGAAAATGACGGACATAAACTTCACATAAAAATGAACAAATAAGCATACGTATATAACATGCCTCGGTGACCAAGTTAAAATACTGATATTCAAGGCATCTAAGACTTCCTCTCTTGAAAAGTTGACGCAATTAGGTCTTCCTGATTTCACCTACCTCTATTTGGTCAGTTATATCGTTAAGTTTTCTCTATACCACTCATTATATTAGTGAATCCTGCTTACTCGAGTTAATTAGATACCACCCGTGTGTTGTTAACAAATAATGTGACCAAATAAAATATGTATCCAGATATTATATCCATGTTGTCAGTTATGTTGCAAGAGTTTTTATATTTTGATTTGATTCAAAAATTTCTTTGTAGCTAATTTATTTTTATACTTGCAGATTATTTCCAAATATGTTGTTATTTAGTCAGCTTTGTTTATTCTGACACACAGCCGTCAGATTGCTTATAGTACATGCAGTTACTAAGTAGTCACTTATCTAAGCGTTGACGTGATTTCTCCCAGCTTAACTTAAGTGATTTAGTGGTAACCGATGCTTTCAAAGTGACTTGACCGTAAATCTAAAAAAAAAAAAAAAGCATATATTTATCACAAGGCTGTGAGTTCGGAATACTCAGTGAGAGTTGAAGTCACATCTAATTGCTTTGTGAGACTATCTTGCTAATTATATTAATACCATTACACCACGACGAGCTGTTTGGACTTTCCAAATATATCGTATCTGTTTGATTATTAAGATAGTGGTCTGCTTAATTGTTGAACTGGCTTCATTAAATTGGTTAGTTTTCAATACTGATTTTGTTTCAATGTCATAGTTATCAATGACTCCCAAATCGTTTAGATATTCTTTTATTACATCAATGGGACAATGCACAATGTTACTTTAGTTCTATTTTTTATATAACTGTTTAAGTTGATGGCGTTAGCGGTAATAATAATGGTTGGATAGTAACCCCAAATATACACTTCATTCATAACTTAGTAACTATCCATAAACATACACATTATGAAATAGATATATACACATTTTCATCATACAGAGAATTAGTCACACACCCAAAATATAGTACTAACAGTACATGAATCCTTATGAACACTTATTAGATAAAAACAAACAAAATCATGCACAACTATCGTCAGAAAAAACAGTGCATACATAATCCCGTTCAGTTATGGTGACTCACTCGCAACGGGTGAAAGAGTTTGTCGGCTTCCCTCGAGAAATAATAGGCATGTGTAATTATTTCTTAGGAAAATGTACCAATCTGAACATTAGTGGGCACGCTCTTTGCAAGAGAAACGGTGCAAATTAGTGCTACAAATAGATCTATATAAATACTTTGAGATCAGAAAGTCTTGTTGGACGGTGAGATTAGCTCTGAGGTAAAGAGAAAGACACACATCGAAAAGGAGAGCATTAATTTTGAACTATGATGAGCAAAGCGAATTTGTTTGGGCGATAAGGACAACGGGGTTTAAAAAGTGTGTGAGGAACAGAAGAGAGAGAAAGAGAGAAAGATATTTAGAAAGATTAACACCTATGAAGAGGAATACGAAGAGAAATTGATAATTTGAAAAAGAGGGATAAAGATTGTTGAGAGAGAGAGAGAGAGAGCACTAAATGATAATCATAAAGACATTTAATTGTGAAGAATACCCTTATCACTTAGAAAACTAGCCCAACACACTTTTCCCACTTTTATTTTCTCCATTTTGACTTTCTCCCTTTCTAAAGTAAGATTAGAAAACAAAAAAGAGGCAGGCGATGAATGATTGTAATTGAAAACTAGAAATAACTAAATATAAAACAATAAGTCATCACATTTTTATACTTGAAGTTGAAAAGTTTACAGCAACAGTGAGAGAGGAGCTGAGAAAAGGAAAGACGAACAATTATAAAAGTTAAAAAGAAAGTAAAATAAAAAGCAAAAGGCAAACCGAGATGGTCATATAAAAGAGAAACTATAATTTAGGATCAAATGGTGGAGGAGAGAGAGAGAGAGAGAGAGAGAGAGAGAGAAAGATAGTGATGATAATCGAAGAGAAAGAGCTTCAAAGAAAGAGAAGAATTGATATGATATGCTGTGAATAGCTAAAATGCAAGACATTAATAAAATTCTTGTCTGAAACAAGACTTAGAAAAAGGGTGAAATGGAATACTTTTTAAAAATACTCTTGTTTTGTAGCGAAAAAATGACTTGATCGAAAAGCCAGTCCTGCGCCGTTTTGCGATGTCCTCTCATCTCATTTAGATCATTCACTTTTAAGGTCAGTATGGTCGTCCCTAGATGTCTCTGGGTTGTCCCCCTTGAATCTTACTAAGCCGAGTAGATTATCAAAAAGCCATTTAGGGAACCAAATAGATTATCAGATAGTCGAGTTACGCTTAAGGCACCAATTCCCATCAGATCATTGAAGTTAAACAGCAATAAGCCTGTTCAGTAACTAAATGGGTGACCATTTAGTAAAAGCAGGTACCGTAAACAACCTGAGAACTGTGGGCCTGTCTAAGCAAAGTTTAATAGATAACAAGATGTATTGTCTTAGAAGAAAGGTAAAGGCAGTATTAACTCTCGTAGTGATTGTGGTGGTGGCGTCTAGAAGTAGTACTACTACTAAGGATGAGCTCTGTGTAAAAAACGAAGAAAGAAACGATTAATCTGCTTGTCTACCTCTCTTGGCTGCCAAACAATCAGCCTACACTCTATCAATAGAACTAAGTAACAAAATATAAAGTCAAACACTTATCCGTAACTCTCAGAAGAATCAAAGACTCTAGCTTGGCAACAACTTTCTTCTTAAAGAAAAGCCTTTCTTCTTTAAGAAACAAAATGGTATTCTGTGAGTTGAAGCGAAAGACAAGCAGCCAACAGGAAAAGTCGATGTAGGTTGTGGATTAAGGTTTATGTAAAAGTACAGCGAGAACTGTAACAGATACTTTTGCGTTTCGGTATTCCTAGCAGAAGAAAATATCTTCACATTCAGTTTGTTCACAGAACAGATGGCCAGACAACTGTGGAAGGGGGGATCAAGCTGAAGAGCGACGATCCTTGTCCACGGGAAATTTAGTTTGGCTTTATGGTTTTCCTTTTTCGTTTGGTTTTGGGGTTAATTGATATTTTTTAGACTATTGGACAATTTTTCTAATAAACCCGCCAGTTTAGAGAGAAAGAATGAAAACTACAATTGGGAAAGAAATTACAGGATGCAAAAACGGATAACAACTGATATAGTTGGGGTGAAAGGATCAGAAGATATAAGTAGAAAGAGGAAGAAATGTACAAAGAAATATGGCAAAGGTTTAAATGAAAGAAGAGAAAAAAGAGAGAGGAATATAAGAGAAAAAAAACCTGCATCCTAGTTGAGAGTAATATATTTTTTACCGGTGTCAGAGGTCACTGTTCAAACCAGAAATTTGATGCTGATCTTCAAGGTAGGCTGGCTCAACCCGTTTAAAAGGCTGGTGTAATACATTCTTTCTATTCCTATTTTGCCCATTTCATCGTAATACTAAACTAAGTTTTGTAGATCTTTAAAAAAAAGAAAAAGAAAGAAATGAAAAGATAAAAGAAAGTAATGAATTGAAGGAAAGACTGAAAGAAAGAAATGTTCCAACCGATGAATTATATTTTCGTGCTTCTAACGATTTCTAAATCGAATAGCATTCATTGGTATTAGAAATTATCTAGATTAAAGTCTCGAAAGAATCTTATTCTAAATGAATATAACAGAGCAAATTGGAGCTACGGCGTCTAGCCTAATAAAAGAAATATTCAGCGTGAATTTTAGAAGATTGGAGCAGTATGTTGACAAATCGAGAATAATTTTTTTTTATTATTCGAAATGAATAGAGAATAGGAAAAGTAGGATATTTTTCTAAAAAGCCAGAGATGTTTTATTTTTATAAAACAAGGAACATTGAGTGGCGTGGGTTTTAGAAGAATAAAATTAGTACATTGCTTTTTTTGAATAGTGATACAATATATTATCAAATGAGAAAGAAACGATAACTATTGTTTAATTTTTGGCTAGTAGAAAAAAACACAAAAACATATGAAATTGATTTTTCTAACCTGAGAAAGAAAGAAAGAAAGAAAGAAAAGCTAAAATCGGAGAGATCGCTAGTCAAAACAATAGTAAAGCCGGGATAGGGTCACGAAGGGGTCAGCCAAATGCAGGCCGATTGTTTTATGGGAAAAAATCAAACTTTGAGAAAAGGAAAATTTTGATTTAGTTTTGGAAGTGAGTAATCCGCTGGATATGACGTATGAATCACGTGATGAGAAAGGACTTCCCCCTGCAGAGAGAAGGACACAGAGACCTCATGAGAGAGGAGCGAGGCAACAACACCATCGTAGCAGTCGTAGCAGAAATATGGAGGCAACCAACCTCCCCCTCTGGTGGCAGGCACAAGGATTCACTGTTGGAATAGCAGATAGCAATAGTGAATGGAATTAATTGTTGAAGATTAATTAAGGAGAAGGCCGTTGATGAGATACGCCGACTTGGAAATAAGAGAAACAATAATATAAACTCAGTTTTTGCTGAAAAGCAGCAGCAGAGTTGAAGAGTAGCTGCGGAGTTGACATTGAAGCAGGAAAGAGTTCCTGTAAAAAGAGCCTTGCACCAGATTCAGAGATAACCAGATTCTCTCACATCTCTGTTGTTCCAACAAGCTGAAGATAAGAATTATCGTAACGCATTGAGAATACTTAATGGGTCTAAGTGAGGAAGGCTGATCCTGCACTTCGACTAACCACCGCAATATAGGGGCTAGATTCCGAGACATTCTGCTTCGTATTTACGAGGAATGGAACATCAAAATAACATCATTTATTTTTGTAACTGTTAATTGTTCTTTTTCTGACTAAAGACATTATTATTTTGTTATTCAACTCCTTGTTTGCCGTTCTTTTGGACTTTAACTTTAAAAAAAAAAATTAATTATCCGGTTATTTCAGCTTTTGGCGTAAACAGTGGATTCAGTTGTCTGGATCTAAAAATTCACAACGTGGGCAGACGATTGGTTCAGCTGAGATTTGATCTTCCACCTGGGAAGATCTGACGTCGATTGGTCGAGTGAACGGCAGGGTGACAGAAAAGATAAAGCTGTTATAATATATTCATTGATCTCAGTACTTCTGTTTTCTTCTTTACTACGTCTTAGATTATTAGGTTGCAATGAGGCATTGTGAATTTGTTGCTTTTATCCTTCGGTACTTGAGATGCACTCAACGGCTACACTTCCAAAATTAGATATTCCCTTAAGGCAATTGTGGTGACGTTTGAAAGAAGTTATGAAAGCCTTCATGAGCCAGCTAAAAACCCTGAAATAAGTTTTCTTTCCACAGTAAAAGTTGATGAATTTTTCTTTGCGCAACCGTTCAAGAAACATCTCAGTATTGTCATGATTATAAAAATCATTCGCATTTTGATTCTATGGCGTCTTCTCTCTGCAAATTTTTCTCTTTTTTGAATTCAAGAATGATATTTCGAATAAAATGGTTTTGGGGTAGGGAATCACTTAAAAATGATATTGTAGAGGTCTCTCACTTAAGTCGTATGTTTTGTAGAGGATTAATAATAGTTGTTTGTAGAATTAAATTGTCTACTCTCTGTACTATTCTGTTGATGAACTATCGTTCGAGAAATATTATTTGTTTTTGTGTGTGTGTTTGTGATTGTACTGTAAGGTCCCAAGCAGCCCCTTTTGGTTTTACGTTATTGTGAGCGACAACCTATTTAGTCAATTAAGATGCTTTGAAATAGTTTGGTTTTTTGTATAACGGTATATCAACCTTCGTGGGTTATTTAATACCAAAGCCATCATTGTTGAAGAATCGTTGTGGCAATATCTAATCCATGGCTGAGAGGATAAGGGGATTCATAACTATATTAAGAGATTATCCAAAAGTGGACATCATAGCGCATCTGGAGTTCGAATCCACTATGATATCGTATTCCAGTACACCACGGCGGATACTCACGTATTTAATTCACATTCCAACTATCAGTGTTTCATACAAGTCAAGTAAAACAATGTTTCTGCAACAGTTTTCTCTCAAGAAAAATATTAGAACAACTACGTACAATTAACAACATTTTATCGCCAAAGCAAACTAAATGGAAAAATACATGAATGAAAAACGAAATGCAAAAAAAAGTGAATTAAATTGTACATGTACAAGAGGTCTTATCGTACACACGTGTGTTTGAAGTTTCTCAGAGATATGAAGTTTATGAGAGACTAACCTATTGGGAAGAGTTTTTTTGTTTGTTTTTTTTTGTTTTTTTGATTGTATAGAATTATCAAACATGCCTGAGTGTAAGCAAGTAAACTTAGGACATATTCTCCAAATTATTCGATGGATAACCGAAACTGACTATTTTGACTTTGATCTGCTGACTTCAAGACTATTGGCTGATAATTGAGACTAGACATCAAAGGACTCGTATCGATTTCAACCGGTTCTCCAACTGTAGCCTTGTTTGATTACCACATTTTAAATTGGCCCTCAAATCCCTTAGAAATATACACACTGAGTGGGAATAATAACGAGACCGAATGGGCAGCCATGTTGAATACTATATTCAAATCTAATGAGGGTTTCTTCATAAACAAAAGCCTGGAAAGTGACCCATACGCAAACTGGACCAGAATTTACGTGCTCTATGATCGGCTGTGACCAGATATTGAACAAATGATCACCATGAACGGTATTAAAAGTGTTACTTTCTTTAAGTTAATTTCTGTAGAATCTTCCGACAGAAATATATCTGTATTCCTCCTTTTAGAATAAGCCACCGATCCTGACCCATCCTTGTTTGTCCAGAAAAAGTCTAAATAGAGCGAATTGGAAAAGGTGGGTCACATACGACGTTAGACCTAACGATCTGATAGTGAATATGGTTAATGACACAATACATTAGATATTATGCTGTTAACACCCTTTGGGCAATTTGGATGGATTTTGGGAAATGTGATAAAAAGGAGGTTGCGTTTTGGTGTGATCAGAAATAATGGATAGGACCTCGTTGCTCATGGTCAGTCTTTACAGGATCAGCTCGTAATATCGACTGATTGGCTCTTGGACATAATCATCAGAAATTTAGTTATCCTTCACAAGATAATTTAAATTCTGTAACTTTATGTCTCTGTTTTTATATTTTTTTATTGTGAGCAATTTAGTTTGCATAAACAATTACGTATAAGATTAGATCTTCATTTGATGCCTTGACAAAACTTATGACATCAGTAAATTACAGTTTGTGTATTTTTAATCAATACCACTCGCATGGCAAGAAAGGGAAGTTGTTCTGATTTGGATTCATTTTATGAGATATTATTAATAAATCTGCAGAAACTAAACACACTGGGATATTTATGACAAAAAGTAATTTAGGTGACTGTAATTAAATTATACGAATGACTGATCCCACGAAATGATGTATATTTTTATTATTGATCTCTCTGTGAAGTGTAATATAGTTTATCTCCTGATGAAAACCAATTGCTTTCAGTAACTTAAAATTTCAGTTGATGCATTTTTGGTGCGTTTCTTAAAAACAATAAAAAAATCTTTAAACATATCAATAATCCTTTTTGATCATAAAATATACAAAAAGCTAAACTACAATCAAGAATCACAATAATTTCAAAATGTGAAAATAATTCGATTAATCACTTCCATATGATCAAATTTTTTTATGTTGAAACAAAATATCGAATTTTAACTGGGAAAATAAAAAAGACGAAAATATCTTTTTAACCAACATAAGTAAAAAAAATATCTGGCAATAAACCGATTTTTGCTGTTAAATGTTTCGCATTGGACAGAGTGTTCATAGTATTCATGATAGAACCAAACGTTATTGATAATCATAAGCATGATCTTCTGAGATTTTTCTCGTGTCTTCAACACGAAGTCTACACGCTATAGGAGCTATGCACAAACAGATTTTTGTGAATTTTCTAAATCAACGAAACTAGTTAGTGCACGCAAACCGAAAAGGCTTATTCTTTTTTTTTACCAAAAATCCTATAGAAATATTATGAACTATTACGTAGAAGCGCACGGAAAAGGTTTCCTTAGACTTGCCAAAAGGACAGCGAACTTCCAAGTCTTCCAGGCCTTTTAATAATCCTTTAGTTATTATGCCAAAAGTACCAATCACAATTGGTACAATCGTCACTTTCATGTTCCACAGTTATTTTCAATTCCCTAGCAAGGTCGAGGTACTTATCCTTCTTTTCACATTCTTTCAGTTTTATTCTGTGGTCCGCCGGGACAGCAAAGTCGACAATTTTGTAAGTTCTTTTTTTTTTTTTTTTTTTTTGGTTGATTATTATTAAGTCTGGTCTTTTAGCCGAAATTAGGCGATCCGTGTGTATGTCAAAGTCCCATAGGAGTTTATGTGTGTCATTTTCTAGAACAGATGCTGGGTTGTGCATATACCATTTGTTTGTATGGTCAAATTTAAATTTCTTGCACATCTCCCAGTGGATCACTTTGCCGACCCAATCATGTCTAGTATTATATTCCTATCTGCGCTAATTTGCTGCATTCACTTATTATGTGATTGATAGTTTCATCTCTTTCACCACATAGCCTACATTTGCAATTTGTTGAGTCTTATCTATGCCCGCTTTAATATGATTGGTTCTTACGGCGTTGTTTTGTGCTGCTATTAGGAGAGATTCTGTTTCTCTATTAAAGTTTCCTTTTCTTAGCCAGGTCCAAGTTTTGTCGGGTGAGATGTTGTTTATTAGTCGTTTAAACCGCCCATAGAGTTGTTTTCCTTCCCATTTTTGTTTCCTAATTATTGTCATTCTGTTGTCCATCGTGTTATCAGTATCGTTTCTGAGGGCTGTAATGAGTCCTCCATCGTGTTTTTGTATATAGTCTTCGAGTCGTTGTATCGATGCGTCAACGCTGTCTTCAATGCTGGCAAGTTTTCTTCCTCCCACTTTTCTTGAAACGTATAGTCTGTCAACATCGTCTCTGCGATGTAAAGCCTTATGCATTGTCATTAGTTTTCTTGTTCTTTGGTCCATTTGTTTAAGTTCGTCTCTAGTCCACTTGAGAAAGGGTCTCAGATATCTAACGAGTGGTACAGCCCACGTATTTATTCCTTTGATAAGGTTTCTGCAATTGAATTTTCTCTCGAGTAGTTTTCTCGTTCTCCTAAGATATTCCTTTTGAATTTTTTCTTTCATTTCCATTTGTTTGATGGTGTCAGCCTCTAAGATTCCCAAGTATTTGTAGGTTTCGTTTTCTGCGAGCGTTTTAATCTTATCTTGGTTTGGTAGCTCCATTCCGTCAGTTAGCTGTCGTTTGCCACTTTCCATTACAAGCATTGCACACTTTTCTATGCCAAATTCCATTCCTATGCCCCGACTGTATATTCTAACTGTGTGTATCAGAGTTTCCAGTTCTTTTTCATTTTTTGCTCATAGTTTGATGTCATCCATTGACTTTTTCCTGCGATCTACTAAGTTTATATCCGGCTGTGCATTTTCTGAGTATGTGATTAAGTGGCATCATGGCATTTATGAATAGTAAGGGTGATAGAGCATCTCCTTGGAAAATACCTCTTTGGATCTTTGCTTCAGCTAATCTTCTTCCTCCTGCTGTCAATTCCACTCTCCAGATTTTCATGGTTTTGTCGATGAAGTTTATGACTTCATCTGATATTTTGTACATTTTGAGGCTGTTTATTATCCAGCTATGCGGAACCATATCATATGCCTTTTTGTATTCAATCAAGGCGATAGCTAGATTTTCCCGTCTGGTTTTGCTCTCATTTAGAATGTGTTGATCTATGTAAAGTAATTCTGCTGTGCCTCTGGATCCTTTGCAGCATCCTTTCTGTTCGTCAGGGAACAATCTGCGACTTGTTAGCGAGTAGTAAATTTCTTCCTTATTTGTGCTGGTAATATTTTCCACATCATTGGTGGGCAAGTTATGGGTCTGTAATTGTTTGGGGTGGTTCCTTTGTTTGGGCCCTTTTGGTTCCTTTGGTCATCCACTCGGGTACGTGTGCTGTTTATAGGCATTTATTCATTTCTAGTGCTTGTCTGTCGTGAATGGAGGTGAACTTCTTGAACCAGAAACCATCTATTCCCTAATTGCCAGGCGTTTTCCAGTTTGATACCTTTTTAAGTGTCGTTTTTAGTAAATCCGTGTGTATTTCAGGTTTCGGGCCTTCTTCAAGTTCTTCTAGTTCTCTTGTGATATGGTTTATCCATTCAGCCTTTTCATTATGTTTTTTTTTTTTTTGGCTGCCATATTTTAGTCCAGAATCGTTGGGTTTCTTTTGCATCCGGTTGTTGGTATGTTTTATTGTCATCTCCTTCCAATTGTTGATAGAATTTTCTTTCATTGTTTTGGAATGTCCTATTTTGTCTGTATTGTTTTACCCTTTGTCGATATCTCTTTAATCTTCCTTCTTTTGCCAGTACTTTCTGGTATATTTCCTCAAGTTGTATGGTAAGTTTTTTCCTGTGTTGTCTTTTCTTTCCTGTTCCTATTTATCTCAGCGTTTTTCTTTTGTTTTATCACTTTTAGCTGTTTTCGTAGGTTTTTTATCTGAGTTTCTAGTCGAAATTCCCATCCTGGTTTTGACTTTTTTTGTGATTTTTGAGGGGATCCCAATTTTCTCGCAAACTAATTTCGCTCAGGAACAGACAGAATACATTCAAAATCAGATAGATAAGATTAGAGACTCGGTGGAAGATAGACAATCTAGAATTGCCTGGCAAACAATAAACGAAGTGAGCAGAAGAAAGAACACAGCCAAAGCAAAACTTAAAGCAGCAAACCAACAAGAAAGAATAAAACTGTGGAAACAGCACTTCGAAAACTTACTTGGAAACCCACCAAAAATAACGCCTGAACCAATCACCAGAATAATTAGCAAACAATTAGACATTAAACTTGGACCGTTCACACAAGAAGAACTCGACTCGGTTCTCAGAAAAATTAAAAATAGGAAAGCTGCAGGACTGGACGAAATTCCCCCGGAAGTATGGAAGACCAGACAATTCGACGACATACTGCTCCGACACTGCAACGCAGTATACAATCAAAATCCGATAGATAGATGGACGAAGGGATGCATACTCCCCTTCCCTAAAAAGGGGGACCTCGGATTAGCCAAAAACTACCGAGGCATAACACTTACATCCATAGCTGCCAAAATCTACAATGCCCTACTACGAAACCGAATAGAACCCAAAATCGACAACATACTTAGAAAAAACCAAAATGGCTTCCGAAGAAATAGATCCACGACCTCACAAATATTAACCATCCGCAGAATCCTTGAAGGTGTACGGGCAAAGAACCTACAAGCGACATTAATATTTGTCGACTTTACCAAGGCTTTCGACTCCATTCACAGAGGAAAGATGGAACAAATCCTACTAGCGTACGGCATACCTAAAGAAACCGTAGCGGCAATAACGATTCTCTATAGAAACACTAAAGTAAAAGTACGATCACCAGATGGAGACACAGAATACTTCGACATAGTAGCAGGAGTACTACAAGGAGACACGCTGGCTCCGTATCTCTTTATCATTTGTCTAGACTACGTACTTAGAACATCGATTGACAAAATCAAAGAGAATGGCTTCGAACTGACGAAGAAAAGAAGCAGAAGATACCCCGCAACAACAATTACCGACGCCGACTACGCCGATGACATAGCGATACTGGCAAATACACCAGACCAAGCCGAAACACTTCTGCATAGTTTGGAACGAGCAGCAGCAAGCATAGGCCTCCATGTTAATGCACACAAAACGGAATATATGTGCTATAACCAAACGGGGGACATCTCCACTCTAGAAGGAACCCCTCTTAAACTAGTAGACAAATTCACGTACCTAGGAAGCAGCGTAGAATCAACCGAAAAGGACATCGAAACGAGGTTAACGAAAGCATGGACAGCTATCAATAGGCTATCGACAATATGGAAATCAGACCTAACCGATAAAATGAAACGCAGTTTCTTCCAGGCAGCGGTCACATCGATACTGCTATATGGATGCACTACATGGACGCTAACAAAACGGCTAGAGAAGAAACTAGATGGCAATTACACAAGAATGCTGCGTGCAATCCTGAACAAGTCCTGGCAGCAACACCCCACAAGACACCAACTGTACGGCCACCTGCCCCCTATCACGAAAACTATTCAAGTTAGGCGAACCAGACATGCAGGACATTGCTGGAGAAGCAGAGATGAACTCATAAGAGATGTACTCTTATGGATCCCCACACACGGCCGCGCAAAAGCAGGACGACCAGCACGAACGTACATTCAGCAGCTATGTGAGGATACAGGTTGTTGTCCTGAAGACCTGCCTAGGGCGATGAACGATAGGGAGGAGTGGCGAGAGAGGGTCAGGGATATCCGTGCTGCCAGCACGATATGATGATGATGATGATGATGATATTATTCGTTGATATACATGTCAGTACTTGATTCACTTTATTTGTTTCTGCCTTAACTATTCTCCATTCAATATTTCTTAATGATGGTAAAGTGGTCTTTTCACTGTTTAAAATTCTCTTTCAATTTCTTAGAACTAACTTTTATTCTTGTGTTAGAGTTTTTTCTGGGTTGTTTTGTTGTGTAGTGTTTGGTTGGGTGGGGTTTCCATTTTCCGAAGTTGGTGGTTCATTTTGGATGGGCTGTATTTGTTTGTTAAAATTTGATGTGCCAGGTAATGTATTATTACTCCTTTCTTGATAATTTATTTTTTGGTGTATTTCTATTATTTCAAGTTCTGAAAACCAACCCTTCTTCATTATCGTTCTAACTTGATCAGCGAGTCTCTGACTAGTTGTCTGAAAATTAGAAAGTTCTCGCCAGATTTCCATCACTCTTTTCCTGTATCCTCTTTGTGTAGGGTTACTCCTAAAATAGCAGTGTAATGCAAGTTGGTTGTCTTCCCTAGTCCATGCTTTCCGTTTAGGTCTCTGGTTGGTGAGGTTCCTTAAATCACTATTTGTGTACCTGAAAAGAGAACAGCCAATATTCGCAGGATGACACCTGCCGATCATGACACCCGAGTCTGAGTCCTGGTCCCAAGTTGTGTAATATTTGAATTTGGCAATTTATCATGGGTGGTATATTGTGACTATACCAGACCCAGGGGTTGTTTATTATCTGCGCACCTGACACAGACGTGACCGATGACAGTCATAGTGACTGTTCATTGACAGCGGGTCACACAAAAAAACCTAAGTTTTAACTTAGTTAAAGTCCAATTACTTACTCTTATGATTTATTTCATAACTTTAATCATTCCCCTGTAATCTTTTTGTTTTCTATTTATTGCCCGATTTTCAAATTTCCATTAAACTGGTAATATAATAAATACAAAGCTCCTAATATTTTCCGTTATATGAGGGATGGGAAAATTCTAATACTTTCAGGCTACATCAAATACAGATTTCCTCAGATGTAGAATAGTTATATAAGTGATATAGGAGATAATAGGTGGCTAAATTTAAAACAAATCTATTTCGTCGTCTCAAAACAATTTACCTGAAATAAATTTCGGCCATTTAGTAAGTCTTCATTTAAATACAACTGTTAAGCCAACGATTTTACGAGACACGAAAATCAATGTTTTTAAATAGAGACATATTTACCAAAACTTTTTCTTTGAGCAGAACTCATAGCAACAGATCTGTTCCCTCATTCACTCCGACCCACTCCAATGTTCTGGAACCATCGTGGCCCTTCATATTCATTCCAAAAAATGGACAGCACGTGGTACCTCTAGAATCTCCCATTCCAAACTTACCCTTTATTATGTGCTTTTAACGACTTCAAGTTGAGCCCTCCCCTAAAATGTTCAATATTCCACTCAATTTGAGACTAGAAGTAGTGTGAAATATACTGTTTTTATATGTTGACCAAATAATCTATAACATTTTTGGTCTAAATTTCACATGCCGAACTGTTTGCTTTACTATTATTCTATTTTCAAGTCGCGTATATTAAAAAGTGAAGATGAAAACAAAAAAATGTCAAATGGGATAGAAAATTAAGACCAAAAGAAAAGGAAGACCAAAAAATAAAGAAGGTAAGACCATTTGTACATTTATCTTTTTTATTATATGCTTTTAACGACTTTGATTAAGCCCTCTCCAAAAAGGTAGCATTTCCACTTACCCCAAAACTCCGAATCAAATTTACCAAAATAACGCAGTCTACGCGTGGAATTAAAGAATAACCAGAACCTACATTATGCCATTAAAATAAAATAGGAATAATTGGACTTTAACTAAGTTGACAGTTAAGGAAGAAAAATTAACTCCATTTTTTTTTTGAGAAGGAAAACTCACATTATCAAAAGCTAATAGCGTCGCACCAGAGATGTATAAATCTGCAAAAACCTCGATCTAACCTCCGAAATATTCAAACATGCTGCCTCCATAATTACCTAGTCATCCTGTCCTGGCCTATCACTGGATATCAGGCTATGGGAGAGGAGAGTATTATACGAGCCACCCAAGCGTATAGTAATGAAAACCATGAGGCGCAGCATGGTGGATGTGAAGTAAAGTGGGTTGATCAAAAGGTGGGTCAACGGTGCGCTTCACCAGATGCTGGGCGGAGGAACTGCATAGATCAACGATTAGTATCAAATTGTTCAATCAGGAAACTTCTGCTACTTGTCTATAAGGGTCGGGCCAACTCTTGAGAAAAAAACAACCAACGAAAGATTACTATGGCTACTTCAAACGATACGTTCAAACTGCATCTCACTCTATGCAAGTAAACAAGGACGCGTTCTGCTAAGGTTGGAGCTCTAGCCCCAGGGTTCGAAAAATCATCTACAGAGCCCAAACCAAACCGAACTTATATATAAAAGTATAGTAAAAATTGTTACTTTTAATATTAGAACATTAAGCATAAGAAAACAACAACCTGAACTTACAGCGTTTGCAGCCGAGCTAAATAGAGACATCATATACGCTCAAGAACATAGATATTACCATAGCGAGCCAGAACTAAAATACCATGAACTCATAATAGATGGGCATTTGTAAAGGTATCTGCATGGAAAAACTCAGTCAATGCCGCAATACGAAGTGTAGGAATGCTTTTCAGCTTCGTAGTTTAAGCTCACTAAAAAGCATCGGGTGAATCCAACCAAGAATGTGTGCTATATTTAATGGTAACTCCTGCACAACAATTGTCTCTTGCTACAGTCCTGCTGATGCTCGTGATGAAGCGAACATTCTATAATGAGTTATTTCCCTTGTCGAACAGATTTCCAAACACAATGTTCTAATCATTAGAGGAGACATGAATGCACATATAGGCAAAGACAGAACTAATAAACAATGCTTACATAACTCGCTAAAAAGAAATGAATTGTATTTAGCAATGCTTTCTCTCGAGAACAGACTTGCATGACAAGACACCAATTTTTTTTTTTTAAAGTGTGGAGGAAAAACTATGTACTTTCGTCTACTGGAACCAGTCTAAAACACATCGATTATTCATCTATGAGCAAGATGTGAATAAATAGCACTTTGGACTCCTCTTTTGAAGGAATATCTTTTGATCACAGAATTGACTCGGCGAAGATTCGCTGAAATAAAAAACAAACAGGTAATGGCTTCACGATATGACTGGTCCTCACTTGCCAGTTGTGTTGTAAGCAATCAATATACAGTAAGTGTTGACTTTTCCCACAAACGTAGATTAGCGCATTTGATTAGCTGACCAGTAAAATAATAGTAGAAGAATTCGAAGTGACCTGTGATTGGTTAGCTAATCGAGAATGTTTGTTCCCTGAGGAATTCTCTATAAAAATAGATTTTTTAGGGTTAGAAGGGAAAAGACATCCGACGTCCATACAGAAGACAGGAGAATAAGAAAAGAACTATTGCCTCTCCAGCAAGGGCACCTCTAGTGGTGTAATGGTTAGCAATCTAGATTAACAAACCAACACGAGTGAGTTCAAGTCTCATTGGGTGCCCCATTCATTTGGCCTTGTGCTACATTGAAGCAAAGAGCTTCGTAAATTACTATTGCCTCTCCAGTAAAAAAATTCACTCTCCGACAAATTGAGTCACATAGAAAGGCTGCACAAGCCAGATACCTCATTTCTCTGCCTCTCAAATACAATAAAAAGCCACACAATTTCCATGTATATATATATATATATATATAGAGAGAGAGAGAGAGAGAGGGGCAGAGAGAGATTGTTATACGATTATGTTTCAATAAATAGTTGTAAATTGTTAACGGAGAGGTTTTTTCTGGTCTTTGAGTTACCAAAATATCAGGCAACTTGTTCCAACGAACCATCCGAACCGTCAGAAGATGTTCCTGATAGATTGTGTCTCCCCCCCCTCTATGGATCTTTCATATACTACGTAAGCATTGGGGGAGTTGATAAACCATCTCTCCGGAAACGCATGTGGTAGTCACAGGACTATGGCTACAATCAAGTACTGTGGCTAGCATAGGACCACAAATGGACAAAAGGCCACATCCTCTCCTTCGCCAAGAAAGACGACATCAGAATCTCTAATAACTACAGAGGCATAACTCGCTAAGGTTTGTAATTCCCTGCTTTTCAATTGTATCCGACCTGAGATTAAGAAAATTCTTAGATAAAACCAGAATGGCTTTCCGAGAAATCTACCCACAACATCACTGATTCCGATCATCCGTCGAATCATCGAAGGAATTCGTGCAAAAATTCTCAAGGCAACACTATTGTTCGTAGATTCCTCCAAAGCATTTGATTCCATACACAGAGGAAAGATGGAGTAAATATTACTTTGGTCTCCTCAAAGAAATTGTCACAACTATAATGATACTTCACGAAAGCAATGATTCACTTACCCGATGGTGACATCGACTTCTTCTACATCGTCGCTAGTGTATTACAAGGAGATACATTAGCACCATATATGTGTTGGGAATTTACGAACCTAATCCGTAGAAACTATGCAAATGATTTAGCGCTTCTCACAAACGCATACTTAAGCCAAATCCCTACTACACAACCTGAAGGAAGCAGTTGTAGAAATTAGCTTCTATATGAACCCAAATAAAAAGTCTATATATTTTAAACAAGACGTTATTTCCACTTTAAGTAGTGAGCCTCTGAAATCAGTAGATCAGTTCACATACCTCGGCAGCAATATCTCATCTACTGAAAGTGATACCAACATACCCATTGGGAAGGCATGGACTGTATTGACAAGTTATCGATGATATGGAAATTTTATGTCTCTGATAAAATAAAACGGAATTTCTTCTAAGCTGTAGTTGTATCAATACTACTATATGGTTGCACCACCTGGTCTCTCTTACGAAACGCATTGAGAAAAAGCTACATGGGACTACACAAAGTTGCTAGGTGCAGTTTTAACAAATCCTGGAAGCAGCACCCTACAAAGTAGCAGTTATTGGAACACTTACCTCCCATTGTACAAATTGAGTTAGACAAACACGACAACCTGGGCACTGCGGGAGAAGTAAGGACAAACTCAGAAGCGACGTTCCCTTATGGGCTCCTACCTATGGACGTGCCAGCGTTGGCTGACCAGCAAAGACTTACATACATCAGCTCTATGACGACACTGGATGCCGTCTAGAGGACCTGCCAGGTATGATGGATGATAGGGATTGATGGTGAGAGTCATGGAATTCCGTGCTGTTAGCACAACTTGATGAGGCTGTCATACATTATATTACATATCTATTTAAACCAACGTTTCATGTGGCACATTTTACAATATATCAATGCATATTTTTAAAGCTGTTATTTATACAAAATGATTCATTACAGAATGCAAAGATGAATGAGATGACCAGTAATTTTGTAAGTTTGTTTATTCGGATCTGAAATTTAGGCACCACTATAAAATCACTGATGACTAAAAACAGAATTATATAAGGTGAACAGATCTCTAGATGATTGAAAACTGATATTCCATTTTTTTTTTTTTTGATAAATTAGGTGAATGCTTCTCTTTGCAATCATTACCTAAGTTCTTTGAATTTGCCTTTTCTGTATTTATACTCGAAATAATCTATCAGTAAAAATTACCTTAATTCCTAAGCTATAACAGTCCCTTTCTTCCTTCACGACATACAGATCGAGTACTGAAACTTGATAAAACAAATTTTCAGTCAGATATTACCAAATTCGATAGATCAGGTTTTCCTCTTATCAGAAACCTTTATATTTATTCGGAAGAAAGTAACTAAACTGATGGAGTAGTGGGATAATCAATGGATAGTGATAAGAAAATTTTTAATCGCATCCAAGTTCAAATACATGATTATTTCTTCATATTTATCTTCTTCCGGCGTACTGGCAGTAACCCTCATATTTAAAAGCTAAATTTGTTGCCCATTAAGCCACTGTCTTTTAGACATTATATTCATCGGTATTTTTCAGGCTTAGCTTTTTGTCTGTTGCAAAATCAAATATGGAAAATAAAAATAAAACTTTGTACAAATCTTCGAATTGGCAAAATCCTGTCTATTTGAAAGATACTATTTATAATCGTGTCTTTTGAGTTTGAACAATTAGTACTGTTGTGAAATATGATCTTTTTTTACCAACCAAATTTGTTTCTTTCTTTATCATTAATGAGTAAAGTGAACTTTGTGATGTTCGAAATTTTCTCAAAAACAAATAATATAACGAGACAAAACACACAAACGTAAATACTGATTTTATTCGTGTTTCAAAATACCAAAGATTCATGCACTTGAATATTTCAATAGTTTGTTGTAATAATCATTGCCTAAACCACTCAATTCATAACAAGGCAATTTATTTTCCGTGTCTCTTTCTTTGGGTTAAATCAAAAACATTTTCCTTGGTAAATAAGCTAATAAATCTAGCACTGAAAATGTTAAGTAGAGGTTTATCAGTCAATAGCAATTTATTTCAGTTTCATCTTGTATGTCTGTCTGTCTGTCTTATTGACAGATTATTATCTAAATGTGCTATTTGATATTCGTTAAACTTGTTAGAAAATGGCAGGATAATTTCTCTTGCTTCTTATGGTTATGATTTTGGTTACGTGTCAACTCTTCCGATCAGTATTTTTAGAAGTTTTAAGAACCATGGTCATGTATTGATTTTGTGACGCTGCATAGGTGATTATCCCAGGACGAGAGTCCATTTTATGAGCATGTGACGTCGAGGGCAGTCTGGCACTTGACCCTCTGCAAAAATAAGTCCCAGTCAAGACTCCTATTTCGGGCATATGGTAAACCGGCAAATAATGTGGAGGTTAATTTGGAGCTTGACGGATCTCAGACGTTGGTAAGGGGGTACCAATTCACTTTTACATACACCACCAAGTCCTTTGTCTTCCTACCCCCTCAGATAGCGGAAAAATCGGACTTCGAGGTTAGAAAATATTAACTGTAGTCAAATTTCCAAAATTCCCTTGTAATGTTTTAAGGTGGCAATAAGACGTTTAGCGAGAATTAACGAAAGCGATACAACCCTGAAACAGATACGTGCGACAGAAGACGAATTGATAGAGGAAATAACACAACCAAAAGATTTCAACAGAAGGGTGCATTTAAAATATAACAAAATTTTAATAGGCGACGACCAAACAAATAATGATAAGATTTAAGAAACAGTTCCTATTTCTTTTCTCTTTTCTTTTTAAAATACCGGCAATATTAAGCCAACTGGAAGTATCAAACATAAATGTCTCTCACCAGTCTTTTTCTTCTTTCTCCTTTTTCTTTCTTTCTTTCTTTTTTCTTTTACTTGAGAAAATGTCTAAGTCGCCGGACTGAAGCATGTAACAAAGTTCATTCACTAATTTACTATCGATGGAACAGAATATTTTCACTTTCTTTCTTTCTTTTTGAGTACATATAACTTTCCAATATGTAGGAAGTGTAGAAGGAAAACAGATTAAATTGTACTTATCTTTGACGGGTTTCAATGTTCAGATTTCTTTCTCTCTTTTTACGGGCGAGGGACAGCCCGGAGTCGGCGGAGTCAGCGTCTTTCTCGGCTGACCTCTGTCCAAAAAACTGAAGATTTTATTCCAAATTTCTCTAACGGAAAAATGGTATTTTGGCGCCAAGGATCTATGGGCCAATCATTTGACTTTTTCCTTCTCCCACTATTCCATCCGGTCACGATACCCGAGTGACCTGGATTCCTTTCTTTGTTCAACAGACTGCAGGTCATAGAGTGTGGGGAGCTGACCTCCATTCATATATCATTTAAACTTTCCTTTATTCCATCAACTTGGAACTCCAACCTGAAAATACTGGCCACCACAAGCCTTCAAAAAATCCATGGGACGGTCAATTCCTCTACAGAATTACTTCTTACCGTATGCCCAAAACAATCTGTAACACAACTTGGATTAATCTCTGTCCTAATCTCGAGTCAGCCCACGATTCGCTCAAAAACAGAACCCCCAAAAAAGTACTTCCCTGTGGAATTTAGAAAAATAAGTATGGGATGATTGTTACATGTTGACCCTTGACCGAGCCGTCAATCAAGAGATGCCCCTGTGTAAATAAGTGGAAGCAAGTGTATGTAAGACAATTATATAACCAGGTGCCACAGACGGCTTGGGTCAGTTCCAGTTCCAGTCGGAGTTGGAGTCAGTTGGGGACAAGATGCCGAATTGAGAGCCAGCGGCAGACAGAGGGATTTGGGCCCTCAGTGACCCACGGTTGAGCAGCCCTGCCAGAATGCGAAAAAGTGCTGCTATGGTCAGAAGAACTTGGGGTCAATATGTAGCAATTTGTCCCCGTCTCCCTCACCTCTCACACACAACCAACATCAACCCTTTCGAGAATAAAGTGTGGGAGGTATGTTTTTGTAAAGAAGTGTGTTAGTTCGTTCATTGAAGTTCGTCATTATGTTTGATTATGTTTCCGCGTATATTTGTATATGTATATGTATGCGACTATATAACATCTCTCTCTCTCTCTCTCTCTCTCTCTCTCTCTCTCTCTCTCATACACACACACACACACACACACACACGAACGTGGTAGACCCTCCTCTATATAAAAGCAGTCACAGACCACAAACTTCAGTGCGTGACATGCCTTCGAGCATTTGTACTAAGCGGTTGTGTTTGCATACTATGACTTCATGGCCTTAGGGGGCCACCAACCCCAGGTATTTGTCTGCTTTGATTAATTTTATTGCTTGGTACCTGATGTGCCCACCATAAAACGGCCTTGTGTCAAATTCTGAAACGATGGGATGTCAAATAAATCGCGTACGCAGCGGGCATTTGTGCTCGGAGACGAGGAAGTTAGACGAACTCCTTTCCACTAATAACAGCATACCCCCTTACCAGAGCCTCTACTGCCAGTCAGCAGTTGATGCATGATCCAACCAACCAGAGTCGTTGATTTAGCTTGCCGATAACAGGAATCGACCAATCACAACAGCACTCTCGAAATTACAACAGCCTTTTTGAAGGCTACCATACTAAAAGTCACCCGAACAGTGCTTTTCTAGAGTATAAGCTTTGCTTCCCATCTACGATCTCTTTTAAGGATCTTTGCAGGTACCACGAGACGATGACGCAGCCAGCCAGCCAGCCAGCGTAACAACACTGCTCGGACTATCATCAGTACTCCGATTCCACGACGACATACACCCCCGGTTAACTAGCGCAATGATAAACTGGGACATCGATCATCCGGTCTCTGCAACCCGATGTGTCCATGTATCCAACCTTTTCCAGATTCCTGACCACCTAGCAGCTACACCTAAAACCTACACGAAGCACCAAGACTCTCTCCTGATCTCCTAGACTCACTGTCGCCAAGAACTTTAAGACTGCCGAGTTTACCCGTATTTCGGCCGCACCGACTTTAAATGCCGCTGAAATTATACAGACACCATGCAATCGCTGTGATGCTATATACACGCAAAACTTTCCTTGTACGATTCGCCAAATGAAAGTTGGCACTTCAAATTTACCCTCTTTTTTTATCACCCTTGTATTGTTTGTTGTCCGTTATCATCATCAATAAACGTTTGTAGGATCTCTATATTTATTTGCTCCGCCACATATTTTTGTTTGTCGAAGTTCTTTCGTCCGCTTCCATCCTGAGGCCAAGTTACTACAAGCCACAATATCCTATAAGTGGTTCTCTTTTGTGTGGTATCATATCCCCAATTTTTGCAATAATGGGGCCGTTTGTTGGTCTCACTCTCAATAATCATACCAGGGAATTCAAATCAAGAGTGCTATAAAGTTACATGTTATGAATGACATGATCGTGATAATTCTCGGGCAGCACCTTCTGGGTCATATGGGCGGCTGGAAGATTAGAACACACACGGCTTCCTCATAGCTACTCTCTCGATCCACGGTTAACCATGTTCATCATTTCGATGTAGGCGGAGACATTAACCCTACGTTGCGCACGACCTCCAGAACCTTTATAAAAAATCTTAACTTGGTATTTATCACCGTAGGTTTCATAATAAAGTACACTTTCTGATCCTAATGTAAATTATTGTCGCTAAAAATCTGTTTTCTTGCTGAAAACATTGGAAAAATCACATAAAATTCATTAAATTTGTTTAGGCTATAACATGACCATCGGTGCTGCTATGAACAAACAACCTCAACAATTCTTCAAGACTTTTCCGAACTCGAAATAGTAATTCTTTGACGTAATAATCCCCCCCCCTCTCTCTCTCTCTCTCTCTCTCTCTCTCTCTCCTTTGACTATTTATCAAATAACATTCTTTAACACTAAGAACGCCACCCTATCCAGTCTTCTGAATAACAAGCTTTCTTCAACCCTGTTAAAAGAGAACAATTTTGGATTTAACCCTCAACCGAATGTAGTTCTAATTTTGCAGCTGTTCTACGTAAAAATCCTGACCTTATCTCGATGTCAGGCTGCAGATAAACTTTGGCTTCTTCAACCTAAACAAGAGTCGGTCATTCTGCATTAGAAACAAATAAAATACAGCTGCCTTCGTCTTACTTCAACCACAACTTTTCTTGGTGTAACTCGTCTCCTCCAAATATTCGATAAAAAAAAAACTTACTCTATCACATGGGAAGCTAATTTTACCGCAAAGGAAACCAGGTATCAAAAATATATTCGTTCCTAATCCTCATTAACAAGTCATCCATCTTACGGCAAAGGCAGAAGTGATTCGCCAAAAGCAGTATTAGTTATCTGATATTGTATGTAATACAATTCTTTTTAATTTTAGCTTATTTTGTATTTCTTTGGTTACAGCTATAATGAATAGGATGTAAGTTAAATTTGAACACAAGGTCACATTCACGGAGCTCCGAGTGAATTCGAACTCAGTAACATTTATATTTGAGCTTAATACACTTCCACTTCAGTAACTTTTCCTTGAAATTCTTGACGTAATGTTGCGTCAGATAAACATTACTTGATCTCTTCGGGCAGATTGCCCTGTTATGGAGTCGTGGTAAACAAACTAACCTCACAGACTATCACGATTCTTGCAGGTTCGATTCTTACGAGGTATCATATACTTATGGCCTTGTTTTTGTAGGTGTTTCACTTCCTGATTTCCAGTAATTAAGATTGCCTGTACATTAAAAAAATCAAGACACGACAATACCTTTTTAAATTAAAAAAAAGGTAACTTCAGATTTTGTTAACCGACATTTAATCATATAACTTTGTAACATCATGAAAACATTATCTTCAGTGCCCGAAGGCAGTAAAAAGGTTCGATGATATTAATTTATTGGGACGATAAAATGTATGTGTATGTATATGTGTGATTTAACATAGTCGTAATTGTAAGTTTACGTTTAATGTAAGTTTATACTTGTTGACAGCTGATTGTTTTGGCAATAAGGTGGTTAGGTAGGTAGAAGTGTCGTCGACATGAGGCTGTAAGTTTCCTCTCTATCTCGACTGACATCAATGTCAAAACTTTTGATTCACTTTCTTCGGCGGTCATTTTCAGTTCAGTTCTTAAACGAAAAACTGTTTCTGGTAGATTTTTCAATCGGTTTAGTTTTCGCGTGACCTGTTCCCGATACATCGACTCCTAGCGATTCAATTTTGTTTGGTGCGCCCAAACTAATCAGTCGAGCACCAGATTCGAAATTTGTAACTGACTTTTAGATTCATTTGTTAGTTTTGTTTTGGATTAAATAATGAATTCCCCTTTCTAACCGAGTGTTTAATATTTTGATTTGTAAAGTTTACTTATCATATGTCAAACTAAATTTAGTAATTATATATAATTGTCGAACGTCATTTTCACGTCGTTTACCAATGGTTAGAGGGAAATTTGTTACTTACAAAAAAGGGAAATGGAACTTAACAAGTTCCTTAGCTAAGCATCTCTTATGGAATGTGTTTTGTCTTTTGTTTTTATTAAACCCATGAATTATTATTATTATTATTATTATTATTATTATAAAAGTTTCTAAGTTTGACTGCTCCTTTCAGGAGGCTGCAAAACGCATGCGTTATCTAGTGGGTTGACATGGACCGAAGAGCTTTTTTTGTTTAAGGTGGGGTTGTATTTTTCCGGAGGAAGGGGAATTGTGGGATTTCTACTTTGATTTTTGTTTTGTTTTGTGTTTGTTTGTTTGTTCTTCCGCATTTTATTATTTGCTTTATTTTTTATTTAAACTTTGTTAATTTATTAATCACCATAAACTCTTCTTGGCTCAACTTTAGCAACTTCCGAATGGCATAAAGTAATTTTTTAACAAGTTGTTTGTTCTGTTAGTATAAAACCACGCCTCACTACTAACTTCTCTCGGTTGCTTCTGTTTGAGAGTTCGGCATTAGTTCATTAAGTGCTGATAACAATTCTTGCGTTTTGTCTCCGTTGCATTTAAATCAATTATGTTTGATCTCTGGTACTATCGGGCGCATAGCATTTTAGAAGTATACATGAAAGGTTTTTAAATAAAATTGCATTGACCCATTTCAGCATATGATTAACATGGATTTCAGATAAATGGAGTATTAGATTTTAATTCAGTGAATATTGTGCATTTTATAAGCCAGAGTATTCTGATGATCGCATAGGAAAGAAACGAACACCGTCGTTGACTCTGTATCTACACTATCTTAACTTGATATATCCTCACATGGGATATATATGCAAGAAAAATACACGATGAATTAACATTAGCATTTTATGGCCTTAGCAACTTAACAGTACAGATATGTAGGGATTACATTTCTTACCTATCAGTGTGTTCTACTATTTGGCGCTAGGTCACACAAAAAATAATTACTTTCCGTATCTACCAAAGTAGTTTTTCCAATGATCAATAAAGCACATGGTCAGGGTAGTATACAAAGAGAAAGCAGAAAAATCAGATTTTCTCTTTTTTTGGCTCGCATCATTCAAAGAAAAAATGCCTTGATAACTTATCATGTGTCAATGAATACAAGAAAGTAGGAATTTATATAACACACACACACACACACACACACACACACACACACACACTCTCTCTCTCTCTCTCTCTCTCTCTCTCTCTCTCTCTCTAACACACACACACACACTAGATGACTTTCATCAAAGCACTTTTTCCCCCTTTTTATTCATATGTACATTTTCCTCTGGTTTTACATGCGTGTGATAGAGAACTTTGCAAAAAGACTTTCTCCTTTTTATTGAACTCATACATATTTGTTTTATCTCTTTAGTTGTCCATAATTTAATCAAAAAAATTAAGTTTTTTAATTGTGTTTACTTCATTTATTATTTACTATTCACAACTATCAGAACGACCGCTCCACAACCGATACTAAAATGACATTAAAGAGAACATAAAGAGTTTATGTTGAAAAATGTCTAAAAGTTGTTGATAGAGATTTTGTATAAGTAATACAGCCCTTAATAATCATACGCATGAGAAAAAATACAAGTTATAAATGAAACCTTTTATGCTTAAAAAAGATTTTCGGAGATGCGCAACGAATGTATGTGTGCTGCTGGGACCACGAGCGGAAGAGAGTTTAACTTTTGGGTCGCTCTTGTTATATACTATTTTGACCACGTCCTCTAGTGGCCATTAGCAGAACTATTTGGCAGACACAAGAGATAATGAGCTTTTGTGTCACCTAGCAAAACTGTTCAACAAGCAAGGAATGTAATATCCGTTATATATTTATATATATTTGTTTGTGTGTGCGCGCGTGTGGGACACTATGGGTCATAGGTTAGTCGGGGAAATTTTTTGACCATAAGAAATTAATCGCGGCGGATTTTAGAAGAATGAACTCAGTACATTGTAAAAAGGGAGACTTAACGAGAATAAATTCAGAATGAAAAATGTCAGTTTGACCAAAAAGAAAATGACAAATAGATAGATAGATAGATTATCTACTCCTCTGCACGAGCAGAATGTGACACAATGTTAGTTTTTAAGCAGAGTTTTCCTTCTCTTAGACCTGTCACCATTCCACGGTTAAAGAGCCCAGTCTGACCTATCATTTACCAATACCTGAAGAGAAAATAGTTGAACTTGTAGTGATTAAAAAAAGAAAAGAAACAAAATAAAATAAGTTCAAGCAGTGCAGAAGTTCCCAGAAGCCCTGACAGGAAGTTGGAACGATGCATGCCGGGAAAAGGATCATCCCTGCACAAAAGAAAAATTCTTGCTCATTTCAGCTTCAACCATAGCACAGAAAAGATGTTCTTTCACGCAGACGTTAGCAGCGAACACATGGCTGATTAAGTTTAGTAGCCTGACACCATGTCTGCTGTTAGCGAGCCGAAACCAACAATTTAAAGACGCCGAATTTGGACGTATCAACCACCGAAAACGACAAATGAATTTCAATGCCTTATTTGGGAGAAATGAATGTTCCCAATTAGTCCAGGAAGACATTCCTCGCTACAGAGTAACCGTATGAAAACCCAAAATAAGGTTAAAATTCAAAAGGCATCTCCTATATTCGTCTCCTTCCTTTTCTTCCTTGCAGCCTTCACAGACAAGAAGACGCCAATGAATTAAGATGAAGTCAAGAAGAAAACCAACAGAGTCAGATATCTAGACTCAAAACCTTAAAAACCAAATAAACAACCAACAATAAATAATCATAACTCCAATAGAGTCATACCTTTCCCAAGGGTATTAACGCAATGTGAAATACTATCAATTTCGTCCAGGATTTGAATACAAGTTGCCGTGTCCATTTCCTTCGAAGCCTTCTAAGTACACACACACATATATATATATATATATATATATATATATATATATATATATATATATATATATACGGGGTGCATACGATAAGTTTCCAGACTTTTTTCGTATGGGCACTTTTATTGATAGTACACACATGAAACTCTAGTCCCCTTCGAAATAATCTCCTCCGGCTGCAATGCACTTGTTGTACCGTTCCAACAACTTCTGGAAGGCCCCATGGAAGTCCTCTTGTGTGAGCGTGTCAATCCCCTTCGTCACAGCCTCTTTCATTTCCTCACTTGTCTCATAACGACAGCCTCTGAGCTTAGGGAATAACCAAGTCACAGGGAGCGAGGTCTTGACTATAGGGAGGGTGATGAACTGTCATGATGCCCATCTTGTTCAAATGGTCTGTGACAAGGATGGAGTTGTGGACTGGTGCATTGTCCTGCTGGAAATGCCACTGACCCGATTTGAAGAGTGCTGGCCTCTTCCCTAGGAATCTCTTCAAGAACTCCCTTAAAACCTCAACATAATAACCCTAACCCTAACCCTTTGGCCAATCAACTCTGGTCTATTGACTTCCTTACTCCTCCCACACCTCTCATCATCCCTCACAGACTCCTTGCCTTCCTTGAATCTCTTATGCTCCTCAAAAACTGATGCTTGATTCATGCAAGGTGCTCCAAAAGCAGTCTGAAGGATTCCATACATTTCTGTGGCATTTTTCCTAAATTTAAAACAGAATTTTATTGCATATCGTTCTTCTAAAGTGTCAGATTGCATTTTTGAAATTTTCCAGCTGTGACAATCAGGCTTTAGTAGGGTGTATTCCAATTGCTGCTGTAGCTGTTGATTTGAACCTGAAATCATAACAATTGGTCAGTCATGTCATAAGATGTATAGCAATAACATACTGAATTTTTAAGAGTCTGCGACAATTTTAAATGCCCATACGAAAAAAGTCTGGAAACTTATCGTATGCACCTCGTATATGTATATATATATACATATATATGCATATCATAGTTTAGATTTCTAATAGTTTATCTCTCTTTACAACCCTTGCGTTTTAGGGTATACATTTTAGACTAGTCCCCTGGAGATGACTTCCGGATTAATTAACTTACTGAAAAGAAAAACCAGAGCTATCTTAAGCCACCCCGATTTAATGCTTTATTTTGTGCATCATCGGTAAGAAATATTGCCTTTCTTTGCTTGAAATACATAACTTTCATAATTATTTGACAATTTTTAGTATTTAATTTAGTGTATCACTTTTTAACTCGGCTTTTTAAAGAAAGTAATTTTATACTCCACTTCCTAGTGTTTTTTGCTTGAATAACCCTCTTTTATCGAAGAACTATCAGCTATATATTATTTAGCCTACGGCTCCTTAAGTTGATAATAGAATTCCAGCCCCCCCCCCGCTAACGTTATCGTAAACAGCTTTACTTACATATTTGTCAAACAGCATTTTCTTCTTTTTCAGTTTTTACCTTTCCCTGATGATTAATAAACCTGTTCATAACTTCTAACTTTGCTTCAGAATTTTAATTATCGAAAGGTGTTTAGCAAACCGACGGAGATAATACACGCGTTTTCCCGAGATGGTCGCATGTTATTGAGCACGATACAATATATATATATATATATATATATATATATATATATATATATATATATATATATCAGCTCTAAATGCAGTCTAAATGACCTTCCATGAGTGATGGACAATGGAAATGGATTGCGAGTGAGAATCAGAGAATTCTGTGCTATCAGCACGACTTGATGATTGTAAATATGGTATGTATGATGACAGTTTTGTTTGTTTGTTTTGTATTGTTATTAATTTTGATTTACCACAAATTATACTTTTTAACGGTATCGAAAACGTGAGCAAAATGAATTTCAGTTGTTTTAAATAAAAATACAAAACCATAGCCAAGAATAGTTGAATAACAACAAAAAAAATTTAAGATAATGTGTAAAAACAATGATTTTAAACATTCTTTTATTCTAGTCATGGCTTACCTCGTATTTGAAATGGTTCCGTAATTCCAATCATTGATTGTTGGTCGAACTCAACTAAAACTAGGATTTCAAATACGGATTTTCAAAGCAGGCAAACTCCTTCTTTGTTGAAAGTATGACAAAATTCAATCTCCTCAAACTCATTCCCTATCTCTATTTGAGGCAAAATTAACTTGTACCAAACTGACCTTGGCAAATATTTATTTTAGAATTTAACTGATCCCAAACCCAAACGTCTTATGAACTTATTTCTGTCGTCTAGTTCTGCTGGGTGTGCTAAATATTGGCTGCAAATTAACAAGAAATGATAACGTTAAATACTTGGAGAGTTGTGATGTAAATATAAACATGTATTCGCAGAGATGTTACTCAAGAAAATTTTATTTTCTTTGCAACAGAATCTGAGCAAATGTTACCGGTAAAATTGATATCATTGATACGAGTAAAGAGATTAATGTTATTGTACGTGCATGGTACTGTAGGGAGAAGATAAAGGGAACATGATAAAGAGTAAAGAATCAAAAACAAACAAAACAAGTTAAATATAAAGAGAAGGTAAATTCATGGATGTACTAAAAAAAAAGGTAATACAGTCCGTTTGTTTGAGGGTTTTGTTCGTGTTGTGGTTGTCTGAACGGGCAGTAATAGAAGGAAGGAAAAGTTTGGCGCTCAGGGTTTCAGCTTGACATGCATGGTGCAGATTTGAAGTACTTGCAGATATGGCTGACTGTAGCCGAAGGGAGGATAAGTTTGGCGCTCAGGACTTCGGCTTGGCATGCATGGTGCAGACTGGAAGTACTTGCTGATATGGGTGACTGTAGACGCAGGAAGGATAATTTTGGCGCTCAGGGCTTCGACTTGGTATGCATGGTGCGGGCTGGAAGTAATTGTAGACATGGCTGACAGTAGCCGAAGAAAGGAAAAGTTTGGCACTCAGGGCTTTGCTTTGGCATGTATGGTGCGGACTGAAAGTAATTATCCTATTTACCCAACCCCTCCGCTCGGGCAGGATATGACACAAGGTCAATTTTTTAAGCGGAGTTTAGCAGGTTTGAATTCAGAGTTTTCCTTCTCCAAGACTAGTTGCCTCACCAAGGACTGAAAGTAATTATAGATAAAACTGACTATAGCCGAAGGAAGGATAATTTTGGCGCTCAGGGGTTCAGTTTAATGTGCGCAGTGTTAATTGGAAGCAGTTACAGAAGGACGAACAGTAGCTGAAGGAAGGATAAGTTTGGCGCTTAGGGCTTCTGACAGCATACGTGGCAAATAATGGAATCTGTCGCAAATGCACAATAATTGAAGGATAATTTGGCGCTGAAAGCTTCAGCTTAAAACGTGTGGTGTGAACTGTAAGTTGTTACAAATGAATGGACTGTATTTGCATTGAATGGCTGGTTTCCTCCTTGCTGTTTGAATTTGTGGGTAACCACCGAGATGTTGATATACGACACTAGTGTGGTTGATAACGACGTAAGGTCTCTTGCGCTGCAGGGGAGGGCATGATTATAGTGAAACCAGCGGTGGAGTGGCTCTGTTAATAGTGTCCTAGTTGTATGGATGTGCGGATAACTGTCGAGAGGTCAATATATGACATTGGTGTGGTGGATAATGACATAAGTTTTCTTGCTTTGTACGTGGGAACGGGAAAAGAGTGAAGCCATCAGTGAAGTGGTACCGCTTATAGGATTCTAGTTGCGTGAAATTGCGGTCGTTTAGATGCTTAAGTTGCGGGGTTTGCATGCTTTTGCTGTCAGGACTATGGTGGAGTTCTATCTGAGAACAAGTTGCGAAGTTGATAATAACTGTGTTTAGGAATTGCTGGCTACTAATAAGGGAGTGTACACTGCATAATGCTGGGCCACTGGCCCAACACATATATACTGCCTGACTGCTAAGAGGCAAGAAAGCGAACAGCGGATACTAGTGAGTATATAAATGCCTCAGGAGTCCTACTTATGCTGCCTTCAAATTGGTCAAAGAGTGTCACGTGATCTACCGGCACATTGTGTCAGACTACGGAGAAGAAATAATCTTTTGTCAAGGAGGATGTGATTCGTCTGAAATTTAATCGATGAGAATTGATTTTATTGGATTCAGATTTAATTTTTTGCGGAAATAGTTTTCCGACAAAAAAGTAAATATTCAAAAATCGTTTTGAATTTTGTTCGGTTTGTTTGTTTGTTTGTATTTTAAATAAGTGAAATTATCCTGATTTTGTGAAAAAGAAGAAAGCATTTCTGAAAGATTTGGGGTGTACTCCAAATTCCAGAACAGATATTTTGAAAGACTCATCTCTTAAAAAGAACCTATGTTATATTAAAGGAAAACATGTTACTAATCACACAGAAGAGCTAGAATGGAAAAAGTCCGATAAAAATGTTCAAACTGAATTGAAATTGCTAATGAAGTAAAGAAGACAATTCAGTTTTGTTCCAGTGACAGATAAAGACGTCGACGCCACAAGTATTTGTGGGAATTAAAAATCGATAAAAATAAATCAATAGATAAATGCAAAAAGTAACAGTTTCCCATGAGGCCTCTGAGAGGAAACGAAATCGGTGCATTCCCAAAAAGAGGAGCTTCCTGACACCAAGGACAATTTTTTCTACATTAAGCTTTTACAGGTTCTACTGGATATACTTCTTTCTCTCGGCTGATAGTAGGGAGCTCACGTGCTCTCTAAGTCCCGGGGCTTAGCGATAGGCTATGTTTCCTAGGAGCAGCCTCTGATAAATGTACCCACCGAAAACACCTCGAAACTTGAACTTCAAATTGCCGAAAACGATTCTATAATATACTTCAACACTTTATCTAAGAATCACGACTATTTCTACTGGTTCAGGAAAATATTTTACCACAATATAGTCATAAAACTCAAAAATAAAGTTTGAGTCTAAAAGTATCCTTGTCTCTTTCCCTCAGACTAGGCAAGAAGATGACAAAGACAAAATGGATAGGTTTAAATATCGTAGTTTTTATTAGACGCATCGTACACGAAGAATTGGCGTGTGTGAAGAAACGTTGTGGCTGAATATTAGTTCACGTAGTCTCTGAGATGTCGAAAGTTCGTGATATCGAATATAGTCCGAGTTGATATCGAAAGTATGGACTCGGCTGTCTAGGTTTGGTTTGGTTTGGTTTTATGGTTATTCAATGCCAAATCCATGTTATACATATACACAGTTCTACTTTAAACAATTCATTTCAGCATAAGTAAACTGTTCAGTTCTATTTTGCCCGTACATAGGACCCTATCAAATGCTACCACTCCGAGCCAGAGTGGACCAGAGAGCGATAGCAATAAAGGGGTACTCCACATTCCCAAAAATTCCTGCATTACAGGAGCCTCACCATTAGATTGTTTTGTGTCATATCCAGGATACTTGTTTGCAGAGATGCAGTCGGTGTATTCAGCTGTCCTTTTGCTAACCGACTGAGCCATCGGGTGTCTAGTAGTTCTTGGCAACAGCGAGTCTAGAAGATCAGGATCAAGTCTTGATGCTTTGGGCTGATCGTAAGAGTAGCTGCGTGGCTATGTATGTAGAGACAGTGGAAAAATCGGACGTGTCGTGTCGCTTAAGCCGGATGATTGATGTTCTGGTTATGAAGTCGCTGGTTACCGGGGATTGTAATCAATGTTAGCTTCGAAGAGTCGACAATAGTCCGAGCAGTGTAGTTTGATCATAGACTGGTCCTTAGCTCCGAGTGTCTGTGGCGTATGGCTGTGCTACTGCGTCATCGTCCTAGTGGTACTGGCTGAAAAACCCTTAAAAAGAACTGAAGTTGGAAACAATAGTCATAAACCTGATAAGAACTGTTTATAGTCTTTCGAAGTTAAACATTAAAAGGACTGTTTTGAGACAACGACTGTGATTGTTTGGATTCCTGACATCGGGTAATCGACTGGAACTTGGCGTGTTCTTCTATGGCCGAAGGGGCCACGACCTCACATATACTGACTATCCGTAGAATTCTTGAAGGCGTACGGGCAAAAAACCTACAGGCGACAATATTATTTGTCGACTTTACCAAGGCCTTTGATTCCATTCACAGAGGGAAGATGGAGCAAATTCTTCTCGCATACGGCCTACCAAAAGAAACTGTCAGAGCCATAATGATTCGCGATAGAAACACCAAGGTGAAATTACGTTCTCCGGATGGAGACACAGACTACTTCAACATTGTAGCAGGATTACTGCAAGGAGACACACTAGCCCCATACCTCTTTATCATCTGTCTAGACTACGTGCTTAGAACATCGATCGATAAAATCAAAGAAAACGGCTTCGAGCTGACAAAGAAAAGAAGCAGCAGGTAACCCGCAAAAACAATTACCGACGCCGACTACGCCGATGACATAGCGCTTCAGGCAAATTCATCTGCCCAAACCGAAACCCTACTGCATAGTTTGGAACGAGCCGCCGCAGGCATTGGCCTCCATGTCAATGCATACAAAACGGAATATATGTGCTTTACAAGCGACATTTCCACACTAAACGGTAGCTCTCTGAAACTAGTGGACAAGTTCACCTACCTAGGAAGCAGTGTCTCATCAACCGAAACAGACATCTACACATGACTGGCAAAGGCATGGACTGCTATTAATAGGCTATCGGTCATATAGAAGTCAGACCTGGCCGATAAAATGAAACGCAGTTTGTTCCAAGCAGCGATCGTGTCGATACTGTGATATAGATGCACAACGTGAACGCTAACTAAACGTCTGGAGAAAAAGCTGGACGGCAATTACACAAGAATGTTGCGAGCAATATTGAACAAGTCCTGGAGGCAACACCCGACAAAGCAGCAGCTATACGGACACCTACTACCCATCATGAAAACTATTCAAGTTAGACGAACCAGACATGCAGGACACTGCTGGAGAAGTAGGGACGAGCTCATAAGTGATGTACTCCTATGGACCCCTTCACATGACCGAGCAAAACCTGAGCGACCAGCTCGAACCTACATACAGCAGCTCTGTGAGGATACGGGGTGTAGCCCTGAGGACCTGCCGGAAGCGATGAACGATAGGGAGGAGTGGCGAGAGAGAGGGTCAGGGATATCTGTGCTGATGGCACGACAAGATGATGATGATGCTGATACCAGTGAAAGGAGCTCGAATTATTCCCAACACCTCCGGGCGAGAAGTGATCGTTTGTCGTCAATGACTGCTTTTAATATCGCAACGAAGGATTGTGTGTCCAATAGGTTCGCACGTGTTCGACCGCGGACAGGAAGCCTCTCTTTAATTGTGTGACCGTCTGCAGAATTCATTTATCTCCAAAATAGCCTCTTAGTTGGTACAGGAAAATTCTACTCGCTGTCGAACCCGGCGATGTTATCTTTACTGATACTGGGGTTCGTTTCCGCTAATGGCGAAAAATTCCGTTATCTGACGACATTGATGACGCTGTGTTATTTCAACCGGGATTTTAGATTTGATTAGCCGATGGGTTACAATAACTTCTTTTATATTTGAATATTTTTGTTAACTTTATGATTACCAATATGGACGTCAGTAAAGGTTTGTTTGTTTTTATTAGAAAATAAAAAAGAAGTTAAGATACTGATAAACAGCAACCAGTACGTGTACATATATATGCATATATTTATAATTTTGATTACTCATTATAATGTTATGAATAGTCAATCACTGTTATTCCAACAGTTATAAGAACTACTGAATTCATAGTTTGTGTTGCTTTTGTTGTTGGCACAATGTTCCGGTCGATCTATTCGATAACCTTCTTCACGTGTAAGCTTCTTAAGAAAAGAGAATAGTCCCTTTCACAAACTATGCATTCAATGATTCGAACAAATTGAATGCTGCATCTTGGTTATTTTGGGTTTTACATATTAAATCCAACCATTTAGTGTATTTTAGGCATTTGTTTTACCTCAAAATCTTTTATTTTGAAAGAATGTACATTGTCATAGTATAGAATGTGTTTGCAATTATCATTTACCAAGTAATATATGTAAACACTGGATACTCGAAGAGGGCGTATAATGACCGATATTTTCTAAGCTGTTAAAAAGAAGTGATGAAACATTTTGGAGAAGTAAACACGATATTTAAGCCACAACATACAAATTGGCAACTCATAAACTTCCATACATCACTACGCGTTCCTGGAAGTTAGCATGTTAGCCTGTCTATTTAAAAAATGAAGGTTTAAATTATAATATCAGGTTTACTACCAGACATAATCGAGGTAACTTTAGGAATACTCCAATGACCTCCCAAAAATATCATTCTTGTCAATTCTTCTCTCAGTGATCACAAAATTCATTGATCTCTATCAGATTTTATGACAACTTTTCTGTATATCTGGAAAATATGAGGTAAGTTAATAATTAATCGAGTATTATATATATTCGTTGATTAACTACATCACGTCTTTTTTTTAAAAATACAAAGAAATACATTTTCAGAAAATAAAAATAGCCTTTTGGTTAAAAATATCTAATATATCAAAAATTTAGAATTACACAGCACAAACCTAACCTGACGTATACATTTCTGAATTGCCGGTTTAACAGAAAGTAGAATATGACTTGATAAAATGTCCGTTTGCTTCTATATGTTGAGGTTAACTGAATTTCACTGTTTTGGAAATTTCAGTTTTTTCCTTAAGATCAATTATAATGTACATCAATCTATGTCTTCATAAATACATTAACTGGGATCTTCTTTCACTTGAACAAGTCTGACGCTTTGAATTAGTCATTTTTTCTTTCTTTTTATTTGTACGCATTTTATGGATAAAATCTGCACGTATTATGAGAAATGTACTCGATTCAAAAAAATATACTAGGTTTTAGGTCCCAAATTACAACACCCAACATACGAAAAGTTAACAAAATTATCAAAATGCTAGTCGCTATAAAGTAAAATTACCTAGCTGACTTTATCTCTGCCTTGCCCAAGAATTCTAGTAGTAACTACCAGGCTTGGAGAAGGGTGAGAGAAATGTATAAAAAATAAAGGAGTTCAGAAAGGGGGATGGGAATGCTAACTTTTGTTACCTGAAAGAGAAGCGGGTCTATTTTCTAAAAAACAAAAACAACCAGTTCCCACTAAGTAATTTATTTCAATAGAAATAAACTTTACAAAATCCGGCTTTGCATATTTTTCTCTATGCTTGTCGAAAATATTGGATTTAAGATAACAAAAATAACAGAAATTCAAGTAAGGCCAATACTATTACTAAAAAGGGGAAAAGGGTATAAAAAATATAACGACTGACTTGCACGAAGCAATGCCGTCAACCACCTACTGTTAGCTTAACTTTTGTTAATGATAAAATACTATTCTTTGGTATTTTATGTCAAAGTTCATTTTGAAGTCAATTTTTAGGGTTTATTCTTCTTCTCGGCGTCTCCTTCTTGTTTAGAATCAACCTAGACAACCGTATTCTTCTAGCTTCTTGCATAGACTTGTTGGAAACGAAGTTTACTATTTCTTTAAGTGAACTTCGAGTAGACCACCGCTTCCTCCTCCTAGAGATGAATATCTTTCTGTTTCAACTCGGATTTTTTCTGTTGAATCTACGGAGGCATTTACCGAATCTTCAGACCCGGCCAACAGCTTCTCTTGTTGGCAAAAAGTCCAATAATTCCACCTCCAGACCTTAGACTCAACTTTCTTTTGAAGGGGACAGCATACCAAAACCACAATTAGCCTGCAGTTGGCTTATTGTTTCAACAAGTTACAAAAAACCTCGTAAGGAAAAAGCGACAAAATAGGCCTATTTGCTCAAGCCACCTTGCTTAAAAAATACTGACTAAAGTCGAAGGTGAATAAACAAGAGATCACAAAGTAAAAAAGAGCGAGCCAGGCAGGGCTGTCTGCTCGTGTTGAAAAACACCAAAGAGAAAAGCGATATCCCTCGGCGGATCTCAAATAACAGTAGGGGCGGTGGATAACAGCACAACTTAAAAACAACCAATCATATTCGAGCAGGCATTAACTGCCGAATTTACAAATTCCAACAGTATTTTCCCAGCACACGTCTTCAATCTTATTTACACAAATTTGGATCAGGTACCACGGGGCTGATATAAAAAAAATACCATATACATGATATAAAAGGCCTTATCTTATCAAGGAAATATTCATACTGATTACTATAAATATTTTGTAGAAATTTACGTATATATACAAATAAGCTTGGCTAATATTTACAAATTACAAAAATGGGCTTAAGAAAAAAACCGGCAAAATACATACGCAATTATATTCAAATAGATCTCAAAGCACGTGACCGCAAAAATGGCGATGCTGACATAGTAGTAAATATACAACATGATAAAAAATTACACAATTTAAAACAAAAAGACACAAGAAATAAAACGTATTCCGAAATACTTCAAAACTTATATACTTAATTACTAAGCTTAGCTTTGTTGTGGCGCATGGCCAGGTGTATGGAGCACTTAGTGAGAATCGAATTCTCAAACAATTGTCAACTAATCTAGCTTGCTAACCATAACACCATGTGAAACTCAGAGTTTTCACACCTCACCCGTCAGTCAGTCAGTCAACCGGCTATTAGACTCCACCCTATTCTCGTCAACATCGCAATAATTAACAAGAAAAACTATTTACCATTAATACTTTAAAGAAAAATCTTCTTTGGGATAGCTAAACATTTTAATAATTCTCTCTCTCTCTCTCTCTCTCTTTCTCACACACACACACACATACATTGAGAATAATCTTTCTCTCCACAAGTGACTTACACTGCCACAAATTAACATTCATTCACAAAAATGTAGAAAGAAAACAACTGATGTTCATTCCTTGAACTCGATTCTGTTGTTTCGTCTTACCAACCATTGCTGAATATCGTGTTTTGTTTTGTTCTATTTTTGTTTTGTCATTTTATACCCCTTCATGATGTTAGATACAAAAATCCCTTCTGATTTACTAATTCCAAAATTACTAGCAAAATCAACAAATAAAACACCACGAACGTACATTTCAAAAGCCGGATATTGCCTAGACGATGGCCGAGACCAAAATGAATAAAACACGTCGCTGCGCAGATAGGCTCCGCGTATCCATCTGGTTGAAATGTAACTTTATATTTACAATTAAAAAGATCTTTTTTTTTTCAACCAATCAACAACTTTCCCCTCCAAAGTTTATTGGAGCCGATTCGACCCAAACGCTACAATAAAATGGTCAACGAAAGTTCAAAAAACGCAGTCTGCTTCGAGACTTCGAGAGTGAAAATCGTCACGCGTCGCATTCGGACAAAAACAAAGAACCAGACGCCCTACCAATCAAACTCGCATTCCAACACTACCACAGACAATACCAAACCATGCCGTTCAAGAACGACTCACACCCACTCATCTCCTGACCCGTTATCTGATGGAAGAATACCCGTATCTTTCCTGACAAACCAATTTTTATTTATTTAAAGTGAACGGAATTTAATTAATTTCTCTCGTCCGTTGTCACCTGAAACCAAACGCTTATTTATAACACTGGTGTCAGAAGTGTATAGCAAAAGAAATATGGATTTCACAAAGTTGACTCTCTCTGAAGTCTTCACCCTTATCAAGGAACAGAAAAGGCTGCCAAGGATTTACTCGACCACGGCATTTTTCAGTAGATAGTAGATTCCAAGCTGGACACACCCACCTTCGAACAGCTGAAAACCTAACTTATAGCGACCCACGGCAGCCAGATGACCAATTTCCAATACCATAGTCGAGCTTGGGATCTACAACGGCGAGACGGTGAGAAGTTAACTGATTTCGTTGGCCAACTCGAAAACGCCATCAGGGAGGCTGCTGTGCAGATAAAAAAATAAATACAGGACTGACAATAACGCAGAATTGACAGTTAATACGCTTTTCTCAATCATGGGGGCAATATTGAGGAGCGACAAGGTCAAAACTTGGAATTCAAACCTATACTCCAACCTCGTCAAGACAATGGACAACCATTATACGACGAGTGATATAGCGTGCACAGCCCAAGAGTATCTTGATCGGGGTATAAAAAGTGACAACACAACTTCGCACGGCACCACATATTATACGCACAGACCACACCGATCGAATAGATGAAAACGTGCAAATCAAGCAGAAAGAGCTACTCTGAATAAACGGAATTAAATCCATTCTTCTCGTCCGTTGTCTCTTGCAACTACACACTTATTTATAACAATAACTTAGCTTTTCATCTTTACCATTCATAATTGGCAAGATTGATCTACCGAATTACAATCAGTACCATTTTGAATTAATTGCTACATGTTGATTTTAGATAATCGATTATTACACTTTTTATATTTTGTAATAGGAAATTTCTTTGTAACTAATAAACAAAGTCGTAATTAATAGCTTAGTTTTTCACAAGATCGCCGTGAGGCACCTAATCAAAAAATCCCGTCCCAATTTTTGATTGAGTTGAGAAGGAATTTCAACGTAGAAGGATGAAGGATTGAAAGAAAGAAACACATATTGGTGTTGACCATTAATTTTGAAATAAGGAATGCTCCAAACCCAGAACAGTCCCAGTCCCAGCCCCAGCATTATAAAGCCCAGCAAAGGGCTAAATCGGCATCGGCTTGTATGTTGCTACAGTGCAAGAGACTCAATTCACTTGCGCTGCGGACTGACTGGAGGATGACTATGTCGTCCTTTCAGCATACGGCAGCCGTAGCACCGTTGGGGTCTCTTTGCTAATTGGATACAGCCTTGATGTTGAAGTAAATCTTGTTCTTGCTGATGACGGGGGCCGGCTGGTTGTGGCCGATGTTGCCGTTAAAAGTTTCGAGTTCCAGGTGGTCGCAATTTATGCGCCCAATATTATTACAGAGGGTTTCCTTTTTTCGGTGGTTAGCGCCGTCCCTCGACGATCCGGAACAGTTAGTGTTAATGGGTGATTGGAATGCGATCCTTGATCTCAAGATAGACAGGGTCGGGAGGGGAGCTAGAGGGTTGGGAAGGTGTGAAAGCAGCCTGATCGACTTGATGGCCCGTCACGATTTGGTCGAAAGGTTTCGTCTGGATCACCTAGGAAGTAAGATGTGGACGTGGTTCGATAGTTCGCCCTCTGTCCTTGCCAGATCCTATCTGGACAGAGTGTTAGAAGAGCTGACACTGATTTTGTTACGTGTCCCATGTTCCACTATGTAGCGTGGACTGACCATAGGCTCGTTAGGGTCAGTCTATGGCTAGCTAATAGGCCTAGTCTAGCCGGCTACAGGAAGTTCAATACCTCCTTACTGGAGATACGGAACTTCCAGGACCGGCTGGAATCCCTCGTTCAGCGATAATTAGTGGGAGTGGTTACCGGGAATAAGTGGTGGGGATCCCTTAAACATAGAATTAGAGATTTCGCCATCAAATACGGTCGCCAGCTCAACTCACATAGGACCCAGGCGGCAAAATATTTAGAAGGTAAGCTTTCCCAGACAGTGGAGAGTGGGGATTCCCTAGCCGTAGATTTAGTTAAACGGGACCTTGAGCGCGAGGCAAGTGAGCACTACAAGGGATACGTAGTTAGATCTACGTTAAAAAGAGTTCCCAACGAAGCTGTGAAACGCAACGTGTTTGTGCGTGAGGAAGAAGTAAGATGGTTTCCCTTTCGGCATATCGAATCGGTCAAGTCCCCGGATGGGCGAGTGCTCGATTCGAATGGTGAGATGCGCGAGGCCTTTCGGGAGCACTTCCGTGATCGCTTTGCTCGCTGTCCTGACCTCCTAGTTCAGGAGTTTCGTAACTATTTAGCCGACTTCCCCTGCCTGTCAGGGTGTGGTTACTGAATGCGAAGTCCATGATCCATTGAAGTAGGTCGGCCTCAGCAAATCATCGGGACTAGATGGTTTACCCTATGAAGTGTACTTGAGGCTGCTGCACATGTTTGTGCCTATTCTAACGGATATGTTCAACCATTGGTTCGCCAAGGGAGCCATCCCTGGTACCATTACTAAGGACGTGATCACATTGCTGAAGAAAGATGGCAGGCATATTTCGGAGGGACTAGATGACTACCGGCTCATAACTCTGCTAAACACAGAGTTAAAGATTTTGGCCCGGGTCTTAGCAAACCGTTTGCAGCTTGTCATTAGCGATTTGATCGAACCTGAGCAGAACTACACTGTGAAGGGAAGATCAATTCAAGACAATTTCACTTGGTGCGCGAGATCCTAAAAGGGTTAAAAGACGGTACCAAAGCTGTGCTGGTCGATTTGGATCAGTCCAAGGCCTTCGATAGTGTTGATCATCGATTCTTTGCGACTATTCTGGAAACCACCTAATTCAAACCGGAGTTCCGCAAATGAATTAGCATGATGTACCACAGCTTGCAGAAAGTGGTGCAGGTGAACGGGAAGCGCTTGGAGGCTTTCACGATCAAACGTTCGGTCCGGCAGGGTTTCCCCTTGTCTTCTTTTCTCTATGTCCTCGCTTTAGTGCCCTTGCTCCGTAAGCTTAGGAATGAGGAGGCAAGCACGGCCCTGCACGGTATCCTTTTTGCTGGCCCACTTTCGGTAAAAGTATCCGTGTACGCTGATGATATAACTGTCTTCGTGTCTCGCCGTCTGTACATAAAGGGTGTGAAGAAGGCGGTTGTGAGGTACGAGCAGATAGCAGGGTACAAAATTAATTTTGATAAGAGCGAAGGTTTGCGGCTAGATGTCTGGAGAGGTGGCTTTCTCCTGCCAGGGCCTTTCTGCTGGAGTGACGGGCCCGTCTGCATCCTTGGGGTGTGGTTCGTACCCGGCCTCCAACTGGAGTTAAATTGGTCGGAGGTACAGGCCATGGCAGAAGCCCAGGTGGCTACCTGGCTTCGAAGGCGATTGTCCTTAAAGGGCAAGGCAGAGGTGTGCACCGTGTACATCTTCCCCTTGATCCTTTGTCATTTGTCTGTACTTCCTCTGCTTAAGAATCATCGGCTGGCACATCAAATATCCCTTTCCAAATTACTTTGGGGAGGCCGAAGGCCAATGGTTCGTAGACAGGTTTGTAGTCAACATCCACGTAATGGGGGTCTAGGTATGCCTGATCTGGAGAACTATTGATTCGCTGAAAGACTGGATTACTTGGGCCCATGCTTGTAGAAAGACACAGAGTGGATGCAAAAGGCAAACGATGTCTTTCTTCGCCTTAAGTCAGACTCCAAAGCTGAAGGATAACATAGACCGAGGGGCGAATCACCGTTTGCCCGCGAATGCCGTGAAGCTCTTCGTACCCTTCCTCTGTCCAGTGACCTTTCTCGGCCTCGAAAGGAACTGTATCGGTAACTAGTAATGGGCTCGGCTTTGGATCCTCTCGTGGATCGGATCGGCTGATCGATGGAGGAGGTTCGCTTGCATTGGAATTGGGCGCCAGGTTCGGGCTTCTTGAACAACGAGTTCTCGCTCACTTGGTGGCTTGCACGGAACAGGTTGCCTCTTTTCGGCGTGAATTACAAATCGGGCTTGGCAGACTTCCTTGAATGTCCTCGCTGCAGTAGTGGCTTGGAAGAAACGGCTGAGTACGCCTTCTACTACTTCGAGGGAGTTCGTCCGTTTTGGAGTCACGTCGGAAAATGGACGGCCTGCATCGAACCCAAACAGCTCATGCTGCTTGACTTTGGTTACGTCGTAGACAACGTTTTACTTCAGTTTTATGGTGAGAAGCGTGTGGTATTTCTCGCGATCCTAGCTGTTACTAAAATGGTGATTTGGACGACGCGAAAAAATGGCTTGTATGACGGTGCTGATTTTGTTCTTTAGGCATCAGTTTATGGTCAAAATTAGATGCAATAGAAAACGCTTGGATCGCATAACGTTCAACAGAAGACGAAGGCATGCAGCGATCCTGGTCGTACGAAAGGGGACAATGTTGGAGTCATCCATCCCTCCTCTTCCTAAGCTTGGCGACTACGGACCGGGTCATTCGGGACCCCATCCCCGGTAAGTAGGATTGTTTGTCTCCCTTTTTTCCCGAGTTTTTTGTAAAAAAAATTGTAGCGGGAGAAGAAACTTATCTCCTGGATCAAAGCGCGTAAGACTATGCTTTGCTTGTCAAGCAGTAAAAAATATGTTCACTTCTGGAGGTAGAAGGTATAGCGTGCCGATTTCGTCTCTCACGAGAAGAAATCTACCTTGTATATTAATTTCTACATGCCGGAACTTACATAAAAGAGCATGCCAGCAGCAGGAGCGGTGTTGTTGTTTTTTTTGCGGACTGCTTTTTTAACTGACTGACTGACTGAATGAATGAATGAGTTGACCAGGGGTATACTGAGGAAGGGCTGCTAGTTGCATGTGTTCTTATCTTTAGTCAACTGAGGCTACCCAGTTGTCTGAGGACGGTACTACTGCTTTTGCTAGGACAAGTTCTACAACAAAAACTCCATGAAACCCAGTCTCAATTCCATAGCATTAAATTTATATATATATATATATATTCACCCCCTCTGAAACTCCCTTCATTTAGACACACACACGATTCTGTCACTCGAAGCATGAAATAGAGGCACTAATTTTTCATCACTAATGAAAAGAACTAAACTGATTCGAGAATGTACTAAAAAAACTAACGGCATTTGTTTAAGACTTATCATTTAGTTTGAACACGGGAATTATTAAGCAGAATGTTTTTCCCTCCTCTCTATTTTCTTTATCTTTCTTCTTTTTTTAAGGGGGAATTTACTCTTTTTACAAATATTTACAAAAAATACACACGACATACAACTCCTTTTAGTCCTAAAAAATAAATTTAAAACACAAATATACACGTATTTGTTTAAATCTACAAATTAAGATTTTACAATGTTTTTGAAGTTCAGTCCAGATTTTGAAGTTATCCTTCCCTTCTCCTTTCGCACTTTTCTAACTCCTCTAAATGGAGCACTGCTTTTAGTTTTCCTTTTCCCATGTGTTACTGTTTTATCCATAACCATTTTGCCGTCCTTTCGGTTGTATCGGATATCAATTTCATTGCCGTACTTTTTGTAGCCCCGATCACGCTAATGTTTGATAGAGCTTTACAACGTAAAACCTCTTGTAGTAAAACCTCTTGTAGTAAAACCTCTTGTAGTAAAACTTCTTGTAGTAAAACCTCTTGTAGTAAAACCTCTTGTAGTAAAACCTCTTGTAGTAAAACTTCTATAGGTAGGCACGAAGCCTCCCAACCATTACTTTGACATCGTCCCAGTAAATAGTCATATTTCAATTATTTTTCTTTCGTGAGCCTCCTCCATTAGTTCTTCCCAATGGACTGTTAATTCCCTCATTACAATTTTTTTTTTTTTTTAGTTTATTGGAGAAGAATATTAAATCCGGGCGCAAGGATGTTTTCACTATATGCTCTGCGAAAATCAATCTTGTTATAACGTCAACTCTTAATTCCCAGTCTGTTGAAGGTGACAGGATGTTTGGTTTAGTCTTTACTGTCTTCTTAATTTTCGTGCCCGCCTTGATAAATTGTATCACTATTTTCTGGATTCAATTTATTCGTACAGATAGCTGTGCAGACTATATCTGCAATTACTTTTAAGATCTGATCGTGTCGCCATCTGTAATATCCTTCTGCGAGTGCAGTTGGGCAGCTGCTCAGAATATGTCTTAAAGTCTCTGGACCATTGCATAATGGACATAATGCAGACACCGTTTTATTCCATATGCAAAGGTTTGCTGGGCTAGGAAGTATATCACAAACGGATCTTATCAAGAACCTGAAATTTGCATAATCGTTCCAAATTTCACACTATTTGATTTTCCGTTGCATTGTGGAATTCCAGTTAATCCATGTTCCATGTTGTTTTAATCCCACCAATTTTTGTTTACCTAATCTCATCTTCTCCCTTGCGAACTTTATCCTGTATTAGTCGTCGCTTACTTTTGTATGAGGACTTATCCACACGGTTAGTCGAAAAAAAAACTTAGACCCGTGCGCCTTTTGCGATCGTTCCTAATATTGCTTTTTCACGAAGTCGCTCTTCTACCACTTGTAACTCTCTAGAAGCTTTCCACTTTCTGCCTGAACAGACTTCAATGCCAGTTCCGGTCACTTTTTCAATTTTGGATAACTTGTATAGTAACGCAGTTCTTATTTTCGTTACTTTCGATTAAGCTTCTGAATGAGAGATGTAGTGCAGTGGTATTGCCATATAGGGCGGCGCTACTTCAGCATTTCGGTAGGCCCAACCATCTCTGCAAATGAGAGTTGATTTTCCTTTCCATTTGCTCTATGTGGGCCATTGTAAATTCATAGATAGATAGAGGCCACAGTATTTTGGGGAGAACTGCGTGCTGGTAAACCCATGCTTTAAAACGGCCTGGTAGGCCGGATTTGTCAACTTGAGTCAACCATTTTTCAAGGTTGTCTTTTGTCTTTTGTATAGCAACCGTATCCCTTAGGGAGCGGTCAATGCGTTTACCCAGACTCTTAAATGTCTTTTCTTGTATTGTTGGGATAGTTTCACCCGACAACTTAAAATGTTCTTTTTCCATTGCAATACCCTTCTTTAGAGCGAGTGACCGGGAATTTGATGCGTTGAAACTCATTCTGGCCCATGTGACTCGTTTTTCTATGCCTTTTAAAACCCATTTCGTGCCGATTGTGGATGTGGTTGTAATGGTCATATCGCCACATAAGCCCTTATCCGGGTTATCTCACACAAGATCTGGTAACGGGACCTCTTCATTCCAACTCTACAGTTTTAATTAATAGGTTCATTGCTAGCGTGAATAAAGTTGCTGAGATTGTGCAGCCTATTATAATGCCCCTCTCTAGATGATCCCAAGCCGAAATTGATCCTTTCGTTATTGTTCTCATCTTGAAAGTATTATAATAATCAATAATTAAATTGGATATTCTGTAGAGGACATGGTAACGTTTAAGAGTTAATTCCACTAGCTTATGGGAATTGATCCGTAAGCATTTTTGAGGTCCAACCATAATACTGCAAGATTATCCTTATTAGTTTTTGCTTCTTTCGGTAATAGTGAGATGACTCCTGTATGCTCCATACATCACGGAATACCTGGGACACCCCTTTTTTTGCACCGACGTATCAATATAATTGTTGATTTGTAAAAAACGATATCAATCTCCAGTTCAGGATGCTGAAAAATATTTTCCCTTCAGTATTTAATAGAGAAATGTATCTGAATTGATTGATTTTCCTCGCTCCTTCATCTTTTGGGATCCATATTCCTTCAGAGTATTTCCATTGTTCTACTATTTTACCTCTCCTCCAAATTACTTTTATTAACTTCCAAAGGAAACAAAGCAGTTGAAGACACCGTTTATAAGCGTTATAAGGCACACCATTCGGACCGGGTGCAGATGCTGATCTTGTTGTTTTAATGATGGCTTTGTTGGAGCTTCCGGTCTTATCAGGAGTGTGTTGTCTGTAAGGTCTCCGTCTCTATTTAGGTCTTTAAGATTATTATGGAGAAAGGAGTCAATTTCAGCTGAGGTACTTTTTAGATAACCGCTTCTTTGTGAAAGAATAAGGGTGTGTTAAAAAGGCCATCCGTTTCTTTGCCATTTCTTCTCCGTCTGTGCCATTCTGCTCTTCTCATGGACCCGAGTTTAGCTTTGATGATGTCTCTAACTTCCCGTAGAGATACCTGTTCATCTGGTTTTGCTTTTTTTATATTGCTTTCGGGGGGGATTTTAATTCTGCTCTTAGTTTTTGTTTCTCTTCTATTTTCTTAACCACTGGATCTTTCCTTTATTTCCATATATCCATATTCAGCCTTTGCACAACGAATGACAATTTTGGACATCATCATTAGTCGGTTTTCCACTGATTCTTTCGCAGATATATTTACTATTTCGCCAATAATTGTGTCAAAATCATTCCAAACGTTTTTGTTAGCGGCTGTTGGCTATTTAATCTTTCTGAATTCAGTGCGGGTTTCTGTAACCTCTGCTTGGAGGGACTGGGTGCTGTGGTGTGCTTCCCGGCCCAGCACCCCCTGTGTCTCATCAGGAGAAATTCCTGTGTGCTGCGTCGGGGTTTTTTTTCAACCTGGCTCTTTATTCTGGCCTGAAGGATCTTTAAACCGCTTATATTCTTGCATATTTTTCCGCATGGGCATATTGAATTCGATGATTGTTTGTTCAAAGATGTGTTCGTTACCATATGATCATTTTCTTTAGAGATATCATGCTTCCCCGCTCCTTCTCGGGATCTCTTGGAGGTATGTAACTGTAGTGGATTCTGTATTGTTGATTTTTTTTCCTGTCCCGACATGTTTTTGTGGTCTCTACTCACCGTCAATTGTCTTTCCAATTTGTCAACCAGACTATTCCTAAGTAGTCAACCGGTCTATTCCCGGCCATCTCTGATTATGCAAAAAACTAATGTAAGAAATACTCTTGTATAGTTATAAAAAGGCGCTGAGTAATGTTGTAGGATTCCTAAATAGAAATTCTCCTGTGTTGGGAAACACAAAAAAAGTCAGGGATTACCTCCCCTGGAAGAGACAAAACAGTTGACCTTTTCTTACCAGTCTCCCAAGCAGTGAAGACGTATATTTGTGGGCTCTTGTCAGAACGCGATGAGGCAGAAGATAAACCTCAATGAAGTGGCTTAGTGTCTTATGAACTGAGAACTGATAACTCCTCAAGTGAGGAAGAAACATTTGTACGACTCTTTGTATAGATTTGTAGTAACTTGTATTAAATATGGTATAAGTACATGTGCATTTTTGTTTCTTATTTTTAGATTTAATATTATTGATTTGTTGAAGCCGTCTGACAAAGACTCATTCTAACAAAAGGGGACCCTAAATGTGATATTTCTTTATTTTGTTTTACGAGTATAATTTTTACATCTTTTATTTTGAGAGATAAGTTGGCACGTAAGAATTCTTTTAGCTTCCTCGTTAGTACGAGAGTTTTACAAAAATTTTTAAAAAATACCATAATATATATATATATATATATATATATGTGTGTGTGTGTGTGTGTGTGTGTGTGTTAAATAACATGTTCTGGTCATAAGAATTCAACATAGCAACCTTACTCCGTATCCAGCCCGTAATTCGCGCTTAGCCACGCAATTGGTCTATCCCCGCAGTCGGACAAATAGCCTCCACCCACGCGTAGAAGTTAAAAACGAGCTAGATAGTAATGCTACTATAATAGCTAGCCACACAAGAATGGCAGAACCGAGTTTCGTTTTGCCTATCCCTCCATTTCACCGGGAAGATCCGCTGGTATTCTTTTCCCAAAAGGACTTTTATTTTTGGCGCAGAGGCGTGACAAACCAATTGGATAAACAGAGCTGCGAATCATCCGTATTACTAACAGATATAATAACTGAAATTAGGGATATTCTGATAAAGCAAACGTTAGAAAACCCATACGAAACACTTCGAGGGCGGATAATAGCACGGTTGACTGTGTCGAAACACACTCGGATTACCGTGTTGTTAGAACAAGAAGAATTGGGTGACAGTATCCCATCTCAATTTATGAAAAGGCTACAACGGCTGACTGAGAGTAGTCTGTTATGTTTTATCTACTGTGTAGATAAAGTAATGACACGAAGACGAACGATATGTACAAGTGATTTATTATAAGGCTAAGACGGAAGTGACAAGTAAAAAAGTGGTGGGTCCTTGGATGAGTAAAAGAGGGATAACCCAGCATTAGAGAGTTCTAATTACTTTATTACATCCCTTTTGTCATTACTTAATTCTCTCGGCAAAGGATTTATTAGTACATAATGAAGTCTTTAAACTTCCAAGGTACCTTCCTTATTCTAGTAGGCCGTTCTGATGGTGTAGACGTTCGTTGATCTACTTGTTTGGTCTGTATTTGTGTGGTCTGGACCTGTTGAGTTGTAGTCAGTGGAGTATTGACTTTTTCTGTGTGGTCCGTGTTGGTCTGTTGGGATTGTAATGTGTTAATCCCTTGGTTTTGTATATTATATGTGGAACCTCTCTGTGGTCTGTATATTTCTCGGAGATGTTGCCTGTTCCGTCATAACCACTTTCCATCGTTACGCATTTCGATAATGTAGCTGCGTGGTTCAGTGTATTTGTCTATCACTATCGCAGACAGCCATGTGTCATTTTCCTGAAGGACTAATACTTTGCTGCCTATAGTCAACTCAGGAAGGTTTTTATTGTTTTTAGCGAAGAAACATGTTCTTGCGCGTGTGTGTTATTCCCTTGCTAATTTTTGTTGTTAATAAAGGAGGATGAAGAAGACGAAGATGCCGTTAGCTTTTACATGAAGGTTTTTAATGGCAGCATGGAATAAAGAGTTTACATTTATGCTACAAGTCTCGTTGGAAGGAAAGAAGTAAGTGAACGATTTGAAGTTATGATAGAGTTAGAAAGCAGCGCGTGTCGTTGGACGTGCGAGGAAGATATGTTCGCTATAAGTGTAGCAAAAGTCGTGTTTGCTGTTTGAAGAGAGAAACGTTGAAGTCATCGTGAGTTTGTGGTTCTGGTTGTTTCGGGGAGAAGCGTGAATGTCTCCAGAAAATGTTCCCAGAGGTGAAATAATAGCTAGGTGTCGGAGCGAGATTCTGCATCGCAGTTGACATAGCCAATTTTGCGGGTGACGTAAAGTTGTTCCTGTGTGTGGCGTATTGAATTCATCTAATTCATATTCAACTGGAAACCCTTGGTCTAAGAGAAATAGATGCAAGGGTTCCATAAATTAGACGGCTTCCCGCATTGTGTCCATGCTGCTGCTGCTGCTATTGAAGAGCAGGCAGTGAGACGTCTGCACTGAACGAAGTTCTTCAGCCAAAAAGAATGTTTGACGGTTTCCCCAATTTGTGCTGCCCAGAAAGGTGGTTCGGTTGAATAGGATAAGTCATCCTGATTGGGTGAAATTATGCGTCAACCCTAACAGTCGAATTAAATTACGTGCCAAACAAAAATTTGAAATGTCTTCTGCTACATCTCCAATATACACTCTTTCCAGTCTTTAACAAGCATTTTTCTATGCCTTGGCGTGCCTCGTAGATTCTCTTCAGGACTATGCTTTGTATGCTTTTTGGTATTACAATGCATTCGCCTTTAGTCGCTAATCCATCTTGCACTGACAGGCATTCTTTCATCGACCAATAATGTTTTCTTGGTTTTGGAGTGTGGCCATCCATTAATTACTACTTGCTTTAGTTTTTTTTTTAATTCTTCATCCTTTTCAGTAGCTTCTTGTAAGTCTATTTGTTTCTGAGCTGATATGTTGTTGACTGTGTTTAAATCGAGTTCTATTTCTTCACCTTGTGTTGGCTGAATCCTCAACTAGTAGTCTGGGATTTTCATTTCTATCCCTGGTCTGTATGTTATCTTTGCATCATATGGCTGTAGCCTTAGGAACATCTTTTGTAGTCTTGGGGTACTAGTGTAATGTTTTTATTTTGGATATTTTCGAGGAGTTTAAGATCAGATTCGATTCGAAATTCTATTCCATATACGTATGTATGGAATCTTTCACAACCACTAGCTCTCTTTCAATGTTTTGTTTAGTGCGATTCGGCATCAGTTAGTCTTTTATTTGCAAATGCAACGATTTTGTTGTCATTTATTAGTGTAGCGCCTAGCCCTAGCCTGCTTGAGTCTACTTGTATTGTTGTGTTTGCATTTGGGTTGAAATAACAAGACATAGATTTTTATGTGTTGAATTTTTTGAATTCTGAAATACCTTTCCATGTGTTTCATTCCAGTTGTATTATGTGTCCTTTTTTAGCAGTGACCTTAGTGGTGCTGTTTTGGCACTAAGTTCTGGTATGAAGGGTCTTAGGTACTGAATCATGTCTAGGAATTACTGGAGTTCTTCTCGGTTTGTTGGTTTCGGTTTTGATTTGATCCTGTCGCATTTTCTTGATCTGGGTGGGAACCGTCTTTGTCCCAAATAAGATCATAAAACTTAATCAGTTCCTGTCTTATTTTGCATTTGTCTTTGTTAAAGACTAAATCGTACTTCCGTGCCGTATCCATTGTTTTCCTCGGATTTCTGTCATGTTCAGCAGTTATTCTGCCATATACGCAGATATCAACTGATATACCTATTGCTCCCTCGCAATCTTCCAAAACTTGGTCCATTTTTGGTTGAAAGCAGGCTAGATTCTTCATCCAAATGTATTGCCCAATGTCCATGCTTTGCGTCTAATTTTGTGTAGTGTTTTGCACCGGTTAGTTTGTGGGAAATTTCTTCCAGGGTCGGGGTTTTGTAATACGTTCTTTTAATGAACTTTTTTCAGTTGCTTTGGGTCTAAGCATATTCTTAACTCTCCACTTCTCTTTCTATTACACGCAATTGCGTTCACCCAATCCGCTGGTTCATATACCCTTTCAATCACACCCATGTCTTCCATTTTTTTTTTTTTTTTTTGTTCTTCTTTTAAGTGGACTGGGTATTTTCTTTGGGATTGGACGACTGGTGTTGTGTTCTCCTTTAAATGTATTTTTTGTTTCCCAGGAAAGTTACCAATTCTGAGGAATCTGTCGGCAGATCGGCTATGTTTTTTTTTATTTTCCTGGTTTTCTTTTTTGTTACACTGTAGTTAATTTGTACCAGTCCCAACTGTATGCATGGTCTCAGTCCAAAAATTGCAGTGTCATTTTCGCATACATAAAATTTTGTTGAATGATTGGTGATTCCTGGTGCTTCATTTTTAGTATTAATGACTCGTACTACGGTATTTTTGTTCCGTTGACCGCCCAAAATGTAGTTGCCTCCCTTTTGATGGCGGTCGGTTTTCCCATTTCGTTACTGACACCTCGTAGGTACATTTTTTTGTAAATTCTGACTGGGATTCTATTCCCGTTCGTCCCAGTATCGACTTTCTTTCTTATTTTATGTTTTTTACTGCGTGAGTCTTTACAGTTTATATTTGCGAATACTTCCCATCAGTTATTTTCTTTCACTGTGTATAATAACAGGCCAGTTTCTAAGTCTGTCTCTGAGTTGGTTTCGTCTCTGTACGTAGCGTTTACATTTTTTCGTTTCATATCCTGCTTGTAGTGAAATCTGTGAGGGCTTCTTTTCCGATTTTGTATGGGCTTTCTTTTTTCTTTTTGAGGGCTATGTTTTCTCCTTTATCTTTATCTGTATGTCTTTATTATCTTTATTGTCTTTATTATTATTATTATCTGTATGTCTTTGTGAGACAATAGTCCTCAAAATGATGAAGACCTTGACATTTTCTGCATTGCTTGTTAAAAGCGTTGCAGTATGTTTTTTTGTTTTGTTTTTTTTCGTGTTTTTTTTTCCACATTTTGTACGCTGTCTTTTGTTTTTAGTCGCTATTTCGTGGATTATTCCATCCTTTGTTTCACACATCTCTTTGTAGCGTGTGTTGTCTTTCATGGTCGCGTCGTACGTTCATATATTTTCAATAGCTATTTTTAGTGTGAGGCTCGGTTTGCTTATCAACTTCCTTCTTTCTTCTGAACTTTTCATGCCTTTTATTATTTGTTCAATGACTCTTTCCTCTTTGTTGGCATTGAAGTCGCATCTTTCAGCTTTGGTCTATAAGTCAGACTAAATATTCGTCTATTTCGTCGTCATTCTGTTGCATTGACATGAATTCTAGTCGTTCAACTCATTTATTTGGTTTTTGAATCATGTTTGCTTCAAAAATTTTGAACACGTTTTCCGAACTTTTTTTTTGTTCGGTTGTGAGGAGTGCCTTTTAAATTAGTTAACGGCCCTTTGGTCCTGTGCTCAGCAATATATAGTTGTATTTCAGTCTTTCTTCTACATTATTTATTGTAAAGTAGGAAGTCATGAAGTCGAGCCACTCGCTGAAGGCTCCTTATTTGTTCTCGTTCGACCAGTCTAGCGTTGGTAACGGGATATTTGTATTAGCCATCTTATGTTTTCAACTTGTCTTTTCCCCTCTTTTTGTTCTTTGTCTGTTTCTTTTATATGAAGTCTTTGTTTCATAGCGTTCCGTCTTCTCTTTTCTTCTTTTTAGGTTCTTATATATGTAAGTATCCCTTTGCTGCCACCATGTAATGTTTTATCTACTGTGTAGATAAAGTAATGACTCGAAGACAAATGACATGTACGAGTGATTTATTACAAGATTAAGACGAAAGTGACAATTTAAAAAGTGGTGGGTCCTTGGATTAGTAAAAGAGGGATAACCCAGTATTAGAGAGTTCTAATTACTTTATTACACTGTCGATAAGGCAATCGTCCGCCATATTTTTACAGCGTCAACCAGAAAAATACAAACTGGCGCTGGCGTCCTATCCCAATAGAAGCGGCGTGACCAAACTACTAGCCACACAGATGACCACGATATCTGTTGTCAAGAGCGGGCGTAAAAGGCAACAGGAAACTGATTCTTGTATTAATTCAAGAGAGGATACGGTTGTTAGTTTCACCCTTTCTCCCTCTCTCTCAGTAGCTGTTCCTTCCTTCTCTCTCTCTCTCTCTCTCTCTCTCTCTCTCTCTCTCTCTCTCTCTCTCTCTCTCCCTCTCTCTCTCCTTCAGGTTCTCGCCTTCCTTCCTTCCTTCCTTCCTTCCTTGCGATGTAACACGTTCGTCGGGCAAATGCACTCAGAACAAAACCCGCCCATTCAGCCGTTACCGTGAGTATTTGTATTATTGTGAGATCTCGTAACAATTTGCATACGTGCAAATTACCTCTCGCAGGTTCGAGATCTCCCCTCGTCAAATATGCTCGAGGCAGCCATATCGGTTTTCACTCCACAAGCCAGACACGTTCGTGCGCGCTTCGAATGCCCAGGTACGTTACCTTCACAATATCTAATGTGAACGACCCCACCGTTAATCTAATTGAGGAATTAAGAGACGAACAGAGACGGTTACTAACTCGAGTGGACGAATTGACGGATGATGTGACGAAATTGTCCGTAAATAAAAAGCCAAACCGAAGTCACAGCAAGCCTCGGTCACAGTCCAGAGGACGTGAAAGAAAGTCTATATACAGGAAAAATAAGAGGTTTGGAGACAAAGTAAACTTCTGCATCCCACCATGCTTTTATAACGAGTAAGGAAAGGAGTAAACTGACAGAAGAAAGCGTCCTCATCTGTCGGCGTCCCTTGCTCCGGCCGCCTGCTTTATGCGACTAACAAAGAGTCCAAAATATTATTTCTCGCAGATAGTGGGGCACAAGTGTCTCTCCTACCAGCAACGAGTGGGGTCATTCTAGCCTTAGTAAACTTACCCTCCGAGCAGTAAATAGTACAGTAATACACACGTATAGTGAGAAGTGTATGGAGCTCGACCTAGGTTTACGGAGAACATACACCCATATTTTTATAGTTGCTGACGTAGGTTGCGCCATATTGGACGCAGATTTTTTGCAAAATTTTGGACTTGTCGATATACACGGCCGGTGTTTGAGAGACCAGGAAACATGCCTGAAAGCGAGTGGAGTGGTTAAGTCTGGTATTTCTTTACGTCCCATCGTGGCTCAAGCAAGTCAGGAGACAATTATCAGTAAACTGATTGAAGAATACCCCACGATAACTATCCCCTTATTTAATAAGGAAGCACTGCCACATAGTATTACACACTATATCGAAACTATCGGCCCACCTATCCATGATAGGGCTAGACGCCTAGCACCTGATAAATTGAAGGCTGCTAAGGCAGAATTTCAACAAATGATGAAGTTAGGAATTATTCGTCCCTCAAAAAGCGAATGGTCTTCACCACTTTAGTTTGTTAGCAAAACGTCTAACACATGGCGTGCTTGTCGGGGTTACAGAGCACTAAATGCTGTTACCAAACCTGGTAGGTACCCAGTATCACACATACAGGACATAACAGCAGTTGCAATGAATAACCGAATATTTACAAAAGTCGACCTGATCCGGTGGATACCACCAAATACCTGCGGAGGCGGAACACATCCCCAAAACAGCAATAGTCACACCTTTTGGCCTATTTGAATTTCTACGTGTCCCATTCGCCTTGCTAAACGCAGCCCAGACATTCCAAAGATTCATCGACCGGGGTTTTCAGGATTTTGTGCATACATAGACGACATGTTAATAGCTAGCCAGAACGAAAAGGAACACATAAGTCATGTTAGGCAGGTGTTCGAATGTTTCAAACAACATGGTGTGGTGATCAACCCACTAAAGTACGTTTTCGGCAACCTGAGGTCACCCTTTTAGGACACCATATTTCAGCAGTGGGTATTTCCCCATCAGCAGACAAAATTAAAAGTATTCAGGATTTCCCGTTCCCTAATACCATGAGACAACTGCATGCATTCCAAGGGTTAGTCAATTTTTATCGTAGGTTTCTTCTCAATTGTGCACATGTACATTTACCGTTAACAAGACTGTTAACCAAAGTAAAAAAACAGCAGTGTAACATTGTCGGAGCACGCGATAACAACATTCAAGAAAGTGAAAGAAATGCTGCCAGATACAACCAAATTGTCCCACATCCAACCCAACCGTGAATTGTCCCTGGCGGTAGATGCTTCAGCAATTAGAATCGGAGCAGTCCTGCAACTGAAATACGAGTCCGAGTGGAAACCAATTTCTTTTTTCTCCAGAAAATTGACGGAAGCGGAGACGCGATACAGCTCTTTTGGCAGAGAATTGCAAGCAAAATTTGTTACAATACTACACTATCAGCAGCTTTTGGAAGGTCAGCAATTCTATATTTTGGCGGACCACAAATCGCTATCGGGAGACCTGAAGTCCTAGTTGGAGAAACACTCCTCTCGTGAAATCCGGAAAATGGATTATATTCTTCTGTTCAGACACATAAATGGCGTGGATAACATCCCTGCAGATGCTTTATCACGTGGAATTAATTCCTTCCTATTGGAACCTTCGATCGACATTCACACCTTTTCCAAGGAGCAACGAAAGTACCTCCAACGTCTCATACGAGAGAAAAACAGTGTTGCCTCCAGTACAAATCAGCTCCCCCAACAGCGCAAAAAAGATCATTTGTGACACAAACACGGGCAAGTTACGTCCGTACGTACCTGCATCTTTATGCAAAGACATTTTTACCGCGGTGCATAGCTTGCCCCACCCTGGAACTAACGTATCCGTGCGCTTGTTAACTGACATGTTTGTCTAGCTGCGAATTAAGGCAGACGTGAGAGCATAGACAAAGTCGTTCTTGAAATGCCAGAGAACTAAGGCCAGGCGATATACACATGCTCCTGTGGGTGAATTCCCTGCACCGGGTGAGAAATTCAAGCACATCCACATCGACATCATCGGACCACTTCCTTGGTGTGAAGGACAATCATCCTTGTTGACGTGCGTTGACAGATTCTCAAGGTGGTGTGAAGCATTGCCGATGCCAGATATGATGTCATACATTACAGCAAGAACATTCCTTGCCAGGTAGGTCGCAGGTACGGTGTACCAGAAAGAGTGACGCCTGACCGAGGAATCCGAACTATTCCACAAATTGTCGCAACTTCTGGGTACTAAGAACATCCACACTACACCGTACCATCCCAAAGCAAATGGCATTGTGGAGAGACTACTCCGCAACCTGAAGACTTTGCTACGTGCGGAGTTGACCAGCACCAAATGGTTGGAACAACTACCACTGATATTCCTGGGACTTCGCTCTACGACGAAGAAGAGATTGAACTGTTCAGCTGCGGAAGCTTTGTACGGAACCATATTGTGGTTACCGGCACAGTACTTCCTCAACCCCGCAAAAAGTAGTGGACTTGACATCCTTCATTGATAGACTTTCAAGTAAAATGTCTGAGATGGCTTATTCCCCGGCAGGACAGAACAGAAGAGATAAGACGTACGTGGCCAAACTCTTAAAAACCTGCACTCATGTATTTATTCAGGATACAGCTAAGACGAACTTCCTGCAACCCCCGTATCGTGGACCTTACAAAGTCATCACAAAGGACGATAAATACCATGCTGTTCTAATTAAGAACACTCCTCAGACAATTTCTATCGACAGACTGAAACCAGCGATGTTAGAGGACAAGTATCTAAGTGTTACAAACCCTCATATTAGCCAATCGGTATAGCTACAATCACAAAAACAATCGTCGCTTAAAACGATACAATATTTCTAGAAAAAGAAATTTTGGAGAGAATCATAGATATACCGAAATGGATCAAGACCATCACGAAAAAATGCAAAAAACGTAATTATTTCATATCCGAAAAGATTTTTTAGAATACTTTTAAATGAATAGTTATTTAGTTAACTGAAGGATATAATATATAAAATTAAAAAGAGTAAATTTTAAAAAATCAATAAAATTTTCTGTTACTTTTTCCTAAATTATAGTTTGAAAAACAAAATAAAATTTAGAAATAGAAAGCTAATTTTATCGAGTAAGTGCAGCGATATATAAATAAAAATGTTTCTAGATTATTGTATGTTCCACCCGAGTAGAAAGCAATCAGAATTACAAAGGTAAAGTAACTGTGATTAAAACAGGAAATAGTTTGCAGTAATAATCTCCCTTTATGAATATTTTTTACTAATATTTTCTGAGAGTATAGCTTCTTCAAAGATTAAAGGGGGCATGGGTTTAAATCTCACGGGGAACATATACTTTAATGTTGTTTTTAATGTGTATAGTTCTTCATTGTCATAGAAAGAATAACTTGAGGGGGTTATGATTTAAAAACAACCAAAATTAAGATGATGAATTATTAATAATGATAATAATGACGATGACAGGCAATTTTAATATATAAGTTGGGCGACCGCAGTCGAGGGCAACGCAAAGGATCCCTTTTTAAAAGCTACTATATCGAGAGGAGGGCGCTACCCCTTTCCTTCGCTTACTCTTGATCTGTACCTTAAAATGCTGAGTGTTAAACAAGGAAGCACCATTTTTTTTTTTTTTTTTTTTAGTCTTTAGCATGACTCGACCTGAGATTGAACCCTGGTCTCCCGGACCATTAGCGAATACTGTAACCATTATGCCAAAAGAAAAAGGAAATATATTAGTAGGGATTTAATTATATAAATTTTTTTTTTAAATATTTGTTGGCTGTATTTATGATAATATGCCCACTTTGTTTTTTTTATTTTTATCTATTTATTCAATTTTTTCTTTTTTTCTTTTTTTTCGAGTACATTAAGAGCAAATGCTACATGTTTCACCATGAAAAAATGAAGCGAAAAATTCTTAGCGTTTTAAAGGATTATGTTTCTTACAAAGAAACAATACAAGAAACAAGTCCTTCAATGTAAAAAGAAAAAAGAAAAAAAACACACTGTAAGGGAGATAACTCCCGACCTTCTTTAACCACAAGATAACCTAACGTGTGTCAATTTAAATTCCAATATCAAACTAGGAATAAAAGTACCACGTGCATCCAATTAACTGTCTATTTATTAACTTATTAAAAAAAAAATAAAACATGTACATTATATTCACTTAAAAAGAAAGAAAGCGCATACTGCTAAAATTATTGCACTTTAGCATTCAGTCGAATGAGCGAATGATTAAACCCTAGACAGTAGTCGCCGAAAAAGATTTGGTCCGAAAACAACGAACAAAGCATAGGTACGAATACAAAGAAATCATAGAATTCATTAGAATTAAAAAATAAAACAGTCTTACAGGTTCAAAAAGTCCTTTAAAAAATAGAAGTCTTCATGACAGTAGAATTGTTGCGGAGCCGATAAGCACGTCGACCTCGCAAATGATTTATAAGGTTAAGCGTTTGAGTAATGACAGCCAAAAGACAATGAAGGAAACAAAAGCGAGGTAACAATTATGAAAAGGTGACAATTTATTGTCGTTTTTACAAAAGCGTAAAGTTTGTGGTAAAGTTCGTGGTAGTTATGTCTTTGATTAGTTGGTTGGTGTCGGTATGTTTGAGGTCGAAGAGAAGCAGCTAGACGATCGTTGCGGGTATCTGACGTTGGTCGAGTCGTAGACGTGTGTGGCTGGACGAACGTGCGGGCAGCTGATGCTGGTCGACGTCGAGGTTGGTATGTTCCAAATTGGTCGTGCTTTTGCTGTGCTAAGGCACTTGAACCGACGAGTAAATCGGCACCTAAAGCTAACCCGTGCTTTAGCGCTGCGTAGCCGTGCAAACGGACGAAGGAACCGACAGCTAAAGCTAACTCGGGCTTTAACGCTGAGCAGCCGTGCAAACGGACGAGGGAAACCAACGGCTAAAGCTAACTAGGGCTTTAGCACTGAGCAGCCGTGCAAACGGACGAGAGTGTAGTAAAGGGAAATTTCGTATTTTGGTTTGGCGCACAAATTTAATTCGACACTTAATTTCACCCAATCAGGATGAACTATTCTATTCATCCCGGGCCTTTCTTTACGGGCAACAGGAAATTGGGTAAGCTACCAAACCCACCCTCTTTGGCTGGAGAACACCGTCCAGTGCAGACGTCTCACTGGCCGTTCTTCACTAGCAATAGCAACTCTCTTTGGCTGGAGAACGCCGTCCAGTGCAGACATCACATTGGCCGTTCTTCTTTAACGTTCTTTTTAGCTGGACAACGCCGCCCAGTGCAGACGTCTCACTGCAGCTCTAGAATAGCAGCAGCAGCAGCATTGACACACGAGGGAACCTATTTAATTTACAGATTCCTCGCAAAGAATCCCAGTTGAATATAAATTAGATGCATTCAACATGCCTCGCACAGGCACAACTTTATGTCACCTCAAAATTGGCTATGTCAACGCGATGCTTTTATTCCGCTCTCGACACACTAGCTATCAATTCACCTCTAGGCCACTTCAATGGAGACAACGCATACTCTCATCCCCAAAAATACCAGACACATGAAACTACACGGTGACTCTAAAGTTCAATCCCTCACACGTCCGACGACACACGCTGCCATCTGAACCTTCTCAACTTCTCATAACGCCATTTCGTCTCAATACTCCATTTTTAGCGAGAAATTTTTAGCCGGAGTTTTTGTTGTTATTAGCGAGGAAGACGGTTGTAACGTATGTTTGTTTACGTTGTGTTGTTTCCTCACTAAGAGTTGTTAGTCCCCTCGCTAAATTTGGAAGGTCTTTCGCTAATTGTTGTGTATATAAAGGAGAGAACGATGAAGAAGATAAGATGCCGAAGGTCGAAATATATTTTTATGAATAGGTTTTTATTTGCAGCATGGAATATTGGGTTTGATTTTGGTGCTGCAAGACTCGTGGTGAGTTAGATTGTGAGTAAGGAGACGAAATGGCGTTATGAGAAGTTGAAAACAGAATTTTATTGCATATCGTTCTTCTAAAGTGTCCTCACGTCCAGATTGCATTTTTGAAATTCACTAGCTGTGACAATCAGGCTTTAGTAGGGTATATTCCAATTGCTGCTGTAGCAGTTCATTTAAACCTGAAATCATAAAAATTGGTCATTCATCTCATAAAAGGTATAGCAATAACATAGTGAATTTTCAAGAGTCTACGACAATTTCAAATGCCTGTACAAAAAAGTCTGGAAACTTATTGAATGCACCTCGTACTCCAACCCGCAGAAGGAGACCTCTAGTACCTCTAGTGGTCCTTAAAAGGACCTTTTTGCATATCTAAGTGGTGGAAAGGCAAATGCGACCACGAGAATTTGGACTCAGCCTGAGTGGTAAGGTGAATGCAACCACGAGATGTAGGATTCAGCCTTGAATGAACTTCGCTGGAAAAAGCGCGCCGATATTTGCCAATGTCTCCCACCAGACAAGGCTTGACACAGGGTCAAAAGCCCGAAGGCCGATTAAAGTGGGGATAAACGGTAGGGGGAGATCGGGAACGAGCCGAGACTCGAACCCTGCTGGTCTATGTCGCTTATCGGCTCACTTGGTGCAATGCGAGCCTGATGAGCCAGGTAGTTTCACGAACCCAAATGTGTGTCCGGGGACGTATGCTGGGTTATGGCTAAAATAGACTGCAAGGTCTAGTGCCATACATAGGTTACAAAGGAATCAATGTTGCAGCTTACCCACCCGGAGGTAGCCCAGCCGAAGTACGGAGCCTTACGGCCTCAAGTCTGCCATTGTTCCTTTCGGAGCCACGCTCTGAACCGAAGTCCAGAACAGGCTCCGGGGTGCTTTTTAGAAAAAAAATCGCGCCTCCTGACCTTTGAAAACGGGCTTGTTGATATCCAGCAGTAGCAGCGACAGTCTAACAGGTCTGCCTAAGCGTAAAGTTCATCTTTTAAAAAATAGGAGTGAAAGTAGAGTTCTTCTTTAGCTCAGGATAGGTTTCGGAAGATAACCCACTTTCTTTTGATGGAGTTACTTTAGCCAGACGTATTTAAATGTTGTTAGATGTAATTTATTCCCTTTTCTTAGCTGTAACGGAAGGTCAGGGTCGAAAAAGGCTTCGTCATTTCCGGCCGTACCTGGATGTAACTTTTCTAGGGAGTGCGAGTAATCCGATCTGTTTATGTTTGTGAGCTGGTCACGAGAGAATCGTCAGTTGAACAGCAGCAGCAATTGGAATTAAGAAAAAATGTATAGAGACTGATTTCAGCAATTTGTTTTTTAGAAAGTTCCTTTATGAGGAGGGAAGAACTACTACCAGCCTCGTGTTCAGCATTCACAATTTTTGTGTTCACGGCAAAGCAATTCAACGGTAGAAAACTTGAAAGAATTGCCTCCATTCAGCAATTATAAATATCTCCTTTCGAATAGGAAACTCAGCAATTGAATTTGAAACTCGATAAGATTTCCTCAGGTCAGCAATTAAAAATATCTCCTTTCGACTAGAAGGTTCAGTAATTGATAAAACATACCTGATAGAATTCCATCAGGCTCTCAGTCAGCCATTAGAAATTTTACTATTCAGAGAAAAAATTCTTTACACCACATGGTTCTAAGCGGTTAAGTGCGGAGCTCCTTTGTGAAGCGGTCCGCTCTCAACAAAGTCTTCTCCCCCCCCAAAAAAAAAGGGCCGAGTTTACTATTTCTCGCTTCAACGTCAAAAACGGTGTTAGTTCCAGTCACGTCACGTCACTAATCTACTTCCTCCAGTGAAGGCAAAAAAAAAGTCCCATCAACACAAACCTCCATCGTTCAAAAAATAATTTCAATGTGTTCTATCATCATTAATAGCATTCCATTTCAAAATATAGAACGTTTCATTTGTTTATCTAAAATATTTTAGGATGAACTATTTAATATCTGTTATTCATCATTCTAAAGAGAGTTTAACAAAAAAAACGAAACAATGATGTATTGAAAAATACATCCTCTGAATATTTTGTTCTTATATATATTTATATAAAGGACATATGAACCAGCAAGAAATATTATCTTAAATGAATGTCTGTACTAAAATCACAAATAGATAGAACAATAACCCCATGGATAGAGCAAGTTTTCATCTACAAAACACTATTTTTCCAGCGACTATGACTGGCCATGTATTTTCACCTCTAATAAACAAAAACCTGCATGTTGTTCTCGTTTGATGCCTTCTCTTTTATTTTGTTGTCCCACATCAGAAGCAAAGCCTTCCCACTTTCTTTTGAAAAATGGACTACATAGACAACGTTTTCTTGACAATAACTAGCTGCTTCTGCTAATGTTTTTTTCTCCAAATGCATAGCCAATTGTGATGACTGGAAAATAGTGTTTTATAGCTGAAAATTTGCTCTACCTAGCAGAATTATTATTATTAATAATATACGTATTGTATATGTTGTAGTTTCCTTGGAAGTAGGAGGCTTTATTTTCTGAGTGTCCCTTATATATCTATATGTTAAAAATTAGTTTGATTTATCATAATTGTTTTCATTTATAGAAAATAGACAAAATAGAGAATCAATAATCTTTACTTAATTGTATAATTTGATAAGAAGAACAGAACAACCAAAATGCAAAGCAGCATGAATTGGGGAGGGAGTTGAATGGGGAATTATCATTATAATATACTGCTGTAATTGAACTGATTATCATCATCTTCATTTTAGAGTCAGTCACATGAAGAACAAAGCCAGTTAGCCATTGTAGGTGAATGACAAATGAAGGGTATAAAGGGATTTTTATGGTTGCTTCCCTCAGCCATTAAGATGATCAAACATCATCATTTCCCTGGGATCAGTTGTCCCCTCACTACCACACACAGATCAGTAGTTGTTGACGATGCTATATACACCACCTCAGGGACTGAATTCATGACCACCAAGTAACTCAACACAACAGTTCTATCACCACCACCACCGTACAATCTACAACTAAAAACTTGAAAATTTAAACCTGTTATTTTGTCTGCCTCTTCCATTGAATCTTAGTATATATCTCATTGCACTAATTGAGATGAAATTTAATTTTAAGAAAGAAAGGACTCAAACATTTTGAGTATTTCTCTTGTACACATAACTCATTGCTGCCTTTGAAGTTGGTATTCCAACCTTCTGCAGAATTTGTCATTGAACTTTGTTGGAAGTCATTCCAAAAGCAGACAGGAAAATGTTTGTGCAATATCTCTGAAGGTACAGTTGGAATTCTGATTAGAAAGAGCCTCTTTCCAACATGATGTCTCATTGAATACTTTATCTATTTTGCTCTTGATTAAATGTAAAGAGTATTTGGTGAATCATAATAAGAGGTTTTAAAGTGCAAGTTTGAGATATGTTTTGGATAACAGCAAAAAAAAACTCAACATCCCTGATATAATATCAACTCATCCTTTGTTTTAACATTCTTCAGTGAAGTTAATCATTATAGTTGTCTCTTAAAAGAGGAGGGTCAAGTATTATGCATCATCTGCAAGTGTGCAGATAGCTTCAAGATTAGTTTTACATAATCATATTTGTAAATGGGGCAAAGTGATGTCACTGCCAGTTAAGGCAGGAGCAAAGACTATTCCATGACACAAGACACAGTTCGCCTTTAAGTTATCACACACCAGATGTTTCTATCGGAGACAGCAGTTTCAAGATTACAGTGAATGGGGCATAGATCTGCTTATTTCAGGGTGGCTTTGAAGGTATCCTTATACTTTTTCCTTGGATTTTCCAGGCCACAACTATCATGTACCAGTTCTCTGTAGCAATTCTACCAAAAGATTCTGAATTCATCCATGCAGTGGCCAATAAATCAAAGCAAATTCTAGCTTCAATACATATGGAATCGACTCTCACCATGACTTTCAGGTTAGTATTTTAGTCTAATGGACTGTAGATGAAAATCAACAATTTATTCTTGATGCAACATAACCACTGACCCTAAATTTAGCTGAATTTATTGAAGCATTGAACACAAACATAACAGTGAATGATGTTTTTGTGACATATAAACTAATGTCATTAAAAGGATAATATTTACAGCCTTTTTAATAACTGTTCATACTATAAATGTAAACAGTACAATTTTTTTTTAAAGTCTTAATCCTGTAGTCACTGGAAAAATGTCATTTGAAAAAAAAAATTCATGAAAAAGTTCTAAGTTTGGTTTCTAGTTAGGAATAGATGTTCGTACTTTATATACAGTACCAAGCATAAAGATCAGAATGATGTTAAGAAAAAGTCTCAATGTAAAATAACTTTTTATTTTAAAGCTTCATAGAACATTTTATCAAGGAAAAATAAAATTCCAAAATATAAAGCTCAATAAACTTATTTTGATGAAGTTATAAGAATAATCATATAACCTTCTATGCCTGGTAGAATTGTTATAGCGTCTCTCAACAACAAAAAACTACAATGACTGACCAAAATCTCCTTGTATTCAACAATTCTCTTCTCACTGTCTCTTTAAACTGACCTCTGCTTCTCCTCTAACCAATTCTTGTCCAAAGCAAAAAGAACACCAAGTGACCAACATTCGTTGTTTTTATGTCCGTTTCCCATTTGCATGCGTATCTTCACTCACCATGGATTTATGTGACTGGGGCATGAAGATACGTGACTATTTGTGATATAAGCTCACCGGGGACAGCCATGTTTTTTCCAGTTGAGAATATAAATCTTGCATGCAGAGCATATACGTTGACGTTTGTACTGAGGTAAGTGGCTATTTTCATCCCTATTTTCACTATACATTTGAAAAAAAAAATAGATGATTAAAAACATCAGAACGATTAACAAAATCATACTTTTACAATGGATACATCTAAATGAGAATAGTATTCATAATTCATTAGTATTTGATGCATAGACCTTTACTTTCAATAACAGCTTGACTTCTTTTGCTACATGAGCAAATAAATGTCTTGCATTCATCAACAGATATTTTATCCCACTCTCCTTTCAAATTAGTCCATAGTTCTTCAATGTTTCTTTTCCTTTTGTTTAGTAACTTCCAAACATTCTCAAAATTTATGTCTGGGCCTTGAGCAAGTCACTCCATAACAGTAACATCCTCCCCAGAAAGAAATGTTTTAACAGACTTCACTGCATGACACAGAGAGTTGTCTGGCATAAACAGAGCTGGTTGATTAATTGCAGTTCTCAAATTAGGTTCATTTCTTCAATATCTCTTTGTATACAGTTGCATTAATTTTACCATGTAGCCTTATAAGAGATCCTGTACCGGCAGCAGATATTATGCCAAACACCATCACACTTCCACCTCCAAATTTAATGCTGCTTTTCGCACACTGAGGCAAATATCATTCCTACAGACTGCATCAAACAAACTTTTTCCCATCATAACTGAACAGGTTAAACTTTGACTCATTGCTGAAATTAACAATCCCATTGTTCTTCAATCCATGATGTGTTCAGTGGCAAATTTCAATTGGTTCATTTTGTTCTTTTTAGAATGTAAGGTTTCATAGAAACTACTCAACTGTTGAAATTCATTTCATTAAGTCTTCAGGAAATAGCGTGCCTTGATATTTTAATGCCAAGGTTAGCATTAGCTATTTTAGAGATAGTGGTTGCTGTCACAAATCAATCTTATTTTGATTCATTATGAATCCATCTGTCTTCCCTTGTAGTAGTTTTCCTAGGCCTGCCAGATGGTTTCTTGGCTTCAAATGACCCAGTTTTCTTAAGATATTATAACACTTTTAGATTCCCCCCAGTCTTTGAAATATCCCCAATCTTCATTACATAACTTGACTATCAGTTTTCTAAGTTCCAATGATGTCACAGATTTTTTCGCCAGGTTTACAATGCAAGAGCCATTGAAGAGCTGGTGTAATTTAGTAAAATACCCTATTTTATATTCTAAAAATTTCTTTAATACAAAATAATTAAATTTTACGGATTTATTTAATTGTTCTGATGTTTTTGATCATCTATCTTTTTTTAATGTAACTTTATTAAAATAAGTTTACTGAACTTTATATTTGGGAATTATATAAAAAACTAATATGCTAAAAAAAAAAAAAAAAAAAAAAAATATACTCCATGGTCCGACTTTCATCATTATCATGTCGCGCCATCAGCACAGATATCCCTGACCTTTTCTCACCACCCCACTCTATTCTCCATCACTTCAGGCATGTCTTCAGGACTACATCCTGTATCAGCACAGAGCTGTTGTATGTAGGTTCTAGCTGGTCGTCCTGCCTTTACTCATCCATGTGAAGGGGTCCGGCGGAGTAAGTCATTTATGAGTTCATCCCTACTCATCCAGCAGTGTCCCGCATGTCTGGTTTATCTAACTTGGATGTTTTTCGTGATGGGTGGTAAATGGCCTTACAGCAGCTGCTTTTTTGGGTGCTGCCTCCAGGAATAGTTCAATATTGCTCACAGCATTCTTGTGTAGTTGCCGTCTAGCTTTTTCTCCATAAATTTAATTAGCGTCCATGTAGTGCATTCATACAGCAGTATCGACACGACCACTGCTTGAAAAAAAAAAAAAAAAAACCAACTGCATTACATTTTATTGGTCAGTTCTGACTTCCATATGACCGATAGCCTATCGATAGCTGTCCATGCTTTTGCTAGTCATGCGTTGATGTCTGTCTTGATTGATGAAACACTGCTTCCTGGGTAGATGAACTTGTCTACTAGTTTCAGAGAGCTACCATTTAGTGTGATGTCACCTCTTTGATTGAAGCACATATATTCTGTCTTGTGTGCAGTGACATGGAGGCCTATGCCTGCTACTGCTCGTTCCAGACTATGTAGCAGGGTTTTGGCTTGGGTGGGTGTATTTGCCAGAAGCACTATGTCATCAGCGTAGTCCACGTCCATAATTGTTTGTGTGGGGTACCCTCTGCTTCTTTCTTCTGTTAGCTTGAAACCATTTTCTTTCATTTTATCAATAGATGTTCTAAACTAGTTGTCTAGACAGATGATAAAGAGGTATGAGGCTACAATGTCGAAGTAGTCTGTGTTTCCATCTGGGGAACAGACTTTTACTTTTGTATTTCTATATAACATCATTATGGCTGCGACAGATTCCTTGGATAGGCCGTAGGCGAGTAGTATTTGCTCCGTCTTTCCTCTGTGTATGGAGTTGAAGGCCTTGGTGAAGTCGACAAATAATCTTGTTGCCTATAGGTTTTTTGCATGTACACCTTCAAGAATTCGACGGATAGTCAAAATTTGTGACCTTGTGGATCTGTTCCTCTGAAAGCCATTTTGGTTCTTCCAAAGAATCTTCTCAATTTTTGGGTTCTATGTGGTTGCAAAGTAGAGCATCGTATATCTTGGCCGTTATGGATGTAAGGGTTATACCCTGGTAGTTCTTGGCTAATTTGAGGTTGACCTTTTTAGGGAAGGAGAGGATGCATCCCTTCGTCCATCTGTTTATTGGATTTTGATTAATCATTGTTGAGTTACCTTGTGCCAGATCAACATTTTGTAACTTAGTGCAACATTTTTAGCCAATTCATTGTGGGGAAAAAAATTACAACGGAAAAGTATGAGAATAACTTCAAGATGAGGATACTGCCCAACAATGAAATTTTTTTTGAAGCTGTTTAATAACCCAAAGAATTTATAACCTCAAAATGTTGATAAAAATAATAAATATAAAGAAAATAGTCAATATTGATAAATGTGTAATAATGAAAGTAATTTACATCACAATTTCATAAAATCATATCTCCCTTATGTCATATAAATGTAATGTAGGTACCTATCTTCAGCAAAGATAGCAATCTATTCTAAAAACCACTTTAAAGGTTCACATAGAAAAAGTGTCTTTAAAATGGCCATTTCAAGTGCTTTTTTTAACAACAGATAAAGCACCAAAAGCAACTTGGATTGCAATAAAAACAATTTATGTATGAATGTGTAAGATGGACATGGAATTTTAAGTCAATTATCATCACATATATACACACACATATATACATTTAATTTTATAAAAACTAAAAACATTTAATTATAAGAGAGTTTAAATCTTTAAGTTGAAGTTTTACTTGAAATTTGCCTCCAAACTTTAATACTAAAAAAAAAAAAAAAAGAAAAATTTGTTTAAAAATTTTATTAAATCATTTTTTTGAATGCTTAAAGATTATTTATTATTTAACTTGGACACTTCTAAAATATTATTAAATAATAAAGTTCTAATAATTTAGAAATGCAAAGTTTAAAATCTAATGGACATTTTTTAAATAAAATTTTAATTTTTTTTCTTTGTTATATTACAAAAAACATTTTTCCATATGGGCTAATTGTAAGAGAAAAAAAATCTCTCTTTAGCACTCAACTGCTAATATATTTGAGGTATTGGTATATCACTAATATGAGCTAAAATTCATCAAATTCAGATTAAAATTGTCTCATCAAAAAATTGCCATATTAAGAGATTATTACAGGAATTATTTCATTGAACATTTCCAACAATTATTAAGCCTAACATGAAATTAACAAAGATTAACAAATTTACTATAAAACAGGTGGCAAGAAAGACACATTCTCAGTCTCTGTTCATGATTTGTTTTTTTAATGCATTAGTTTGAATTTATTTCTGTCTTCAGCATTTTCAAAAAATTCATTAACAAAGAATATTTATAATAATAATAATGTCTTATTTTTGTATCCATTAAATAATTGAAATCAATATTTTTTTGTCTAATTTATTTGCCAAGATTTAATATAAAAAATTAACTAAGAAATTTACTAATAATGACTGAACCTACTTATTGTAGGTACAGAGTTGTATCTTTTCTTCCAGAGTCAAATACACTGCAAATATAATGCACATAGAATTATTCCATTTGTTTTTTGTTCTTATTTAGGACATGATATTCACTCAAAATTCAAAACTTGAAATAACCTGTTTTGAGTCAAATGGACAATTTGTAAAATTTCAAGCAACTCGGATATCAACTACAATAAAACATCATAAAGCAATTTTAATACAAGGTTACATGAAAAAGGTATATTAAAAAGATTCTAACATTTACCTGCAAAATTTGGATTTTTATAAGAGAATGTTTTGGGCAATCAGTTTTAATAAATATCTTTTAAAATTTCTATAAAATATTTAGTATCATAAAAAGTCGATTTTTGTTTTGACATTTCTAAGTAGAAATTTCAGTAATCTATTTTAAAATAAATTTTGAGAGCAACAAGCCTCTGAAAATTCTTAGATTATTTTTGTGCCAAGCTTTAGAAAGAATCTCTTTACAAACAAATAAAAATAATTTGTATGAATGGTTTGAGAAAATTTATTTCAAAACTTAGAATCCAGTTATGCACCAAACCAGTGGCAACTAAAATAGAAGTGTTTTCTCTTATCTCTCTCAACCGAAATTCTCCTGAAAAGAAAAGAAAGAATAAACAAATAAAAACTGAGGAAAATATAATAAAACATAATTCGAATTAATTATATTTTATAATTTCATATATTATGATTCATTAATTTGATAAGTGACAATATGGAATTAACTTTACAAAATCATTTTAACATGAAAATAATGAATGTTAATGCTTGAGATGTCTAGAATCATATTTAGCAAAAAAAAATTAATTACTCTTTCAAAAATAGATGTTGCAATGATATTTAAATGCAAAGATTAATTCTACCAAAACAAAAGCCAATAAAATAAGGTCATAGAAGATTTGTCCCTTAATCTTAAGATTAAAAAAGATTCTTTTAACCATATGTATTAGCTAGTGATATTCTTAAGAAAAGGAGTTGTAGAAGTTGTTTTCTAAAACTTGTCTGTCTGTCTGTCTTTGAATATATGTATCTTAAATACAAGCTGGTGTAGATTTGGCTTTACTAAAAGCAATAGTCAAAAGATGATCTCAAAAGAGTATCTAAAAGTTTTTTCATGGGGATTAAGACTTTATAAAGTCTTTCTTAGCTTCCTAAAAAATTAGGATAGTGCCTCCCTATTTCTATGAAAGCATCACAACATTCTTTAAAATTTTTTCTTTTTAAAATCAATGAAATTCTAAAAAGAAAATTGTATAAAAAGGCAGGAAAAGTTAACATTTTTCAAAGAATAAAAAATAAAATAAAACTTACCAAAGTATTTTTTTTTAATTTAGAAAAAAAAAAGTCACCTAAGTTACAAGTCATCTACATTCTGCAAAGCTAGTTCAGGTTTGTCATAACCCATCTGTTCTGGTGAAAGGATTCCAAGTTCATCAAGTGTAGGTTGAATCTCTTGCATTACATACGGCCAGATCTCTTTCACACGGCCACCACACTTGTCCTAAAAACATATTTTTAAATGAACATTTAACAAAAATTCTAAACTTTAAAGTCAGTTTATCAGCAAAATATTAAAAGTGAAGTCACCAAATAACCAAGACAAAATCAATTTAACATTTTAAGCATAAAAAGCTGACGATTTTAAGCAACCTGTAGGCCTATGTATTCACAGAATATTTTTGGTTTCCTATGCATACTATTTCTCAGTCTTAGAAATAACAAATTAAGTGAATTGTGATTAAAAAAAAATAAATAACTAGTTAAAAATACAAATGATTAACAATGCTTCATCAAAAAAAATAAAAATAAATAAAATATACATTTAAAAATTTAAAGTCTCAAAATATGCAAGAGAAGTGGTAAAAGAAAGTTAAATAATCTACAATAGAAATTTATCCAAGTTATCGTTAAACCACATAAGTATACAACAGGTAAGAAGTTTTGCAAAACTGAAATATAACACTACAAAGACACAAGCAAACTTAAAGCTTATCAAAATAACAAATAGTTAAAAATGTCTTTTCAATTGCGCACACACACACACACACTAAAACCTTACCGATAAAAAGCTATACAGCTGAAATGATTTCTTGAATAATCTTTGAACAACTTTATATATAAAAGAAAAGAAAAACACTTTAAGGTAACAAAATTTCAACCATGTCTTTACCTTAATGGCTTCCAAGAACCTCACGGCAAGAGCATAATCATTCAAACGTCTACAGGCATGCATAGCAGCATTGATGATTTTGGGGTCAGGAATAAGATCCATGTGCTGAAATTAGGTTGAAAAAGGTTTAGATAAACTCCCTCTCTTTCTCTCATATTATATATATAGGGTTGGGTCATAAATATATTTTGTTTTCATAAAATAAAATTCATTTATGAATAATTGAACAATGTATTAATTTCAATCAGTAGTATATCTGCCATTATTTTGAATCAGCTTTTGCCATTTATCAGGTGGCTTGTTGATTCCTCTCTAGTAAAATTCAGCTGGTTTCAAGCTCAACATGTTTTTTGTCATTCAGATCATTTTGTAAAGAATGAAAAAGATGAAAACCACTTGGTACAAGATCTGGTGAATATGATAGAACAGACCAGCCTAAATCCAATAGTTTTTCCTGCATGATTCTTGATGATGAGAGTGAGTAGTTTTCTGAGATTTTCATATACACATTGCAGCTGTTGAGAGTATAAGATTCCATTGAGTATCTGACTGCAGTTTAAAAACTCAAAATGAATAATACCATGGTAATCCCACCACACCCACAACTTTTCTTTCACAAAGCGCAACCTATGGGGTATTGAACATTGTCATAAAAGATCCTTTGTTCATCACCTGTAATGATATTCTTGAGAAACGGGTCATTTCAGCATCTTAAAAGAAGACTTGTGGCTATAGATATAAAATCTTACTTATTCTCCTTACTAATGCTATGAGGAACTAAAACACTCAGCTTGCTCACTTTCCTCTACTTTCTTAAGTGACAACGGATTGTGGATTGGAATGTGTTGAAGTGCTAATTCTTAAATACTTCTATGCATATTGCATTCCACCAATTCTCTTGATTGATGAGCATCTTAGTCTAGATTCATCTCTCAATGATGTATCACCAGAATGAAACTTTGAAAACCAGTTTCAGACTTAACACTCAGCAATGATACCTTGGCTATAAATGCTACAAATTTTCTAAGCTGTTTTTGTAGCGTTTTTGTTATTCTTAAACTCCCATATTACATTCAATCTATGGATTACCAGGCAAAGAGTTAAATTGTCACTGGTCCCAACTATATTAATCTCTTGAGGCAACTACAGGAGAAAATTAAGAAAAATTGGTGTGGAAAGCTAACTCTAGGGATGCTCTTCTCTCCAGGCATTGCACCAGCTCGCAAATCAGATGCTATTCAAGTATGTGGTATTAAACTTGTTGAACATCTACTCTATTCACTTGATTTAGCCCCTATCAGACTTCTACCTGTTTCCTAAATTGAAAAATAAATATGTTAATTTTTTAAAAAATAAATTTTAACCTCAGGCCATGAATTCATCAGCATCCTCTTGTATATTGGAGACAGCTTAGATACCTAAAGCAACTTATAGCTGAGAATCCACTCAGACATAAAGTTGACACCAATTTGAATATATAGAAATAAGTATTAGAATAACATTAGTTAGTTTACATGAAAAAGTAGAAGCAAAGAATGAGAAAAATAATATTAAAACAATCTTTAAATATAATAACAAGGAAGCAGATACATTTATAAGGGACAATAATGGAAATTCAAATAAGGGAATATTATTAAATGTAGAATAATTTTGCTATAATTCACTTACACATAAATCTGTCATCAATTTTCTGCATTGCCAATCATCAATATCTTTGTCTTCAAAATAGGATGCATAACGGTTGTCAAACTCTTCATCAGTTTCTCCTTGGGGAACATGATGGTACTTACGAGCTGCGATTACAACTACAAAAATGAAATTGAAGAGAAAAGATTTTTTAAAAATAGATATAAAGTTGGCAAAATTTTTTTAAGTCTTATATATTGAGCAGTTAGAGTTTGTTCTTCAATAGATACACAAGGAATATAACTTAGTTCCAATATTGTCCACGTTTAAACAAATATGTAAATATTAACCAAACAAATAGTACTTGTATTCAAATATGTAGTTAATATTTCTTAAATCTCAAACATTAATTATAGAGAATTTAGGATTTGCCTGTTATCAAATGTAGTATCTCATTTAAAACTTTTAGATTAAAAGTGAAAGAAAAACATTACAGATAAAACTATCAAGAAACAGGAATAGTAGCCTTATGAATTAAAACATGGTCATTGGATATATTGCATAATGCATAACTATTTTTAACTCATGATGTAAATATTTTTTTTCTTTTTTTTTTTAGTAGAGGAATTTATATAGTGAATTGAATTACCAGGACCAGAAAATCCGATGAACACCTATGCACGACATACGGAAACACTGGATGGCTGTTTTGACCTTATTAGGTCTCATCAGCAGTGTATACCATGATCTCCACCACAGGAGATCAAACCAGCAACCACAGATTGCAAAGTCGAAACTCTACAACTGAGCCAACAGTTCATGTCACACACAAGTTCAATTCACAATATAATTCCTCAACTAAAAAAAAGGAAAAAAATACATCTTTATCCTTGCCCTTGAGATCATAATAATTACATGGATGCTTATTTCTAATCCTCTTGGTAAGATGTGGCCCCAGAGGTGACCGTGTCCTCTGTAAAAAGTATGGATGTAACTTACAAGACACATTCAAATTAATTGGCCGCGCAATTACCATGACTAGTTAATTTGGCCTCACTTGTGTGTGATATGAACTGCTGGCTCAGTTATAGAGTTTCAGCTCTGCAATCTGTGGAGGAGATCAAGGTATACACTGCTGATGAGACCTAATAAGGTCGAAACAGCTGTCCAGTGTTTCAGTATGTTGTGTGTAGGTGTTCGCCAGATTTTCTGGTCATGGTAATTCAATTCACACGATGTAAACTTGAATTTTTTTTTCTTTTAATGCAATACAAGGTAAACTAAAATAACCACATTTTCAGGCAATGCATAAAATTCTAAAAATTTTTGAAAATTAAAAAATAAAAATAAAATCTAACTACTTCTTATACTAATAAAGACATGATTTTCAAGGGAGGTAACTAAGTAAAACTTTTGATATTTCCTATTGTGTTCATTATTTATATTAATTAATATTTTGCTATAAAAATACATAACTCATATAAATTAAAAATTTTGTCAAATTCAACATTTACCTAATTCATTAATTTATTCTTTTATATATTACTATTACATATCTACTTCCATGATTTTCTCTTTAAAAACAAGAATTTGTTTAAATTTGATAACAAAACAAATTTTGGATAAAGAAAATTATAGTTAATAGAACAAATGCAGAGATATTTTTTAGCAAGTTAAAGACTGTTTAGGTTGTGTAATGAGCTTAGACAGACCAAAAAAAAGATTTTTTTTTTAATTACATTCAAGGCATCAAAAAAATTCCATGTTCACAAACTAAAACCATTTTTTTTTGCAGGTTCAAAGTAATAATGAATGCAATGAAATTATTTTACATCTTCAATTTGAAAAGTTACTTATAATCCAAATGAATAATATTCAATTAAATGAAAATATTTTAATAAGACAATGACATTTTAAGAAATTTTTTTCCTTGTATTTGATCAATTAAAATCTTTTGCCAACTCCAATTTTAGAAAAGATAAATTCACATACAAACAATTTACTAATTATATTTTTTATATTATGAATATCTTTATGAAGTCAATATTCTTCTGTGAAAAATTCCTGAGGATTTTAAAAAATATTTCTTAAAAGAATTCAATTTTAAGAGATTTACGTTGACTTTTTTTTTTGGTTTGGTCTGGATTGTTCATCATAAGTCACACTATCCAGTTTATGAACATTAGGGACCATCTTATAAAAGCTGTATGTAATACAAGTACTGTGATTTCTAGCAATGAAAGGCATCTGTTGAATTTTTCTATTACAGTTAGATTGTAACTTGAGGTGATCAGTAATTCTCTTCTCAATGCCAACTATTCAATTAAAATATTATGCCAGATGTTAACAGAAACCCATGTTTCCCAACTTATTGCTTGTTCTCTCGAGAAAGAAAGAAAAAAAAAAACGGATTCTTTAAATTTTCATTTGTAAAAAGAATGAAAAAGTAGTATACATTTTTGTCCTTAGATGCTTAATTTTCTATTCATCAATCAAACAAATTGCTTTATTTATGGTTATATTTCTCTTTTATGTCATGCAATTATACACACTTTTAACAGTAAGCAACATATCTTAAAACATCCTAAATTTGTGACATTTTTTATTGTATTAAATAATATTATTTGGAAAAAGAAGTAGAAAAAAAATGATATAAAAGTTATTTGTACCAAATGTTAAAAAATATATATTTTTAACTTTTTTGATTAGAGAAATAAATTTCTAAAAGGTGGTTCACACTCTAAAACTAAATTTTCATATAAAAAATGTAGCATAGGTGAAATTTGTAAAAGAATTAAAAGCTGATCTTTAAAAAAAAAAAAATGGACCCAAGATCAGTTATGTGAAATTAAAAATTTCCAATACTTATTCATTTCTGAAACATTTTTTTTAAAATAAAATTGTGTAAATACTTTTAATCAACATACACGGACCTTTTTTTAAATTTCAATCTTAAAACACACACACACACACACACACACACACAAAAATATATATATATATATATATATAAAATACAAAAATTGTCTGTCCCCTTTTTATGCTTTCTGCATCATCTACAGAGTCTTAAGTGAAATACCAATTAGGAATCACCATGTCTCAAGGATGATTTCTCACATAAAATATTTTTTCTTGTTCCACTTAAAGGAATTATAGCAAGTTTTTATGCAATTTGTTTATATTTCTTATTTTTATTTTTTTAAGCAGATTCATTGCTGAAGTGAAGTTTAACACATCATGGCAGAATTTGAATAAATTTTAACAGAAATAAACAGAAAGAAATCCTTACTTATGTATGCAAAGTTATATCCTTATTTTTTCTTTTTCACAACTAACTTTATGCAATTATTTTTAATTAAAATCAACTTTAAAAAAAATAAAAAATATTTTTTAGATTTAAATATGACAGATTTTTCAAATGTCGGGGAAATACCTAAAAATTCATAGATCAGTTTCAAATTTTTTATTTGTATCAAACTAAAATACACAATTGAGAACTGTTGTCACAGGAAACTTCTTCACACACTTAATATATTCTTGAAAAACAATTTGGTGCTTCAGTTCTGTCCTGTCAGAGCCATCTTTTATAGGATCCACTTTTCATCATGTGACAATGCAATCAAAAAATGGATTGTTTTTGTTATGCATAATAAGCACACACTTAATAATGACAATTTTTCTTTTTTATCTTGTGCAGAAGTTTATCAAGCTTCCTAGATTTTTTTAATTTGTTGCTGAAGTTGAACAAATGTTGAATGGTTAACACTTAATTCTGCAACCTCTTAATTTATTTTGCTTGGATCTATTTCAAGAATTGTTATCCATTACGGAAGACTGTCCATGACCATCTTCAGAATTTTGTTTCCATTGCAAAAATTTTAGGAACCAATGTTGAGCTGTACATTTGTTGATAGTTCCCGGTTAAAATGTTTTTGTTTGATATTACAAGTAGTTTCTGCATGTAAAACAAAAAAATAAAATTGTTAAAAATCACTTTAAGTTGAATTTATTCAACTTTTAATTTGAAAAATTAAAATAAACAAGTAGAAACACAAGTGAAAACAATTACTAGCATAATTAAAGCAAAATTCACACTTTTATTACATAAAATGATAGTTTAAAAAAAAAAAAAAAAAAATTATTATTATTTTTGCACTAAGCTAATTTATACCCAATACAAAAATGTTATGGAAAAAAAATAAACCAGGCAATGAGCGATGAAAAATAAACTTTCATTTTTTCAAACAATTCTGTAAAACAGACTTGATGCTAAATTTAAAAAAAAAAAAGACTTATTTTTGTTTTATTTGTATGAGTGTGTATTTAACACGACGACATTTAACATTAGGACTTTAAACACAATAAACCAAGTATGAGCTAACAGCATCTGTAGCCAAGCATAATATAGACATCATATGCATACAAAAATATAGATACTACCATAGCAAACTGAAAGTAAAATACCATATCGGTAATGGATGAATATTTGTCTCAGTATCCACAGGGAAAACACTGTCAATGCCAACATAGGAGGTGTAGGAATGCTTCTCAGTCCTCATGCCTTAAAATCACTAATTAGCAGAGAAAGAATCCAACCAAGGATGTGTACTTCATTTAATGGCAATCAATGTACAACAATCATATCTTGCAACAGTGCCACTAATGTCAGTGATGAAACAGACATCACTTTAGTCAATGAGCTGTCTTCCTTTTTCCAACACAATCCCAAACAGCGCTCTAATCATCAGCAGAAAAGAAAGCTCATAGAGATAAAGATGGAAATAACAAAACCTGCTGACACAACTTGTCAAACAGAAATGGTGAATATCTAGCAGAGTTTTCACACAAGAACAGTCTGGCATACTTAAACCCTAAATTGAAAAAAGGAGTAAAAACTCTGGACCAACACCTACCCAAATAACTCTGAAGCACAGCTAGATTATATATTCATAAACAAAAAATAGATAAATAGCATTTTCAACTGTGGGACATACCCGTCTTTTGAAGAAGTATTTTCTGATCACAGAATCATCTCAGCAAAGATTTGCATGAGTCTTGGCAAAAATAAGAAACAAATAGTTAAAGCTTTACAATATGATTAGACTTCACTTACATATAAGCAATCAATATACAGTGACAGTGGGAAACAAGTGTGATACTCTTCAGGAGATATCTGAAAGAAATACACCAAATGACAAATATGAAAATTGTAACTGCCCATACAGAAGTAGCAGTCGAATGCATACCAAGCAAATCAAAAACCAAATGTCGAGTTCCATGATGAAAAAATGAAATAACATAAAAAAAAAAAAAAAATTTTTACTGAAAAAAGAAACCCAACAAATAATGCATAGAAAGTCCAGAAAAAACTAACATATACCAAAAAGAACAGCTAGAATACATTAAAGGCCAAATCAATAAAATCAAAACCTTGACGCAGTACTGAAAAACATTAAAAATAGAAAAGCTGTAGGCTTTGACAAAATACCTCTAGAAGTATGAAAAACAAGAAAATTCAATAACATACTTCTTTAACTATGCAATGATGTATATAAATGAAACACAATAGAGAAATGGATGATAGGCTGTACCCTCCCTTCCCTAAGAAAGGCAACCTTAAAATCACTAAGAACTACAGAGGCATAACTCTTACTGTTAGAGCTGGTAAGTTCTATAATGCCCTGCTTCTCAATTATATCTAACCTGAAATCAAGAAAATTCTTAGGAAAAACCAGAACAGCTTTTAGAGAAATCAATGCACAACTTCACAGATTCTGATTATCCACTGAATCATCAAAGGAGTTCATGCAAAAAATTTCAAAGCAACACTATTGTTCCAAGGTCTTTAATTTCATACACATTGGAAAGATGGATTAAATACTTCTAGTTTTTAGTCTCTTCAAAGAAGTCTTGATAATGAGGCTTTACAAAAATATGAAAGCAATGATTTATTCAATTGATGGCAACACCATCTTTGACATTGCAAGTGGAGACAATAGCACCATATATGTTTATAATGTGCCTAAATTATGAACTTCTAATACAAGTAGATCTAATAAAAGAAAATGGTTTCTCATTTAAAAAAGAAAGAAGCAGACGATAGGTGCAGACTACACAGATGACCTAGTGCTTCCCATAAAGACACCTGTAAGACACAATGTAAGTAAAACAGAGTTCATGTGTTTTAAGTGGCAGACCTTCAAAATTAATAACTACTGAAAGTGATGTTAACATACACCTTATGAAAGCGTGGACAGCTATTGACAGGTTATCCATCAACTATGGATACACAACATAGACACTAACAAAATGCATGGAGAAAAAGCTAGATGAGAACAACACAAGAATGCTACATGCTGTTTCAAACAAATCCTAAAAGCAACACCTCACAAAACAGCATTTGTGCAGCCACTTACCTCACATCTTACTAACAATCCAAGTAAGACATGCAAGGCATTGCTGAAGTAAGGATGAACTCATAAGTAACATTCTTTCATGGACTCCTACCTATGGATGTATCATAGTTGGCCAATTAGTAAAGACTTACATCAGTTCTGTATGGATACTGGATGCAGTCTAGAAGATGTACTAGGAGTAATAAATGATGGGGTAAGAGGGAATCGAGGATGATGATGATAATGAGATATAAATACTTATATGATATTACATAAGGTGCTAACAAAATTTCATTCATTTTCCCACTAAAATGAATTAAAACATAATTAAAGTTATTATTTAAAGTTAAATTTTGAAATATAGTAATATCATATTTATCGGTATAAAAACCAAAATAACATTACATATCTAATTAATTTTTAATAATTTTATAGATTTGAATTCACCAAAAGTTAACATTTTACCCAGTTAGAGGTTACATAAATTAAAAAATGTCATCAAAATTTTAGAATACTTTTAAAGATTTTTTGAATGAAATTGCAAACTAGAAACTGATTTATGTAAAAATATTTACTTACATGTTGATAACTATTTGGATTCAAATACTATAGTAAGTGATATACACTTACTATAGTATTTGAATCCAAATAGTAGGTCAAAAGGATGACAACTGAGTTTGTTCCTTATTTTACATACAGTTATTAAGGTGTGCTTTAGTTTCCCATAAAAAATTATTAATAAGGAAGACCAACCCTACAAAAAATACTTAACTTTCTTAGATATAGAAAATCATACCAGAAATAGTTTATTTCTTGTACTTAATCTTAAGAAAAGAAAAATAAGCATGTTAATATGTTTTTGAATGCACAATTTAGAAAACTCAATGAAATAATTATAATTAATCTATAATTAAAACAGTGAAATAATAATAATGCTTTTTAATTGCCTTTTTAATATTTATTGTTTTAGATGGTAATAATCTATAAATTTTTCCTTACCTCTAAAACAGTAATTTTTACCTTTTTTGCTGAAACCGAAAATAAATAATTTCCTCCATAAAAATGGCAACAATGCTGGAATAGAAATACCAGCAATAAACTATTTCAGGTCAAACCCTTTTTGGGAGAATGGCGCCCAGCCTTGCGAAAAGAGCAAGTAACAATAACGCGATTGCATATTGGTCACAGCAGACTTACGCACTCTTTTATACTCAAGCAAGAACAGCTACCACAGTGCTCGACATGCCAAACGCCCTGCACAATCAAACACCTTCTCCTTGAGTGTAAAGTTTTTAATGACACCAGAAAGCGCTATTTCCACGCAAATACCATGAAGGACTTATTTAAGAACGTCCACATGGATAATGTCTTGTCGTTCTTGAAAGAGACCGGGTTGTACCAGAAAATATAGATTTGATTACAATCCTGAAAACACAACAAAGTAATCAACAGAAAGCAAATTATTGCTGAATAGATTTATGCTTGTGTTGGTAGAAATAGTAGTGAGAAATAAAAACAGAACCCCCCCCCCAAATAAAAACCACTATTATCACTAAATAACCTAATGTCACATAGAAATACTTGCAAATACTTACTCGTATGCGAGTAAATGAGTTGTATCGTTTTAGTATGGTATGATTAAATTATGTGTCTGCAAATCGTACATACGTGTAAACAGGCTTTGGCATTAAATAACCTATAGAGGTTGATATGCCATTAAAACCAACCAACCATTACATTTTTACTTAAATATACCAACAGGATAACAAGGGACAAAACTCGCACTTGCTTAGCAATTATTACTATAGGTTTCCATACTTTTTTCGTCTAACTGTTTTTAAATAAATAAAAATATCTAAAAGAAAAAACAGCTCACAGTTTCTTGCTTTAAAAATTATATATATTTTTTTTATAAAAATACATATCTTTAATAACATATTTAGATATAACCTGAGATTGGAAAAAAGTCAAAATCTTATGCAAACTTAAGGTCATCACACTTTCAGACTTTCGTGTATTTATAATATTTTTGATAAAATAACTAAAGCATTATAAAATTCATTAATTAATAAATAAACACTAAAAAGTTCATTAAAATCAGATTATTCCTTGATTTTTGGTAATTTTTTTTTTTTTTTTAAATCAGAGATGGTGATTTATTATAGTAGGAAAAGTCCATGACGGCCATGTTGTTAGTTCCTGAATTACATAATCTGTTTTTAAACTCAATTTTAAAAGGGAGACAAACTAGTTTTTTCTTTTTATCAGAATGACAACCGAAAGTGTCCTCCCACCACTGATAAGTTACGTTTGAAAATACAAAGAAAATAAACGAAACTGAAGATAAATTATAGATCAAAATATATAAAATAAACAGATCAGACAAATTTTGAAATCTTAGAAATATTCTAACGTGGAAAATAATTTCATCGGAAAAAAATATGTATAAAGATTATTTCGACATCGGTCAACATTTGTTATAGATTACAGGCTAAAAGTAGACATCTAACCAACTTTGGAAAGAGCATATTTGTAACTATTCTAAAAGCTAAATCAATGATATATGCGTGATAAATAAACAATGAACATAAAATACTGAATGAAACACGAGATATTAGGAAATGTAATTGTTAACTAAATACGAAATGATTTAAATGAAGACTAGATCTACAAAACGTCAGTCAGCCATTATTGAAGGTCACCTACATGAACATGGTCAAGTACATAGCAAAGACCTAACCAAATAAGCATTTTATTAATACTGAATTAAGTGAGAAAAACGAAAAAGATTCATGCAATTAAACCCATACTTTTCAAATCGTGCGGTCCCTTAATGTCTTTAGAAATGCAGTTTGCCGGGTGCTTGCAAAAACCGGAACGCGTTCATTTAAAAACGAAATTTTAAAAAAATGGGACAATCCAGTGTTTTGTATCTTTTTAAAAAAGATGTCCTTAAACTATATTCCTTTAAAGTATTATAAAAATAAATAAAATGATTTATACTAAAAGCTACCGCAACATCAGAGTAATAGATTGCCCTCTTTTTAAAAGCTCAAAAAGTAAAACGATGCTTCGAAAAGTAACAAAATAAACAATATAAGGCAGTTTTTGAGGTGACAGACACGGATGCGTTTAAAAAACGTTTTAATTTAACTTTGAAGCTTTCATCGAGATCTTACGAAAATAAAAAGCAAAAGCTAAATGTGAAAACCTTTTATGGAAAATTTAACTAAATAAAAAAAAGCGTGATTAACAATAGAAACTGAAAAGATAGAGGCTGAAGGAAATAAAAACTTAATTTTACAAATACTACTAATATTCACTTAGAATCAGATTTCATTGAGATATACCCGTATGGGTTATGACTAATGTTTTGTTCCAAAATATTAAAAACATGAGTTTTACTAACAGAATTTAATTATTTTATTTCTAAACTATTACTTTAGTTTCAATATCAGTTTTATATAGGTTATTATTACTAGATATGAATCCCTACATTAGCAACTTCTTCAAAAGAAATAACTACATCTGATTACAAAATATCTTTTTTTTAAATGATGAAAGACTTCTTGTCATTGTCCAACAAGTCTAAAGTCAAAAATATTTCACTTTTTAAATCTATTGACGCGCGCGTGCGTATAAAGACAGACAAGGTCGTTATTCACATAATCATTTTTATGAATTTTTATAGTATTTTAAGATCAACTTACCAAGGGGTTGAACTTTCTGGATAGTTCCTTGTTTGTATACCGTTCTGGCAACCGATACAGCAAAACGGTTGATCACAGCACGCAACATGATCAATCAGAATTTGTGATTGTTCAAGATCGGCCAAACACCGTGTGAAAGTTAAAAGAAAATGGCAGAGCGCATGCGCTGTACAAGATGGATACAAACCGGATATCCGGTGAAACAGGGACGATCACTTCGTTACAAAAACAATTACATGGCACGTTGAAGTAAACTCTAGAAAAACAAAGTTCTATTTCCAGTTTGAGGTAGGTATGTTAGTATTTATTTATTTGTCAAGATACTTTAAATTTAAGTGAGTTGCCTCTAAAACGTTATCGGAAACTGGCAGTTGATATATGTAAAAATTTAGTTTATTGACGAAATAAATGATTTAAAACGTTATTGAAATACCAAGTAAAAGTAAGGTAGTATGTTCTGAACATCTTGAACAATTTGTAATTTATATTAAAAATTGAAAATTTCAATATCTGCAATAGAAACCCGTTGCCTTAATTTTGCTTCATGGCCGTTACTCGTCTGTTCCGAGGATAGCAATTAACAAATGTTTGGAATAAAATCATATTTTGAGGTATGACTAGGGACTTAACGAAAAAATCGACAGCTATTGACAATTCCACGAAGGGTCTAGAGTATGATGTTTATGTCACAAGATATAATTTATTTGTTGGATATGTGAATAAAAGTAAAATTTTACTGATAAGCTAAAAATTATATTTCGAATACGCTCTCAGAGAATTGTTCCAGAAACCCAAATATTCATGTGAACAATGGCATTAGTTATTAGCAGGTTTTGAAAACATTTTTCTGAACTTGATCATAATGATTACAAGAAAATGACCGAGCCAGCAAACTAAACCCAAAACCCAAGCCAAACTAGACAAATAAACCAACAAAATCTCTTTAGCTCCATAAGAGTGTTAGTAATGACTTGTCTCTTGAGAAGATTATCCTTGAAGAACAGGGTATAGTTGTGTGTCTATTCCTTAATTATTTAACATTTATCTGTACTTACTTTGGCCTTAAATATTGCTTTTCCTATGTTTATTAAATAATTATCTACTTTGTTGAACACATCTATTGGATTCAAGTTAATGACACAGTTATTATCCTTTGATACAGAAGTCATGTTACCATGTTTAAAAATTGATGACATTTAAACAAAAAATCAATTTGTCAAAAATACATATAATTAAAAACTAACAGAAAATTACTTTGTACTTATATGTTTTAAGAAACATTTAAATAAAATCTCTAAACCTTAATGGCTCGATAAAAATCCTATTGTAAGAACCATAAGTCATCTTATGGGAACTTCACCTACCAAAATAATGAATAACAAAATTGATCTCAAATTTTTAATATAGCACTCAACCATTACATCTGGGTGCACAAAACACAAATGAATCCCCCATAAGCTCATTTCTGAATATTTATATAACAGCTGATAATCTACTCAGATGTAGTTGAGAGCATGTCACATTACAACTAAATTGATTAAAGAGCTAATTGCAATCCATCTGTTCTTTCTTCATTTTAGATTGAATTTAAGCCTATTGCTTGATATAGATACAAGGTAAATTGAATCAAAAGTGTCTGAGAAGTCAGTGAAAACAGAAATTTAAAAGTCAAACACTGAATGTCCACACACTCTCTCTTTCTCCCTTCCACTTTGGTACATTAACAATGAACATGCAAAAACTTTAGTAACCTACCAGCCAAATAATTACTATTGGGTCATTCCAATGGCAATTTAAAATTTCTGGGGATTTCCAAAAATTTCTGCTTTTGAGTTTTTTCCAATTTTGTGGCTTGCATTTTGAAATTGGGTTTGTTACTAATCTTGGTCAGGTTATTTTTCTTATCTCCTTCCTAAAGTATTTTAAAATTCGTTTTAACTTAGATACCTATGAAAAATTAACAATCGAAAATCTTAAAATAAAACACACTCTGAGAAGCAATTTTCAAAAGGTTCAAAGTATCTTTCGCTTCATACAAATACAAGCAAATGGTGAAAGAAATTTTGAAAAAAATTTAAGGCCATTTAGAATGAACCCTTGGTGAAATTGTTTGGAATGACCACACATGCATACATACACATGAGATTAATATTACTTGACCTTTTTACTTTCTTTGAATTTAAACACACCAAAGTACTATTTGTAGAAGAGAAGATGATTTACCCTGTGTGGCAAAACAAGTACATTTATGCTTAGCGTGCAAAATGAGTGGTATGCTCCTGCTGTCCTTTTTGTAGGAATAGAAATTCTTGAATGTCATGTATGCCATTGTATGTTTGTCACATAAATAGATTTTGTCTAGCTTGTCCATAATGACTTGCAACACATTTATTTGGCAATATCCATTATTACAAAATGTCAAACACATTCACGTGTTCTAAGGCACTGACAAAAATACTGTTGGGCCCTGTTTTTCTTTTGGTAAATCCATGGATAGAGACCATATCTCTATATCTTGCTTCCATTCTGCGTACAACTCTTCAGCTTGCAAAATAGATAGCTGTTTAGTAAAAGAAGTCATCTTTCTTTCAAATGTGTTTCAACATAAGTTGAACAATGATAATTTCTGTCACAAGAAAAAAGTTAGCTTTCACTAGCAATACTTGTTAATGTTGATACAACACATGGTTAGCAGAATGCTATATTTATTATAGAGAAACTACAAATAATGGATACAACCATATATTAAGTGATACCAAGTTAGATAACTCAGACTTCAACAACTTTTTTCATATTGGCAGCTATAGGCCTTCAAATAATATTTTATTGACTACATTTTAATAGTATTACCAAAAATGCTGAAGTTATTAGTTCTAATTTCCTGATCCTTATTGGTTCTCATCATTGTTAATTATATAATTCTAATAGTTCTTCACAGAATGATTTTATATAACCTTTTTTTAATTTCAGAATTTTTTTCATCTGGAGTTTGAAATTGTAAAACTATTATTATGATTGAATTCTGTACTAAAAAACGTATGGCCATTGCCATAGTAATCCTTATTAGGTAAGTAATATTTTGGATACAATTTTTTTTCTTTAATTTCACACATACCATTCAAGCTGCATACTTATTGTTCTTGTTACTACTTCATACCGAAAATCCTTCATATAATTTTTCAGAGAATTTAATTTTTTTTATATTTGTTTGGTCATCTTAGATATTACATAGACTGATCTTCTAGATGAATCTGGGTGAAGCATTTTCAAAGGGTGAAGTATGTAAATGAAGCAAATATCAGATTATTTTCTTAAATCCTTGCTTTCAGCCATTTTATGAATTAAAAAAAAAAGGGCAGGTTTTACTGTCAATCTGTTTTATGAGTTTTTTTTTATTATTAGTCTTTATTTAGTTTTTGGTTGTTTGATGCTTTTGAACAAGTGAATTTTATCTGCTTTCCCCACATAAAATAAGATGATAAACTCTTGAATGATTACTACATACATTTTTTTTATTTTAGTTTAACTTTTTATATGCTTTTACATTTCACATCCACTTTTTTTGATTTATGAAAAAGAATGAAAATAATAAAAATTCATGTGGTGGAAAACCTTTCAAATCATGAATAAAAATTTTATAGCAAAGCCATTTGTTTTGTCTATTATGATAAACTAATTCAGTCTTAAATATAATGTAGGAAATATGATTAATTATACGGTTGGAATTATTATGTTAAATTGATAAAGTATAAGTTCAGATAAATCTTTCTCCAGCGTTTAGACACAAGAAAACAAATACAGATAAATGAAGAAAAAATAGATTTAGTAAACAACCTATTTTTTGTCAGGTACATAAAATCATTCCCTCGAATATTGTTAATGCAACTGAGACCAATTTTTATTCATATATGAAACAAAATGACATAACTTGAGCTGCTGTTAGATGCACATCTGCAAGAATTGTATGAAAACTGATAGAAGTTTTTGTTTTCATGTCATTTCTTGAGAGAATCAGTTTTGATTAAAATAAAGTTTTTAACCATATGAATATAATTTCCTCCCTTGTTTTTCTATTTTATTAAACATCCGTTGTTGATCTATCAACACTTGTTATCATCATTTTTAAAGTCCTGATGATGGTTTATTAAAACTAAAATGTTATAGTGTTGACTTTCTTTCACAATAAATTCATCATTTTGGATTACTTTGTTTTTCAATTTTTCTCCATGCTCAGACTAATATATATATATGATTCAACCCAAAATTATTTAGTACTGACTATTATTGTGAGATTATATATTTGATTTTTCTTTAATAAAATATCATTTAAAGAAAGAGTCAGGTTGACTTTCCTATTTTAATTTATTTTCTGACACTTTATTTCAGTGTTTCCATTGTTACTGTAGTTGTTGAAAGTAAATGGTCAACCCACCACAGAATCAATAAAGAAACAGGACTACGAGACACTGGTTTGTTAATATTTTTTGTCTCTTAGTTCTTTACTACTGCATTCTTTGATCAAGTAATACTAAAGATATTAAAAATAACTTGACTAGTTTCAAGGCTGATGCTTTGTGAAACGTTACCCCTCACCCCCCACATTAACTTTCTCAGTCTTCTAACCATTTCACTTCTTAGCCGGCCGGTGATCAACTAGTGGCTGAGGGGATAACGCACATTTCTTTACCTACACATGAATACGATCGAGGGAGACAGGAGAAAATAGAAAGACAAACGAACAACAAAGCTTGGGGTTACCAAGAGCAGAGGGAGGTATGCAACACTACATGCATGTGCATTCCTGATAGTAGATATATGGACTATCGCTAGCGTGGGTTACTAGCGAAAATTCCACAATGCTACTGGGATCAGACATCTTGAGACTCTTCTTCACTGGACCCTATCTTGTCTCCTCGCCTCTCTGCTCGGTGTCTGGTGTTGACTGCCCCTCCGTGGATCCACGCCAACTGCCTCTGCTCCTGTCCAACTACCAACTCTGTCTACTGGGTCGCGTCGTCAACTCTCATTCGCCTCCCCGTACCACTTCCGGGTACGGCGAGATTTCATGTCCAAGAATCCTTTGTCTGGTTTCGCGCCAAAACAGACAATTGAATCGCCTGCTTTGGCAGCCTACCCCCATAGTGCTACAGCTTTCCTATAATAAAAAAGATAATATAATTAGCAATAAAATTTGCTCTTGAAATTTATACATTTCAATGTGGCTTATATACATAAAATACTTTTTATAATCAAATCCAACATTTTTAACAACTCATTTTCATAACATTAAATATTTATCTTCTGATTTACATTCATTTGTTTTTATTACTCAAATTCCTCTTACCATTTGTATTGGATGTGTTTTTCATAAATACCAAACACAATTAAAAGTTGTATTTAGGATTTATACACTTGAAATGAAACAAGTAAATGATTATTATGACTTCTAAAAACACACAGATTTAAATAGTATATTTGCTATATACTTTGCAATGGTTTTCACATGAATTTTATGGACCTTAATTATAGCGCTGCCTAAGGTAATGTACTTCTTATAACATCAGGCAATTTGCGTCAAAAACCAAAGTTTTTCTATCTTTGGTAAAGGAATCTGTTATACATAGATCATTTTGACCTTGCAGAAAAGGATATGCAGAACTTTATTGATAGATTTACTAAAACCTTCATTGCTTCAGGACTCAATATTAGTCTTAAAAATGAACACTGATAATGTTTCCACCTGCATTTGGTGAGCATTATTGTGAATTAAATATATACATTTATAGAAAATGTTTTGCAGTAGTTAATGGATTTGTGTGTATATATATATATATATATATATATATATTTTAAAGAATCTATGCCTAATTATGTAAGTGCACCCAGAGAACTTATACCTTATTTAACCAGTGGTCATATTTTAGCTTAACAATGTATATAACTGTATATATCTCAATGCTTTATATAAATTTTTTTCTATAAATATCATGTCTTTAACTTTTTACTGTTTATGAATGAATATATTGAATCGATCATGTATTTTTCTTTTTTTTTTTTTTTTCCTCTTTAAGTAATGAATTACAATGAATAACTTATAAAGTGATGATTTATTTTTCTGTTTGATCTTTGCAGGCCAATCAGAGAATGTATCAATATGTGCGGATGGCCATCAATTGGTTGTAGAAGCCTGTTTAGAATGCAACAAATTAGAGTTGGTGAGTAGTTTAGTTTTATTAAATACATCTTAATATTAACACAATTATGAGAGTACAGAACTAGAATTAGTGTACATTAGACAAATATATATGGCAGCAAACCTTTTTGTAAATCCATTTTAAATTTATAGACTTTACTATCTTTTTATCTGCTTAAAAGCTCTCAACTAGACATCAAACTAGGACAGTTTATGCAAGAAGAACTCAACTTAGTACTAAGAAAAATTAAAAATAGAAAAGCTGCTGGTCTTGATGAAATACCTCCAGGAGTATGGCAGACAAGGAAATTCAATGTCATACTACTCCGATACTGCAACGCCATATATAACCAGAAAACAATAGACAGATGGACAAAAGGCTGCATCCTCCTTTTTCCCAAGAATGACAACCTCGGAATAGCCAAGAACTCCTGAGGTATAACCCTTACTTCCTTCACGGCCAAGATCTACAATGTTCTGCTACTCAACTGCATAGAACCTAAAATTGAGAAAATACTTAGGAAGAACCAAAATGGCTTTCGGAGAAAAAGATCCACATCACAAACTTTGACTATTCACCGAATTTTAGGTGTTCATGCAAAAAACCTCAAAGCAACACTATTATTTGTCGACTTCTCCAAAGCATTTGATTCCATACAGAGGGAAGATAGAGCAAATACTTCTCGCCTACAGTTTCCCCCCAAAAACCGTCGCAGCCATAATGATGCTATATAAAAACAGAAAAGTAAATGTTCAATCACCTGATGGAGACACAGACTACTTTGACATTGTCACAGGTGTACTGCAAAGAGATGCATTAACCCCATACCTGTTTATCATCTGCCTAGACTATGTGCTTCAAACATCAATAGACTTAATGAAAGGAAATGGCTTTATGCTGGCAGAAGATACTCTGCACAAACTATTATGGACGCAGACTACATAGCACTTCTGGCAAATACACCTGCCCAGGCTGAATCCCGGATACATAGTCTAGAATGGGCAGCAGGTGGCATAGGCCTCCATGTGAACTCAGACAAAACAGAATACATGTGCTTTAATGAAAGAGGCAACATCTCCACACTAAATGGCAGATCTCCGAAACTCATGGACAAGTTCACCTACCTCAGAAGCAGCATCTCATCAACCAAAAATTACATCAACACATGACTAGTAAAGGCATGGACAACTATCAGTAGGCTATTGGTCATATGGAAGTCAGATCTGTCCGATAAATGAAAACGCAGTTTTTTTTGCAAGCAGCAGTCATGTCAATACTGCTATATGGATGCACCACATAGACGCTGACTAAGCATATGGAGATCTACAGCAGTTCTGTGTTGATATGGGATGTAGCCTGGAAAACCTGCTGGGAGCGATGGACGATAGGGCCAAGTGGCAAGAGAGGGTTTGGGAGATCTGTGCTAGCAGTACAACATGATGATGATGAAGAAAAGCTTTATCCTGAAATTAAAACGAATATTTATGAATATAAAAATTTTATATTTTTCATTCAAAAGACTTGTATTCTTACAGATTTTTAAAAATATTATTTTGTAATATAAAAATGTAAAACCTGTCATAGACATTATTTGTGAAATATATGTTTTATCTTTAGAAATCAGAAAAACCTTATTGTCAAGCTACTGGCTATAAAAGCCGAATACGTTGCTCAAATGGAAAGCAGTTTTTTAAAAGGTAAGTACAACATAAACTATTGATTATATCAACTGATGAATTAACTAAAGAAACTTTTCTTTCGTATCTGATCAACATTGCACTTACAATATGTTAGATTTTCTTATGCAAGTCAGCGTTTTCACAGTATAATTGGTATTGACTAATCAATGTTGATAAAATTTTCATATAATTATATGATTAACACATCCTATGAGTTTCGGCCTATATCTATATGTATTTGAAATATTGATTATAACTTGTTTTAGGGATTTCAAGTTTTATCATGCAAAAAAGTGCAACATTAATTATTTATAAATAAATTAAAAAAATAAAAGCCACTAAAACATATATTTGATTAACACAATATCATATACACTGCCAGTCAAAATTATTTGACCACCCTCAAACTTTTTTATTTCTCATTCTAAAACTGTTATTTTTAATGAAACAAGTTAAGCATCACAATGCTTTTATTTATCATACTAAATACAAGTCTTCCTTGGTAACTTTGACTTTAGTATATACAGATATCTTTTGAAAAATTGATTTGAAGGTGTTTTTCTTCTTTTGTATTAGAAGTAAAAATTCACAGAACTATAATAGATTATACTGTTAAGAGACATCAGGAAACAGGATAAAACAAGATTAAATATAGGGCTGGTAAACCAAAAGCATTATCAACAGCAGAAGACAATTTTATCAGTCACTTACATGACAGAAAATTGACTGCTACAAACATCACTGCACAACTAAACCAATGTAGTGAAAAAAATGTGTCAACATCCATTGTGAAGAGAAATCTCTGTGAAACTGGCCTATATGGCAGAATTGCTGTCAAGAAACTACTGTTGAGGAAATAAAACCATGCCAAAAGGCTCCAGTGGACCAAGGCACACAAAGACTGAAGCTGTAGAATCAAGTCCTTTGAACTGATGAATCAAAATTCAAAATCTTTGGGTCAAACAGGAGGGTCTATGTGTGGCAAAGAGTTGGTGAAAGAGCTGCAACCTCTTATATCACACCAATCGTGAAACATGGAGGAGGCTCTGTTATGGTACGGTGAGGGGGGGCTTTTGTCAATTGCAAAGTTGGGGATTTGCACCAGGTGAAGAGCAAATTTAATCAGACTGCAGCATCATGTGATCCCATCTGACTTGTGGCTCAAAGATTTGTATTCATGCAAGATAATGACCCAAAGTATACTAGTAAACTCTGCCATAGGTACATTGAAAGCAAAGAGGGACAGCATATCCTTCAACTGATGTCTTGGCTGGCACAATCATCTGGTGTGGGATGAACTTGACCAAAAAGTCAAAGGTAAGCGCAGCTCACCTCTGGTAACTCTTACAGGAAAGCTGGGCAGAACTATCTTCAGTTTATCGCCAGTCTTTGGTAGAAAGAATCTATGAAGCAGTGATAGTGGCCAAGGTGGGTAATTTTGATAAATCAAAAGTTTCAGAAGTTTTGGGTTTAACTTGTATTTAATGTGGCTCAGGAAGACTTGTATTTAGTACAATAAATATAACCATTGTGGTGCTTAACTTGTTTCATTAAAAATAACTAGGATGAGAAATAAACATTTCTGAGGGTGGCCAAATATTTTGGACTGGTAGTGTATACCTGAATGAATTATCTTATCATTTTACACGTTAAATCTTCATCAGTTTATAAAATTGTTAACTTTTCTCTTTAAGCTTTAACATTACTTTCAAAACATTACTCGACATCTCACTCTTGTTACCTAATATGGTGATTGACTATTTCCATGAAGGATCCAAACTAGTCCATCCAATTTTCATATCCTTTTTTTTTTACCTAACTCACATGTTCCTTTTCATGATGTTTACTTAAAGGTTGCTTTCATGCCTTTAGCCAGTGTTAATATTCTGTATTTTTTCTTTTTCTACATTCAATATATCAGTTTCTTCAAGTATTTTATGGCTGGTTTCTCCAATTTTCTTACTTTTAATTTTTCTTAAATCTATTTTTGTAATATTCTGGCCAATGTTTTTTTATTTCTTTTTTCATTCTGTAATCTCTGTTCAACTTTTTCACAATTTTCAACATTATGTTCTCATCACCCAATAATTTTACAATATCTTGTTTCTTTTTTATTATACCTTTCTTATGTGTAAGTGGTTGATGACAGTAACCTTCTTTGTTGTGAGAAGTGACTCAGGGAATCAATTTCTGATCCCAGATTCACAAATTCCAGCAGTGAAATCTACAATCCAGTAGCTTTCCACAAATGATCCTCAATATTACTACACTAGACACCTGCTGAAAAACATTCCAACTCTCATTTTTGGCCTCTCAATTTATTTACTTTGGGGCCCATACAACTTTTTGTACACCTGGACACTGGAACCAAACCACATGTCCCACAACACACTTTAATCATATTTTCTGCATTTTAAAGGACATGAGTCTGATCTAAGTAGGCAAAAGACAACCAAGTTCTCTTACACTGCCCTACCAGTACATTATTATTCCAATTATGCTTTGGTAATAGTTATGTATCTGAAATTAAACAATAAATATCTTTACTATTATATATACTTATTTACAAGATGATGAAACTGAAACTGATGTTGCGCAAATAAATGTATACTAAAAATTTTGGTTGGTTAATACCAATTTTATTCTGAAAGCATTGATTTATATAAAATCTGATATAGTGTCAGCATAACTTTTTATATCTAGATATGTTTAATACTGAAATATTGTTTTCTATAATTTTAGCAAACAAATGGTTACATTTAATTTAGAAATTTTTACTTTATCAGTTATGTCAAAAAACATAAAAAACATTTTATAAAATTTAATAACCTTTAGTTTATAAAGTTCCTTATTAATGAAACAAAACAAATGTTGGTTATAGAATTTGTCAAATTAGATTTTTGGTTTAATTTCTATTTCATTTATGTTCACTTAAATTTAATTTCACAGTTCACACATGGATCCAACATTTTGTATATTAAAAATATCTTTTTGTTTTTCTTTTTATTTGTTGTTTCGTGTACTTTCAAGGTTCACAAACCTAAATTGATTGATCAGTTACTGATTATCATTAATAACCTAAGATCTATTTTTGTTACCCCCTAATGAAAATGTTATTCAAGCAATAAGTATCATTAAGTCACAATACTGAAATACAGTAGATATCCATTCTCAATTGTATGTGGTATAGTCTTCAATTAAATAAAGATGACAGATGCTGCAGCTTCATCTTTCACATTACAATCATTATTATTATTTCTAATCTACCAATAATTTATCATTTTATAATTTGACGTTTTTAATATTGTTGATTTTTTTGTTTTTATTCATTTATTTTACTATGCTCTATTCTTAAAAAAAATATATTAAAGAGTAAAACTTGATAACATTTAATGTCTTTATTATATTATTCCAATAAAGATTAACATTATGACAAATGTTCAATTAATATTTTACTGATCATGTATAAATAATAATTTAGCAGTTATCTTTTAATCCTTGACATGTTGAAAAAAAAAAAAACAATAAACATTACTATTCCATGAAATTAGTTTGAGTAACATTGTTCCAATGCTAAAAATATTCATTTAAAGTTTACACACCAAAAAATTGGTTAACTAGCATCTAAATTATTACAATTTTCTTTTTTAGCTGTTTTTTTAGGGTGGCCATGTATTGCATTTATCAGTTTTATCACTATTTCTGATTTTCACTTTACTTGTGTATTTGATAAAGTTTGGAATGAAATCCAATGAAATAAGAAAGAAAATGACTGCCTGGAAAATGTAAATGAATTTTTTTTACCAAAAACAGAATACACATTGCAAGGGAGAGAATTGTGATAATTTATTTAGAGCATATGAACACTTGTCTTTTTGTATGCTACATCCTAAAAACCAGGATGTAAATTAATTGCATGAGACTCATGGATTAAAGTGCTCTCTATACATTATCATCAACACAATACTTGTTTGAAATAAAATAAATCTATGGTAGAGCATATTGAAGCTTGTTTCTCTCTCTTGCAACCTAATTTCAATTTTGATAATAAATTCATTTACCTTCTAATGATGCTAGATCTATTAAAATATGTCAATCTGATTCACCTGTCTTTTTCTTCTTTACTTTTCCATGAATGAATAAAAGATTTAAATAAAAACATTTTTCAGGAAAAAAATTATATAGTAAGACAGTTTAATTTAAAGGTCATAAATGCTTGTTGTTTTTTTTTAAACTTTGAGTGTTTTCAAACCTGTAATTTAAACAGTTTCAATTTTATGAAATGTACTTTTTAACTTCATTTAGACTAATTTGATTATTTCTTTTTCAACTTTTAAAAAAATTTTTATTTTAATACTTTATTCATCAAATTTTTAATGGCTTTATTTATTTATTTAACAGTTGCCCAACCAACACATGGCATGAAGAAAAGAAATTTTTGTTATTTGAATGCTTAACTTTTATGACTGGTGTCTTTTCCTTTGGTGTTGTGAGATATAGACAAAGACGCTTGGATCATCTTCTTATGGAGAAAATTAACAGACAAATAGCATCTGGCTTGTGAGCAAAAGAAAAGAAAAGATAATCTTTTTTTTTTATTTACTGGCCATCATTTATAACCTTTTGCTATTTGATCTCACTGGAATAAAACCAAAAGAACTAAAATTAAAGATAAATTTTTGTTAAAATTTTTACAGAAACCTGGTGATTTTTTTGATTTTTTTTTTTTGTTAATGTCGAAAACATTATACACAAAAATGATAGCATCAAAAAGCTACTACTATACATGAAAAATATTTGGATTTTAGTTCAAATTATTTCATTTTAGAATTCCAATTTTGGTACTCTTTATTGATGAGTTATAAATTCTGAACATGTCTATGGATTATTTTTCTTTGACATTACCATTCATATGATTGTGCAAAAAAATTTATTTGTCTGTTACATTAATGAATAACAAAGTTTTTTTTTTACAGACAAGTTTTTTAATTCTCACAGTGTAATATTTCCAAATAACGAATTCTAAAGTAAAGAAGTGTATAAAATAATTGCCTGATATGGTAATTCATATTTAATTTTTGTTTACAAAGTTTTGTCAATTACCCTGCTGCATATGTTATTATTGCAGTGAGTTGTACATGGGAAGATTTTTTTTTTTCACAAGTGTAAAGACAAGGGAACTGTCAGAGAATATCAAAAGTGCAATTATCACCAAACACAAGTCCTCCTCTTGAATTGCTGTCTTTGGCCATATCTAAAGAATCATGATATCAGGACACTACAAAAGGAATTTAAAGCACGATGTGGTACCCAGTCTAAGAAAATTACATCTGGATTTAAGAACTTGGCTTCTAGAGCATGATAAAGACCCAAGCACTCAAGAACAGTTGAAAAAAAAAGTAAACTTTTATATTGGTGAGCAATGAGTCTAAAATCTCACTTCCAATGAAAATCTTTGGAGAGAGCTCAAATATTTCTGAAAGTATTGTACAGATATATAAATCATTCAAGGGTGCCAATAATAGCAACCAGAATTGTACTTCTTTTGTGAGCAGAAGGTTGTATAATGCTGGCAACCCATGACATTCAACCACCTGCAATGTGATCATCAATGCATTAAAGTAACTCTATTTAGTATGTTTATGTATCAATGACAAGCACATGGCTTCACTCTTCATGGAGTATGGAACAGTTGAAAGAGCCATCTTAATTATTAGAAACTAGATGTCTAGTTTTATAAAGTACACCGTCTGGTTCTTTATGAACCAATGCAGCTTTAACATTGTAGGTTCCTTCATCTATTATGACAATCCATGCAGTTTGGAATCGATAGCTGATAGTTGTATTATTGGCCCTACATCATGATTATTTTGCTATAGAGTAAGATTAACACTGTTTTTTGTCGCCCCATGGTAGTTTAGAAGAAAACAAACACACAAAATAGACTAAGTAAAAATCCCAATGCCACCAATAAAAAAAATACATAAATAAATAGAATTAATAAATAAAAAGCCCCCCCACAAATGACGAAATAACTAGTATCTACGCTCCTATGTAGTAATTATACTATAAATTCATTAGTGAGCAAACAGTAGAGCAGAACGGAAGATTAAGAACATGCTTGCGCCACCAGAAAGCAGTTTCAATACTGGTTAGTATAATTGTCTTTAAGTCGTACTATTTTAAAATGTCAAAATCTTTACAAAATTGTATGCTGTTTATTCTTTGTAAAAAGCTGCTTGTATAGTGTATTTTAAATGCAAAGACAGTTTTTAACCATAAACCCCAATTGAATATATGATTTCTGGTCCCATGTGTTAGCATACACGGCAAAATGTTTGTGAAAGTCCTCTAAAAGTTTCAAATGCCTACTGTTTTTCGCCGCCCCATGGTAGTTTAGAAGAAAACAAATACACAAAAAAGACGAAGTAAAAATCCCAATGATCCCCCAAAAAAGGGGGGGAGGTCATTGTGGGTAAGTTTTAACTTAGTTAAAACTTACCCGTTATGTTCAAAAAATCAGCTACAGAGCTCAAACAACAAAAATTACTAAAATGCAAACAAACAATATAAATAGCAACATTTAACGTAAGAACTTTAAATAGAATAGGTCAACTACCTGAGCTGATTGCATCGGTCGTCGAGCATAAGATAGACATAATATGCATACAAGAACACAGATACATGCATACCGGCTACATCAAATATGATACTGGCAATGGATGGACGTTAGCAACTGTATCAGCATGGAAAAACTTTGTCAATGCCACAGTAGGAGGGGTAGGAATGCTTATAGGTCCTAGAGCATTAAAAACACTTAATAGCATTGAGATAATAAAACCTAGGATGATGACAGCTACATTTAATGGCAATCCCAGAATAACAATCATCTCCTGCTACAGCCCTACCAATGTTAGTGAAGAAACTGAACTAGACGCCTTCTACGATGAGCTATCCTCTCTAGTATGTAGCATACCGAAACACAACATACTAGTCATTGGCGGAGATATGAATGCCCAAATCGGGAAAAACGGAAACAACAGATACAGCTTTCACAACACATCAAATAGGAATGGACAACATCTAACAGAATTCATGATGGAAAATAGATTAACATGCCTCAACACAAACTATCAAAAAAGGGAGGGAAAATTATGGACCTACACATACGCGAACAATAGTAAAGCACAGATAGACTATGTCTTATTAAATAAGAAATGGAAAAACAGCGCCATGAATTGCGAGGCATACTCCTCTTTCAAGGGTGTATCCTCCGATCACCGAATAGTCACAGCAAAGATTAGACTAAGTCTATGAAGAAATACCACACGAACAGTGACCACCAAACACTACGACTTGGTCCTTCTTAACAACAGAGATATTAGAGATAAATATGTATTAGAATTAAGAAACAGATTCGAGACATTACCAGAGAAAACAGAAAAAGGGACCCCAAATGACGAATATGAGAATTTCGTCAACACGCACCTCGAGACGGCAGAGAAGTGTATTCCAACAAAACCTAGAACTAAACATAGAGTCCCATGGGAAACGTTAGCAGTTAGAGGAAAACATGCACATGTGAAAACTGCCTCCAAAAGCTATAAGAAGAACCCAACAAACACAAATGCCATAAAACTAAAAAAGGCACAAGATCAATTAGCAGGCACACATCTGAAAGAACAGACAGAATACATACAAAATCAAATAGATAAGATTAGAGACTCAGTGGAAGATTCGAAACACTACAAGAGAAGACGGAAAAAAGTACACCAAATGACGAATATGAAAATTTCATCAATTCGCACCTCGAGGCGGCAGCGAAATGTATTCCAACAAAACTCAAAACTAAATATAGAGTCCCATGGGAAACTTTAGCGGTGAGAGAAAAACGTGCACTAGTGAAAACAGTCTCCAAAAACTATCGAAAAAAAACCAACAAACACAAATGCCCAAAAACTAAAAACAGCACAATATCAATTAGCAGGCATATATATAAAGGAACAGACAGAATACATTCAAAATCAGAGAGATAAGATTAGAGACTCGGTGGAAGATAGACAATCTAGGATAGCCTGGCAAACAATAAATGAAGTGAGTAGAAGGAAGAGCACAACCAAAGCAAAATTAACAGCTGCAAACCAACAAGAAAGAATAAAACTATGGAAACAACATTTCTAAAATCTACTAGGAATCCCACCAAAAGTAACGCAAGAACCAATCACCACAATTATTAGTAAGCAATTGGACATTAAACTAGGACCGTTCACGCAAGAAGAACTCAACTCTGTTCTTAAAAAACTTAAAAATAGGAAAGTTGCAGGGCTTGACGAGATTCCACCAGACGTATGGAAGACCAGACAATTCGACGACATACTGCTCTGACACTGTAACGCTGTCTATAATCAAATTCTGATAGACAGATGGATGAAGGGATGCATCCTACCCTTCCTTAAAAAGGGCGACCTCGGATTAGCTAAGAATTACCGAGGTATAACACTTACTTCAATAGCAGCCAAAATTTACAATGCCCTACTACTAAACCGCATAGAACCCAAAATCAACAACATCCTTAGGAAAAACCAAAATGGCTTCCGAAGAAATAGATGCACGATCTCACAAATATTGACCATCCGTAGAACCCTTGAAAGCGTACAGGCAAAAAACCTACAGGCAACATTACGTTTTGTCGACTTTACCAAGGCCTTCGATTCCATTCACAGAGGGAAGATGGAACAAATCCTACTAGCATACGGCCTGCCAAAAGAAACCGTAGCAGCAATAATGATTCTCTATAGAAACACCAAAGTGAAAGTACGTTCACCAGATGGAGACACAGAATACTTCGACATTGTAGCAGGAGTACTACAAGGGGACACACTAGCCCCATACCTCTTTATCATATGTCTAGACTACGTGCTTAGAACGTCGATCGATAAAATCAGAGAGAACGGCTTTGAGCTGACAAAGAAAAGAAGCAGAAGGTACTCTGCAAAAACAATTACCGACGCCGACTACGCAGCTTTACTAGCAAATACACCTGCATAGTTTGGAACGAGTCACTGCAGGATGTTGCGAGCAAATTGGCCTCCATGTCAATGCACACAAAACTGAATATATGTGCTTTAATCAAGCAGACGACATTTCCACACTAGACGGAACGTCTCTGAAACTGGTTGACAAATTCACCTATCTAGGAACCAGTGTCTCATCAACTGAAAAAGACATCGACACACAGCTAACGAAGACTTGGATAAGCTATCGGTCATATGGAAATCAGACCTGAACGATAAAATGAAACACAGTTTCTTCCAAGCAGCGGTCATGTTGATACTGCTGTATGGATGCACCACCTGGACGCTAACAAAACGGCTTGAAAAGAAGCTAGACGGCAACTACACAAGGATGTTGCGAGCAATATTAAACAAGTCCTGGCGGCAACACCCCACAAAGCACCAACTATACGGCCACCTGCCTCCCATCACGAAAATTATCCAAGTTAGACGAACCAGGCATGTAGGACACTGCTGGAGGAGCAGAGACGAGCTTATAAGTGATGTACTCCTATGGACCCCCACTTATAGCCGAGCAAAAGCAGGACGACCAGCTCAAACATACATACAGCAGCTATGGGAAGCTACGGGATGTAGTCCAGAAGACCTGCTGGAGGCTATGAACGATAGGGAAAAGTGGCGAGAGAGGGTCAGGGATATCCGTGCGGGCAGCACGACATGATGATGATGATGAGTGGTAGATTGACTAGAGATTGTGGAAACCCAAGGCCTAAAAACCAAGTTTAAGTCATATAGGTAGCCAGTTGATTTCTACAGGGTCTGCTTTTGAAATTGTTGGTCATGCCACAAGAAAAAAATAATTATCATTATTTTTAACAAATGTTTAGAAATTATTTTTTGTGCTTTAATGAAGAGGTATTGAGGCACAAAAGTAATTGGTAAGTTTTCTGAGGTCTGTATATTAAAATTTATTTCGATGTGTTTATTTGGTGGTTTGGGTCAGGTTACAGTCAAAGCTCTTAGATTTCATCATTAAAATTATATTAAAAGCAAACATGAAAAATTTATTTCTTAAAAAATACTTCCAGTGTCTGTATATTACCTTTCGTTTTATTTTTTTTTGTGTGTGTCGGCTGAAGTATTTTGCCTTTTCTTTTTTTCGTTGTCCAAGAAAGAGGAGTGGGGACTACATGTGATAGATGCTTTGCTTCTACATTGACACTTTTCTGAAGTTTTTGAGCAAAATGGAAATCCTGATGTTCTTCAAAGTCCCAAACAAGCACTTTCTTTTGGCATTCTTCACATGTAACATAATCAAGAGCCTCTAAAGACATCTGACCGTTCCCAGAATCACAAACACTATTAAAGATGCATTTTGAGAAAATGCCTGAATTTGGATGAGTTAACCCTGATTTTTTCTCAACATCTGTCAAAGTATTATCATTATAGATTTCAGAGTTAGAAGTCATAGGAATTGAAATATCTGGTTCAGTTTCTTTATCAAAATAAATATCTATGTCGCTTTCGTTTGGAAACTTATTTGAGTTTTCTTCAGTAGATGTGGTAATTGTGGTTTGATGTATATTTGGTGCAGAGTCATTAATTATCATAGATTTGTTCACATCTACTTTATTATTGTCCTCATCAGTTAGTTTTATTTGCTTTATTTCCAACTCATTATGAGACAATATCGTACTACCACTTGTATTCTTCATTTTCAGCAGATTTGTGTTTTGAAAAATGTCCTTGTTGAAATGACTATTTTCTGCTGCACAAGAATCCCCATCAGAAGTTTCATTATCAGATAACAGAATAATGCAATCTTCTGAATTATTTAGACGACTTCTTGAAAGGTCTTTAGATTCTGGCAGACTTTTAGAAAAAGGAATTCTATTTTCAATAGCTTCACTTTCTGCTTCCATAGAATCTTTCAAGATAACACTTGAACTCTTGAAATGTGTAGTCAAAGCTGTGTTATTTGTATCTTGTGTTTGTCTATTGGAAGGCAACTTTGTTTGAAATTCAAAATCTCTTAAAAGATCACAATCTTTTTTTGTACAATTCATCTGTTTTTGTTTTGTTGCAAAAAAACTTTGAATTGTTTTTGCAGTCTTATTTTTTTCACATGACAAGTTTTCCAAACTTTTGGCTGTTTTGTTTTGAAGAACCTCTTTTCCGTTAGATTGAGAAGCTTCATCTTTGCATTTTCGAGTGGAGTTGGACGTAGACTGTTGGGAAAAAAAATTCTGTATTGTTTTTTCTTTTGGCTTCTTGTCATTTGATTTTTGATTGTTTTTTTGGACAACTTCAAATTCATTAGGAATTTGTGTTGTCAATTTAGTATTCATTATTTGTTTCCTAAGTAAGGCTGAAATGCCACCAAATTGTGTGATTCCAATTTCCATAAATTTTCCAGCAGACATACTTAACATGGTAACAGGTGGAGACCTGAAAAAAAATACAATTAGTTTTTAGATTTATATCAGTCACCATAGCAGAATAAGTGTAACTGTCATATTTAGGACTGCTTCAAGATGAGTCAGACATTCTTAACAAAAAGTTTATAAGATATTCAAAGAATTACACAGAAATTTTATGCATTTTATATTCACTTTTATATTATGATGCAAAAGCCAACCTCTTTCTGGTTTCTTCTTGTTGATAAATTACTTTTATAAAAATTAAATAACCTAACTGATGAATTTCTCAAAACATTCTGATATTCAAATACTGAAATTGTCATATTACAAGAAAAGAAGGTAAATGAAATTTTTAGATTCTTATAGAGTTCTAATGGTAAAAGAAAAATTATGGCTCTACCTAAAAAGAAGGTCAAAATAATTAAAAATTGGTGGGTAATGAATAATTTAATTCAAATAAACTAAAGAATTGATCATTATCAACTTGAACATATTCCCTCTCCCCACAAGGAAGATGAATTTCACTTGAAATACTAATGTTATCTAATTTCTGTTTCCATTAGACAATAAAAACTTTTAGCTGTTGAATGTTAAAGCAAATACACTTTATTATTAATTTTTGATAAGTTATTCTTTTTATTTTTTCAGTTGCATTTAATACAACAATCTGGACAACAAAATGCATTACAACTACTAGTATGAATTGTAAATAAGCAATAGAGTATGGATAAAATTGAAGAAGAATGTAACTAACTGACTAAATCTGAATTTTTCCTGCTATTAGGTATCAATAGTTACATGGGAGAGTATTATCCATGTCAAATGGATATCTAAAGACATAGGATTCAAGTCCAAACCTTTTATCATTATTTACTTTCAATCCATACTGCTTGATTAATGTAAAATAGCCTGAGCACTGCAATTAAAAGAAAAACTAACCAAAATTAATAGGGAAAAAGCTTCATCTAAACAATTCAAACTAAACAATTTCTTTTTATATTTAGCTAAAGACAACAAACTGACTGCTGGTAAGATTCATGCTTCAATAAGTCATTCTATGATTGCTCTTTTCACTTAGAACAAGTCATCAGCAATAATTAAGAATTACTCAATAAATCTTATGAGCTAATTAAAACAGATCAAAAGCTAATACTTAAAGGAATGTAACTTTTGATTTGTAAAGAATTACAATTTGTTTGGTTTCCAACTAACCATGAGGCTTGATGCAGGGGGCTGAGATTGAATTGTTGTAACATGGTGAAAGCATCTGCTGCAAATTTGTGTTGATTGTATTGTACCACAGCAACAGTACGACTGCTCACAACAGAGTTTTGAGAAACAGGATCTTGGTACCGAAGACCCACAATCATTGAAGTAGCAACCCGTTTGTTCTTAAAAAAGAAATATATATATAATCAATATACAAATAAAGATGAATAAGAATCAAAACTTACAACCATTGATTAAAAAAAGAATTTTAAATTGAAAGTAAAAAGCAACTAAAATTATGCACATATTACTATTCAAAGTTCAGTTGAAAAGCATTATTCAAAATATAAGTTGACTATTTTTTAATTAACAAGCTCAAACTACTCACATTTAATTGATAGTATAACTCCTTACTAAGACCTAAGTCACTTTACTTTCTTACTAGTTCAAGTCATTCTAAATCACCTTGTTTCCAACTAAACAATTACAGTATATGGTAACTTTTGGTAATAAAAGCAATTCACAAATTATTTCAAAATATGTACAATAATGCAAATTTGCATATATTTATATCAAAAACAATTTTAAATATTCATCTCAAGTTTTGAACTTGTTGAAATGATTAATTGAGATTAGGTTTTAGTGTTCATATCTTATTCTTTATTTCTAATCCATGTTGTTTATCGCAGGACATAGAATGATAGCCAGAGTAGCTTTGATAAAAATCAGTTGAAATTAAGATAAAATCCTAATCAAAAATTAATAATAATAAATTCTTGTTAAGAGAAAATATGATAATATTTATGAATTCAAATATCTCATGCTTTGCAAAAAAATACTTACTTCTTCTTTATCTTTAAGTAAGCGTTCTTCCACTTCAGTAGCTAATTGCGAAAGCCAATATTTTACCTTGAATACAAACAAAAATATTATTAATAAAAGTGAAATAAAATGAGTCCTTTACTTCAATATATTTTAAACCTAATTTTTTAATTCTTTAATATCTAAAATAACTGATTGATAATGACAATTCCATTTTTAGTTTTTCTCTTAGAAAGCAACAGTGAATACAGCTTTTTATAAAGAAGGAATATTTGAATAATAAATCTTTTTAACTTTACTTACAACCACTATATGATATTTTGTATTTAATCTGGATTTCATATAGTAGAAGAGACAAGGTTTTGTCATATAAAAACTATTTTTATATAAAATAAAATTCAAAATGTTTTAATTACCTGTTTATCTTTGATGCTAATCAATTCAAAACAAGTTCATTATCATTGATTTTCAGTTTGGAAAAATAATTCTAAGTACACAAGATTTTGCCTATAAAAGTCATATTCAGTTATGAACATGACTCTGCCATTTAAATTTAGTGTTTAATTAAGTGAAAAAAAAGAATTGTTTGATTAACAAATTTCATAAGTATGCGGTCCAAATCAGAGAAATTGGAGCCACACAATTTTCTGAAGAACATGGTCTTAGACTAGAGTCCTAAACCTAAATTTATCCTCTACCACTTGAGCATGATCTCTACACCAGTAAATCAGTGGTATGATGAAGGGAAAATAAAAGTTACACAGATGTACCAGTATAAAAGGCTCACCAAGTAAACATTTCCCTATACATTTAGATTGAAATTGGCTATAAATAATCTATAAATAAAGATTATAGAATTTCAAAGGCATTACTCAAAGTAATAGAAACAAGAAACTTGTCATGTTTTATTAATAAGAAAATGACTTTTCTTTTTCTTTTAAGTAGAGAGGAAATGGATAGGGATGGAAATAAAATTCCTATTCATCTCCACCCCACTTATTCACTTCTGCTGCAATAAATTGACATATGGTATACACTTATAGACATTCTGATATTTTTGTCTCATCAAAAAAGATCCCCATAGAATTTATATTGCCCAATAAACTATATTAAAAAAAAACCCAGTAACAATCAGAGAAGAAAGAAAATTTGATTTAAGAATGAAATATAAGAAGATATATTTAACTTAAAGTATTTTATGTATGTTGATGCTGAACAAAAATGATCAAAAGTCTTCTCACTTTTTCTTTGGTGGCTAAAGCATTTTTGCCCAAAAAATTTTTGCTGCAACCAATGCTTTTGGGTAATTGTCTTGCTGCAACGGGTTCTGAATCATAACCACGGCACAATGCATAAAGCCACAATCTGTAAACAATTTGTAACAAAACAAATTTAGATATGAATTTTAGGTCAATATTACCTAGTGGCAAAATAATAATTTAACAATAATAGAAATTTTTGAAAAATCTTAAGATTAAAGAAAATCTACAAAATAAAATTTAGTAACAAACACTTTCACTGTCAAGTACTATAAATCTATGTATTTGTAAAGAAAATATCTTATAAATGATTGTCCAAAGTAACAGAAATGAAAGAGATAAATAAACTTTTCAAATCATTCTTGATATGCACTTGTTTCATAAAGACATTTTTTAAGTTCTAGTATATTTCATTACATACTTATAACATTACTTTAGTCATTGGTGTTGATTTCCCATCTATAATACCAATGCTTTGGATGCATTAATATTTGTACAGTTATTTTTAGAAAAAGTATATAGAAGGTTGTTGTTATATTAAGGAATTAGTAGCTAAGTCTTTGTATAAAGCGTAACACATTTCCTCACTGCAGTTTCCTCTTCCACCTTTTTACATTGAAAATCAGGAGTATCTTTTTTTTATAGAACAAGATGGTGATAGCTAATATACCAATCAGCTTGTTTCGTTCCAGTAACATGAGTCACAGAAGAAATACAGTCACCCATGCAGTTGTGGTAACTCTAATTTAATACATAGAGTGCTTTCTAAATCTAAAGCAAAAAAAAAACACATCCTACTAAAATCCATACAAGTCTGACTTAGCCAAGATACATTTAGGTAACAGCAACACAAAAAATTGGAATTTTAATGACTCTTCTCATAATTTATAAACAAAGATACTTGAGAATGTTTTCAAGTATCTTTATAAAAGCTGAAAATTATCATTTTTAACTTTTTATATCTTCCCCCTTCCACAAAAAAATTCTAACTGAATACTACATTGTTTTTGTTTCATTTTCATTTTTTTTTCATTGATTTTAAAGAAAAGAAGCAGAATGAATACCAACAGAAAGATGTTAAAATATACCCAGTTTTTCTTCCATACATATCACAAAGTTGTTCTTTCGTAAATTGACACAAATCCGACATGTTTTTAACTCCATATTGTTTATGCAGTTCAGCACCAAGTTTGCCTCCTAAATTACGGCTGAAAAAAAAAAAAAATTGCTGATTAATGAATATTTCTCTGAAGTAAATGAAAAAGGCATCACTTGTTTATATGTAATTTTATTCATAGTTTTTAGTTCTTTCACAAGGTGTCAAATCATGAGAAATATAGGTTGAAAAATTTTTTATTGTGAATTAATTATTGATGTCAATATGTAAATATTGTTTTTAAATACTGAAATTATTTTCTTATATATTTTGGTGCTATTGTTTAAAAAAACAATAAAAAATCCCTTTGTTTAATTTTTTAAATCTCACTTATTTTTATATGATAGACAACATTTGCCATTGTATTTCACTTCTTAGTGGGCATCCTTGAATAAATTTTGTTGGTTTTCTTGATTCCCAAGACCTACATTATAATGGACAATGCTTGTATTAGGTTCAGTGATTCACAGCTGCCTGCTATATTTTTCCCTTATTAGAGTAAGTAATATTGAATGTACATTTTATATTAAGCAATGATTTTCACAAAAATAAAGTAAAATTATCCCATTCCCACAAATAATTCTTAAAGATTATAAAGAGATGAGAAAATGTCAAAGATTTGCATAATATTGTGTGAAAAATAGCACAAGTTTTGCATTATCTTAACTAGCAATACTTAGGATTGTAAAATGGTCATTGTTAAAAATAAAGGACAGTCATTTGTTTAACAGTTAGGAGAATTATTTGTAGTTAAAGGATGCTTTATTAATCTTTTATTAATTATTTACTACAGGTTTAAAACTGCCTTGTTTACACAAAATATGATGGATTGAAGATGGCTTTGGATACCCATGAAAACCATAAATATAGGTTTAAATATTCAATTTTATTTTCATTTATTTACTATTGTATTATTTTTTTCAACTTGGGAGAGAGTAGTTTAATCTAAATTTTACCTAAAATGGATTTGAAAGTCTTTTTTAGGCCAAGTAACTATTAAGATGAAATGAATTCCCTCTTAGCAGCACTTGGCCATGACAGAGTTTTAGTACATATAGGGAAAGAGACAGCCATCTGCCTTTCCTAATAATTACCAAGAAAAATGGATAAGTGATGTGAGACAGACACCTTTTTACAGGTAGAGGTTGAGATCCCACATAAAAACCACCCAAGACATATATATTAGTATAGTTTAAACCCTTTCCAAGTGAGACTTAACAATTCCTCAAAGTTTGGTTGAAATCAGGCCAAAAATGGAAGAGCTTTGACTATATGGATGAATGAACATCTTGTGATTTACAATAAAATATCAAAGTTGTCATTTACCAAGCTTAGCTTAGTTTAGCACCATGCCAGAAGTATGAAGCACCAAGTGAGAACTACTACCAATGGTCCACTAGTCTAACTTACTAACCATTAGACTGCTTGAGGCACACAACATCAAAGTTCATGCATTCAATTTAGTTTTCTTGGAAATAAATAAAGGTTAATAACCAGCTCATTGGCCTAGTGGGTAGAGTGTTCGCCAATGGTCTGGGAAACCTGGGTTCAATCCCTGGTCACATCATACCAAATACTTTAAAAATGGTACTTGATACCTCCTTGCTTAACACTCAGCAATATAAGGTATGTATCAAGGGTAAAGTGGAGCAATCCAAGGAAAGGAGTAGCGTCCTCCCTTACACCTTGGTGTAGTAGCTATTGAAAAGGAAGCCTTCTGGTCGCCTTCGACTACAATCAACAACTTTACTTACTAATGTAGTAGTATTTGTTGGAACAAATACTTCTCATTACTAAGTTGATGAAATTTGGGAATATTGAATTACAAACATACCTGTAGCTAAACAATCCTAAAACTACCAAAGAGTAGAGGCAGAACTACCTGTGTGGCTTTAGGACATTTTTAATCAGAGCCTCTTGAGACATATGAGTAGTTAAATGATATTGATTATATTCAAATAACTTTTTTAAAAAGTAATATAGTTTTCAAACAGTTCATTTGAATAAGATACTGAATAGTTTGCTTGTAAATAGGTGTATGCAAAAGCTGATAGGTATTAAAGTCGAAAAATGCTCAAAACAGCAGCAATTTATGTAAGTATATGTCTTAATTTCTAATTGGTTCTAAACTTAAACAAAAAGTAAATAGCCTCCCTGAAATCTGGAGATCCAACTGAGGACAACAGAAACTGAGCTGCAACTTTTTTCTTCACAAAAGAGAAAGATTTTTCCCCATAGTGTAAGAAAACTATGATTATTTTCATCATTTAGGGAGGATAAATCACCATTTTTGTTAAATCTGACATTAGCTCTTCAGGTATTTTTATAAAATAATTACAAAACTTCAATGGAAACTACTTTCTCAACTAATTTTTTAGACAAAATAATTGTCGTATTTTGATTTATTCAGACTAATTTATTTATTTTGTATTTTCTTAATCACAATATTTTGACCATTTTTCTCAGACATTTTTCTAGCACCAGTCATATTTCAAAATGTCGAAGTTTGTTCAACAATTCACAATAAAATAAACACCAAAAGGTATATCAACCAAAATGTTATGATATAAAAAAGATCAATCACATAACTTGAATTACTTCCTTACAACTTGTATACTAAAATTGTAACCCACATTTTTCTGAAGTATCCTATTCCCAAATGTTTTGAACTGTTTCTAAACATAATAATTCTCAAAAAGACCAACAGATGGTTCAAATGAATTTCAAAGTAAGCAAAAAAAAAAACACTTACACTTTTTTCAAAGGCACAGTCATGAAGAAAGATTCTACTGAAGCATGAGGAAGGATCGTCTGCTGATTAGGTTTATGAATGCCAGCAGCTAATTTGGATAACATCTATAAAGCAGAAAATTATTTAGTCATTCAATTAATCAAATTGAGAGGAAGGAAAAGAACTATTTCCCTTACATGCACAAAAAAAGATTTCACATTTAGAGCTTTTAAAATATTTTTTATTTCAACTTGATAAGAATATAAGTATTTCAATGACTATATTATTGTTATGGTAATTTACGCACATACACACGAACTCTCCCAGCTATAAATAGCAGTAGGTCCCAGCGGTTAGAGTGTTCGCCAATGGCCCGGGAGACCTGGGTTCAATCCCAGGTCGAGTCATACCAAAGACTTTAAAAATGGAACTTGATACCACCTTGCTTAACACTCAGCATTATAAGGTACGGTTCAAGGGTAAAGTGGAGCAATCCTGGGAATGGAGTAGCGCCCTCCCCTACACCTTGGTGTAGTAGCTATCGAAAAGGGAGCCTTCGGGTCACCCTCGACTATGGTCGCTAACTTTACTTTACTTACTACTCTTAGGCAGAAGGCAATATTCCAGCAGACAGCCCTGGCAGTCAGACCAAAACAGTCTCACTGGTAACCCTCTCATTTGTATATGTTGTATTATTGTTCTTTATAAATATATTTAACCCAATTCTTTTCTTATGTCTTTATTCCAGGCCCCTAACAATTTCTGCATGTACATTTTTTTGTTACTGTAACACAACAAAATTGCCACTTTTAAAACAATGCCATTAAAATGTTCTAATTTAGAGAATAAAGGAATTTCCAGAATTATCCTATTTTTGTATGTTTATTATGTGTTTGTTACAAAAGCTGGAATGAAAATCATATCACCACTGACAAAGGAAGAGAAATAAAGAAATCACTGTATGAAATATTTGATAAAATCTAAAATCTTTAAGTCCTATTTTTTTATCATTTCCCAACAATGAACTTTTGGATTAGAAAAGGAATTTAATTAAAAAAGAAAAATCAATGTGAATTATTCTAATTATTGATGTATTGTATTTAACTAGAGTTTTTAAAAGCAATGAATCAGAAAATGGAATCTATTTTATTACACACATTGTAAGTATTCCTGTGGCTTCTTCATAATTGTGCTGGTATCCCCTCAGTGTATTTTTTTATTACAACAATTCTAAGTTGTTAATCTTATGTAAATCAGTTCATTTCATAATAAGATGTAAATAAATTTAATGACAATGGCCAATATATATATATATATATATATATATATATATATATATAATGTAAGTAAACAGTAAAAGTAAAGTTGGAGACAGTTCCTGCAGCCATTCAACCAGCAGAGACCTGCAATAATCCAACCAAGTCACTGGTTGACATGGTAATATCACCTGCTACAAATGCAATAGGCTAATCACCTTGCCAGAGTCTGTCAGCATTAACATAAAGAGACATGAGATGATTCTAAGCAGAACCAAGAAGATAAATTAACAAGAGTGCCACAGATTTTGACACAATAAGGAAAGAGACAGAACCCATAAAAGTTGTTTATGTGATGTCAGCAAGTGCAGCTACAACCAGCTCAGGTCAGTACATCATCAAAGTGAAGATCTTGGCACTAGATAACCCTATACTTTGCAAGACTAATATATCCTGCAGTATCAAAAGCAATGATTATAAAAGTAGTTAGAGAATACTGACCCATCACTGGCATGGTGGCCAAGAGAAAACTTAGATGTTAGTGATTCATATGGGGATGGATATTACTCATCCTGATTGCAGACATTACATAACACTAAAAGACGATGGTCCCATTTGATTCACAACTTGGTTACAAATGCAATCAGCATGAATGATCATTTAAAGGCTTTATTTTTTTAACCAGACCTTCCAGCTGAAATCCTCATAGACAACTACATTCCACAGTAAATTGTTCTAAGAGTGTTTTTAGATGGTGGGTGAGTTCAACTTTAATTTCACTGTGCATACATCCCCTTGGGCAACGGCATAGTGGAGCAATGCTACGGAAGCATCGTTGGTTTTGGTTTGGTCTCTTTGTTTAATAGCATATCAACCTTTGTAGGTTATTTAATGCCAAAGCTATTCTCCTAGAAGAACAGTAGTGGTACTATCTAACCCATAGCTGGGAGGATAAGGGGGTTCATACTTTTCCCAAGGGTATTTGCCTGAAAGTGAATGTAATAGCGCGACTGGAGTACGAACTTGCTTACTGTGAATCCGCAGTCCATCGCTTTAACCATTACACCCCACAAGGACACCCCCGAAGCATCAAGAGAATTGCCACTAAAAAGCCATGTTCAATAATGGAGACAATATACTGGCATAATGTTACTCAAAAAGACAATGTGTTACTCTTAGCTGTACCTACTATAATCCACTGCTACAGAGTCTTGTTGAGGGGCATTGACAGTATATCTCCATCTGAACAAGAAATAAGGCAAGATATACACTGTGAGAAGTAGTGTGTGGGTGAAGGTGCCAAACAGCCAATGCATAACTAGATATTGAAGGGGGCACATCCTTAGGATCAGTAGCCTGCATGCTATTCTAGTCAATAGGATGCAGCACCATGTGAAAGACCTCCATCCATTTGTAGGATTAAGCACATTGGCAAGTTACACAAACAGTGTGTTCTCAGAAAGTGAAAGGAACATCAACACTGGAAGCATCTTTTGAAGCAGACAACTCTGAGCCTTGAGTGATTGCAAATGATGACTGCTCAGGACATGATTTGTCTGGAGAAGAGACAGATATTTCTCCACCAATATTGGTTCCTCTGAGATGAAGTGTAAGATTCAAAAAGCCGAGCTTTAGTCATCATTTGTATAACAGGGGAGAGTGTGGTAAAAGAAGAGAAAACCACCTACCTCAAAAAAGGCTTTATGACCTATACACAAACTGCCAAAGAAAAAAGAAATAAAAATTTGATACTTATCAATCACTATACTTAGAGTATAGCTTGAAATATAATTTTTATATCTTCCCTGAATGTTGTAACCAATCACAAAATTTGTCTCCTCAAGCCGTGGCTCTTTTAACAGCTGGCAGTAGAATTTTTGGCTCATGAACAAATGTGAGGTCATTCTGTGTGGATTAGAAAGTTAAGATTTTGACCTCTTTATCTACTTACCTCTTAGACTCATTACATTGGACTTGTGAGTCTTGATTTTTGTCTTCATTCTTTTCCTTTGGATTTATGTAAAAATAAAATCTTTCTTACTAGCCTTATTGTTGGCACATAAATGAACATCAATACTTATTGCTCTAAGCTAGAAGCAGCATCAAATCAGGATGCAAAACTTATGAGTCTGATATATCATCAACTTACTTTATTGCAAGAAACCCCAGCAGAGCAACAGAATCCAGTTTGTTCATAGACAGCCATTCTCATCTGCTCTACAAGACAGCCACCAATTGCTAACTTGATATCAGGTTCTGACTGCAAAGACTGAGCTGCTTTCAACCACTTCCTCACAGATTGCATATGATTGTTGGCTGAAATTTTAAAAATCATCATTGAGAGGAATAAATCATCAACACATTTTGGAGAGCATTTCTCTTTTCAGAGAAATTACTTGCGTGTCTACTTATATAATCTTAAGGGTGATAGCTAGGTGAGTTTATTTTTCCAAATCATGTGTGAGAAAAAGAGACAATAAAAGAGAGCATACAGAGATGTGTATGTATATATGTATATATATGTATATATATATTATAAATAAGTAAATTGTTCAAAGAGATTTGTTATAGGTGAGGAGATTGACTTTAATTTTACTGGGCATGCAGCCACTGGAGCAATGACATCAAAGCATCAAGGAGAGTTGCCAGAAAAAGCAGTGATCAATAATGAAGGCTGTGTGTGTGTGTGTGTGTGTGTGTGTATAAGAAAGTGCTAAATAGTTCTCAGCTTAACCAAGAAGAGATTTTCTTAAATTTTTGTAACATTTTTGGAAAAGTGTTATACCACCCAGAGAAACAATATGCCACACTTGAAGAACATGAAAAAGCTACAATTCAAAGCAAGATCATGTATGGCAGACAAATTTTGATCACACTTCATACGGCAAAAAAAAAATCAACCAATAGTTATTGAAGAAAAAGAAATAAAATCGTTCATAATATAATGTAATTGTTGACACAAATATCAAATGAATTTTCTTACTTGAAGCATCATTTTCTGTCTCGTCGTCATTTTGCCAACCAATCACATGTGTGTTTGGCAGTTGATCAGCCAAGGACAAAATATTTGGATTCAAAAGTCTTCAATTTTGCTTCAACTTCCTTCGTCAAATCAAAGTAGGCTTCATCTATGCTAGCTCTCTCAACACAGTGACAGAATTTGGAGAAAACCTTTATGACTTCTGCTCCTGCTTCTCGGTATCTAAAAAAAATATGACAGAAAATTAAAGAAAGTTACTCTTTGTTT
>OY757904.1:0-245000 GCA_963585895.1 Sepioteuthis lessoniana | reverse complement strand
CTTCTGATTTCTGCGTGCTGATAGCAAAGAGAGCACACCTTCTGTTTCTTTGAGGTAAGATTATTCGTGGCATTACTACTACAACTGCAAAACCTAAACCCAAACCAAAGTTACTTATATGCAAGAGTACTGTCAACATAGCAACATTTAACGTTAGGACTTTAAACAGAGTAAATCAGTTACCTGAGCTGAAAGCATCTGCAACCAAGCAGCATAATATAGACATAATATGCATACAAGAACATAGATTCTACTATAGTGAACTAGAAATAAAATACCATGATGGACAGTTGTCTTAGCATCTGCAGGGAAAAACTCAGTCAATCCCATCATAAGTCTGACGTTGGTATCCAGCCCTAGCCGATGCGTCTAGCTTAGCCGGGAAGTTTTCACTGAACTCAGATCCCTCAGCTTTCCTTGTTAATCTGAGATAACTGCCACTATTCACCACGTTGTGAATTTTTTATCCGAATAGCAGTGTTTTAGCTACTTCAGATCGTTTCCTCTGCGGGAGTCGATCTAATTTTGGCTGGAATCCTCGCCAAAGTAAAATCACTGTCTGTGGAGAAAATAGTTCCTGTCACAAAAACACACAAAAAAGAAAACAATACTTTCGATTTTTGTATAATACAATTTTCTCAAAGCTATTATCTTTATATAGCTATAGAAGTATTTACAGAAATGTGTAGAATACAAAAAGAAGAAGGAAAAGCTCACACAAAACTTATTCGTTCGTTTGGGAATGTAACAGAGATCAAACAGAAGATGCAAGGGAGACAATTATCGTTTCCGGTTTATCAAAAAAAAAAAAATTGCTCATCTCGGCTTTCGTTGGCTTAGTTATCGGGAATTCGTAATGTCCGTGTTTAATTATTGGTTATAATCAAACCAGGCACAGAATCATCCGCTCTTATCAAACTTTCATCCGCAATTCTGAGACTGACCCTCAATTCTCAAATTCTCTTGATTTCTGAATCCACCCTCTGTCTCTCTTCCATCTTCTGATCTGATGTATTTTTGTAGATCTGTTAGTTTTTTAATTTGTTTTCAAATTGAACAATGTTGATTTTTGTTTCTGGAATTGTATTTTTATAGAATTTTATAGTTTTTTCAATTAAATCTGAGAATTTTTAAAATAATGATGGACTCTCCAGTCAGTTATGACATATGAAGTTCTAACAGTCCAACTATAAATTTATATTTTAAGTTCTCCATTTATTTTGGTCTATGGTGCCATGTCTGACCCTATAGACATTTAGTGTGTTAGTTTATACGATTAGATATGTGAATAGGTGTGGATATATATAGGAGCCTAGAAAGTATTTGACACCTAGGACTCCTAGATATATCGAAAGATGTATGTGAGTGTATATATATATGTGTGTGTGTGTGTATGTGTACAAATAAGGGTTGTGTTACAAGATGAGATCTTGCCTTGATTTGAAAAAACAAAAAGAAAGAAAAGAAGAAAAGAAAAAAAAAACGGAAGTTACCACTTCGAGTTCTCAACTCAAAATGAAAAGTTAGTCGCTCATGCATCGGCTCCATGCAGAACTTCCGTTTGCGATAAATTAACAAAAAAAAATACATTAATAAATATTCAATCGGAACGCTTCCCGCGGGGCACAAAAATTGCCGTTTCTGAGCCTACAGAAAATATATAATTAGACGGACCAAATAATTATCACCAGACTTGTTCTTTCACACGACTCGTGTTAAAGATTCTTCGCCACCGTCCGGCGCCTGTCATCCGATACATCAAACGATCGCCGCCGCTACGAACGCTGCCCTAATTCCAAGAAAACCATCCCTTCACCACGAGACAAGGGCAGTACATGAACTTTCTAACTACTACCACTGAATTCATTCTTTAACTGTGAACATATTTCTCCATTCTACTCTCTGTACTTAATCTATTTATAAAAATTTTCTATAACATCATTACTGTGTTATTGTGAGTACCTATACGTTCTTTGTTTTGCAACCATACGCATTTCTCGCCCACAACATTCATATTATAGATATCAACAACTCAGAATATAACAGTTGGCCAGAAGATATTGATATGTATACATGGGTTATAGGGCATATGCATCCATGTAGGAAGGTGTGGAACATTGTGAATTTCCAGGTGTCCAAGAAAAAAAAATATATAATGAGTCGCAAGTAAAATCATACGATTAGATGTATGTGTATGCATGTAATGATAAATTGGAAATTCAGTCACAAGTTTGAAAAATTGATAAAATCTGAATCCACGTCAAGTACGCGTATGTTGGTTGGGAGTGAATAGAGACAAGTTAGACATGGAAGATGAAAGCAGTTTTGTTGGAGTAACCAATATAGCAGCAGTGGCAAGTTAAAATTCACACTGAACACCAGAAAGACGGTGAAGCAGAGCAGAGCTAGAAAAAAGTCCCAGAGTGTCACACCCACCCTCCTCCATGAGCAAGTCAAGTATTTCAAATCTTGTGTTATCTTTTCTTTTTCTTTGTCCTTGTAATACTAGTCTCCTGTGTTCATACACAGTGATAATAATGTGTGATCTGACATGACAGCACAGCAAAGTATGCACAATTTACAATGAGAAGATGCATGAGCAGATGTGTGTTCAAAAGAAGATAGAAGGAGCTTTAGGGTTATACCAAAACAAAGCACTACCAACATTCTGAGCACCATCATAGAGCCGGCTGTACAGTAATCAGTACCTTCAATGTTACTCTTCAGACTTTACCATGCAAAGAGTAGCCACATGTTATAGTTTCTTTTTTTAAATCCAACAATAACTTTTCGATTTTATATATATATATATATATATACACACACACATACACATTTAGATGAAAAAGTATCTATTTTACATAGCAAATCTCTAGCATAATACAGTGAAAATATTTAGTCAAAATCTGATCAATAACCGTTGATTAAAGCTACAGACAGAGAGAGACAAAAAAAGCAGGTAATGTACTGGTTATTAGTAAAATGAGTTTGAATGTAAACTGAGGTTGTCTATGTTCCCTTTGCAATAAAACCCTTTAGAATGACAAGACTCAGAGGAGACCATCTTGTATTTTGTTCCATTTTCAGGTAATTTAACAAAAATTTCATCACTGGATATGTTGAGACCAAGAATTAGAGAATCATTACTTATAGGTTTAGACATATACATCAGTACTTACTTAGTAAGATCAGCTTTGCCCCTTAATTCTGGAACTTTTGGTAATAAAATATCAGGACATTTTGCCTTTGCATCTTGTGCACTCATTCCTCGAGTCACACCAAAAGCACGTGCTTCATAACTTACAGCAATTATCCTACAATGAAACACAAAAAGATCACAAAAAAAGTTGGAAAATCAAAATTTTGACAATTTATAAATTTCAATTCATAAAAAAATATGTGAAAATAATCTCAGACAGTGGATTATACAAAGACTTGCACAATATCAAGACATGGATATAAAAATCAGCCAAAAATAAATCTTCATTTTGCAAAAGAAACTGTTTCAACTAGCTCTGAAAACAACAAGAACATATGGTTGTTGTTCTATCGATAATATTGCAACTAGCTGGCACTTATTTACAATCCTATCCCTTCCAAACTCAGTAAAACAGCTTCTAAAACACTCACACTTGAAGTTTCTCTGACACCATGCCATGGTTTTATATCAGACACACAAATAAAAAAAACAGTATAATTGTAAATACTTTTACAAAGATAACAACACAAACATGTGGCATCTCCTCTGGGTTTCCTTTTCTCTCTGACATCATCCTGCTTTTTCAGAGGATCACTTCTGTTCCCTTATATTGAAACAGATGTGTTCCTAAGATCAATGGGGATTGAAATCACTGAACCTAATTACATTTGTATATCCGTGCCTTGATATATCTTTTCTATCATAAATTGTCTTCTCTAGCTTTTCTCCATTTTTGATCCTATTTACCAACCCCTCCGCTCGGGCAGGATATGACACAAGGTCAGTTTTTAAACAGAGTTTAACAGGTTTGAATTCAGAGTTTTTCTTCTCCTAGACTAGTTGCCTCCCCAAGGCTGAAGAACCTAGTCTGTCCTACTATTTTACCCATAGCTGGAAGGAGAATAATTGGATTCATACCTTTCCCAAGGGTATTAGTGCTATGTGAAATGGAATCAGTCTCATTTAGGATTTGAACTCGTGTCGCCGTGTCCATTTCCTACGATGATAACCATTACACCATGGGCACCTCCTTTTCATTCATTCTGATCATAGCTCGATCTTTCTATCTGAAGAATTAAAAAATTTCTGCCATAATAATGACATTGAAATAAGTCATACTACAGCCTATAATCTTCAGGGAAATGACGAGACTGAAAGTTTTGTGGAGGGAGCTATAGTACTGACAACTAGTGATTGTATTTGTACCTTTGTCATAACTGGTGCTAATATCAAAAAAGTGAAAGGTAACAAATTGGACTATTTGTAGCAGAGGAAATGTAGTATGGTTTTATATTTCCTTGTGTGGGATATATATGCTAGAAGAATTCATAACAAACAACATATTTTATTACAGGAGAAAACTAGTAGAATGAATACAAGAATGACATGCAAAATATTGGGTAGGTTCAACATCAACAAGTTTGATGAAGCCATCTTATCAAGGATGAACACATGTGCCTGCACTGTAATTAAAATAAAAGAAGAGGACTTCACCACAGAGACGGATGAAAAGACCAAGATGGGAACAGCCTCATGGAATAGAAGTGGTCAGGTGATCAACCACCTAATGAATTGACAAATAAGGTACCTGCATATCTGGTGTCTGCTCAAATCCTGTGGGAATACCAGTATGAGCTGCAGACAATGGATGGCTACTTCTGTATTCTGAAAAGAAATTCCATTGATAGCAGTCTTCCAGCAAAATAAGTTCAAGGTTCATCCTATGCTGGACTTTTGTAAATTGAATGGGTATGTCGACACATATACAGCCAATGCTGATGTCTGAGGGAGTAGTGGGAAAAGAGCTCAAACATTTTGGTACTTGGTTTCAAAAAGGCCTACTTACAGGTGCATTTACACCAATCCCTGAGGCTGTACCAAACAGTAATCATTGAGGGAAGAAGGTATTACTTGATGTGTATGGGTTTCAAACTCAATGTGGCACAATCTCATATGTGAGCTATTATGGATACTGCATTGTTAAAAGATGAAACCATCTGTTGGGCAACATCAGCATACATTGATGATGTATATATCAAAAAATGAGAATATAATGTCAGCCGCTGAAGTAAGGCAAAATCTCATCAACTTTGGACAGGTAAGCAAAGAACCAGAATGACTGCAGAATGGTGCACAAGTACTTGGTCTGCAAGTCTGGGCAGAATGCAGCACATTGAAGTGTGGACAAGGAAATGAGGTTCCAAGTATGCCTAGTGTATTCACCTGATGTAAAGTGTTTTCCCTACACAGAAAGCTAATTGGACACTTTCCAGTGAGCTGAGTAGCAGTACATTTATTAAAAAGAGAACAGCAGCAATCACAAACAGTTAGAACGACAAGGCGGACAATGATCCTTTAACCACAAAGGAAAGAGTGCACCTAGAAAACTCTGTGCAGAGCAAAGTGGTGTGTTGATGGTCCTGAGCTTGACATTTGGGTTGATACAAGCTCTTCAGTCACTGGACTCTAGTTAGAGTTGAATGGTGCCACCATTGAGGATGTGAATTAGTTGTGCAATAAGAGATATGCAGCAGATAAATTTAGCAGAATTTGACACTGTGTTAAAGGTGTCAACATGGCATCAATGTGAGAAGTAACAGTGTTACACCTCTTTATCAACTCTGCTTACAAATAAATCATGGATACTCTCATAGGAAAAGCTAGGGCACACATCATGGCAGTGAGTAAAATGCTCATCAGACAATGATTTAGTATGCTTACAAGCTTGTTTGAAGAGGATGGACTGTGGATGGACATAACCCCCATGTGTTCTGAACATAACCAAACAGATGGTTTGACAAGAGTGCCACAGCAATGGTTCAACTTGATCAACAAGGTAGCTGAGCCCCAGAACACCATTTATGCAACATTCACAGGCAAATGTAGTCACAAGCATATAATGTCCATCCATCAGCAAAGAGCCATCATGGCATAAAGTGGACATTATACTTTGTCAGGAAGGCAAGAGCAGTGGTAAAGAATTGCAAGGAGTGTCAGCGGGTTGACCTGTCACCCACTTTGATAGAAAGGCAAACAGAATGTTAGCAACATATGGTCCCAAGTGGGAATGGACATAACCCACAATAAAGGCAGACACTACTTGACCTACATACACAGCAAACCCATGCAATTTTCTGTGTGGCATCATCTGAGATGACAAGATGCAGCAAGTATCATCAAGCACTTGGAACCCCTATTCTATGAATGTGGCCCACCATCTGAAATGCTCGTCAATGATGACACAGCATTTTATAGCACATCATTCCAGGACTTCCTGAAAGAATGGGGAGTTTGGCTGCAGTTTTGTTATGCTTACAACCCTTCAAGTAATGGCATTACAGAGATATCATCGAAGGGTGAAACAGATTGCAGTGAGGAAATTGTGTTCTGTAATGGAAGCAGTTTATTGGTAAAACTGTTGTATAGCCACATACATATACAAATATATGCGGAAACATAGTCAACAATAATGACGACTTCAATGAACGAACGAACACACTTCTTTATAAAAATATATCTCTCACACTTTATTCTCGAAAGGGTTGATGTTGGTTGTGTGTGAGAGGTGAGTTGGAGATGGGGACAGACCGCTATATTGACCCCAAGTTCTTCTGACCATAGAAGCACTTCTTTCTCATCTTGGCTGTGTTGCTCAACCATAGGTCACTGAGGGCCCAAGCATCTTGTCTCCAACTGACCCCAATTCCAACTGACTCAAGCTGTCTGTGTCCTGGTTATATTTTTGTTTGATGCCTACCTGCTTCCGCTGTTCTTCTGCTTATTTACACTGGTGCATCTCTTGATTGACAGCTCAGTCGAGGGTCAGTATGTTACAAAACATCACTCCAAAAGATGATGAATCACTGCTGATTGCCCCTGCCAATATGATCCATAGCTACCAAGTCCAATTAAAAAGATTCGATGCACAATCCCCAGATGACCCAGAGCATCAGTGCATAGGTTATGAAAAAGGAGATAGAGTCTGGGTAAAGTTCTCAAACTGGTGATGCACATCTCCATACACATATAGATGTGTCACAGGCATAACCAGCCCACAGAATATCATTATAGATTGGATGCCTCACTAAATAAAGGATTTACAGCCAGTTCTAGGCTCAGGTATATTAAGGAGCAGAAGAGACAGTGAGTCTTCTACCCAGGCCTCACTCCAGGCCTGACATAGACATACTGGACGACACCAATACAGAGGTGTCATCCAAGGAAGAAGTTGAAATCATATTATTATGAAGGATCATGAGATCGAGGAGGAGTGTGGTAGAAATAAAACACAAGAACTGCTCATTAACACCAACGACAGCACCCAACCCCATCAATCTATGAGACATGCCTAATTTTTAACTTGGCTAGTGGGCAACAGGATCCAATACAAAGATGTAGTGGTTCTAGGTGTCTTAGTTGTATTCATAATCACTTTCTCCTCAGTGTCTGGTTGTGTTCCTGCTCACTCTGTTCGTGGTGTCCTAATTCCGTTCATCTCACGCAGAAGTCCTGTTTGTCATCGGAAAATACCAATACATTTTTTATCTGTTTTTGGTCAAAACTATATTATTTAGGAACCATAACATCAGTAAATAAATAAATTAATAAAATAATTAAACTTGGTTAACTGCAATTATTATTGTTGTTATAAATAAATAACAAATGATATGTTTATGCAATAAAATTCTACTTTTAAAAAATACTGGGAGTGCAAAGAAGTAAACAAATAAACTTCATAAAGGCTTTTAATAAACATAAATAAAATAATATTCTGAATACATATCAGTTTTTGCATGCATCTAGTAAACACAACATTTCTAACACATTCTGTGGCGGGGTGGCAACACCATCCAGAAATTATCGTAAATGCAGTACAAATTATTCGATGAAAAAAAAACATCTAAGATGAGAATAGAAAATTTATTTCCAACATTCACTACTTACACACCACGTCCCGTGTACTGCACTACAGCACAGGGTTTTCCTTTAAGATCTGGATTTAACCTCTGTTCAACTTGTACAAAAAAGCAATCCATATCAACAAGAGCCACAATTCTTTCCATTTCCATGACTTATTTTCTGTTCGTATGAAGAAATTAAGAAATACTGAAAAACAAAATAAAACCAAAAACTTTAATCTTAACGATATTAAAAGAAGAAGAAGAAATATAATTAACTATGGAGACTTGAAAACAAAGAATTAAAAAATAAAATTGAAGATCGTAAAAGAGATCCATGTAAATAGCGAACAATTTTTTTTAAATTCTCACCTGTAAATTTTATATGAAAAAATAAATATTTATCCACAGATTCTTCACTGTAAATACCATTTTGAGTGAAAATGGAGCCATATAATTATACAAATAAAAAAATTAGAAGTTAGAATGTTATGAACTCATTAAATTAGAAAAAAGAATCCTTGAACAGGTTCTGATAAGTTTTTAAATCCTTTTTTTTTCATATTTTTTACAATAATTATATAATAAAGCGCGCAAAATTATTTGCAAGGGAAATAATAACTTAAAACACTGACAAGGGAAGTTACTCTGTTTTAAATTGTCTATTTGACATATCATCATCATCATCATCATCATCAAGTCGCGCTGACCGCACAGAGTTCCCTGACTCTCTCTCCCTATTATTCATCGCGCCCGAAGGGTCCTCTAGGCGGCATCCCGTGTCCACACAGAGCCGATATATGTAAATCTTTGCAAGTCGGCTAACACTGCTACGTCCATATGCAGGATTCCATAAGATATTGTTTATGAATTCGTCCTTGCTACTGCAGTAGTGCCCACCCGCTGCATGTTCATCTTCTTTGAATAATTTGTGAGATGGGAGGCAAGTGACCGTACGGCTACTGTTTCGTGAGTTATTGCTACCAGGATTTGTTCAAGACAGCACATAGCCTTCTTATATATTTCCCATTTAACCTTTTTTCTGTGCATTTTATTTACGTCCAAGAGGTGCATCCATTTAGTAATAAGGATACAGCTACAACTTGGTAGAAATCCCATTTTATTTTATTGGGTAGATTAGATTCCCATATGATTGATAATCTTCCAATTGATATTGCTGCTGAGAGATGTTAACTGGTCCACTAATTTTAGAGGCTTGCTACTTCAAGTGAATATGGCGTCTTTTTGTTTAAAACACATGTACTCAGTTTTATTTGCATTCATGTAGAGGCCAATGCCTCCTGCTGCTCGCTCTAGGCTATGCAGTAGGGATTCTACCTATTGTATCAATCGTATGGTTGCAAGGAAATGACAAAACACAGTTACAGGTGTTGGCGGTCGATGTTCTAGCGTCTGTCTATGCGTTCTTTCTGTCTGGACATAGAAATAATCTCGTCTTTTATAGTTCGTACTTCTTCAAATCGGACCAACTTTGGTCTTTCTATATTCTTTATCGTGAAAGTCATAGATTGGCCGAAAGATTACTTTTAATTTTATCTTTTGTGATAAATTACATCAGCATTTCATGGTGCGCGGAGCCAATGCACAGAGACGCATTTTTTTCATTTCGAAAAATATCTCGGCCCAGGCAATATCCTGTGAGTTTTCTCCTGTCCTATTGATTGGAATTGCCATTATTTTGTTGGTACGATGTAGGGAAAATCGTAACTTCCCTGACTAGCGTGTGGGCATATTTCGTAGGGTTCGGTCGCTTAACAAAAAAACCCCCAAAAAACAAAACAAAACAAAGCTAAAATGACGACACACAGTCGCTTTTATATTTGATTATCTCGCGTGAATAACGCAGACTTTCGCCGTTCCTATGCAAATGAGACTATGCCAGGTGTATAAAAGGAGCCGTAGAGGGAACGGGGGGTGAGTTCGAAGAAGGCGTGTTGCGTAGGCAGAGACGTGCAACAGGATTGTCTGAGTCAACTCAAAAGACCGTAACGTTATTGAAATCAACTTTCAAACTAGAAGCTATTTCAGCGATATAATACCTTTCGGCGACGGAGGGCAAGATTCCGGAGTTTAGTGGTGCCGCAACTGATATTCCCATTGTCGAGTGGATCGAAAATGCAGAACTTGTGTGTGAGCTTTGTACTATGAAGAATGTTGAGCGCGTCTTGCCATTGAAATTGAGATTGCGAGGTAGAGCTTTAGCCATATACAGACAACTTAGTGCGGAACAGAAAGCAGATGCAGAACTGATCAAGCAGGCTCTCATAACCTTATATGCTTCTGATGCATTTAATGCATATGACCAGTTCGTCACTCGACAACTTCGCCCAGATGAGACGGTGGACGAGTTTTTTGCTGATCTGCAACGACTGGCCCGGTTGATTGGGGGACCGTTGCCCGAATGTTGGTTAACTTGCGCATTCGTTTCTGGACTACAGCAACATGTTAGACATCTATTACGTGCCTCATCCAGGATGGAAACGATGAGTGCAGAACAACTATTAACCCAAACGAGAGCTGTCACGACTGACAACGAAGGCCCTACAGAATTGGCCGCTGCCTCCGCCAGACGAATACCTTCAGAATCGAAGGTGTGCAATGATGGTAGAAAACTTGCTTGCTACAGATGTGCTGGTCCCAACCACATGCCGAAGGACTGCTTACAGAATCGCCAAGAGAGGCCGGATAGTCAGATGCGCAAGGTTCATCGTGAGATACATTGCTTCAGATGCAGTGGCCTCGGACATATAGCATCGCAGTGCCAGGGAAACGCTAAAGGGGAGGAGGCATCAGCATTAGTCTCCTCCCCGATCGACTGATCACTAAGAAACTCCCCTCCATGAAAGTACATGTAGATGGGCAAGAGTGCACGGCGTTGATCGATTCCGAGTGCTCATAGACGCTGGTGAGTAAAGCCGTGTGTCGCTTTTGGAAGCGGAAATCAGCGGGAGTCCTAACAGCAGACAGAAGGACATTGAATTGCCGAGGATACGGTAGAATAAAGGTGGAGGTTGGCCAAGTTCCGGCTGTCGACATTGAAGCATTAGTTGTAGATAAACAGCTATTGGGATTCGATCTACTGTTGGGGATCGATGCGATCAAAGAACTCGTTGGTGTTTATCTGACGGAATCAGGCGAAGCACGTTTTGAAGGTCTGAACATATGTGCTGCTATCTCTATCGACGAACTAGACTTTAGCGTGACATATGATCGCAGTCACAAAGAATGGACTGCATCGTGGAAATAGGCGAACGGTCGCTCTCCCAGCCAACTGAGTAATAGTGTGCAGGAATACACGGTGGTGCCTTGTCATACCAGTGATGCCTATGAGAACGAGATCCTACAGTGGCAGCGGAATGGATGGCTGTTGCCATATTCAAAAGAAGAACTTGGCCTACCCAAGAGTCTAATTCCCTTAATGGCGGTCGTGCAGGAGCAGAAGCAGAAGGTGCGTCTGGTGCTTGACTACCTGGAATTGAACTTTCGTTTAATTTTACTTTTATTTCTTGGGAAGCTTCTTGCCTGTTTAGAATACTTATCGGCTATTCAAGAAGCAAGTGGCGAAACCTTTCTGCTGGCTAATTTTTCGAGCCTTTACAGTTGGTCCTCGAATTCGTACTGAGGGTCCCAATAGTAGTTCTCGACAAATAGTGGGAGTTAGCTTTTTGGTGCCGTGTTGTCTGGGATTAAGTCTCCCTTTTTCCACTCAGGCCAAATCAAGTGCCGCATGGGGTTGGTTTGAGTACTGGACAGAGACAAGTGAATAAGTTTAATTTCAGGTTTTATTGAGCAAATCGTACAAGATTGTATATGAGGTGTACGAGTTTAGAATTGCGTTTCTTCTATCACGTAAGTGTAGTCTCAGTAACAGATCAAAATCACTGAAACAAAAACTTTGGTGTAAATCAGTAAAAAATCAGGACCGAAATTAAATCAGTGGTTTCTGGAATCTGATTGGACATGATAATCACATGCGTCAGATGAACTCCAAATGTACTTTATTCTGAGACGATATCCTCCGCAGAAATAAAAACTTTCATTTGAAGTCGGACGCGTGATCAAGATATTTGTTTATTCCCACTTTTGGCAGAAACAAACACACAGCAACACACGACCGACAAAACTTCTGCATAGTATCCACGACTCATGTGGTCCTATGCTAGTCACGGAGCCCAATGTGGTGAGACTGCAAGTCATAGTACTTGTTGTGGCTATTGTGTTCGTGACAACCACATTAGCTTCCGGCTGTTTGCTTTGTCAAATCATTCCGTACCCACGTTGTGTTTGAAAGATACACAGACGGGTGTTGACACAATTCAGCCGGATCTTCTTCTGAAGGTCAGGTAATATGAGTGGCTAGATTGTCAAGCAAATCAAAGTATAGAGAAAACCCGTTGTTTAACAACAACAAAAATCGTTTTTATTGAAACACGTTTGTGAGACAATAAATAACAAACGAGGCATGCTTTCCTAGCAAACAGAAGAAGAAATAATATCGAGAGAGGAAGAGTGACGATGAGGTGCAGTTAGAGTAACCCTAACGTCTCTAAAGTCTGGGACTTTGAAATTTTGTAATGTCTGAAGGTTGTTCAGGGTACTTCGGGTCTAGAATGGAAGAGATGTTTTTTGGCAGTCTTGAGCTTCTTCTTGGTCTCTTTTTCTTATCCCTTCTCAGGATTCGTTTAATTATCCCATTTTTATAGATCAATATCTGGACTAAAAACGGTTTCTGATTGGTTGTCCAATAAGAGACAATAAAGAGTCATATTCCCATTGGTCAGCCAATCCTAGTTCAGGATGATATCTCACATGTATAGAGTAAACCCTTTTTAGATGCTTTGACCAATGGGAACAGGTTTGGAGCAATTGGGGTTGAACAAAAATTCTCAGCCTCACCTGATTGGATGAGCCATGCCTAGCTCGCCTTTATTTAGGGTGGAGCAAAATTAAATCTCCCTTTTGACATTGACCTTCAAGTTAAGGACAAGGAAAATATGTTTTACGAAATGACCCGTTTCATCATTGTGATTGATGAAGTTAGTTGACAACCGAAAAATCAAATAAATTTGTTAACCTTTAAAATCAAAAAGAATTGTCTCACACTTAACTGACCTTTAAAATCAAAAACGATTGTCTCGCATTTAACTGAACTTTGGGAACGATCAACCAGCTTTTTAGGTCAATATCAGCCTTGAATAAAAAGATACTTATTTTAAGGATCTTTTTTGTTTTTGATATATATATATATATATATATATACATATATATATATATATATATATATTAATTAGAATATATTTCATAAATTTTAATTTTTTACATAATAATTAAGTACTCAACTGCATGTCGTGTCACACTCATACTCGCAGCTATATCGACATGCTTACACCGACCATAGTTCATTTTCATTACTATGACAACAGTGAGTTCACACATCCAAAAAACAATATTCCTATCCATGGCAAAAGTAAGTTAACCAACTTTCTGCCAGCTTATTTTCTTCTGGAACCGTCTCAGTCAGATTTCATATGTCTCCACACACACACATACACACACACACACTCACATTCAATCAGCAGTTAAACATAAACTCCGCTAATATGCGCTTCACTCCAACGCTCACATACACACACATCATACCAACTTCTTATCAACAACGTTGACGAACTATTCGAACGTCTGAACTTTTGGTCTCTTGTGACCACAACACAACAACCACTAAAAACGTAACTTTATAAAATCCAAAGTGAAAGGAAATGAAATGAATCATAAAACATTTAACCCTGATAATGACTCAGGGTTTGCATGAAAAATATTTCTATTATGATTATTTTATTTTTATTCTCATCATAAAAATGATTTTTTAATAGAATGTTTTTGTATGCAGGCAAATTTTGAATTCGAAACGCGTTGACAAAATAAATAAATGAATGAACAAATGATAAAAAAATATATCATCAACTACACCAAATATATATCTTTCGTTCGTTTACCTTTTTAAATATAAATGTTAATAAGTACCAAGATATTTAACTCTTTCAATTTGGTTTTCCTCTTATCGTTTCTTCGCGTTGTTTTTCTTTAAATAAATTTGCTTTGTATTTGTGGACAGGACACTGTGTTATGTTTTGGCCTGTTGACCCGGCCAAAAGTGCCATTCAAGGTAATGCACCGGAAGGAAATGACACATTCTGATGGCATTTATGAGAGGAAATCGCGTGGGCGGAAATTGGCTGATGAAATGGGACGAGGTAAAAAAAAATCCCATTATACTCTCATAGACTGACGCACCGGAAGAGAGTGACCTCTGAACTGGATGACAGTTATTTCCGCTCGATGACGATCACACAGGCCATTCCAAAGAAAGCGGAAGTGACACATCCCGGTCGCTAGATATCGGAAGACGTTGCGGAGGCATGTCCATATCACCGCGTGGGAGTTTGAAGGTAATATAAGGCCGACGAATTGAACAGAGGACAGTTGAGTTCCGGTCAGTTGAGTTCAACGAGCCAGTAGACAGACAGGCGAGAAGGAAGACAAGCAGTATAGTTGGAGACGGAGTTAGACGCGATGTAGTAAGGAAAGCCAGCACCCAGCCGACTCGAGTGCTCCGATTGAGCAGCCATGGAGAACGAGAAAGACACAACGCTGACGGCCATAACTTTGGGGTCAAAATGTTTCAGTTATGTTCGGTCTCCAGCTCCCTCTCACACGCAAACTTTGAGTAACCCTTTTCGAAACCTTACAAATAAAGTGAGAGGTAAAATATTTTATAAAGAAGTCTCTATGCGTCTTTCTGTGTGCGTCCTTTATTCCTGGGACTTTATCATTGTGCGTCTGTTTAATTATTTATGGTGTCGTTGTGATACTGCATGAACATGTATATGTGTATATAAGCATATTTATTATGTGAGTATATAACAACTGGAGACGTCTAACACATTCTAACATCTTGTCTGGGGGAGACGCAACCATTTCATTTGGATTCGGGAATAATTTTCCACCCACAGAATGGTTGTTAAATCTAGAAATTAAGTCAAAATATAAAAGGTATCTTGGCCTTTTTTCTTCTTTTTTCAATAATTCTTTTGCAGCCTTCACAAGCAAGAAGACGCCAGAGAATTAAAATGGGGTAATTCTTACCAACGGTGTCAGATATCCAAAACCCAACAGCAACTAAATCTTCATTCCCCTCATAATCTTTCTATTCAGTATTAATGATAATCCCTAGTAGAAGATTTTAAGTATGACTATCTAACACTAATAATTTATCTATTCATTCGTTTACACACAGTTATCAACTATTTTTTTAAATTAACAGCGGAAAAATACAAAAATCATAGATATTGTTTCTTTTAATAGAACTACTGTTTTAATGCCAGAAGACTCTTATCTTGTTTGGTGAGGGATAAATTTATCCTGAATTCTATACTAAAGTTTTAAGTTTTTTATTTGTTATCACATTTAAATGAAATGTCGTCGTTTCTACATTGATAAAGATATATTTAATTTGTACATTTTTGCAAAACAGATAATTAAGTGAATGCTGGGTTAAATGAGTTGTAGAAAATAAGTTAGCCGACTGTTGTTGAGGACGACTCGAAGACTTTTCAATAGCTTCTGCACCGAGGTGTAAAGGAAGGCGCTACTTCTTTGCCTGAATAGCTCCAATAACCCTTGATCCTTACCTTAAGAAGCCGAGTGTTAAGCTCGGAGGCATCAAGTACCATTTTTGAGTTTTTGGTATAACTCGACCTGAGATTGAACCTCGGGACCATTGACGATCACTAACTATTATGCCAGTAGCATTGCACAAATATAATTAGTGATAGATTACACTGGATAATGAATAAAAACAAGTCTCTTTATAACTTCAGTTTTCTGACTATTTTCTGTAATGCTGATTCTTAATCCTCAGATTTTCAATAAGCTGCTCAAAACTTTTTCATGGAGTTCCCATTGCGAAATGGCTTAAGTGCCGGACTGCTGTCTTAAAGTAAGCGAATTCGAACTCCATTGGTGGTATTAGATTCACTTTTGGACTAATATTCCAAGGAAGGTAGGAACTCCCTTATTACCCCCATCCAGCAATAGTATCACTGCTGTTCTTCTCCAGGGATAGCTTTGGCATTAGCCCACAAAGATTGATATGCCATAAAACAAAGAGACCAAACCAAACCAAATCTTTTCCTGGGTTTTTAGAATCAATCCCCTCAAATTTCTCGTGCCTTTCTCAGTATCCTTTCACACAATGATATATGGTACGCCAGTGCAATCACACCTATAATTCAAATGACAACATCAGTTTTGTTTTTGGAGTGGATCAAAATAGCCCTTCTTGTTTGTAAGAAATTTGAGAGACAAAAGAATAAAGTATTTTTTAAACTATATAAATAAAATAAAGGCACATTTGTTTTGAAACTATTCTTTGCTTACTGAGAGCCAGAAATATATTAAATCTGTACTTCTTGTTGAAATTATCACTCTAGTCAGTACTTGTTAGAACTACAGATAATAGAATTGTTGAGTCAGAGTTATCTACCCCAAATCCTACATTTGAATAAAGGTCAGGTTATCTGCTCCTAGTCTTTGTAACTTACCCTGTAACTAAAAAGAACACCACGTTTGTTTTAAAATGTCGTCCTCGCGTTGTTGCCTTGTTGATTGAATTAAAGTATCCTGCCTGGAATATATGAATATGAATACCTGCACTGAAAAAGGTATGTCTTATTTTCATGATGAATTAGGTTCGTAAATTTCCAATACTTCTGTATGTATAATTCACCGAGTTTAGAAAGAATCATCCAACATGACTTTTTGCAACAGAGTATTGTGTTCAGTGGATACATCAACAACATTTTAAACAGATTGTTAGTCTATTTACCATTATAATTTCCCACATTTACACTCATTACTAACATTGTATTGCTGTTTATTTGGAGCAACAAATTTATACTTCTTACCAAGAAGTCAATTTTTACTATGTACCAATTTGAATATATAACGTAAACTAAAAGTACTTACATATGTAGCCCTATACCCGCTTTCCCCGATCACTGGAAGGCCAGCTTTCGATCCACTGACTGTTCCGCTTAGCTGGTTATGTCACCGGATGGCACGGTCGATTTGCTTATCTGCCCACATTGTGTTTTCGATCCAGACAGCAGATCGATCGTTACTCGGAGTCACCAATCGACAAGTGGATCGCACAATCAAAACTTTTTTTAAAAATTCAAACGCCAACATAGAACAAGACACAGACTGTAACAAACAATTATATCTAGTTTAGTAAAAAAAAATGTCTTTAAAAATGGTACTGAATTCACCCTTCCCGATGGTTAGTAGTGACCTTGCTTACGAATTAACAGTAGCTCGATTTGTCAGCATTCAGAGTCAGGCACAAAGCCTCTCAATTTATCGTATTAAGTTTAACCTTTTTCTGCTTCTTTCTTTCTATAGTTTGGTAAAAGGTAATCTCAAGTAGCAATTATGTTAGTTTTTCTCAGTTTCTTGCTCCCGATGTCTCTCACTGCCTCTCTTTCCTTTGATAGTCTGGCACAAGGGCATTCAAGTAGCATACTAAGTTCCTTCTTCTCGGTTTCTCTGCGTTAGGAAGTTTGGTAAAAGATCTGAACTCAGAGTAACATGGGTCTCTTAGCCGTTCGACGCTAGTCTTTGGCAATGAACGAAAAATCTTTTTATGTGCATTTTCTCTCTACCGTGGGGTGGTGGTTTACAGAGCAATATCAACTTTTTCCTCATTTGGATTCCAATAATTAATTCCAGTGCTCGATATCCTCACACCTTTACCCAACTGTTGGATTATTTCCCCCTTACTGGAAATGGACTCCCTCACACTATTCCTCTTTTAAAACATCATGCAATTTCCCTCTACCACACTAACCACTGCATAGAAGCAAATCCCTAATTTCCCTTACTAACACAGTCTGAATAAAAAATTTGATGAGATCATCGATCTCTCACATACTTGGATCAACGTGAATTCAACAATGCGAAGATACGACGATGGCAGAGGGAAATATCGTGCTACAAATTCGTCTTGGAATATGTAGAAGGTGAATCAAATGTCTGGCCAGACATGCTCAGTCGGAGATATGGCCACAGCAAGGACAAGCTTACGGCAGACCCGACACCTGCAGGGAAGCGCTTCAAACTCCAAGGCTCCAGTCTAAACATCTACGTTCCATCCTGGTGCCTTGGCGAAATCAAGAGCTCCCAGCTGCTCCCTGGGACTCACACAACACGGAACATTCAGCATCATCTGCAGGCCATCGACGCATTCCTCGCGTTTCATGCCACATCGACCATCCCGGTTGAAGAGATAGCTGACCACATGGGTATTGCAGCGGAACAAGCCTCTGATGACACACTTTCAAAAATCATCAGAGCTCTTCAGTTGGAAACCCCAAGACCGGACGCTACCCTACTCGACCCCAAAGATCATCGTACCGGGCTATATAACAAGCACATGCACCAATTCTACTTGGAACCTGGTACATCTGTATTGATGATCAGGGATACCACAAACACACCAAAACTGGTAGTACCCTACAAGCTCCGGATAAAATATCTCCACCAAGCCCATGACTGTGTCAACCACTCAGGGATCTCCTGCATGCAGGAACACCTATCCAGCTACTGGTGGGAGTTCAAAAATCGCGATATCAGGGCGTATGTTCAGTCATGCCAAACCTGCGCTAAACGCAAGGGAAATTACGGCATGCGCCGAAACTGGTCCACGGGCCATTGCAAGAGAGGCGGAAAACCATTCGAGGTTGTCTACATAGATTTTGTCTCAATGCCCCTCTCAAAGGGCAAGCGGTACATCCTCACTATTCTAGACAGCTACAGCCGCCACCTCATGTGCCAGAGACTGCGCAATCGACGCAGCCCGCGGACTCTACCAGTTCTTTCTTCGTCACCGTGAGATTCCCCGCATCGTCTCCTCCGACCGAGGAACCCACTTCACCGGTGAGGTCTACAAGGAATTTTGTGACCTAACCTCGATCACCCGGGAACTTCACTGCCCGTGGCGACCACAAAGCTCGGGGAACATTGAGAGGCAACACCGGACCTTAAAAAACGCCTTTTACATGCGAAGACAGAAACTGTGAATGGACGGACGTTCTCGAATCGACAGTTTCCTCAATGAATGCCACAGCCAACACCGCCACTGATGCATCCCCGCATTACATTATCACCGGCCGCCAACCAAACATTGGTCTACCGAAGATCCCCTGCCAAGACATCGCTAACAACAACCCAGGTGCTTACGGTATGCAGATAAACGCTTTGCTCCGACAGGTGTATCAAAGAGTCGCCTTGGCGAACAACGAGGCTGACCACAAAATGGAAGCCAAACTGAACCGCAGCATCTTCAAAGACCCGATACAAGTCGGTGACAAGGTGCTACTCCACCGACCGCAATCCGCAACAGCCCACTTGTCTCACCTGCCTTGGATAGGTGACTTTGAGGTCACCAAAACGAACGGTTTGGTGGTCCAAGTGAAAAACGAAAACTATGAAACGCATTGGGTTCACCGCGGACACGTCCGTCGACTCGTACCACGACCAAATAACCTGCAGCACATGCATCGACCACTCCCACCTCCAGCTCTATCCCCACCTCACCAAATTCCCAATCACCCGTCGACACGACCACTCCTACCTCCTTGTCCAACCCGGCAACCTACCCATCACCCGTTGTCACGACTCCCTACACTTTCGTCAGGGGAGCATCTTGTCGCAAATGACTGCAGTTCCGGAGACAATACCCAAAACCCAACGAAACGAACAACACGCGGGCAACTACCAACACGCTTTAAAGACTTCGTTATGTGCCAAAAAACAAAATAAATAATACACACACCAACAAACAAAACAAAACACGCACGCAAGCAAGCACTAACAACATAGCAACCTCAAATCATGGTAAGATCTAGGGGAGCTGTTACAAGACGAGATCTTGCCTTGATTTGAAAGAACAAAAAGAAAGGAGAAAAGAAGAAAAAAAAAACGGAAGTTACCACTTCGAGTTCTCAACTCAAAATGAAAAGTTAGTCGTTCACGCATCGGCTCCGCGCAGAACTTCCGTTTGCGATAAATTAACAAAAAAAAAAATAAATTAATAAATATCCAATCGGAACGCTTCCTGCGGGGCACAAAAATTGCCGTTTCTGAGCCTACAGAAAATATATAAATAGACGGACCAAATAATTATTAGTCAGACTTGCTCCTTCACACTGCTCGTGCTAAAGATTCTACGCCACTGACCGGCGACTGTCATCCGATACTTCAAACGATCGCCGCCGCTAGGAACGCTGCCCTTATTCCGAGAAAACCATCCCTTCACCACGAGACAAGGACAGTATATGAACTTTGTAACTACTACCACTGAATTCATTCCTCGTGGAGGGGTGTCCTCGTGGTGTAATGGAGGGGTGTCCTCGTGGTGTAATTTGAGGGGTGTCCTCGTGGTGTAATGGTTAAAGCGATGCACTGCGGAATCGTAGTACGCGAGTTCGTACTCCAGTCGCGCTATTACGTTCACTTTCGGGCAAATACCCTTGGGAAAGGTATGAACCCCCTTATTCTCCCTCCAGCTATGGGTAAATAGTAGGACAGACTAGGTTCTTCAGCCTTGGTGAGGCAACTAGTCTAGGAGAAGGAAAACTCTGAATTCAAACCTGTTAAACTCCGCTTAAAAATTGACCTTGTGTCATATCCTGCCCGAGCGGAGGGGTTGGTAAATAGTACCACTGAATTCATTCTTTAACTATGAACATATTTCTCCATTCTATTCTCCGTGCTTAATCTATTTATAAAAATTTTCTATAACATAATTACTGTGTTATTGTGAGTATCTATACGTTCTTTGTTTTGCAACCATACGCATTTCTCGCCCACAACATTCATATCACAGATATCAACAACTCAGAATATAACAGTAAGATTAACCGCGTATAATAATACGAAAATTCCAGTAACGGGTAGCTGCACCTTAACTCTACAAAGTAAAAATGCAAAAATAAACTCACACTTTATAGTAGCGGAAACTAATGCAAAGGCAGTTATTGATGTGGAAACATCAGAAAAACTAGAATTGGTAAAAAGAATACACAAAATAAACAAGATGGATATACAAGGCTTAATAGAAAAATACGAAGATTGTTTCGGCGACATAGGCAAACTACCAGTTACACATCATATAACAGTAAATCCGGATGTAAAACCAGTAGTACATCCCCAAGGAACATTCCATTTGGCATGAAACCAAAATTGAAAAAAGAATTAGAAAAAACGACAGAAATGGGGATAATACAGCCCATCCAGGAACCGACAGATTGGGTAAATTCCCTTGTAATAGTGGAGAAGCAAAATGGATGATTAAGACTATGTTTAGACCCCAGAGACTTGAACAAGGCGACAAAAAGGAGCATTTTAAGCTACCTACCGCTGAAGAAATATTCTCAGAAATGAACAACCCGAAAAAATTAGACGCATCAAACGGATATTGGCATATACCTGTTGACGAAGAAAGTTCAAAATTATTAACATTTAATTCGCCATTTGGTCGTTTTTCTTTCACTCGACTACTTTACGGGATACACAGCACATTCGAAGCGTTCCAATTTCAAGTAGCGAAAATTATAGAAGGGATAAAAGGAACAAGAAACTCCCAAGACGACATAATAGTATGGTCGTAAACCTTTAGAAGAGCACATAAGAATACTTGAAAAGGTATTCTGTCAACTACGCAAAGCAGCTTTGAAATTAAACAAAGCAAAATGCGAATTTGCAACTAGGCAACTGACATAGCTAGGTCACTTAATTACTGATCAAGGGATAAAACCAGACGCTTCGAAAATAAAGGCTATTACACAAATGCATCTCCCCGAAAATAAAAAAGAGGTTCAAAGATTTTTAGGAATGACGAACTACTTGAGCAAATTTATCCCAAAATATTCTGAACTACACCAATAAGAGAACTACTACACAATGAAGTACAGTGGTCCTTCGACAAACCTCAGATAGAAGCAATAGAAAAATTGAAACAAATAATAACAAGTACACCAATTCTACAATTCTATGACCCAAATAGACAAATAAAAATCACCACAGACGCAAGTAAAAAAAGGTCTAGGTGCAGTTTTACAACAGAAACATGGAGACACATACGCGTCACGTTCGACAACTGCAGAACAAAATTACTGTCCGATTGAATTGGAAATGCTCAGCATAGTACTCGCTTGTAATAAACTTCACCAATTCATTTATGGAAGACCTTTTATTATTGAAAATGATCATAAACCGTTAAGGCAGATTTTCAAAAAATCAATTACGAAAAGCCCTTCAAGAATACAGAGATTTTTATTAGCACTACAGAAATACGAGTTTGAAGTGACATATATTTCAGGACGGGAGTCAGTGATAGCAGATACACTGTCACGTGCATATCTAACGGATAATACGCAAGTGATATCAGATACAGAAATGGACAAATACATCCATATAATTTTGAGACAGTATCCGATGAGTGACCACAAACTCGACATATACATGGAAGAAACAAGGAAAGACCCAACATTACAGATTCTAATGAAGTACGCAGCATCAACCTGGCCAGAAAAAAAACGAAGACGTATCACCTTCAATTGCACCATACATGCCTGTTCGTGATGAGATGTCGGTTGTGAAAGGATTAGTACAAAAAGGCACACGTATAGTAGTCCCAAACTCTTTAAGAAAAGAGGCCCTACAAATAATCCACACAGGACATTTAGGGATAGAAAAGTGCATCGCAATGGCAAAGGAAGTTATATATTGGCCCAATATAAACAAGCAGATCAAAGAAATGATAAGCACATGTACATATTGCAGAGACCATCGGAATCAACAACCATCGGAAGCGATAATACATCACGAAATACCCAAAACACCATGGACGAAAGTAGCAACAGATATATTTCATCTGTATAATAAGGTGTATGTAGTAATTATAGACTACACAACCAGATATTTTGATATTCACAAACTCGACAATTGTGAATCGCACACGGTGATTAACAAAATAAAAAATACTTTCGCTAGGCTGGGGATTCCACAGATAGTGATTAGCGATAATGGCCCGGAATGTTGCAGAGCCGATAAGCGCGTCGACTCCGCAAATGATTTAAGGGTGTTTAATGCGTGCGAATGTAGTGTCAGCCAGAGACAATGAAGGGAGACAAAAGGCGAGATAACAGATACAACAAAGTGACGATTTTATTTGCCGGAATTACAAACGTGTATGTAAATGTCCGTGGCGGTTGTATGTGGTCATCAGCTCGATAGGTGATGTCGTCAGCTGGTATGGTCGAGTTGTAGATGCGCGCAGCTGGACGTTCGATGAGGGTAGCTGGCGTAGGTCGAGTCGTGGAGATACAGCTAGATGTTTGATGCTGGTAAGCTGAGATCGGTCGGGTCGTTGGATACAGCTGGACGACCGTAGCGGGAAGCTGAAATCGGTCGAGTCGTTGAATACAGCTAGATGGTCGTTGCAGGCAGCTGAGGTCGGTCGGTCGGTCGTTGGTAAATCGATGTCCTGGTTTTGACATTTCGTTGGTATGGTCGAGTCGTGGTTGCTAGCCCGTGACAGCGAGTCGTTACATGGGCTAGTTGTTGCAATGCTTGGGCAGTCCGTAACAGCGAGTCGTTACGTGGACTGAATGCTGCATTGTAGGAGCGTCGTGGTCGGGAGATCGATATCCCGGTTTTGACAGTACGTTGGGTTAACCAGGGGGTGTCGATCTGGTTGCTAGCCCGTAACAGCGAGTCGTTACGTGGGCCAGATGCTGCAATGCTAGTGTTGTCCGTAACAGCGAGTCGTTACGTGGACTAGATGCTGCATTGCTAGGGTACTCCGTAACAGCAAGTCGTTACGTGGACTGCATTGCAGGAGCGTCGTGGTCGATAGCTATGGCTTTGTCGTGCCAGATAGCTGTGAGGGCGTATCGTTTACGGTAGCTATGGCTTTGTCATGCCATATAGCAGTGCGGGCGTATCGTTTACAGAAGCTATGGCTTTGTCGTGCCAGATAGCTGTGCGGGCGTATCGTTTACGGTAGCTATGGCTTTGTCGTGCCAGATAGCAGTGCGGGCGTATCGTTTACGGTAGCTATGGCTTTGTCGTGCCAAATAGCTGTGTAGGCGTATCGTTGACGGTAGCTATGGCTTTTTCGTGCCAAAATCTGTGGTGGTAGCTAAGGCTTTTCGCGCCAAAGCTGTGTAGTAGCTAAGGCTTTTCGCGCCAAAGCTGTGCGAGCGTATCGGGCGGTAGCTAAGGCCTTTTCGCGCCAAAGCTGTGCATACGTATCGAGACGATAGCTAAGGCTTGCGCGCCAAAGCTCTGCACTGTCGAGCGAACAGGCCAGGAGGCCGAGGCCAAGATTGGCGTTATCTTAGCGCTGTGCTGATAGTGGAGCGGTAGCTAAAGGCTAACCCTTGCCTTTAGCGCTGCGCAGCCAAATGGACGAGCGGAACCGAGCGATTTTTAAGACCGGCTGGTCTTAGTGAGTCCTCTTCGTGTTTGCCTCCAGGCCGTCTATTTCGACTGATCATTAATGACCGCCAGAGATGCCCCGACCCGCAGAAGGATACCTCCCATCGCCCTTAAAAAGGACTGTAAAAAAGGTTGTTGAATCTACCACTAGAAGTGGCGGTGAGGTGGGTGTAACCACGATAACGTAGGACCCGAGCCTCGTGGAGCCGAGTGGCCCCTGAGAGCGTCCGCGCAGACCTCTGATATTTATCGATGCGTCCCAAACGCTCGAATATAGCACAAGGCCGTTTTTAAGGTGGGTCCGGTCGCAGGGCCGAAGCCCACATGCGTCCAACAAGGCCAAAAATACCTTCGGCCCCGTCGGCATTCCCCTTTTTGGGGCGCCTTAGGCGCCAGGTAATAACCCCCCCGAAGGGGGTAAAAGCCTGGGGGGATGGCCCCCTGAGGCCGGAGGAAATCTCCAGTGCTGAGGCACACCCGGCAGAACCGCCCAGAGGTAAGCCGGCCTACCGAATGCAACCCAAGAACTGGAGAGGAAAGGCCACACACAAACGCCCTAGAGCGTCCGCGTAGACCTCAGTTTATTTGTCGCTGCCTCCCACCAGACACGACTTGACACATGGTCAAAAGTCCAAAGGCCGATTAAAGTGGGGATAAAGGGGAGGAGAAGGTCGGGAACGAGCCGAGACTCGAACCCTGCTGGTCTATGCTGCTCATCGGCTCACTTGGTACAATGTGAGCCTGATAAGGCAAGCAGTTTCACGAACCCAAATGTGGGTCCGGGCACGTATGCCGGGTTATGGCTTGAACTAGACACCAAGGTCTAGTGCCATACATAGGTTTCGAGAAAGTCCGCGGGGACTATTTGTCGCTGCCTCCCACCAGACAGGACTTGACACAAGGTCAAAAGCCCGAAGGCCGATTAAAGTAGGGTTAAAGGGGAGGAGAAGGTCGGGAACGAGCCGAGACTCGAACCCTGCTGGTCTATGCTGCTCATCGACTCACTTGGTGCAATGTGAGCCTGATAAGGCAAGCAGTTTCACGAACCCAAATGCGGGTCCGGGCACGTATGCCGGGTTATGGCTTGAACTAGACACCAAGGTCTAGTGCCATACAGAGATTTCGAGAAAGTCCGCGGGGACCTCTGTATTTATCGAAGCGTCCCACCAACGCACGAATATGGCACAAGGCCGTTTTTAAGGTGGGTCCGGTCGCAGGGCCGAAGCCCACACGCGTCCGGCAAGGCCAAAAATACCTTCGGCCCCGTCGGCATTCCCCTTTTGGGGCGCCATGCAATAACCCCCCCCCCCCCGAAGGGAGTATAAGCCTGGGGGGATGGCCCCCTGAGGCCGGAAGAAATCTCCAGTGCCGAGGCACACCCGGCAGAACCGCCCAGAGGTAAGACGGCCTACCGAATGCAACCCAAGAACTGGAGAGGAAAGGCCACACACAAACGCCCTAGAGCGTCCGCGGGGACCTCTGAATTTTTTCTCCGCCTGAAGCCTTTTCATATGGAAGAAAGGGAACTCCACTTCTGTCGCGCCACGTGAATAGAAAGTTCTTCTACAAAAAATGGACGCAAAAAATAAGTACTTCTATAGTCCGGTATGGGCTAGCGAAGAGTATTACCTCCATTTCTATAGAATTATTTCTGGTAGAAGTGTTTTGCAAATGTTGATAAATGTTAATTTATCCCTCTCTTAGCTGTAACGGCCGGTTTGAGTCGAAAAAGGGCTTCATCATTTCCGGCCGCGCCCAGATGTTATTTCTCTAGGGCGAAGGTGTAATCTGATATGTTTATGTTCGTATGCCGGTCGTGGCAGGAATATGCGTCATCCATATTCAAACAGTTTGCTAAGAAATGGGATTTTAAACATATTACGACGAGTCCGAACTATCCACAGGCAAATGGGCTAGTGGAAAGAAACATACAAACTATAAAAAGGATACTGAAAAGGCTTTCAAAAGTAACCAGGACCCATACTTAGCAATGCTGGCATTAAGAACCACGCCACTAAAAGATAAATCACCGGCCCCAGCTCAACATTTAATGAAAAGAACCCTTCGAACAAACCTTCCAAACATTATTCACAATAAAATAATGAAGAAGTCTGTTGTATTTCTTCGTAATTGATATTATTAGAAGAAAACACAAACTTTGAATTAATGATATTTTATTTTTGGTATGAGAAAAATTAGGTTTTACATCAAGTTACAACATTTAAAATTTTGGTTGATACAGGAGCGGAAATCGCTGATTTCTGTTCAATGTGGAAAACCAACGAGGCAGGTATTTTCTAATTTTGATTCAACTAATTAATTTTGCCTTCTTCATTCTGCCTTTTACTTTCAGTGATCGGTTTCCTCCTACCTTTACCCAAAAAGGGGCTGGTCTTTTCTCCCACTTATTTCCTCACTGCAGTTTATGTGGTCGCCAGATAATGATGTCAATAGTCGTTTAAATCACAACAGTAAAATAAAACTTCTCTTGGCTTCGAATTTAGAAAAAAAAAAAACATTATATTTTAGTGTTTTTCGGGAAATGGTTAATTTCTCTAACACTATAAATTATTTGGCAACACAAATGAATAACGAAACTTCTTTTAAACAACACAACAAAGAAAGGCTTATTATCGTAGCAGGTGTACAGGAGTAAGAGTAAGAAAGTGTCCCTTTTATGTCGCTGGTCAGTATGTTGGTCCTTGGTTTGTAGGAAGCGTGTGTGAAGCTAGCAGCAGCGTATTCTTCAGCGATGGGGTTCCAAGTGGAATCAGTAGCAGTGGGTGTGAGAGATGTCTGTTCGGGCTGCCGGCTAATTGCTCTCTGTCCGTCGACTCACCAAAAAAGGGACTAGAAAAAATAGTTCTTGAGAGGAATAAGGAATTAATGCGTTCTGCCAGTTGATTGGTCAGTGAGTGACCGAATCTCTTGGCGGGGGCATTGATTCGCGAAAGGAAATAGATTTGTGGCTGCTACAATATTAAAAATGTTTATCGTTTCCAAACACAGTTGCATTCACCCATCTGCCAGTCATCATTGTCAAGCCTTGACCACTGAGTGAACCTCTGTGTTGGTTTCGCTAGCTGGGGAGCAATCAAAAGAATTATTAAAAAAAAAAATTTCGCCTGACGACTTCAGTGGATTTAGTCAAAACAAATTCGCTTCCTTTTTTCTGCTTCTTGCCGAATAATAACAATATATTTTTCATGTTTTCTTTTCTTGTCAAAAATAAAATAACTTATTTTTTCGACTCATCCTATTTTCACCCTTGGTGATATACCGAGTCATTCTTCTAAAATCCCTTTCTGTTAATTTTCACTTTTCTAATTAATGAATTTATTCGAGCTAGGCTTCGCGCTCTATGATACACATTCCATTTGAGTTTTACGATGGTTTATAAAGTACTTTGTGTAAAAATATTTCATTTATTTATGCCTATCATGCATATCATTTAACAAAATTGATAACACAAATATTATCAGCATGAGAGAATAAATGTCAAAGATATGTCCACAGAGGACGTCAAGCCTGTAAAACATGTGAGCAATAAGGCCCAGACCACACTGGGGAAGATTGTCCAAATGAAACTAAATGCCCCAACTGCTTTCTCAAGATCTTGTGGTATATACAAAAGAGAGAGGGAAATACGTGAAGTAAAGTATAAACAAAATGACATTTTTAGAAGCTAGGTGTTCCTACATGAGAGAGAATACTTACGCCTCTGTAGCACTAAATTAAATAATCCTAAAACAAAAAGAAAAAATCAAATGAAATAAACAAAGAAAAAACACAAAATCTACACCTCAAAAAAAAAACAAAAAAAAAATCCAACTCTAACAATATTAGTTTGGTCCGGTTACCGGTACCAAACAATATGTTTAAAATGTTTGCACGACACTAAATGTTGTAACATCGCTTGGCTGTGGGTTTTCAGAGTCGAATCCTGTTTATGGCTGCACTGTGGATTTTTAGGGTCGAATCCTGCGTCTGGCTGTGCCGTGAATTTACAGGCACCGAATGTAATATTATCGTTTGGTCCGGCACCAAATGTAAGACTGTTGTTTGTACCATCTGGGCACTTATCTTGGGCACGGTTCCAACTATAGTACTATGGTTGGGCCCGGCACCAATTATAACACTATCGCTTGGTTCGGTACCAAGAGTGATACTATGTTCTCGGGTCGATTACCATTTGTAACGCTATCGTTTGGGTATGGTACCAAATTTAACAATATCTTGGCACGGCACCACTATAATAATATCTCAGTCTCCGATACCCAACGCCGACACCAGCGCCAAATGTAACATCATTGTGCGCAACAACATTTGTTGTACCAAATGTAATAACAATGATTGGTCTTATCCTGGTCACGGTGTCAAATGCGGTACTATATGTTATGCAGAAATAGCTCTAGGTCACGTGTGATAATCAATACACTTTTTTGTTGCCCCCATCTTGTCCGACAAGTGTCCCGCAGTTAAAGACCCCTTCAGCCCGATACAATATTGGGTCGCTTATGAATATAAGTCGACCAACATCCCCTATTCATACATATATAATACTATAGATGGTCACTGCACCAAATATGATACTACAGTTCGCCAACTGACCACAATGTGCTTAATATGTTTGCACGGTATCAAATGTAGTACCATCTCTTGGCTGCGGGGTTTTAGGGCCAAATCCTGCGTCTGGCTGTGTCATGGATTTTCAGGGTCGAATCCTGGAAGCGGTGTCCAATGCATTTTCGAATAGTTCATTTATCACTCAAGTCTTTGCCCATGCTGGGTTTGAAAGATCCATAGACAAAGAATGACACAATCCATCCGGAACTTCTGACGGTCGGGGTGATCCGTTGGAACAAAGTTGCCTGGGTTTTGGCAACTCAAAAATAAGAACTCTCCGTCAACAATTAACAATCATTTATTGTTCAATGTTCAGACTGCACATAGTATCACGAGAGAGAGATAGAGAGAGAGAGAGAGAGAATCTGTAAGGGTCTATGAACAGCCACAAAGAGACACCCCCCCCAGCCCGACAAAACTCTCTGGATTCAAACTTCTGCCTGACCGATTGGGCTAACTGACAACTTTTTCAAAATTCGCAAATTTTTACATATTCAAATTCAGGATATCGGTGGGAGTGATGCCATCTTGCTAAATTATTACGTCATCTCTCACGTGTCCCAAGTTCACTATTTTCATTTCTCTAATCAAACCTGTCACAGACAAGATATGAATCCATTTTGTTTACATTTTAGCCTTCCAGTGTTGTTTGTTGTGTACTCGATTAAACTTTCTAATTTAATTTACATTTCTGCTCAAAGATTTTAGCTAATTAAACAACTAACTGAAAAAAAACTCGCAGCCTAACCAAACCAGGTAATAAAATGACGTGTGGCAACTGTGCCTCATATAAAATGAACATTTCAAACTTTTGTAAGTTGCCATTCACCATAGCGGTTGGATGTCTTGCCTGCAGTGCCTCTCTTCAGACTTGGTTGACTTTCAGCTATGTCTGGTTACTGTTGTTTGGTGTTTTCTTCACTGCCATTGGTGATGATATCTTGTTTGCAGTTTGTTTGTCATAATGCTGTGTCTTAGGTGTCTCCTATTTCTCGCTAGTCTTTTCGTCACTCGCTTCATGAATGGAGCTCCCTAAGAAAAGTAAAAATAAATGAAAGTCGACTACTGAAGTTCAACAAAGAAAATTCAACAGAAAGAAAATTCAACCGAGAATTCCGCGAAAAAGAACCTTTAAGAAGTCTCGAAATTTAATGAACCCTGAAACTTTTCGATAAAAAAAAAAGAAAAGAAAAATACTCAAATTCAAAGAACTTTATTTCCCAGACACTCTCTCAGATAAGTTCCTGCAAATTGCACTAAAATTTACAACACTTTATCTTTCCTGTCCCTTTCTTTCTTGTTTCTTTGTATAAAATTCCCTTTTAAAAACTTTATTGTCAGTTTATCTTTTCGAATCAGTATCCGAACTAGAAAGCTGCGGAACTTACTGTTTAAACTTACTGTTTAAATTTACTGTGTAGCAGAAAGAATTTTAAATTATTGTCTGGTACAGGAATATTTTGACTGTTTTGGTCCCGAACTCATATTTTCGACTACTGAGAATTTTTCATGCCGTTCTGCCCGGGTCACTTCCCCGGGCAACAATAAAAAGGCGAGGTAACATTCTTTCACTCTCTTCCACGCAGGCCTTTCGAGCAGGACAGACCTGTCCTGTCTTCCTCTTCTCGCTTCAACACTGGCCAGCAGCAGAACAAGCCAACCAACATGACAGAACACACATTCTCTCTCTTCGCTTCCAAGCAGCAGGAGGGACCAGCCAACACGAGAGACCATATTCATTCTTCTTCACTGACACTCTCACATGTTTCAAGCAGTCCACTAAGCACCATGAGGAGACCTCATCCAATTTTTGGACCGTTGGTGTCTGGGAAGTCATTCTTTCATCATTCATCTTTCCTTCTAAACCAACGGATCCTCAGAGAAACAAATTGGATATTTTCAACTCCTGCTTTAATTTCAGCAATTTTAACCCCTCTTCTGACGACAACATTTCAACTCCTGCTTTTAACTTCAGCATTTTGATTCGTGTCCTGACGATAGCATCTCAACTCCTGCTTTGACATTCGCCATCTTAATACCGGCTCTATCATTTACAACCATTTACTTTTTCCTGCGATTTACAGCACAAGGGTTTCTTTTCGTCAAAAAAACTATCAATATTTTCGTCAACTCATTTGTTCTTCCTTTTAATATAACAAAAGGCAACAGAACTCTACAATCTCAACTACCATTTTGTGTAACCGGGAATATTATATGCCCGCATGTTATAACTGTTTGAACTTACCGTTTGAACTTACTGTTAATGGCACACTAAAGCCCCCTAAAACATTACCCAGTTGGCTTAAGTGTCACTCACACTTCAACAAATTTTATCCCCTCAATTCCTTTATATATTTTATTTTATCATTCAAGTCCCTTTATATTGAAATTTTTATCCCTATTAATTTCTTTATATTGCAAATTTTATATCTCAAAATTTCTTTACACAACCCAATTTATTAATGTCACGTTTACAGAGATCTCAAACTTCCAGTGTCAAATGAACAGTCAAAAGGGGTTCTTTTCCTTTGGTTATTGTAACACTGACTATAGGCAAATTATAAGGTGGTCTAGTAATTTCAAATTGGTGTAAATCGTCGAAAAGGTAGTGGGGTTATCTTTCTTAGTTTTGTGCTCGCATAAGGGAGTGATGTGTATATTAGTTTTACATGGGTTACATTGAAAGGGTAAGTTATTAAAATTTGCTGGACAGCTTTCACTTTTATGCCGTGCACTAGAACATAGAATGCAAAGATTCGATTCTCTGCGCCTAGCTTTTCTGGAGGCGACATTTAGATACTCACTACAATAACTAATTTTGTGACTATCACTACAACACAGTTTGCAGTAGGAAGGTTGTTTTTGTGTGTGTGTGTGTGTGTGTGTGTGTGTGTGTGTGTGTACGTTCGTAGCAAAGTTTTCTAAAGTAGAAACAGGGAATTTTTTCTGCTGCGAACTTATTTTTCTTTTTCAAAGATCGGAAATTTTTCAAGGGATGAAGAGTTTCAGATATCTTTTTATTTGTATTTTTCCTGCAAATTCCATGCATTGTATGAACTTTTCTAAACTTTTTACGGTCGTAGAATTTTTATATTTTATCATCTGTAGGATTTTTGCTGATATTGACTTTCTCTAAAGCACGTAACAAATCGTGCATTTTAGAGGTGACTATCACAGAATAAATGCTTTTTTCAATTGTAGTCATGAACACAAAAAAGAAAAATACCGTCATCAACAACGCACGCAATGCGTAGTTCTTAGCTGGACAGCTGCTCGAAGAAATGCAGCTCTATTTCTTCTTGAGGTCCGTCATTTACATCGGAGAAGAATCGCTTTCACGTATGCTCCGCGCATGCGTATTTCACTTTTAATTCAGCTCGCTTGCTACTCGCCGCGAGTGATGACAAGGTATTTTATCACACGCCTCCTTGTTCTTCAAGATCAATAGTTGGTCTCATAATCCTTCATCTAAGCCGGGTGTCTTTGCTCACGTTGCAACTTTCGCACGGGTTCTTCTTGAAGGACTTCATCAACAACCTCTTCATCTGATGTCAAAGAAACTCTCCGTATATATAGTACATGACGCAGCACTCTGTTGACTGTCACTTTGTTCTTAGATAGCACCTCGGTTACTGTCCCTCTTCCCCAACGGTTTCCCCACTGTGATTTTTGCTTGCCCCTGTTCCACTCTTTTCGTTATGGCCCGTTGATGTCGCCATTCGTACGTGAAAACGGATCGATATGGCACCGATGCTTCGTCCTGGCCAGTCTTCGGCGCCATGTTATACCAGAAGACTGCTTCTTGGGGTGAGATTTGTTTTTTTTTTTTTTTTTCGGCAACAGCTTTTATGGTTCGATGGTGCCTCTCTATGATCCCATTGCCGCTCGGACGGTACGCAGATCTAAAGTATCGCCTATTACCCCACTTCTCACACATCTGTCTAAAATCTTCCGAACGGAAAACTACACCGTTATCTATCAGCGCCTCTTCTACTTGCCCCCTCTCCAGAAACACCTCCTAAACAACTCTCTCTATCTCTTTCGCTGTCTCTGTTCTGATTCTTCACTATATTGCTACTCTCCTAGGTCCACAGTCAATCATGTATAGGTAGGGTTCATGGCGATAATGCGTGATATCAATGGCCAGCCGCTTCCAATTTTCTGCCACTTTTCTGCCCTTTTTCGTGCCTGGATGGAGCAATGTCAATGGATTGACACTCCCTTCATTGCTCCACTACCTACTTAACAGCTTCTATTGTGATGTTTGGATTCACTTTCCTCGCCAGATACAAAGTTCTTTCCTTCCAAAAATGGTGCATATTATGCAGGTCTTTCAGGTCTTCTACGACTCAGCACACCGGAGCAGTGTCTTCCTTCTCATGTTGTTATATAATCAAGGAATGATTTTTTATATTAATCATTTTTCGTTGATTATATTTTATCATTCAGTTTGGTTGGGCTTTGAACTATTCGGGTTGAGAGTTCAAGTGCATAGTCATTGGGTGCAGTTTTACGCTCGTGCGCAAAGAATATGACAATCACCATTGTTATAATAAAACCCCAGACAGGAAATGGAGCTGGAAAGTGGATGACATCACGCCCAGAAGAGATGCTCCAGAGAATTAGAGGATTTTGTAAAAGAGTCAGTTGAGATTGGACAATGGAGGCAGAGAGTTGAATTTCTGCCATTGAGGCATAGAGTTGGATTTGGGCCGTTGAAGATGTAGTTGGGTTTTTCAGATCTCTATCGACAGTGATCTTAAACATCACAAGATGCACCGCGCGTTGAAATATGGTTAAATAGTATGGTTAGCATAAGCTTTTAAGAATTGTGTCTCTCTCTTAGTGTTGTCATGGATCGAAGTCAGAAATTAATAAACCCGTTCGTTGCTGAAACAACAGAGTCAGCCTGTGTTTGTATATGTATTGTATTACAGTTGTGATTGATATCACTATGGTTATGGCATACAACACTGTAGCCAAGCTTTCTTCACTCTAGTCAGCATGTCCGCCTTGTTTTTCTGCGATGGAACTAATGTGACGGTTATTTTTAGCCCAAATTCTTTGATTAAGTTTCCAAGTGCTCCAAGTTGACGCTTGATCAGCATCTCAGCTGCCCCTTTTGTCCTGATTCTCTTATCTCCCGACACTTCTGACTTGATCCACGATTCCACTGTTGCCGAATCCGTTCTAATTTCCACTGCTTGTAGTCCCCATTTCAAAGCCAGGTTGATTCCGTTCATCGTAGCATCGAGCTCCGCAACATTGATGAGGGCGCTATCATCCTTTTTTCGTAGCCAAGCAGTATCTTCTGCAGTTACTCCTCCTATCTCCAACAAAGCCCCCCAATGCCAGGCTGCTAGCGTCGCACCATATTACCCCTTCCTGGCTCCTCCTTATGCTCCATTCTCCCTCTACAGGGTCCTCTTTTCTCACTTCCGCAATAACTTTTTGTGTCATACGCAGCACCACTTGGTCAATTTCATCCTCCCATCAGTCCGTACAGTCTTCCTTTTAATAAAACTACATGCAGTCCGCAGCCATCCGACTATAGAGTAATCACCAACCAACTTCCTGCACACCGAGAAAAGTTCTCGTTTGGTTAGGCCGTCCATGACTTCGGGGATCTCGTTTCCTCTTCTGAACATCAACTTTCCTGCCTTAATCCACTGTATCTTCAATCCCTGAGCCATTCCGTTTTCCAACCACTCTGAAGGTTTAGCAGTCAGTCCATATGTGTTGATATGATCTCTCATCTTTTCTGAAGTCACCCTTGCATTTTCCACCAGTACATCATTGATATAAGAGCCTGTGGCTATTTTCCCCGCATCGTCTTTAGTCAACACCGTTTTAAGCACTGCTGTCATAATTTTTGATGTGGAACTCAGTCCAAATCCTAATCTGGTCAAGCAATAAATCTGACCTTTATACTCGACCAATTGATACTGCTATAGTTTCTCGCCCACGTGAATTTGAGGGTAGGCCGACTCAAAGTCCACGATCTTGATTGCTCACTCCATTCTTCTCCACATACATTGATTCCATCTCTGGTGTAGCAGGCCACATACTTGTTTAATTCTCGGAAGTCCAGCACTGGCCTAACTTTCTTCTAAGTAGGTTGAACCACTGCCATGAGCGGCAGTATTCCTTCAACCTTCTCTGACCACAGTATTAGAATCCCTTCTTCAATCCACTTCTCAACTCCCTTCTCGAACTCCGCCCTTATCTCTCCTCTTAGCGGGCTCTCGTAGCAACCAATCCGATTCATTAGCACAGGCGGTCCTGCAGTCTATCGCCACTCTACTGTCCACTTGTTACCATCAAAATGGGCTCGAAAGTCCTCATTCTCAATCTGGCATAGCCTGGGTTTGGTCGGCTGGATGCTATCATCGCTGTTCGCTCCTCTTGCCATTTTAGTTACGTACTGATTTCCGAACTTCACCTGGCTCGTAGCAATTGTAGCTCCTCCCAGCCAGTCTATAGCATCTCGGGCCAGTACTACGTTGATTCCTGCGACGAGTTTATCCATCACAATTACTCGGAGTCATTGCGGTATATTCCTTACCACGATCTTGGCGTCAATCTCTCCACAACACTTCACCTCTCTGCCATCTACAGCTCTAATATTGCTAGCTCCACTCTATTGCAATGAATGTTAGAGAGTTATGAGCAGAATGTGTCCTGGCTGTTCCGAAAATGAAACTGGTGTAGAAAATGACTTAAAGTTGCAAATAGAACGATAAATATATATAGTCAGCGATACCTGTCGTCACAAGCGTAACTGTACAGCCGGTATCAACAAGGGCTTTAGCTCTCTTCCCGTTCACGGTTACTACTATTTGTAGCAAAAATCTCTCAGGCGCCTTTTCGGAATTAAAGGGGTGGCTGCAGGCTCAACAGCACCCCTTTACTCGTTTCTCTGAGGAGGACAATGTCTACTAATGTGTCCAATCTGGCCACACCGGAAATAGATAACGTCCGGCCTTGGTTCTTTACAATCTCTCATCAAGTGGGGCCCCTAACACCTGGAACATTTTCCAATGAATTTACGACTCGGCCTCCCCACTGTCTACTCCTCTTCACCAGGCTTGCTTTTGATAGAGGTTGCAACTGCCCCCAGTTCACCAGTCTGTTTCGCCAGCACTCTGGCAAGCCTCAAAACTTGCTCTACCTCCATGTTTTCAATTCCAGTCAATCGTTGCAGTTCCATCGAGATGTGGTCCGGAAAACCGCTCACGAAGGCCACTTTGACAATCTTCTCGGGGCTTCGTCCTGTGTATCCGACTAATCCTGCTAGTCACTTTATTTCCGCTGCGTACACGTCCACTGGTTCCCCTGTCCAGGTAACTGTTCTCAGCTTGTTATCGACTTCAAAAGCACCCACCGAAAATGCCGTCTTGAGTCTTTTCGCAATACTCTCAGCATCGGCTTGGTCTTTCTCTCCCATTTCCAGATAGACCGCGAGTGCATTCCCCTTCAAATACATCGGGATCAATGTCGCTATGTGTTAAATCTTTTGCAGCTTCGCAACCGGCTTTAGCTTATTAAATCGTGAACGGCCTCAGGATGTCACTGTTTAACGTCACTCGTTCGCTCATTTTCTCCCTAGTTGAAGTAGCTTGTAGTTAGGAACACAAAAAAGAAAAATGCAGTCATCAACAACACGCGCAATACTGCTGCTCGAAGAAATGCAGCTCTATTTATTTCTTCTTGAGGTCAGTCATTTACATAAGAGGAGGATCGCTTTCACGCATGCTCCGTGCATGCGTATTTCATTTTTAATTTCGCCCTCTTGCGCCTCGCCATCAGTGGCGACAAGGCATTTTATCTGATTTTGTTTTAGGCCACTTTCTTTTCAATCAAGTATCTTTCAGCTCGAATCCACAATTTTCATATTTAATTTATTAATTTCACTCAACCATTAATTAATTGTAGGTTCATAGGCCTTGAAGAGAGACACTGACAAGTTTTTGTTATTAGCCATAACGTCCAGCACAGTGTTTTTTTCTTCTCCTGTGACTTTCTCTCGCCTCTACTAGAGTCTTAACGCCTTTTATTTATATTAATTTTTCCATATTGAATCTTCAAAAGTCTCCTTAATTAATTCATGTTTAACTTATCACCTATCTCCCAGACAAGTAAACAATATACTGTTCTTAACTTCTCAAACCAAGTATCTGAACGTTACAGTTAAAATTTGTAATATAAAAGAATTTAAAGTAAAGTTTGAAATATAATAGAATTTAAAGAACATAATTTAATATGAAGATGACATTAAAGCCAAATTTATTATTTAAAGAGTAATTTTTAAGTAAATCTTATACAAAAGAAACAAGAAAGAAAGGGATAAAAAAGAGATAACGTTGCAAATTTTTGTGTAATTTGCAGGAACTTATCTGAGAGTGTCCGGGAAACAAAGTTCTTTGGATTTTAGTATTTTTTTTTCTTTTTAGATTTGTCGAAAAGTTTCCGTTTTCATTTAATTTAGAGTCTTCTGAAAGGTTGTTTTTTCAGCAGAGTTTTCAGGTTGATTTTTTTTTTTTTCAGTTAGTTTTAATTCGTAGAATTTCAGTAGTCGACTTTCGTTTGATTTTAGTTTTATTTCTCGGGGATCTTCATGCCTGTTAGAATACTTATCGGCGATTCAAGACGTGAGTGACGAAACTTTCTATTGGCTATTTTTCCTGCCTTAACTGTTTGATCCCCAAGTTCGTACTGAGGACCCAATAGTAGTTTTTGACAAATAGTGGGAGGTAGATTTTTTGTGCCGTATTGTCTGAGATAACTTCTCCCTTTTTCACTCTGCCCAAAATCAAGTGCTGCACGTGGTCGTTTTGTTTCCTTGTTAGGAATAAATTAATTAACTTTTTTGCATAACTACAAAGACGATGAGAAGTTACTGACATGCTAATGAAAACATAGACATACAAAACGGGATTTCAACAAAAAAAAAAAAAAAAAAAAAGAAGAAAACAGTAGATCCTTTTAAAAGCAAAACACTTTAAAGGTTTTTTCCTTCCTTTGTAATTCAATATTTATTTTTGAAATGTATTTCGGATACGATAATATTAAGGTTTATTCTTTTCAATATTCATTTTGTTCACCATTTTATAACTATCTATAATATCTATAATAAAAATCTATAATAACCAATTGTTTCAATTAAAAATTACGAAATTGTTATATATTTATCGTTCTATTTGCAACTTCAAGTCATTTTCTACACCAGTTTCATTTTCGGAACAGCCAGGACACATTCTGCTCATAACTCTCCAACATTCATTGCAATAGATACATCCGCATTCTGTTTGGGGACAAAGTAGGTTATTCAAATTAAGTCGTTCTTCGCATATTAAACAAACAGTTGTTTTTTTTAGCTGGTTGTCTACACAAGAAAAACAATTCGCCAAAGTCCTCATTAGACTATATCGTATACTGTATTCACGTTCAAGCTGTTTCGCATGAGCTAAATTGTGAACCCGAGTTTTCATGTAATCTATGAAGCCTTCTCTTCTTTTCAGTGTATTATTATACAAATGTAGCGTTCTAATTTTCTCACGGCGTCGAAAAAAAAATCCTGCGATTGGACGGCGCAGACGCAAAGCGTACGATTGAGTGAGTAAAAGTAACCAAACAATTATATATAACCCGATTATTTTGTGAATGGTCTCAACACCTGATAAAACAGGATCAGGCAGACAGGGAAAATTTGTACTAATCTCATCTATCGAATGCTCCTTACTAAAACTATGCAGCAACATCCTCATGATGTTGCTTAAGAACCCTTTCCCTTCTGTTTTTACTAAGACTTTTTGATAACCTTTCTGGTGGTAGTCAATTCGGCTTTGGTTTCGAATTATGAATAATACAGTAAAAATCACGTGATCCAGCAGAACTATGCTTAAAATTATGACGAATCGGAAAATTAACAGAAATGTTCCTGATACTAGTTTCTTTCGTTCTTTTGTCAAAAGCTTGCAAGTAAAAGAAGATACCAGGTAATTTTTTTCGACTTTGAGTAGAGGCAGAAGCTTTTTCTTGCCTCTGATTTCTCGACGCTTATCTATATGTCGAAAGTAGTTCGTCACATAAAAATTGTCAAAGTCGAGATTGCTCAGATAGTTCGTTGTGTAATCATAAGAACTCTTAAGAAGCAATATAAAAGTAAACGCTAAAACCCGAAGCGTCAGTTCTTTCGTTGCGTTAATCCAATATTCTCTGTTTTCGAATTCGTGTATCATATTTTGTTGCAACTCCTCAACCGTTGTTATGTTTAAGCTTTGAGCTGGAGTGATCATCTTGTACTGAAAGCTGACGTCTTCGCTTGAACTAAAAGATTCAACCATGGCCTTTTCTTCGACATAAACTTCTCCGAAACCAGATCCAATCTCAGGCATAGAGTCACACGTGTAACCAATCAAATTAGGAACAAGTTTGATGATGTTGCATACGAATTTTATGGAAATCAGTTTGCAAATAATGAAACCAATTATCTTAACTCTATTTAGACATTTATGGTAGATATTGTCGATCGATCGCTCACAATTTTCAATTCCCAAGTTGAACACATCTTGACATCTATAGTCCCCCTTTTTGGCGTATTGTTTTTCAGCAGTATCAGCGTCGCTGTCCGTCTCCTCGATTTGACGTCGAATGTCAATAAAATCAGCACGAGATTCGGAATGTTCGGCGACATCAATCGTTTGGGTTTTTTCTCTTATCTTTTCCACTTCCCGTTGGCTTTCAATTTCATTTTCAATTCGACCGAATGCCTGCCTCATTTGATCTGCTAGTCTCTCTAAGTGAAAATCTTTCTTTTTCATTTCCATCAGAGCATCTTCCATAGGTTTGCGACTCAAAGATATTTTAGTCAAAGAATGATTTTTAAAAAGTTCTGAAGCACATTTAAAGGACAAGATGGCAACTTTACCATTAAGAATAATATTCGTTATCGGTCCTTGTATCAAACAAATAAGTGCAAGTGTGTGCACAAATGAACGGCCACTTCTACTGAATAAATTTGGTATTATTAGCCAGGACATGCAACGAATTTGGGCAGATGTAGCATAACCGATTGAAAAGGTGAAACAGAAGAGGGTCCCCAGATAATGTTGTAAGAATTCGGGTAAGCTAGATTGTCCGAGAAGAATGGTATAAAATGCTGCACCAACACCGAAACCGATTGGTAAGCTAAGAACTAATTTTAACCATTTATATTCTTTAGGATTTGAGCGTAAAACTTTGAAGACAAAATCCATTTCAAGATAATCACGACAAACGTTTACGTACACTTTATTGATTTAAAATTCAAAGTCAAAAATCCAGCGTCTTTCTTTGTCATTAATTCTGTTGACGTCATCATCAAGTCGAACTTATTGCATGGATTCCCTTGGTTCTATCTCACCACCCATCCATATCGTCCATTGCTCTTGGCAGGTCATCTAGACGACATCCAGTGTCCTCATAGAGCTGATGAATATAAATTTTGCAGGTCGGTCAACAATACATGTGTTGGAGCCCTCAGAAGGACGTCGTTTATGAATTCGACCTTAATTCAGCAATGTCCAGCAAGTCTTGTTCGCCTTACTTTGATGGTGAGATGGGGGGGGGGGTAAGTGGCTGTACAGCTGCTATTTTATGGAGTGCTGTCACCAGGATTTGTTCAGAACAGCCCACAGTATCTTTTTGTAGTTCCCATCTAGTTTTTTTCTCCATGCATTGCACTAAAGTTCAAGTAGTGCAACCACACAATAATACTGACACTGCCACAGCTTGGAGGAATTTATGTTTCATATTTTCAGAGAGATCATATTTCCATATGGTCAATAATCCATCAATAGCAGTCGATGTCTTTCCTATGCACATGATGACATCACTTCTAGTAGATGAGCTATTGCTACCAGTTATGTGAATTGGTCTACTAATTTTAGATACTTATTTAATGAGGTGATAGCAGCTCTTCATTAAAATACATGAACTCCATTTTATATGAGTTCACATAGAAACCAATACTTCTTGCTTCTTTGCAAGAAGTGCTAGATCATCTGCATAGTGGGTAACAGCAATAGTTTCTGTGAGAAATTGTCCGTTTCTTAACTTTTTTTAGTATGAAACCATTTTCTTCCATTAAATTTATTGAAATTTGTAGTAAATAATCTAGGTAGCTGCATAAATTCATATGGGATAAATCTGTTTTGATAAACATGAAGTTTGGAAAGAAGCTTCAGAAGGGAATTTAAACTTGCTTCTTTAATTATAGAAGTGTGAAAATAAATCAATGACAATTTATGAAAATATACACAATTATTTATTTTTTAACATATCCTTTTTTATCTACCAAATCCAATGATTCTCCATTAATCACATAGGTCATACATTAAAGAGTGAAAATTTCAGATAAACTTTGTGGACTGATACAGTTATTAGCCAAACTATTGATCCACTCCAGTATAGAATTACAAATATTGTTGCTACTTTAAGTAAAAAGATTCAATTTAAGTTCAATCTTAAAAACCAAAAACATGAAAATGAATCTTCAATGAGTAATTGTGTTGCCTTAAGCTAAGCTTAGTAAATGAATAAAGCAATTTAGAGATAAAATTTATTGTAGAATTCAAGGAAATTTAAGAGAATTTGAACCATTTCCCTATTTACTAAAATTTAGCAGGAAAATTTCTTCAGAGAGATGTATTTGAAGGTAATTGATGTAGACAGAATAAAACAACTATTATTTTTATCAAGTAGAACTTTGATAAGACTACTTTTGGATCCAATTTGTCTCCAAGAAATCCCTCAATTTTCCTTATTTAGTGATAGAGGAAACTTCACATTTTCTCAACAGATACCATGCAGAATCAACATTTTAGACAAGTGCTTTTTATTCACACCAAATTTACAAAGATGATTTTTGTTTCTTAGCAAAGTGAACATAGTAAATGTTTTGGTTTTCAAAGATAAATCTCTTATTTTTTAGTTATCTAAACTCAAAAATCTTTTTCACTTTATCAATTTCTCTTTTCTTTGAAAGTATTTTGCTTGTTTCAAGCAAAGCCTCCTCACTATCATAACATTTCATCTGTAAGTCATTTTAATTCATTCTGCATAACCAATTGCTCATCATAAAAATTGAGAGATAGTTAAAGTGTAATTGAAGTATTGTGACAACTGGAAAAATTCCAGGAGATTTCATTTTTGTAAAAAGAAACAATGCTAGTATCCCTTAGTTTATATGATAAAGGTGGATGACTAGGATTTTCCTTTGTTTCCATTCCAGCCATTATCTGCTTTTGATGCATGAATAGATATATTTCTCATTTAAATATGATAATATTGTTAATTTCAATAGGTTATTACTTAGGCAGTAGCAATATTGGTTTTAAATTATAATTATAATTAATTACAATAAGTCTTTTAACACATAAAGGAAATGATGTCCTTAGAAAAATGTTTAATAATAATTGGAAATCATTTGAGGATTTTAATGAAACTCATCAAGGTACACTAATTGTATAATCTAGTCATTTTTTGTTTCAATGTGCTTTTTAGATAATTGGTTGGAAAAAGTAATTATATTTGTAACTTTCCAGAAAAACAATTGGTGGGAGACAAAATTGTGAAAAGTTTTCACATTTTTACTTACACTAGTAATCAATCAATATATCATGGAACTCTAATTATCATTGCAAAATTGACTTTTCAATTAGATATTTCTATGTTCAGAGAAATGCTTTATGATAATGTTGTTAGTTTATATATAACTAAATAGTTTTTCTATCAAAGTTGACACTAGAATAACAGCTTTTTATACTACTGCATACCATGGGAAAAGTAGTTTGTCTACTTATGCTTGCTTACCAACATTTTTCTTTGTCAATCTTTATAGCATGCAAGTGACATTTTGCGAAGATATGATAGAAAAGTGGATTTATGCCTTTACAATAGGGAATAACATTAGTTCATGTGCTGCATTACACCAGTCTGTATGTTCATCATAATACAAATAATTACAAAGTCGATTAACCATACAAATAAAAAAAGAATAAAAAATAAAAACTGAAAAAGTCATGAAAATAGTAAAAATGTTTTAATGAAAAAATAAGATTTTCAGAATGAATTGAAGTATTTTTATCACAGAATTTGACAATCAGTTTGTAAGTAGACAGAAAAAGTGAAACAATGCAATATTATAAAATAAGAATATATTCATCTTAGTAATAAACATTTAACAATACAATATAAAATAAAATTTATACATGTAAATAAATTAATTTCAAAAAGATTCATTTTAAGTCATCCAGCAAATAAAGAACAAATGTTAAATTTGCTCTCAGAGATTTGAACTCTGAAATGGCAAATAATCAAATCATTAACTGTTTCAAAGAAATATCAATGTTTCAGATATAATACAAAAACGAAACAAAAAATGAGACTATTCTTTTGAAAAAACATGAAAGTGGTTTTTAGCATTAATGTCAATTTCCTTTTAAAGAGACTCATGTTTTTTACACCAAACATTTTTATTAATTTAAAAAAAATTAGATGAAATATAAATGAATATTAAAATTAATATTGATATATCTATTATGTAATTCACACCTTATTAAATCTATTAAAAGTTTATCTAGTATGGGCTGTAAAAAGTATAATAATTTAAAACTGAAGATATGTCAAAAATTATTTTGATATCTAGATTATATCAATCTAATAATAAAAATTTGGTTTCTTAGAGATCTTTTGCAAATTATTTAATATTCAATTAAACATTCAGTTAATATATATTCTGACATATAATTAAATGATATTTTTCAATAATCTAATGGAAATAGAAAACAGAAATACAAAATTCAATTTTGCATCTTTGAATATTCAGACTATGACCACTGGAATATCAATCAACTATTATATAGCTTACAAACAAATTGATCCAAGAAAAACTGCTACTATTGATAGTAAGCTTATTAAATATAACATATTGCTGTACTCCAAATATAGAAAGAAAAAAATAACACTTTATCCTGGTTTGAGTAAGTGAGAGGTGAGCCTAGAATCTATGGAATGTGTTTTGCAGTATGAAGTGAACTCATCAGCATCATTCAAATTAAATAAGAGATTGTTTAAGATTAAATACCAAGCAGTATTATCTTAGTTATCTCTTATCTTCTGAAGGTTAGAATCACAGTTCTCAAGCTAAACACATACAGTATCTAATATTCTTAATCTGTTACACAAAACTTCAACGATACAAAAATAATGACACTGTTAAAACAAAAAGAGAATCGAGGCGATTATAACAGCTATCAAGGAATTACTCTGTTAAGTATAATAAAGAAACTCATTTGGAATACTTCATTCCTACTTTCATATCTAAGCAGATTATATCTATTCTGAATCTTGGAATAATTTTGCTCTGACCATTTTACAATAATCATGATATACTATATGGCTTTTATTCATCTGTCCAATACATTTGAATTAGTAGACAGAAAACCTCTGCCAATCAACTCTTCACAATAAGCTTGAGGAAGACTGTCAACATGTTCAGTATGCAGATGATCACTAGTTTCCAAATAATAAAACCACTTTAAAAAGTGTTGGGAAGTTCACCAACTTTGGATTGACAATGACATCTAATGTATCACTGAATGCTGAAATTTCATTAAGATTTGGTTTGGTTTCTTTGTTTTAATAGCATATTAATCTTCATGGGTTATTTAATGCCAAAATTATCCAAATAGAAGAACAGCCATGATACTATTAATTCATAGCTGGAAGGATAAGATGCTACATACTTTTCCCAAGTGTATTAGTCGGAAAGTGAATGTAATAGCGTGATTACAGTTTGAACTTGCTTACTGCAGGACCATAGTCGAGCACTCAAGTCATAAGAACTTCCTCAAAGTTTCATTAAGGCATCAGTATCCTTTGTTGATCTTACAAAAAAGTTGAGAGAAATACCCATGTCACTGTGACAAAGTCAATATATATTAGGCTTGTGAACTCTATAGAGCCAAATGTTGGCCTACATACTTCTACCAGGAGATTCAATTAAGTGCCTTCCATACAAGATACCTCAAATCTATCTTGAACATTTCCAGAAAGGACAAGATGATTAATAAAGAACTGTTCACAGTTATTAAGTTCAAACTTTTATCAACAAAACTTAAGTTTATGCATTTAATATGGGTTAGATATGCCACCACGATATCAAATGTCAAAACATTCTGCATGCTGTACTTCATGGTATCCTGAAAGAAGTCCTAGAGGTCATCCAAAACTGCACTTCAAAGATGTACTCAAGCGGGACTTAGAGGGTTTTGGTCTTGACCCTGATAAATGAACCCAACTATCACAATTTGCTGAATGGTAGTTCAGTATACACAATGGATACTCCAGAGATCACCAGCATAACATAGATAAACTGAAATGGTGACATCAGAGAAATTGGCTATTGATGAATGATAAAAATCTCAACAGCTTTGTTAGAAACTGACAAGTGCTAGTTAAAAGAAGCACTTTGAAATTATTCTTTAAAATAGTTTAAGCCCCAATCTTTATAAAAAGTAATTACTTACATAAAATTTTAAAAAATCAAGAAGAACTGGTTGATAATCTAGTAATGAATTCAAATTAATAAATGAACATTTAGAATTTATCCATTTATCATTATTAACCAGTTTTTGATTTTTAAAATTTTATTCAAAAGTAATAACTTTTTATAAATATTGTGGCCTTAGTAATTATGATTTGCATATATTTTAATAAAATTGAGACAACTTTTACACTTTATACAATTCAGTGGCCTGAACATGCTTGTGTGCATTCATTATATCTTTTCTACTATTTTTCTGAATTAGCATTGCATGTAGTGTAATGGTTAACAAGCTAAATTAGTAAGCCATAGTGAGTTTGATTCTCACCAGGTAACCCATACTTCTGACCATGTGTTAAATTAAGCTAAGCTTAGTAAATGACAACTATTTCTCTGAATGCAAGTAAGTGTGAATATTGTAAGGATTTCTAGTTAAGCTGCCATAGAAGGGAAACAATAAAAAATAGCAGTTTGGCATAATCCAAAATAAGTCCTCAGATCATATCATTCATAGAAGATAATTAGTTTTGCTAATTTTTGCTATAAGAATTAATTATCCACTTGAATCTGCATGTTAAGATGTTTCTTGAATACAAATGGCTAAAGTGACTTTGCAACATATAGAAAGATTTAGGCTCTGGAAAATTTGAGTTGGTTAGTATCATAATAATAGCCAGATTGTGTCCTGTTAAGTGACCATATTATGTGATAATGATTAAATTTTATTTTTCTTAGGTGATCAGTAGTATTAGCTAGTAGAATTATACAGCAGATTGATTAAAAACTATAAGATAGCTCAGACGAGAAAGGATTACAGATTGAAAAACATGATAGAAATGCACCTGGAACAACAGAGAAAAATTAAGTTGATCCAGCAATAATGAGCTGCAGTTGATACAATCTTGAAAAGACTACTGATATTTAAAAAGGAAAACATTTTTGAATTTCAAGCAAACAAAACTATATTTTAAGTACTTTAAAAGTATCAGACTATATATCATATCAATTGCAAAGTTCAGAAATTATACTATAAAAGGACGTCAATTTTTTAAATTTTAGAAAATATTTCTCATTATGGAGAGAACCCACTAATTCACTTTATTTTAATCAAATATTATTGTAAACCTTTAGCTTTAAAATGTGTAGAGTAGTCTCTTGGAAACAAGGAAAGAAAAGATAATGGCATATTTTAAAATTCTTTATCTACATGTCAAAGTTGAGATCATGTCATAATTAAGAACCACAAAAAATAAAACAAAATAAGAGATTTTAGTATAACTAGGAAAATGATTATTCTGGGGAGTAAAAATAAATAATATTTGATTTGTAAACAAATAAAATCTTGCATTTTTTTCAAAACTTGTGAAGAAGATGACAGCATTAAACAATTCAAAGATTAATCTCCCAAATGTTAAACAATGTTATCTTTTTAAACACAGTGATCATACAACAATAAGTCAGTAAATATTATTTTATTTATTTACAAGAAAACTTTCTACTTTATGTAGACAAAAAATATCCCATATTTACAAACTAATGAAATAGAAAAATTGATATAATCTTGTTTTTATCCTCACAGAAATAATAATAGCTGGTGAAAGACATTTTTGAGAATCTGTACATACAAGAAGTAAGCAAAATAGATTTGTAGCTATTGAAAATATGAATATAAATAAAGGAAAAATGCAGTATTAAAGTATGTGAAAATAATATAGACCCTTCATTATTTTGTGGAAGATTTATCAAGAATGAAATAAATTGATATTATTTCTTGGGCTTAATAGAATCTTAGAAGTAATAATTTATAAATAAGAAAAAATCATGAAGTGAAAAGAAACTGTAAGGGTACAAAAATAAAACTAAGCTTTGATTAAGCAATTCCTGTTGCTATTGAGGATGATGACTGCTTTGAAGGAAACTTGATATTCAATTCAGGACAAATTTCTTGAAGAATCACTTCAATAGTTCCCTGTAAAATAAAATGAATCATTCTTTCAAATGATTTCAAAAAGAGATGTTTTTTAATCAAAACATTCTTGGGATGTTTTCAATAACAAATGAGAGAAAAATAAGTGGCAACATTTAAGAAAAGTGTTATTAAATTCATTTGATTTAGATTTTTGTTGCACTGTCAAAAATAAAATTTACAGAATATGCCTGTACAAAAAGATACGTTTGATAAACTGAATGAAGCAAAATAAGCACAGATAGTTGCAATTTAACTATTTTATAATATAACAACTCTGAGTACTTTACCCTATATTTAGTCTTAGAAAATAGAGTTATTTAACTGATTGTAGATGACATTTTTTTAAATTATAAGGTGAATTCTCTTTTGTAGCAGACACCCAATTGTGACTATTTTCAGCAAAGAGTTTTATTGATAGCATGTATCTCTGAATTTCATCCTGTTAGAAAGGAAATTGAAAAACTTGGTGTAGTGAAAATTGGGATGAAAATTGCCACTCACCTCAGCGCAAATATCGGCACATATGCTCCATGTGCCAGATTTATTTTTTTGAATGGAAAAAACATGGCTGCCCTGAGCAAGTTTATATTGCAAATGGTAACATATTTTCCCACCAGCAGTCACGTAAAACCATGGAGAGTGAAGATGCGCATGCAGGCAGGCAGAAAAGAACATAAAAACAACAAACGTGGTCACTTGGTGTCTTTTACTTTTGCGTTGGACACAAATTGATTAGAGAAGTGGCAGTCAGTTTAAAGAGACAAAGGAGAGGATAGGTGTTGAATATGAAAGGAGGTTTTTGGGTAGACATCGCAGTTTGTTTTGTCATTGAGAGATGTGACAACAACTCTACCAGGCACACTAGGCAAATGTATTGGTTGGGTATTTTTTAAAAGAGGAGAAAAATAATTCATTTTTAAAAAGTAAATGCTTGTTTTTTTCATAATAATTTGTGTGGAATCATTAATTTTTTAAAAATTAGGCAGGCATGAAATCTTTTTTAGCCAAGTAAAATCATATCTGGAAACTCTTTGGCAATGCTATCTTGTAGATATTCACCTTGCTACTGTGAGAGGGTTTGTATGTTTCAGAGATCCCAAACAGCTATACTGGGATATTTTGATGCTGGCAGGTCTACCATGCCCAGAAGGTCTAGTAGGAAGAGTCCTGGTCAAATCATAAGTCCCCAAAGATGTTTTCAGCCTTGAGCCTGACAGTTAAAGACAAATCAATGGTGAGATCTAGAAATGGAGTCACTAATAACTCACAGCAATCTTTAGTTTGGAATTTCCATTTCCTGCTGAGAAGACCACAAGGAATAGACAGATATTAAAGGTGTATATCATGACATAGTGAGCTGCTAATCACCTGAAACAATCTCAGCTAATAATAAAGATTACCCCTCTTTTTTCCTCCCAAGATGATAGAAAAACAAATAATGAGGATAAACCTGGTAAGCTGGAGACCTCTAGTTTGAAACTAAGTGATAGCAACAGATTGTAAGATAGCTGCTTTTCCATGAAACAGTATTGACATGGGAATTTGACAGCTGCTTTTTATGTCTTAGGGTTAAGACTATTGCTACCTAGGCTAATTTTAGGACCCTGCTACCCAGTTAAGCAGAGGGAAAGGACCCAAGAAAAGATGAGCTAAAAGTTAGATGTCTTCAGGGCTGGCTGTAATGTTTTAACTTTTTAAGATCTAGACACTGACTGTCCAGAATGGAGAATTGCATTTATAGCTAAAGAGCTGGAATGTTTCAACGTTAAAATTGCTGCATTGAGCTAAATGAGACTAGCCAAAGAGACTTGGCAGTGATTATACATTCTTCTAAAGAGGAAAACTACAAGTGGAGTTGCATACACACAGTGTTGGTGTTACACTAAAAATCAAATTAATAGAGAAGTTATCAATCACTCCAAGCTCGACAAATGCAAGTTTGATGACCTCCTATGTTCCATTCACTTGTGTCATTTAGTATGACAAGAAGCTTTCAGCATAAAATACTATTCTTTTATTGTGCAGCTAAGGGGTCAATTTTGAAAGCAACTTGAAAATAATCAGCAGATCACTTGAAAAGAACATAGAAGTTATTATTTAATGAAGAATTTTCAACCATTATTAATTTTTGACGAGAATTTCTTTCATCTTAATTTCAGTTGATTTTTATAGCAATAATATGTGTGTATATATATATATATATATATATATATATATATATATATATATAAACTTCCATGGTCTTAAATATATAAAATCTAATATATATTTATTTATTATTATATATATATGTTAGTAAATAGTAAAGATTGGAAATAAAAGCTAAGTTCTTGGCAAGATTCAAACTCACATCACTTTTTCATCTGAAAACTTATATTACTATGAAAAAGTGATGCAGATTTGAGTCCTTCAAAGTCTATTTTATTTCTGATCTACACTATAAAATGACAGAATAGTTACAATGAAGAGCATCAACTGAAACTAAGATGAAAGAAATACAGATTAGCATATGAGTTATTTCAAACAATTTAAAAGGAACTAATTACTTACATAAAATAGGTGTTTGTTCAAACGACTGTCTTGTAAAACTTCAAACATTTTGATTGCTCCCTGTCTAGCATTGTCTTCACCCACAAGTGTTTTCACAGCATCTGGAAAATACACAGAATTCCTTTTACAGATATCTTATACTCTAGGAAATATTTAGAGAATATTTTGTTACTATCTCAAAAACTGACATTTAAATAAGTTATACATTTGTTGGGGTGTCTCCTCAACAGATGGACATACCCTCATGTGACATATACCGGCTAAGCTCCCTTCTGCGCAGTCTCGGTGAGCCGTTACCAAAAATGGTAATATTCATGACTGTGTTAAGTTGAGGAGGGGTTTCTCCCAGCTATCATTCATGTATGTACTATTCCCTTTCAATATATTTCTTATCACACATTTCCAAGGCGTGTTATCATTTGAACCTCCCCTTGACCATAACAACATTTTACAAAAATTGACAGTGCCATCATTCTGTTAAAACATTCTAATAAGAATTTGCATATGACATGAGTTTTTTTATTAAAAAGTTATCTTTTAAAGCAAATTTTTTAAGAAAGTACCAATTTTTTTTCCATTTTATAATATTCAAGGTCAAATATAATTAAAATAATTAAAATGGAAAATATTTTCTAAAATAGCAGTTTACGTCTTAATTTATGGTTTTCCTTGTATTCTTAATATTGTTAACCAACATCCAGAATGGACTGGTTGAAGTGTATTAATAATATCAAAAATTGAAAGAAGAGGTTCAATTGTAATGACAATAAATCTAATATTCATACATTTTGGTTATTTTAGAATTCTAACATGCCACAAGAAAGGAAAAATATTAATACATTTTTAGAAAACTGAAATTTACTGATGATTTTTAACCCTTTTAATATTTGTATACAAAAGTTTTGAAATTCTTTAGTACTGAATACTCTGATGTGAATGAATGATTCTTTTTAATTGGCTTGATCAGTTAGTTAAAAAATTCTAAAAATTGAGAGTGCACCAATGACGAGAAATGATACTGACATTTTGATTACAAGTTGTTTAAAAAGCCAAGTACTATTAATAAAATGATAAAGGGTATAAAGTTGATCCCACTTTTTTACTGAGAGACGCTAAACATTAACATTAGTATTAAAAATCAGTTAAATATGATGTACATCCATTGTGAATAGCAGTTGCATAAAAAATGTTTGAATTAATGTTTTCAAAATGTAAGAGGATCAAGAACCAAAATATTAAAGTTGTTTACTCTTTTATATCTACTGAAACAAAAAAATTAGTTCCTTTATGATTAAAAAATACTCTATTCTAAACTGACTTCTCTTATTCTATGACTTTGCAAAATGTATCAGATTTATAGAGTAGAACAAATTATTGCATTGTGAATTTGACAACAAAATTCTTTCTTATGTTGTTTGTGTATTATCTCAGATGAAAACAAAGAGAACTATTAAGGGATTAGGTAATACAAAGTGAACTTAACAAAGTTAAAAAAATTAAAACTTGAGTTTTCTTTCAAAAAATTATTACTTAGCTTTGAAATTTAAAATTGTGTTGGTGCTTTTTTTTTATACCATACATCTTAGTTGATGCTTCGGGATGGGTCGTCAGTGATGTTTCCTTTGGGATCATGGGGGGTTTCGGGTCTTTCAACATCAGACCCCCTCACCCAAATGACCCAGTTGGCATCGATCTAACTCCAACTCCCATCCCGGCAGCCAATCTGCGCATCCACACAAGGAGAAAACAAAAAAAAAAATGACCACAGAAAAGGCTCTATATATAATTTTGCAACAGCCAATCAGAGCTAAGCTCTACTGATGACTTTAAAACTTTTCTTTAAAAATCGGGAGGCCACTTTACTCTGCTTTTTTTTTTGCTACAATGGGGTCATTATTCGGTTATTTGTTCATTCCGGTATGTATTCCTTCCTTCCCCCCTTTTTTTTTTAATTAATTTTTACTTAAAGAAAAAACTTAAAAACTTAAATAAAAAAAAAATAAATAAATAAATAAAAAAATAAGAAAATAAAAACTGTACATAACTAAAGAATTGCGATTAAAACAACAAACTCGTATATAAAATGACATACGTTTAGTTTTAAAACTTATCTCCATTAAACACTGTACATAAATATACAATTACGAACTAAATCAGACGCCGCGCATTACTATAAGTTAAAACATCCTAATCGAACGGTTTACGAATGAGAAAAGTCGAAAAAAAAAAAAAAAAAAAAAACTTAATAAAAAATAAAAAAAAATCTGTACATAAATATCAATTGCGATTAAAACAAGAAACTCCTATATAAAATTGACATACGTTTACTTTTAAAAATTATTTTCATTAAAAACTTTACATAAATATACAATTACGAACTAAAAGAGACGCTGCGCACTACTATACGTTGCAACTCATTGAAAGGTTTACGAATGAGAAAAGACGAAATAAAATAAAATAAAATAAAAAATAAAAAAAACAAAAAAAAAAAAAAAAACAACCGAGGAGTACGTTGAAATCTTCACAAAAACATTGTCGTTTAAAATGCTATATTTACAAAATGGCTAAAACGTCTAAGATATTAATCAATTAAATGAGCCGGTTTCAAATGAACGCTTCAAGCCTAATACAACCACACTCCTTCGCGCGCAAAAATAAATAGATAAAACTAAAAAATAACAGATAAAAACTAGATAAATCATACGTGTATATATCGTTTTAAATTAGACGATCTTTTTTTTTTTTTTTTTTCCTTCCTTTTTTCCCCCCTTCTAATAATCACCTATCTACAACCCCAACTATCCGCCCTTCTGATCCACAGCCAGTTTGTTGCTCTTTCAGCTGCAGTGGTAATATTTTTCAGGGCCTTACGTTTTCCCGCACCTGAAATGCCGATGCTTGACAACGCTTTACTCATCGACCTTGCGTTAAATCCACGACATCCCACTTCGACTGCCTGGCATATTGCCTGCCAACCATTCATTCGACATTGCTCTACTAGCAGCTCATATTTGGCTATCTTTCTTTCGTGTGTGGACTCCATGTTTTCTTCCCATGGGACTGACAATTCCCACATTATCACCTTCTTTGTGGAATTTGAAAACATTACTAAATCTGGTCGGAGCTTTGTCTCCACAATATGCGCTGGAAACTTCGTCTGCCTTTCCAGGTCCACCAACAATTGCCAATCTGGCGCCGATGACAACATCGATACTTTATTTTTTGTCTGCGGCTGTTTCGAGCTTCCCGCTCTAACAAAAATAACCTTATGTCTTCCAGGACTGAATCTATTCGATTTTAATGCCTCAGATACCACTCCAGCAATAACTTTGAGGACCTGGTCATGTCGCCAGCGATAACGCCCTTCACTCAATGATCTTGGGCATCCAGATAGCAAATGCTGTAGCGATCCTTTACCCCCGCACAACTGACATGCTGGGGTATCATTTTTGCCCCATGTGTGAAGGTTTGATGGGCTAGGGAGAAGATCATAAACTGCCTGGATCTGGAATCTTAGCTGGCTTAAGTCGGCCTTCCACAAGTCCGACCAGGTAATTCGCCGCCGAACATAATTTTCCCATCTGGTCCAGGCACCCTGTTGAGACAGTCCTACCATCTTTGCCAGCCTAGTCTCCTCTATACCTTCTCTTACTTCTTTTTGCAAGAGCGCCCTTCTTTCTTTCCCTCTGGCGTTGTCTATCCTTGGACTCGGATAATATCCCAGGCCTCTTGTCCCACTGGCCACAGTACCGACCATAGCCTTCTGCTGCAATCTCTCTTCCGCAACCTTCAGTTCCCTGACAGCGCTCCACTTCCTTCCTGTGCGGATTTCAATTCCTGCACCTGCTACCTTTAAATCTCTGGAATCTCTATACATAATCGCCTCTCTTGTGCGTGTCACCACAAACTCTTCTTTGAGACCCCTGAAAGGAAGTTGGATCGCATTGGAGGTCCCATATAAAGCCGCGCTACTTAGGCACTTTGGCAAACCCAACCATCTCCTTAAATAGCCGCTAATTTTCCTTTCCATTCGTTCTACCGTGGTAATAGCTACCTCGTATAACATGAGTGGTCATAATATCCGCGGCAGAATTGCGTGTTGATACAACCACGCCTTAAACTTGCCGGGCAATCCTGACTTATCTATCTTTCTTAGCCAATCATCAAGGTCGCCCCCTATTCCTTTAATTGCTGCTTGATCCTTAGTACTGCTGTCGAACCACTTGCCAAGACTTTTTACAGGCTTCTCAGTCACTGTTGGTATGAATTCGCCGGCGATTGTGAAACGTGCCGTGTTTTTAATCTTTCCCTTTTGTAGTACTAGGGACCTAGATTTTCCTGATTTAAACCTCATGCGGGCCCATATTATGAGTTTTTCTAAGCCCCTCACTATCCATTTACAGCCTATGACTGATGATGTTGTCACTGTAATATCGTCCATGTAAGCTCTCAATGGAGGCTGCCGTATCCCGGACTTTACCCTTGGACCCCGACACTCCACTTCCGCTGACTTGATTATCATATTCATCGCAAGGGGGAAGAGAGTGGCTGAGATTGTGCATCCGGTTATAATTCCCCTCTCTAGCCTGTGCCAGTCCGATGTCTTAGTACCCGACGTAACTCTCAGATTGAAGTTATTGTAATAATCTAAGATAAGATTACTGAAGGAACTTGGAACATGATATCTGCGGAGTGTCTCTTCGACCACTTTATGCGGGATTGAACCATACGCGTTTGCCAGGTCTAGCCATAGCACCGCTAAATGTCCATTATTTTCTTTAGCTTCACGTATAAGCTGCGATACCACGCCGGTATGTTCAATGCAACCTGGTGTTCCAGCGACACCTCCTTTCTGTACTGAAGTATCAATGTACTCGTTCATTATTAGGAACTTAGATAGGCGCCTCGACAGAATGCTGAAGAATATTTTCCCTTCTGTATTTAGTAACGATATTATCCTGAATTGATCGATTTCTTTGGACTTTTCCTCTTTTGGGATCCACACTCCTTCAGCTTGTCTCCACTGATCCGCAACTCTCCCCCTCCTCCAGATTGTCCGCAATACTTTCCATAATAAGTTTAGAATGCCAGGACATCGTTTATAAACTGTGTACGGAACTCCATTCGGACCTGGAGCTGCGCTTGTCCTAGCTGCCTTAACCACTTCTTGAATTTCCTTCCATGTTGGAGGTTTATCATTAAATTCAACACTTGGTGGTTCTGGACTAATCAAGGAGTTTATGTTATCGAGTTCCACGTCTCTGCTTGGATCACTGAAGGTGTTACTCAGGTGGGCGTTAATTTCTTCCACTGGCCTTTCCAACATACCACTTCTCTTATCACCGAATAACTTACGAGCAAATCCGAATGGATTTGCTATGAAATTTGTCCTTTTCCTAACTCTCTCCTTTCCTCTCCGTCTATGCCATTCTGCTCTTCGTATGGCTTTAAGTTTCGCTCGTAATAGACCCCTGAGTTCTTCAAGGGCTGGCCGAACCTCAGGTCCTGCGGCTGCATGTTGTTTCTTCAGGGATCTGAGCTCCCCTCTGATCTTTTTTATCTTTTCTGCCCTCCGATTCATTTTATAAGGGACCTTTGGCTGTCTTGGTTCTTTATACCCAAATCTCTCCGCTGCAAAATTATTGATTATTACTGTGAGTAATTCTATCCGAGCCTCTACGCTTCCTTTTGAAGATAGACGTGCGATTTCGCAAACGTCCTTATCAAAATTCTGCCAATCCCCTATGCTGTTCGAGGGGGGCCATTTGATATTTGTTGTCGTTGACGTCGATTTAGGGGCGACATTTGCGTGGAGAGACTGGGTTCTGTGGTGTACTTCCTGACCCTGCTTCTCCTGCGTCTGATCAAGATCTTGTCCTGTGCGCTGCTCCTGTCTCCCCCCCATCAGACATTTCATACGACCCTGGTGAATTTTTAATCCTCGCAAATTCTTGCAGGTTTTACCGCACACACATTTCGAGCTCATAATCCTTTGGTCGGTCGATTCTGTTTCCTGTATGTCCGTCCTATTGGGGACCTCATTCTCCCCCCCTCTCGGGATCCCCTGGGGGTATTTTCCTGTGTGAATATCCGTAGCTTGTATTTAGGGTATCTCCTCACGGAGATTGCATTTAGGGGTGCTATCCCGTCATGCCCCGATTGCCGTCTTCCCGGCTGCCAAACTGTCTCTCCAGTTCGTCACCAAATCTTTTCTTAAAATATTTGTGTAGATTGATTTTCAGAGCGGGTATATGTATATCTATTCTAAATAAAGCAAAATCTTAAACATAAGCCATACAAGTTTTTTTTATTTTGTTTTTAAGAAAAAAGCACATATAACTTTGAGTTTACATTCAAAATCATATTCATTGATTACTATCAAAATCCTTCATCACATAATTTTCTGTTAAGGCAGAGTTATCTCCCCTAACGAATGATTGACTCTTTCTGGGGTGGGAGAATTGCTTGTTGAAGCTTACATAGCAAATGGCCAGAAATTTTTCAAATGAGTCACATCACTGCAGAAAAAACAGATTTTCAGTCACTTTAGAATCCCGCAGATATTAGTTTCTGATAATGGCACTGCATTCACTTCAGCTACATTTTCAATTTTCTATGCACTTAATAGCATCCAAAACATGAAAACACCACCTTTTCATCCACAATCGAATGGACATACGGAGCATTTTGTAGATACTTTAAAGAGGGCACTCATAACAAACAAAGGGAAAGAAACACACAAGAAATATTAGAAATATTCCTCAGTAGTTACCAAGCAACACCAAATCCAAACTCACCAAATAGTAACTCACCAGCAGAAGCACTGATGAATCGTAAAGTTCATTTGCATCTGGATGTCATCCATCCTGCTCCTAAACATTCTTAGAGAAGGAACATGATGATTGAGAAACAGTTTAACCAACATCATGGAGCAGTGAAACGCACCTATGAACCAGGACAATCTGTACATGCTAAAGACTACCACAACGGCAAAGAAAAATAGATCCAAGGATTCAACAGTTTGGGTTCGACATGCAAACCAATTATGATCCTCAACTTCCAGAGGCCAAATCAAACTTCGACTTACCACTACATATCCTATTAGACACTTTTAAACTGCTTCCACAATGTTCTCAGCTTATACCAAAGGATAAGCCTAGAAAACCACCTAAATGTGTACTTAGGAAATCATATAGACTTTGGAGAAAACCCTATCAACTATAAATGAATTCCCAAAACAAGTCATACGAGCAAAAGCCTAAAAAGAGGAGGTTTAATGGAGAGTTATCTCTCTTAACAAATGACTCTTCACAGGAAAAAGGTAGTCAGAGACAAGATGGCTGCTTGGACAACACACCATGTGTAGACAGTGAATTGCTGATCCAATACAATCCTGCTGTATTCTGGTTGGTGAGAAAATAAAAGCAAATATTGTTCCTAAATATTTGGGATATAACATTGTCTTTTCTTTATAGAGCATTGAAGGTTATTTAATGCCAAATCCTTTTTGTACATAAATATTAAACATGATTTTGAAACACATTTTATAGATGACATTTTTAAATGAACTCATGCTTATCTTTTTGCACACAGTTAAATCATCATCATCATCATCATCATGTCGTACTGCTTGCACGGATATCCCTGACCCTCTCTCGTCACTTCTCCCTATTGTTCATCACCTCTGGCAGGTCTTCAGGTCTACATCCCGTATCCTCACATAGCTTCTGTATGTATTTTTGAGTTGGTTGTCCTGTTTTTGCTCAGCTATACGTGGGGGTCCATAGGAGTACATCACTTTAAGCTCATCCCTGCTTCTCCAGCAGTGTCCTGCATGTCTGGTTCATCTAACTTGGATACTTTTCGTGATGGGAGGCAGGTGGCCGTATAGTTGGTGCCTTGTGGGGTTTTGCCGTCAGGACTTGTTCAATATTGCTTGCAACATTCTTGTGTAATTGCCGTCTAGCTTCTTCTCCAACTATTTTGTTAGTGCCCAAGTAGTGCATCCATACAACAGTATCGACACGACCACTATCTGGAAGAAACTGCGTTTCATTTTATCGGTCAGGTCTGATTTCCATGTGATCGATAGCTTATTGATAGCTGTCCATGCCTTCATTAGCTGCGTGTCAATGTCTTTTTCAGTTGATGAGACACTGCTTCCTAGGTAGGTGAATTTGTCTATCAGTTTTAGAGAGGTTCCCACTAGTGTGGAAATGTTGCCTGTTTGATTAAAGCACATATATTCAGTTTTGTGTGCATTGACATGGAGGCCAATACCTGTGGCGGCTTGTTCCAAACTATGCAATAGTGTTTCGGCTTGGTTGGGTGTATTTGCCAGAATCGCTATGTAGTCGGCGTCAGTAATTGTTTTTGCAGAGTACCTTCTGCTTCTTTTCTTTGTCAGTTCGAAGCCGTTTTCTTTGATTTTATCAATCAATGTTCTAAGCACGTAGTCTAGACAGATGATAAAGAAGTATGGGGCTAGCGTGTCTCCATCCGGTGAATGTACTTTCACCTTGGTATTTCAATAGAATCGTTATTGCAGCTATGGTTTCTTTTGGTAGGCCGTATGCTAGTAAGATTTGCTCCATCTTCCGTCTGTGAATGGAATCAAAAGCCTTGGTAAAGTTGACAAATAGTAATGTCGCCTGTTGGTTTTTTGCTTGTACGCCTTCAAGGATTCTATGGATGGTTAATATTTGTGAGGTCGTAGATCTATTTCTTCGGAAGCCATTTTGATTTTTCCTAAGGATGCTGTCGATTTTGGGTTCTATGCGGTTTCATAGTAGGGCATTGTAAATTTTGGCTGCTATTGAAGTAAGTGTTATACCTCGCTAGTTTTTGGCTAATCCGAGGTCACCCTTTTTAGGGAAGGGAAGGATGCATCCCTTCGTCCATCTGTCTATCTGATTTTGATTATAGACTGCGTTGCAGTGTCGGAGCAGTATGTTGTCGAATTGTCTGATCTTCCATACTTCTGGGGGAATTTCGTCAAGCCCTGCAGCTTTCCTTTTTTTAATTCTTCTAAGAACCGAGTCGAGTTCTTCTTGAGTGAACAGTCCTAATTTAATGTCCAATTGCACACGGTTAAATGTTCTCAAGTATTACTATTTAACACTAATAATTCAATTAAATATCAGTCATTTGTTTACATACCACTAAATGATCTATTTCAAACAATTCAGTTGAGCATAAATCAACAAAGTTCCAAGTATTGCTATGTATCACTAACAATTGAATTAAACAGCAGTCATATGTTTACACACAGTTAAATGATAAAACAGTTCTATTTCAAGCAATTCAGTTTCAGTTTAAATGTCAAACTGTTCTACAGCCCCAGCCAAATGGGCTATCTGTCATTTGTTTATGCTCAGTAAAAAAAGAATTGCAGTTGACTGATACCAAGACTCAAAATTTATTTGTACATCATAAATGGACATACTCATAAACCATATTTTCTGTTACAGCTAAAAATCAGAGATTTAAGTATCATCTATACTGAACAACCAATTCTAAAAAAATCTTGCTGCAAACACTTTTGTTATCTACAAATATAAACATGTATATATACTGTACTAATTGTGAAAATGAAGAGGCATTTCTGTAATTCTTGTTTTGAATACTTCTTACAATAGAACCAGTAAATAATAAAATTTATAAAATGTTTATAAAGTATTACCAGGTAAATGCTGAAGAAGTTTCTCTTTTGCTTCTATTCGAATTTTCATTTTCTCTTCTTCTGTTTTTGGCAATGATGGCTCAGCTAAGACTCCATTTGGCCACATTGATTCTTGGAATGTTTGCATATAATAAATTAGCATAGATTCAGAGAAGATCCAGTCAATAGTCACACGTAGTTGTCTTTAAAAAATATATGCAAAAAATAGAAAATAAAACACAAAATATACTGAAAAAGATTGCAAAATCTATTTAATCTGTGAATATAGAAACAAAAAATAAGTCTACTTTCAAGATTGCAGGAATATTTGATGCAAATTTATGATTTAACTGTGTGATATCAATTTTAAACTAAAAGTCTAGATGTATCTCATTTCTTTTTTTATATTTTTCAACTATTTTATCAGATTGGAACAAATCTAATGTCTAATTTTAGATTATATATCAAAAATGAAAAAAACTTATGCCTATAGAAATATTCAATCATTAATGATTGAATATTTCTATAGGCATAAGTTTTTTTTTCATTTATAATACATAAGATTGAACAATACATTTATTCCAGTTTGATACATCTAAAGAAGAAAAGAATGAGTAAAAGACAGGCAGTCAAATTATACTGATCACTGAATCAAAAGATTACACAGTCAATATTTTCAGAGAATAAGCATACATGATTAAAACATTCAAAATTGAATTTTTACTGAATTAAACTTAATAATTTTTACAACATTAACAAGGAATGTTACAAAACCATGAAAATGATTTTCTTAATTTAGGGAAATAGAATTTTCAAAAAAATTAAATTAGATGTAGTGTAATATAAGCCAATTAATGATGCCTACTTATAAAGATTGATTATAAATTATATAAGCAATATTCTATATTATGACAAGGCAAAGCCACTCATTTACCTGTTTATTGATCTGCCAAATGTTACTTCAACAAATAAAATGAAACTCTTTCTCAGCCATTTAAAAAGACCCCGCAATTCAAACACTTCATTGATTAAATGATACAAAGGTTCAGCAATAGAATCTCGACTTTGCTCCTCTTTTCCACTGTAATAAAAAAATGAAAGACATGGAAAAATGTGATGAATGATTCAATAATATTGATAGAATATCAAAGTTCATATATCATTAAAATATCACTTATAACATTACTGAAACACTTAGATGCAAACAGATTATGTTGTCATAATTTGCTAATATCTATCTAAATAAACAAAATATAGAATGTTATAAAAAAACATGAATAATTCTAAAGATTTGAGGACAATTTTTAACTTTTGTTAAATTGATCAGTTTAAAAAAAGAAGTAAACATAAATAATATTAATGCTAAATTTAAAAAAATGATAAAATTAAGTATTTTAGAGCACAAAATGAATATAGCAGAAAGTTAGAAATAAAATATATTAAGTTTTGAATAACCTAATAAATACTTTTGTGTTTAAGTTGTAAAAGTCTATATAATCTGGAGTTTCTTTGGGATGAAATTTTTTTCATCCTCCAGATTCATAGATTTTAATCATTTGTTTAAATAAACCTTTGATTAAATAAGTAAGATCACTAACATGTATTTACAAGTGACCCTAATCACATCAAAGAGCAGTTTTGAAGGATGAAATAAACAAAAGATTCCTCAAAGCAAAAATTATAATTGTAGTATTCACCCTTCACAGTTAGCAAACAGCAGTTCATCATCGCTTTCATTGTCAGTGTTACCCACTGGGAGTCTGAAAAGAAAAAAGAGAGAGAAAAAACTGAACTTACTATCATTATTCACTTAGTAAATCCTTGTTTATTATAATCCTAAATAGTAGAATGTGTGGTAGAAGTATCCTACACTCACACTATACAATGAACTTGCCCAAGCTGGCTGGCTGTAGTAGTAATATCCTACATTCACACTATTCAAATGGACTTGCCCAAGCTAGCTACTTCATCTATGACTACTATTTTTCTTTTGTAGCTGTTTAGTTAAATAAAGCTAAGCACTTTTACTGTTATACTGAACCCTACTTTTCTTACTACAATATTACAATTTATTCAACTAAACGCATAGACAAGAAACAGCATGGAAGCCAAAATGCTTGGACATTGAACCTTGTTCACCAACAGCTACCAGAGACTACCACCATTGGCGAACAATTCTACTAAATTATCTTGAGGACTACCAGGAAAGAATACCAAACAAATACTAGGCTCTCTTAACTTGTTTAAGTTCCAATGTATTCAAATATATCAAAGGATGTACAGACTTCAATGTGGCCATAAGAAAATTGGATGCTGTATTTATTAAAACACCCAACAAGATGTTTGCAAGGCACCTGTTGGCCACAAAACAACAGAGGCCGGAAGATTCTCTAGATGAATTTTTCAGAGAACTAAAAAGCTGAAAAAAAAATTGCAATTTCAAAGACCGTACAGCTGAGGAATGCAGTAATGAAGCTATGTGAGACACCTTCATTTAAGGTTTAAGTTTACATTCCATATGGTAGTGTCTCTTGAAAAATAAAACCCTAGATCTAAAACAGCTTACACCCAAGCTTCTGCACTTGACTTAGCACAATAAAATAATGGGTTATATGCTACTCCAGAAGCTCTTATAGCAGCAACAGTCAACCTGGAACCCACAAAGGTATGTGATAAATGCTATAAACCTCCAGTTAAACTTAACAAACCAGCAGTAGCCATGATTTATCAAACTAAATGTAAATGCTTTTTCATGGATTTCCACTGTCCCGTTCATGGAGCTACTTGTAAAAAATGTTCAAAGGAGGGACATTACACATATCCATATTGATCCAAACCACTGTTAGCAACAATGGCTGGTCCTCATATACTGACCACACTTGCTAACATACAATGGGAACTCTACCCCACTGTAATGTATATAGTGTTTAATAAAAAATAATTAAGCACTCTACTTGATTCCTGTAGTACTGATAGTTATATCAGCAAAACAGTCATGCAGGAATTGAACTTGAAAGTTCACCCATCTAGTAAAGGTATTACCATGGACCAGAAAACTTTAAACACTAAGCCTAGTGGCTATGTAGTCGTAAATTTAACCTTTAACAGCCAGTCGTATCTTACCACCCATCTGGATATTTTGAATGATTTGTGTTCTGATGTGTTACTTGGTCAGGATTTTCCATGTCAGTATCAGAAAAGAACATTTAACTATGGTGGGCACAACCCCAAATCAATTGTGGTTAGTACTAATCAATTTAGTGTATTAAATGCAGTGGAAATAGAAAAACCACCATTATTTCCCAATTTATCATTGAACTGTAAACCCATTGCTGTCAAGTTGAGGCATTTTAACAAAGAGGATCAGTCCTTCATCAATAAAGATATTTGAAACCTGCTTTCTAAAAGCATAATCAAAGAGAGTATTTCTCCATGACGGGCCCAGCTAGTAGTGGTAAAGGAATACATAAGAAATGAATCTGCATAGATTACTTGCAAACAATAAACTGGTATACAGAACTAGATGCTTATCCTCTACCAAGAACTGCTTCATTCCAGAGAGTTATAGACAAAATAATAAAGAAAGAAAACCAACGTGGTATTTTCCCTTATTTGATGACATTACCATTACAGGACACACACAGATAGAACATGACCAAAAGGTAAAAAGGTTCCTGAAAGCTAAGATCACCCTCAACATATTGAGATCTGTGACTTCTGTATGGTCCATCAATGTTTTAGGATACAAGGTCAGCAGCAGAATTATTAAGCCTGACCCAGAAAGACTTCATCCGATTAAAAAAGCTACCTACTCCTCCAGAAAACTTGATATCAGTCAAAAGACCACTGGGCATGTTTGTGTATTATGCAAAATGGATGAATAACTTTTCCTATAAAATTTGACTTTTAGTAGAAAATAAAAAATTGCCCCTAGAGAAGGCACTTGAAGATTTCAATCAATTAAAAAAAGAACTGGTGAAGGCTGCACTAAAACCAAAAGATGAAAGTTTACTTTTCACGGTGGAATGTGATGCATCAGACATAGCCAAACTGGATGTCCAGTAGTATTCGTGTCAAAAACACTGCAAGGAATTGAATTAAAGTATCGCCAAATAGAGAAGGAGGTTTTAGCAGTAATTGAGGTGGTTCAGAAGTAGAATCACTATTTATAACTAGACTCTTACATTGTTAGAACAAAATATCTTGCTTTTTCTACAAAGGAAGTAAAAAAAGTGTGTGCTTCTGACAGAATCTGTGCCAAGATTAAAACTTGTTTCTATAACTTGCCAGAAAACACTTTTATCAGGACGACCAGACCCATGGAATGACTAAGTATTGACTTTCAGGGACCCATGTCATCTGTCATGCGCAACACATTTAATTGTGGTAATTGATGAATACTCACGGTTTCCATTTGTCTTCCAATGTCCAAACATGAAAACTATATCAGTAATGAACTCCTTAGATCTTTTGGCCAGCTACATACACTCTGACAGAGATGCGTCTTTCATGTCTAAAGAATTGAGAGATTACCTCTCCCAAAAAGGGGTTGTGACAAGTAAAACCACTTCATATCACTAAACCAAGAATGTGCAGGTTGAACAATTTATCAGCACTATATGGAAAGTGATTCCGTTAACCATCAGATCATGAAACATAACTTAGAGGTACTGGGAATTGATGCTCCCCGAAATGCTACACCATGCAAGATCGCTGCTATGTACCTCTGCTAATACCACCCTGGACGAACATTTTTTTGCATTCCAGTGCCGTTCATCACATGGTAAATCTCTTCCATTCTGACTAATGTCACCAAGTCCTGTATTGTTAAGAAGGTTCATAAGAAATAATAAATCTAATCCTTATGTGGACCAAATCAAACTCCTAGATGGTAATCTGATTTATGCCAACATAAAATATCCAGATGGAAAGGAGTCTACTGTAGTTGTTCGTGATTTGGCAACCTGCCCTGAAACAGTGTTAATCCCTGAGTCTCCCAAAAAATGGAACCTGATGGGAGTACCCCTAGTTGTACCCATACCAGAGGAGGGTACAAGGCATAATAAAGATGTTGCTGGGGACAACCATTGAGGAGATCTGAATGAATGACAAGACGACCCTAGATCGTTATGGATGGTAATGCTGCATTTTTCCTTGAAGTAAAGAATGTGATAGTAGTATCCTACACTCGCACTATACAATGAACTTGTCCAAGCTAACTACTACGACTACTACAACAGTAGTAGTAGTAGTATCCTATACTCACACTATACAAACAATGAACTTGTCCAAGCTGACTACTTAATCTGTGACTTCTATTTTTCTTTTGTAGCTGAGTTTCATTTAGTTGAATAAAGCTTAGCACTTTTCCTGTTGTTCTAAACTCTGCTTTACTTACTACAATACTACAAAATGAGCAAATAATGATGCATATCAATATATAAAAAAATATTTCCTTACAGAAAAATATAATAGTAAATAAAGTGGAGGAAAGAAGTATATGGACTCTTAGTCAATATTGATTTAATATACTTTTGATATTCACATGTAATTTAAATTTACAGTGATGTATTTTGATACAAAATTCACAATTACTCAGAAAAATTACATTTTTCCAAATATATAATACTGAATCAAAGATAAAGAAAATTAACATTGGAAAAAATTATTTGGGTACTATTAAAAACTTGTAAAAATGAAGGTAGGCACGTCTAAGTCTTTTTACACCTGCATAGATACTTTTGGAATGTTTTAGTGATACTTCACTTAGGCATGATATTACCACTACTTCATATCCTTGCAACAATGCTGTCATGGTTAAAGTAAAAGAACTGTCAACTAGAAAAAAAAAAGAAAGAAACAATGATACAATCAAACAACACAATGGAGTTTGAGCAATTGAACCATTGCTAAGATGTTCAATGTCATCAGTCCCTTCCTTAAACTTATGCACCATGGAAAATTTCTTCATAAACAACTCAAAAAATCCTAAGAAATGTCAAAGCAAATCCAATGGTAATTCAAAAGAAAATCAAAGATAATTTAAGAGCAGCTAGAACATTTGTTAGTAAAAGAATACTTGAAATAGTTGAAAACTCTGTACACAGAGCAAATAGAATTTAGGGTTCCTTCATTAGACAAGTTCATCCACTATAAAAAAAAGAGTCTCATCTAATTTAAAAGACTCACTCCAACTAGATGGGACAAATACTCTAAATTATTTCTAAGCTCCATTAAATCTGAAAATAAACAAACCTCTTCTATTCTTATGTCTTTAATTTTTTTAATCTTTGAGCCATGTTTAATGGATGTCAGTTATCAGTTATCTCCTGTTAATTTCCCCACTGAAAGTTCTCCACTGCCTTCACCAGGTATTGAACTCACACTCTTTGGGTATGTAACTGGATCTAACCAACATCTTTATCCACTGTGGACACATGGCACATTTTCCTATAAGAAGCCACTTTTCCTTGCCTCTGGCTTTCTTATCAGTTACAGCATGCTAGCAAGCACCACTCGACCACACTCAGTTCCAACATATCAGTAAGTACTTTTTGACCACACCCAGTCAAGCCAAAATATAATGATTTCCCAACAAGTCTATAGCATCCATCTTCGATAGGATAACAGGTCCTCCAGCTTTGTTCTTTGCATTTCTCCACTAGTTCTTTGCCATATGTACATCCTCAAAATACATTGTCAAATTTTATATGATTAGCTGTTTAGTGTAATCTGAGAAACTGTAAGAGTAATTATGTGGTTGGGAAATTTCATTTGTTTTCCAAGATTCACTATTAGCAGAAGAGAGCAGGCATAATCTTAATTTTTGTTGTGAGGCAAGGAGTCTTAATAAAATTAAAATTTTCTTATTAGGATTAAAGATACTAGTGCAGATAACAGTGGTGATAGTCTCTATTATTGTCCCAAGCATTCAATCATGGTGCTAATGATAACAACAGTTATTCAAAGCACTGGGGCAGTCACTCAGCTGTTGAAGTGAACTTCCTCTTAGAGATAATAGACATAAAGGTGTGAACATTGCTATAATATCATAGATAGTTGGGAAAAGGGATTTTATGAGGATGAAATCAGCTCACCAGAAATCCAACCACATTATTTTTTATTTCAACATATTTTCCCACTTTGTGTAAGCTCCCCACAAGCTAAGTTCTACCATGTTAGTGTTTCTTTCTTCTTTTGCATCTTCTATAAAATTTCCTCTTCCTAGCCTTATCAAGATAAAGAAACCAGGCATTTTTATCTACTTACCAAAATCCCCATAATAGCCTTCTGTATTAAACACCCTTCTGCTACCTACAATTCTTTCATGGCACTTCATTTTGTATTGGAGCAGACTTCTACACCTACAACTGCCACATTGACACCCCATGGCATCTCTGTATTGCAGGGATATTCTTGTACATAACATCATTAACTTTTATGATAATCCTCTGAAGGAGAATTATTGTTAAGTACAATACCACACTGCTTATTATACAGTATATTTCACTTTACAAATTTTTGTGCAGGAACTATTCTTAGGGTTATCCTACATATCCAAAATTTTACATTTAATATCAAAGTATTACAAAATATCAAGTTGAAACCATATGACTATTTATAAAAAAAATTATAAATATTGGTGTCTTAAAAAGGGTGTTATTATTACATTATATGAAATAAAAATACTTTTCTTTTTTAAATAAGTGTTTATATTGATAGAAAAAATATATTACCCTCGAAAAAGTTTAACAAGAGAGAAATTCCAGTTTCGCCGGCCGTGTGATTGCTGACTGAGGAAGTCTGGGGCTGGAGATAAGAATGCAAATAAGGCCTCACTCTGAGCCATTCGATCATCCTTCATCACAGTCTAAAATGAAATACAATCAACATTGACTTTATTAAATAAATAAATAAAGCCATGTTTTATACAAAGTGTAACAACTATGAAATTAAAAAAAAATATTTCTAATTAAAAAAAATTGAATACATGCAAGATATTTTGAAAAAATTTAATGCAAATTAACGAAAAATAAATTATAATAATTATATGAATAGTCGAATTTTAAAAACCATTTTCAAAATTTACCAATGATATAAAAGTAAAAAATAAAGAGTTGGATAACTAATCTTATAAGTTTACAAAGATAGTTTGCAGCTTGAAAATTAATTTTTTTATGAAAAAGATATAAAATACAATATAAAAAAAAAGCCAAGGGTGACCTGAAGGCTCCCTTTTCAATAGCTACTACACCGAGGTGTAGGGGAGAACACTACTCTATTCCCTGGATTGCTCCACTTTACCCTTGATCCTTACCTTATAATGCTGAGTGTTAAGCAAGGTGATATCAAGTACCATTTTTTTGAGTCTTTGGTATGACTCAACCTGGGATTGAACCCTGGTCTCCCAGACCATTGGCAAACACTCTACTCATTAGGCCAATGGCCCAGTCTAAAATATAATATAAACTGTGATAAATTGGAACAATATGGGCATAACAAAATAAAAAAAATTAATCTTTTAGTTTTTTTTAAATGCAAGTGCAATGATAACTTACAGTGAGATAGTTTTCAAGAGTCTCTTTAGCTTTTTCCAGAAATGTAGCATCAATAGCTTTAAACCACATTAATGTGGTATTTGGTAGTTCTTTTTTCTTTAACCAAGGACCAATCTGAAATTAAAAACCAATCTTGTATCAGAGCAAGAAATTAGTAAATCCTAAAAAGCAGCACTGAGTAATTCATATTGGAAGATGAAAATTACCAGCTGAAATATAATATTAATTGATTGTTTTTGCCAATATTTGAGGTATATCTGATGTGTATAGTTATAATTAAATCTGTGAAATATATGAAACTAAATACATAGAACAAAATTATGTATAAGTGAATAATATGAGAGTAGTTGAAAAATAATGTATTCACCATGATCAGAGTCAAGTAGAAATGAATGCAAACAATGAATATATATATATATATATATATATATATATATATATATATATATATATATATGAATAAAATCTAGCAATTTTATCAAAAAAATTTAGGTTTAGTACTCTATTATCAATATATGTTGCTATGCCAGGAAATCATACATACATATATATGCACATGGAATGATTTCAGAAAGCCAGTTATCTTTAGCTATTTAAGAACCTCATAAATAATATTACTGGTAATACAAAAAGTATATGTTAATAATTAAGGCAACATATCAGGTAAAAGACGAAGATAAGGAATAGTAATATGATTAGATTTGAAAGATTGCAACTAGAAGGATATGTAACCTAATTAGTAAAACAGATTAAGACAGGCTTTCTGCAGGTTTATTCTTTGTTTTTAATTCATGTTGCTTATGAACAACTGTAGAATAATAAGCTGAGTGTTGCAATAAAAAGCAATTGAAATTAAGATGAAAGAAATATGAGTTGAAAATTAATGGTTTAACCGTTAAGTTACAATTTTTATACATATGTTCAAGCTCAGTTTAAATGTAGAATTACACAGAAAAATTATTTTTCATAAACATAAAAGTCAAAAAAATAATTGTCTCTTGAAATGTTGTATACCCACGATTTACACAATTCAATGAACAAATGAAACACTTCTTTATAAAAACATATCTCTCATTTTAAACTCTAATGAGGCCTACAGTTTGTTGTTAGTTTGAGATGGAGAGACATATACTCAGAGAGGGGACTTCTTGTCCCACGCCTTTTTCTGGGAGCCAGGGGGTGCCAATGCTTGCACCTCCTTGCAAGCCAAGACACCTCTGATCGGTTGCATGTCCCTTGCTCAACTCTCGATTCTCTGCTCTGTCTAAATGTGACCGTGTGGTTATCACGTGGTCTCTTTCCGGTTACACACCTGTTTGACCGGACTGCCATGACATGCTGTCATCCCCCTGTTTACTAATCACAACCTGACAGCTTGTCAAAGCACACAGGGTCACTAGGAATGAACCGAGAATCCATGTCATATGTTATATAACAGAAATAAGATTTTTAAAAATCACTTACTTGTATGAGTTTCTCATGCAAAGCTGCAAAATCAGCCAATGTACGTGAAATAACCCAACCCTGTGTACAACCAAGAGATTCAGGGTTTTTTACAGCAGCAACATGTACTACAATCACAAAATAAGGTGTGACTTTGTCACCATCAGAGACAATCTGAAAGTAAAATAGAAAAAAAGATGTATTTCTCAAAAAAAGCAAACTTACTTGAATCAATGATGGGATAAATTGCTAAGTACTGCTCAGTGATAACAAGAAACAAAATTATCAAAAGCTCAACATTACTCATGTATATATGGCAATTCACCTTCATTATAGTTTACAGTCTGCTGGTGGACTTTTTCAAATTTTATTAACATTTTCATGTAGTCTGGGAAAAAAACAGAAGCATAGCATCAATGTTTAATGTCGTTTATTAAAGACAGTCTGTTAAAATGTGACAGCAGTATTAGATATCTTTGAGAGGTCCTAACAGTTGACAAGAATCTTTTTCCCACCTTAGAAATTTGGTCATTCTTCTATGGCTACAACAAAATTTGCCTAATTTGGTAAATCAATGTTACAGAACAGAATTACCATCTTGAAATCTAGCATCTATCCGTCAAGTAATTTCACAAGCAGTGAATTCTTTATTAGAGGAAATATGCACAGTTGAAGATGCAAAGATTATGCCTGACACTGCATTAAATGTTAAACAAGAATTCAATTATGGTTCTTCTCACTACCTTATGAGTTCTATGCCTAATCATTTCTGCACCTCCAAATCATATGTTTTATGTCAGCAAGCTCTTCCAATATTAATTTTCTAAGCAAGTTTTTACCAGAAAATGAAAAAAGTTTTGCACTAAATGTAATTACTATGCTGGAATAAATGACTGCAAATTTAAGAAAGATTCTGATGCCACATATAAACACATCAAATTCATATGTTAATGAGAACCTTATTCATATGAATCATATTCTTTCAAGACATTCCTATATGAAAAAGCTCCTATATTTGCATTTGTTTCATGAATATTATTTTTTAAGTTTTATTAGTGATTCTGATGCAGAAATTAATGATTTGAGCATAACTGACTAAATTTATCAATGCCAAAATTGACAAAAGTATGCAGCTAGCCGTACTGGTAGATGGCCAAACTCCAATAATTCATTATTGGAAAAAAATCACTTAATATTGTCACGGAATGTGACTAGTTCTAAATTTGAAACTATAGTAGTACAGAAGTTGGATATTGATACACTTGTTGATATACCTGTTATAATTACCAATGACATAACTGTTTGACCTACTAGATGTCTGACTGTAATTGGAAAAACTATTGTTCTATATGATGACCACTCAAACCAGTCCACATATAATCCTATATGTCTTATACAGGCATATGTTTTGTGTCTGCCTAAAATAGCAACAATCATTCGGCCAGGAGAATTTTTAGAGCAACACACACCTTTAGATATTGGTAGAAATACATTAGTGGTAACTGAGCCATGTTTTAACTTTTTATGTTCAAGAGATTCAAAAGTGCCTCATACACAGCCCAAGTTTGACTTCAATGATGTCATTGGTGGTAACATTACTGCTGCAAGTGATCATTCTGATATACATGTTGATCATATCAATAACAACATATTCAGGACATTATACTGATTTTTATCTAGTTGTTTTGTTGACATATAAAACTTGCAGATTTGTATGACAAAATGTTTATTCTTTCTATCAAGGAATCCTTGAAAGATGTTAATGATATGTTTGTGATAGGCTTGTAGCACTACAACAATAATTTGATGTTTGAGGATATCAACCTCTGTGGGTCATTTAATGCCAGAAGGGTTAAATTGGTTTTGTTTTTTGTGTATGTTTTAGGATTTAGAGTATGGGTTTTTTTTATCTTTTATTATATTTGGTTAAATTTTGATGAAAAGGTTGGTTTCTTTTAAAAGACTCAAGATTTCCTCTGGTTTGGTGTTTTTGAAGAGAGCCTTCAAGTTGCTTGTCTTGTAACATAGCAAGTCAGAGGCACACTAACTAGAAGTGTTAATCATCTAGAAACAAACCTGAAGGGATTAATAAAAAGTTGTTTAGTTGAAATTTAAAATGGGAGCAGCTCCCATGTAAATAAAATGGATTATCAGAGGATAATCAAAAGTATAAGTGAATGGCTGGGAATTTGAGATGAAAAAGAAAAGTATAAACAGAGGTTTGTGGACGTGTAGTGTATGAAAAAGGAAACCAGGTTGTTTTAGTTCGCTGATAAAAGATATTTTCAAAAGGGCACAAAAGCTAGGACTCAATAAAAGTTATAAACAGAGACTGGAGAAATCATACTTGTATTACATGAAGACCAAACTGCCTATGACAGTTCATCGATCAAACTGATACAACTGGATTGTTTCTGACAGGACCGCGTGATTTCAAGCCCTAAGATTTCCCATGATGATGAAATAATATTTTGCTGATTCTGGGATTATATCACCATCTTGTCAGGGTAAGGAAGTATCTGGTTTATTTCAAACTGGTCTTTTTGTCACCTAAGATTGAGATAAAGGTAATATTAATTTCCAAAAGATAACAACCCCTTTTGGACATAAAAAATATGTTTATCGCCGAGATAGCAATATTTATCCTTGAAAAGATGAGAGTTGATCCCTGAGAGAGGAGGAGGAGGATACATTCCTCATAGCCTCCTCACAAGTAGTGTTGGTGTTAGGTATAGTCTGAACGAGGTTGGAGTGAGAAGGGCAGGAATTGCTAGAGTGAGTGAAATTTAGAATTGATTACTTGGTAATTGTAAATGGGTAATAGAAAGTAACGTGGCCCAAAACCTCACAGACCCCTCACCAGTAAAGTTGGGATCTTTATATAAACTAAGACATTGGCAGTCTCAGCAGTTCCTGATAAGTTACCGCGTAAGTTCCAATTACAACCCCAGAGAGACCTATGTCAGCCATTATGACAGTTCCTGTTAGTTCAAGACAGGAACCACTGCTTGAACTGCTGTAAAAATGCCAGGACCAGCCCTGATAAAGTAACCTCTTCAATTTAACCTTCTTTTAAGCAACAGCGACAAATGATTGAAGTGCTAACTTATTAACATCATTAGCAGCAACAGACAGGGTAGGTTTTAATCTTACTGAATGCCAATTGTAATCGTCTTACAGAATATAAATTTTGTTATTGTTTCTAACCCGTTGTTGTACCTGATTGAAACTTGTTATTTCCTTTTGCCTTTGGGAGCGATAATTCTCAATCTGGGCATTTGGCTCGAATGGGTTTTCAGCTGAGATCAGAAATCACAACATGGCAGCTGAGGATTTGCCCAAAGATTGCATTCCAATCAAGACAGACAACCCTTCTGGAGGAGAATTCGACCAACCTAGCCTTTGACCAGAGGTGGCCATCTGGTAATGCAGCTGGGCCTGAGACAAAGACAGGTGATAGCATTTTTATCATTTTGGTGCAGTATCCGAGTATAGGAGTGCTTTTGCTGATAATTGTAATTAATGGACATTCATCATATAAGAATTGGTGCCGTGATTGAAGGACAATGACAGTTGTTTTATATTTGGTGTCATGACCAAGCATTCTAAGTTTCTACTGTAATATTGTCAGAGGCCATTATTTTATATTCGTTGTCATGACCAGCACAACCCTGACCAACCAATTATTGTATAGTCTGGTAGTATTTTGAACAAGTTTGTCTAGATCTGTCATAGTTTATGAGAATGTGTTGGACTGTGAAAGCTACTTTGCATGTTGAGCATATTGGGGGGGTCTCTTTTTAGGAGGTGTGAGTGGGTAAAGTGGGTGTGGTCAATACAAAATCTTGAGAGTATTATTTCTTCTTTTCTATTATTTCTGCAGCCTACTGGCTACTCCCCTATGGTATCTTGTATATAATGGAGCTTGTTCTGTTTTTGATCATACTAAGATTCTTAACATTTCTTGAATAGAAATTTGTTAATGATTGGTTTTAGGTCAGCATATGAAATTTTGTATTGGATATGTCTGCCAGGAGTGCTTTTTTGTAGCTTTGCTCTTTCATTTCCATATATACCAATACGACTTGGTATCCAGGTGAGAATGATGCAATTATTTTTAGAAAGAGTGTTCATTTTGTCTAGAAGTCTTGTGATGATAGGAATTGACATATTTTTGTTCCGTAGAGCTTGGAGAACTGATTTGAGTCTGAATGGATGATAAAATTAGAGGATTTGTGGTTAGCTATAATGTTCATGGCTAGGTTAATAGCTGTGACTTCTGTACTATAGATTGATGATTCACTTGGGAGATGTTTTAGCAGTTTTGGGTTTTGGAAGATGATAACAAAATCAACTTTCATCCCTGTTTGGATCCATCTGTAGAGATGTGGTGGTGATCTGGGAAGTTGTTTAGAGTTTGAGTTTTGTTTAATGGCATATCAACTTCTGTGGGTTATTTGATGCCAAGAAGATTTAGTTTGGTTTTGTCTTCTATGTGGGGTTTAGGGTTGGGGCTTTTATGATAATATTTGATTATATTTAGCTAGATATTGGTGAAATTGTTGATTTGGCCAGATTTTGGTGAAAAGGTGTTTTGTTTTTTTGTTCTCTTAATTGGTTGTTCAGTTTGATGGGTTTTATGGCATATTCATCCCTGCTGGCCACTCAATGCCAAATTTCATTTATACACTTCTTAAACCTAAGATTTCCAAATGAATACTTAGTAGATAATATTCCAAACTAGCCAGAGCCCACCTGTCTGCACACAATCAAATTTTTCTAAGCACTGCTACATAAAACAATTCAATTCAACATCAGCAACTTGTTTACACTCAGTTAAATGCTTATACATATGATTTGTAAATCTTTTGCTAATAACATTTTTAAACAAACCTGAGCTTATTTTTCTTTACGGTTAAGTGATTTCACATAACCCATTCAATACAAATCATCCTACTTCTAATCATTTGTTTGCACACAGTCAAATGGTCTTGAAAACTTCTATGTAACAGCAACAATTTAACATCAGTCATTTGTTTGCACATATTTAAATATATATATATATATATTTGATATGTAAGAGATTAACATATAAAAAAGAGGTTTGCACACAGCTAAATGGTTTCAAGTATTGTAGTTATTTGTTATACCTTCCAGATCGAGGCTGGTAATTATGTGGTCTATGTCACTATTCATGCTTTCTACACAATCGGATCTTTATAGGGATTTTGTTGATCCCTGAGCATTGCACTATTTATTTGTTCCCATAGGTAACTTTGTTTTTGATGCTGAGAGGATGACATTGAATTTGGTTAGGGGCAGTTTGAATGTGTCTCCTGGTCTTTCACTGTTCACTTTGGTGTTCATATGTATTCCTCCAGCCAGGCCATTGGGAGCTTGTGCTTTCTGTTGAAGTTGCCCCTGCTTTTTAATTGTGGGTATTGAGTCCATTTCAATTTCCATTTGCTCTATATTTTAAAATTTGGTTTTAGTTTCTCTGTGTGTGTGTGTGGGGAGGTAGAGTGGGTTTTTGATTTTCTTCTTTTTCCTTTGTACTTGAAGTTGATCCATATCTATTTTTTGTAGCTTGTGTTTCATTTTTTTGTAGTGGTTGTTGGAGTGTGGTTTGGTTCATTGACAAGGTTTTTTCTATATTAGGTATTGTGGTTTTTAGGGTTTTAATTAAGTTTTGTAATTCATTTATTAAGTAAATCAATTCTATTTTCTGTTTTTATTTGAGTATTTATTTGGTTTTCATTTGGAGGAGTTTTTGTGATTTTAGCAAAAATTAATTTAAAGAAGGGCATTTCTACAAGTCTTCTTGCTTCTGGGAAGCTAATATTTTGTGCGACATAGATTTTTAAGATTTCTCTTTCTTTTTCCCAGATTTTACAGAGCTTTGAATCTGCTGTGTGACTTTCATTACTGTTGCTGAAGTTTAGATTATTAGTGCATGTATCTTCTGTATGATCTGGTTCCTGTACACCACATTTTACACATACTGGTTTTCTTGAGCAAGCTTCTTTCAAATGTCCATATTTCTGATAATTGAGGTACCTTTAGGGATTTGGGATATACTTTTTCACTTTTGCTAGTGTCTATCCAATTTTTATTTCTGGTCGGGGTTTCGAGTTGTTAAAAGTTAGTATGTATGTGTTTGTGTTGATGGTTTGGTTTAATTTTCTGATTGTGATTCTTTTGACGTTTATAACATTTTTTTTAAATTTATTTTTTATTTCTGTTATTGAGCATAGAGATAAGTCCTTGTTTCTTACCATACTTCCAGAGGTGTTTAGTCTCTTATGAGGTTAGGTATTTATATCATGGAATTTCTTCAGTTTTAGTAATGTCTCAGCTTGTTTTTTTGTCACCACCTCCATGAGGATGATTTCATTTTTAGGTTTTTGACTGAAATGGGAGTAAATTTTTCAATAATAAAATAGCGATAATTTTGTTAGAGAGGGTTCTTTTGATTGCAGTACAATGAATAGGGTATTGTTCTTCTAGGTATGAATCAGATTCATAATGGGGTCTTTTTGTTTGGGTTTATTTTTCATAAGCCATAAAAATAAGTTTTGTGTTTCATTGACTATGCTCCCCACCCACCTTGGAGCTCCACTTGAGGATATGCCTAGAGGAAAACCTATTCATCTAGGGATATCAGAGCTACATAATCACTATACTCATGCTGAAGATAGATGATTACATTGGGTTCCTGGATTTTTATTCCCAAGGTAATAACTCATCCAGGGACAAGAGGGGGTATGAGTCTTTCTTCAGCATGATTTATCCTACAGCCATCAGCCTATAATTCAGACTTTAGCAAAATCTGAAAGAGGGCTGATATGACCAGCTGATTGATTGGATCGGGGCTCTCTGACCACCTGTCTAGCCCAGTAAGGGCCAAAGTGGAGTGTTGCAAGTGATGTGATCTCTTTGGTTACAGGGTCACAGACCGCTCATCCACCAGGATCCCATCCTCAAGCATTATGGGCCATCACCCATGGCCAACAAGTACCCTCATTGGTGGGGTCTGTATTCTACAGCCCCAACCGACAGGACAGTTGTTTTGGATGTTGAGGAAGTTTTCCTGGAAATCGATGGGGTGTGTTTTGATTTTGGATAGTTTAGTTAGTTCTAGTTTTTCTATTGGTTGATTTATGGTCTATAGTGCAGTTTTTGGGAGGATTGTATTATGTATTATTTTGGAATTGATTTTGATTTCATTTAGGAGGGTTTGGATTCTTAGATTAAAAGGTTTGATGGCCTTTGCTTTATTTTCAAACAGGTTTTTATATCTTATTTCCATGATGCAGTTATAGGCAGGATTTTGGGGACATGAAATGAGTTTAGTATAGTATTAGAGTAAAAATTTATATCTTCTCAAGGAAAGTGGGGTTTCATTGGCTTCTATGTATAGCTTTCAATTGGAGAGATATTGAAGGCTCTTAGGGCAATACAAAGTCCCTGTTGATGGAGGGTTTCAAGTTCTTGGAGATAGGATTTTCGGGCTGCTCTATATATGAAGCAGTTGTAATCAAGTTTTGATCGTATTAGACATCTGTATCGTTTGCAGGTTCATAATGCATTTTGTAGATTTGGCAGAAGTGCATGCATTTGCTTTTGTTACTTGAGATTTTGAAACCCTTTTTCATGGTCTATTTTAATATATTGTTGATGCATTGTTGAATATTCCTATGGTAGCCATATTTTTGGAGCAGTAACAAATGAGGAAGTTGTTGACATATGATAATCTGTCAATTTCTGGGGGGAGGTAGGTTGTTATTTTATAAATTTCAATTATGAATAGGATTGCAGATAAAATGCTGCTGAAGTACACCTATTTCTTGTGATTTTGGATTGGAGAGTGTATTGTTTATTCATGTTTGAAAGGTCCAGTCTTGTAGGGAGCGTTTTATGAAGATGGGGAGTCTGCTTCGTAGGCCAAGGTCTTTGAGAATGCCATATGGCCATGATGTGTCATAAGCTTTTTCTAGGTCAAACAGGACTGCAACTAGATGTTCTTTTTTGATGAATGCTTCTCTGATTAGGGTTTCTATATGGACTATTTGGTCCATAGTACTTCTTTTGGCTCTGAAACCTGTTTGAAGGTTTCAGAGAAGGTTGTTTGATTCAAGGAGCCATGTCAGTCTTAGATGGATCATCCTTTCAAGAGGTTTGCAGGCACAACTAGTTAAAGCTATAGGTCTGGTAGGGTTTGTGGGATCTTTTTGTTTTTTGAGGATAGGGATGGTTGTGGCTTGCTTCCATAAAGTAGGGATGTTACCAGAAATCCAGATATTGTTGTATATATCTAGAAGATGTTTCAGGGATATAGTTGGCGGTTCTTTGAAGAGGGTGTAATGAATTTCATCTAGACCAGGAGCTGAGTTGTTAGATTTGGATATTGAGTTTTGGAATTTGGTTAAGGTGAAGGGTTGGTTATAACTCAGTATTGTCAGAGGTGAATTTTATTATATTCTTTTCTTCTTTGATTCTGATTGAGTTGAATTGATTTGAGTAGTTTTTTGTAGATGACACTTGAGCAAAATTTTCTGCAATCAGGTTGGCTATATGCTTTTCACTTGTGACATTTGTGTTTCCTTGAGAGAGGGTTGGGGTTGGGTTAGGGTTTTATTTTTTATAAAGTTCCAAATTTTTTTTGGAGCAGCATTAGAGTTTATTTTTGTGGTGAAGGTTCTCAAAAAGGATCTTTTGACATCTTTAATGATACGTAGAGTTTTGGCTCTTTGCTTTTTGTATTTGTTTAGATTTTCTGATAAGGGGTTTGTTTTGAATTTCTTGATGTTCTCATGTTTTTGCACTTCTCTGTGAACCATGGTTTATTGTGGTTTTGGGGATAGTTTTATTGGCTATGGTAATGAGGGTGTTGGTAAAATGTATTATGGGTTCTTCTTGATTTGTATTTGATTCTGGGATTAGTGTGGTAAAGCATAGTTTTACATAGGATTGCCAGTTTGCTCTTTTAAAATTTAATTGTGGGGTTTTTGTTTATGGTTCTAAGTTTTTATTGTAGAGTTTTCCATTATTGTTGGGAAGTGATCACTGCTCTAGGGGTCTTTGCATACTCTCCTGCTATGATGATTGATGGGTTACTAAGGGTTAGGTCTGTGGCAAAATTGTACCTGAGGATGGGTCAAGGTGGGTCAAAGATTTCTGATTGTGGAAGCTTGAATTATTGCTATTGATGATTTTTTCAAGGATCTAGCCTCTTTTGTTTACTGTTTTACATCCCCTAATTATGTTGTGGCTATTAAAATCTCCCATCAAGGTAAATGGTTAACCAGGTTGTTTTATTAGATTGTTTAGTTCTTTCTCATTTATAGGGGCATGATCAGGGATATATAGTGAGCAGATGGAGACAGTTTAGTGTAAGATTGCTGAGACTGCAATTGCTTGCAAGTGGGTGTTGATTTTATTTTGGGGGATATTTTTCTTAGTTAGGATTGATACTGTGGAAGAATTAAATGGAAAAGAGAAGACAGCTTACCCCGTATGGTAAAGTCAACACACAGAATGAATGGTACATTCAAGAGAGGGAGAGAGGGGAAGAAAAAAAAGAGAAAACATGACCACCCGAAGAACTTAATTTAATGATACATGGTCTCAAGCAATGAGAATTTGCAAGAATGGTTTATGCAATTTCTTTTTCAAAGCAAGCATAAAAAATGCCACTCACAGTAAGAAAATTGATTCAGTGACTATGTTGCTTTGGTTTATCAGAGATAGGGAGAGTAAAGTTGGTAACTTTTGTAAGTAATTACTGGAATCAATTTCCAACCATTTCAAGCTCAAGCTATTTTGGCATTTTATGAACATGTTACGAGATGGAGGGGGAAGTTCGCTTGAGCAGCAACAAGGTGAAATCGTTTGATAGTGAAGGAGATTTGATTGATGAAAGTGAAGCTGGTCGCAAGGTTGCAAAAGATCCCTGACCTTGCAAGTTTTATACCCCGGTTCTTAGAAGGAGATGCTTTGGCCTTATACCTCCAATTAAGCAAAGAGGATCAACTTGAGGCAGACAAGATAGTGGTAAAGTTGAAGATGGCGTTAATGGAGGGAGCAGCTTTTTCTGCATATGCAAAGCTTAGGAGGATGAGGTGGGCTGGTGAGGCTGTTGATGTACATGCTTCAAATATATGGAGACTAGTGGAATAGGTAGGATTCAAGGGAAGTGGTTAGCATCAGATAGTAAAGCTGACTTTCGTCAATGGCTTCCCAGAAATTATTTCTGTGGTGCTGCAGCAGTTGCCTAATGTGAAAATGCTGGAGATTAGCAAATTGATCTCAACTGCCAGGGTGCTAACAGCAACTGCAAAGCCAGGAATCAGTAAAGAACCAAGGCAGGTTGATGAGTGACTTAGAATGGGCAAACTGTTTGGTGACAAATGTTTCAATGGGAAGGGTTCACACTTGATACGATACTGTAAAGAGCTAATCAGAGTGATTTGTTATAGTTGTGGCAAACTGGGACACTTTTTGAGAGATTGCCAGCAGGGAAATGGGTAAAGAGGAACTGGTGCACCGGCAGTTACCTTTTAAAACCAGTAAATGTGCATGATGGATTGTTGCCAACAATAAAAGTACTGGTGAAAGGCAAGGAAGCAAGAACTCTAGTCAATACTGAGTGTACTGCAACATTGATCCACTTGGATTTTTTGAATAGTTGCAGGGGCACGAGCAGTATAAAAACAGTTGAGGAAAAAGAGGTTGTGTGTAGAGGAGTTAGCACAGTGATGTTGGAGATATGTGGATGACTGCTAAGGGTTGAGGCCAGTTGTAATGAATGAAATGATTGATGATGTGGACATTATAGGGGGTATGGATGTTATTAGTCAGCTTGGAGGGGTTACCATCTATGAAAATGGCACTGTGGAGTTCAGAGTGGTGCATTGTGTAGTAAGTATGCAGCCAACAGTAATGACCCATGAGAACAGTGGAACAAGTCCAAGAAAAATCAAGGACAAGAATTTTAGTGCAAGTTTTGATAGTGAGAGATGGATTGTTGAGTGAAACTGGATTACAGAGCCTCTAATATGAAAGAACAAAGTTGATTATTATAAAATTCATCTAAAGGAGGAGGAGAAGGCCAAGTTTAATAGAGAGATCAAACTTTGGATTGAGGAAGGAAACCTTGCCCCATATGATGAAGACATGAGAACAGAAATGTTACCATTAATGGCACTGGTTCAGCCCACAAAGGACAAGGTCCAGACAGTCCTGGATTAATCAAGAGCTGAATAAGTATGTTACATGTCACTCCAGTTGGAATGGAATCAACAAGTGTTTTGTTTTGTTTGTTTTTATTTTGTTTTACGGCATATCAACCACAAAGGGTCATTTAATGCCGGCTCAGTTTTTGAAGTAAATTGATGGTATTTCATTTTTTCATATATTTTTGGTATATTTTGTGGAAAAAGAAAGTTTTGTTTTTTTTAAGTATTTCTTTAAACATACTTTTTTTCATATATTTTTGTTTGAACATTTATTTTAAGTATTTTTTAACATTTTTTTTTTTTTTTGAAGTTGTTTTTTTTTTAATTTTGCTGTATAGGTGAACTTCTTTTAAGTATCTGAGTAAGTTTTTGGGGTTTATTTTATAGAAAATTTGTTTTAAGTTTGTTGTAAGGTAATATTTTTGTCGTATCAGTTGTAAGTCGATGCATTCTGTTAATATGTGTTTAATAGTATGTGGCTTTTGGCATGGTATGCAATATGGAGCCGCTTCTTTTCTGAGGAGGTATGAATGGATAATGTGTGAGTGTCCTATTCTTAATCTTGATAATATTATTTCTTCTTTTCTAGATATTTTGGTTTGATTTTTTTGTGATTTTCCTATTTGTGGCATTATTTCATATAGTTTATTGTTCTGGAAGTTATCCCAGTAATTCTGCCATTTTTGTTTTGTATAAATGTTTATGGTTCTTTTAAGTCTGTAAAAGGGATTTTGAAGTGTGTGTCGAGTGGATTGTTCTGTGTTGTTTTTGCTGCTGAGTCCGCCATTTCATTTTCCTGGATTCCAATGTGACTTGGTATCCAGCATAATATAATTTTTTTTGGTTACACAAATTATTTAATTTGGTAAGCAATTCTGCTATTAATGGTTTGTTAAATTTTTTTTCCTTGATTGCTACTATGGCAGATTGGGAGTCAGAAAATACTATGTGTTTGGTGTTCCTGCTCTTGGTGATCAGGTCAAGTGCCAGGTTTATTGCATAGACCTCTGCGCTGAAAATTGAGGTTTCTCTCGGAGGAATTTTTTTTTATTTGAATTTTTCTATTGATGATGGCTGCACTGGTTGTCGCATTGTTTTGTTTAGATCCATCAGTGAAGATATGGATGTAGTTGGGATATTTTTCTTTGATTTTTTGGAATTTTTCTTGGAATGTTATTGGGTGGGTGGCTTTTTTGTTGTGTTTATAGAGACTCAAGTCTGTTTTCAGGGTTATGATTTTCCAGGGAGGGGTTTTGAATAAAGTTGTTTTGTGAATTTTAGTTATTGGTAGGCTGCTTCCTTATAGATAGGTTACATTCTGAGTCTGAAAGTTTTAATTGAATTTTCGTTTTTTTGGAAAGGATCTTTATATTTGGGATAAAAGGTGCTGTTGTGTGCAGGATTGTTGAGGTCGGCCTTTAATTTTGTGTAGTATTTTAGTGCCAAGTTGTTGCATCTGAGCTTTGGCAGGGGTTCATTTGCTTCGGCATATAGGCTTTCCACTGGAGTTGTTTTGAAAGCACCTAATGCCAGTCTTAGTCCCGTGTGATAAATAGGGTTTAATGGTTTTAAGTAAGATTTTCTTGCAGATTGATAAATAAAGCAACTATAATCTATTTTGGATCGAATTAAGAATCGGTATAATAAAGTGTTTTTGTCAGCTCCCCAATTTGTATGGGCTATAACATGAAGGAGTTGTAATACTTTATTGCATTCTGTTTTTATGTAGTTGATGTGTGGAATGAAGTTTAGTTTTTTGTCAAATATAAGTCTGAGATGTTTATGCTGGTCTACAAATGGGATATTTTCTTTTTCGATAGTAAGTGTTGGATTGTTGTGAAGTTTTCGTTGGTTACAGAAGTAGATGCATTTTGTTTTAGTTTTTGAGAATTTAAAGCCATTTTCTGTAGCCCATTTGCTGATTTTATTGATGTTGCATTGTAGTTTTCTTTCAAGAGTAGGGATATATTTTGATTTATAGCTGATTGAGCAGTCATCAACATATAAAGATCCATATATATCAGGTGAGAGTTCTTTTATTATATTGTTTATTTTGATGTTGAAAAGAGTGGTTGATAGAATGCTGCCTTGTGGTACACCTTCTTCTTGATTTTTTAAATTGGATAGAGTGGATCCGATGCATACTTGGAAGGTTCTATTGGTTAAAAAATTCTTAATAAATTTTGGTAATCTGCCTCTTAGTTTAAGATCATATAGGTCTTTATGATACCAAATTTCCGTGTGGTGTCATAAGCTTTTTCTAAGTCGAAGAAGATGGTTATGATATGTTCTTTTTTTATAAAGCCTTTTCTTATATAATTTTCGAGGTTTGTTAAGTGGTCTATGCAACCTCGTTTTTTTTTGTAGCCACATTGTTTATTTGATATTAGGTTATTGGTTTCTAAATACCAGACTAGACGATGATTAACCATTCTTTCTAGGGTTTTGCATAGGCAGCTGGTGAGTGCTATTGGACGATAGTTTTCAGGGTATGAAGTATTTTTTCCGGGTTTTGGTATGGGGATTATCATAGCTTGTTTCCAAGATTTAGGGAATTGTTTTCCTGTCCAAATGTTATTGTAGGTTTCAAGTAGGAGTTCTAAGGATTTTTGAGGAATTTGTTTTAGGAAGCTGTAGTGAATTTCATCAGGTCCTACTGCTGAATTGTGAGATTTTTCAATGGCAGTTTTTAATTCTGTCATTGAGAAGTTCTCATTGTTTACTTCTTAGTTTTTTTTAACTTAGATTTATTTTGTATTTTTCTTTGTTTTTTTAATACTTTGAAATCATTTGCTGTAGTGTTTAGATGAGGAATTGTCTGAGAATATTTCAGCTAACTTGTTGGCTATTGCCTTTTTTTCTGTTATTTTACTGTTTTTTGTAATAAGGTGTTTAATTGGGAGAGGATTATGTTTCCCGAAGATTTTTCTAATCATTTTCCATATTGTTTTCGGTTTAGTGGAGGTATTAATTTTACTTATATACTCCTGCCAGCATTTCTTTTTTGTTTCATTTATTGTTTTGCTCTCTTTTGTTTATATTCAATGCAATTTTTGGTGGTAGGTTCTTTTTCGAATTTTCTTAAAGCTGCCTTTCTTTGTTGGATTGCTTTTTTGCATTCTGCGTTAAACCAAGGTTTATTTTTTTTGTTAGTGATAAAGTTTTTGGGGATACATGCTTCAGCTATAGTGATCAGAGTTTTTGTGAATTTTTCTATTGTATGGATTTTTCCTTTTATGAGATGTATTGAGCAGAGTTGGCGGAATTTTTCCCAGTTTGCTTTATTTGTGTTCCATCTAGGAGTGTGATTATGTGTGATTATATTATTTTGGATGATAATTGGATAATGATCACTTCCACATACATCGTCATAGGTGCTCCATGTATATTCCATGAAGCTGGATGGGTCACACAAGGTAAGGTCAATGGAACTTGGTGATCCATTTGTTGGATTTATAAGTGTGGGCTCTTTTTGATTGAGGAGGCATAGATTTTGATCATTTATTAGTTGTTCAATTTTGCTTCCTTTTGTGTCTGTTTGTTGGCTTCCCCATAAGGTGTTATGACAATTGAAGTAACCAAAGAGAATGAAGGGTTTAGTGAGCTGTTTAATTAGATTTTTGAGCTTGGTTTCATTGATTTGTTCATGAGGAGGTATATATATGGAGCAGATTGTGATAGTTTTATGTAGCATGACTTGAGTTGCAACTGCTTGGAGTTTTGACTTCATAGGAAATTGGCTTTGAGGTATATCATTTCTTACAAGAATCGATGAGCCTCCGTTGGCCCGATGTCCTGTATTATGGATGTAGTGGTACTGTTCGTAATTTAGAGTTTTCAGGTTGTGGTTTTCTTTTAGGAATGTTTCCTGAAGGTAGATGGTGGCAGGATTTAAAAGAGATATCAGTATAAGTAGTTCATTGAAGTTTGGTTTGATACCACAACAGTTCCGTTGAATAATATTGTGTTTTAGATGAACTAGTTTGTTTGCTGTTGGTGTTCATTTGTGTTATGATGTCTGCTGGTGGAGGGGTTTTGAACTTTGGTACTTACTGTTTCGCTGTATGATTTTATTTGTTTTATATGTTTGTTTTAGTCCCATTGTAGTTCTTTGTAGAGGAGATGTTTTGTGAGTCATATTTGGTTGTGGTTGGTGGGTATAGTGTCTTCAGTCTCCATCCTATCCAAGGGTGGGGGGTACTTTCGGTTATATTTTTGTAATTTTCAGATTGTTTCATTTTTCCTGGGGATGATTTTATTTTGCTTTTAGTTCTGTTTTTGGAGGTAGATCGATGACTTGATTGGCTCCTTTTTGGTTTGATGGTTCTTTTTGGTTTGCATTTTCTATAAGGTAGGTTTTATTTAAAGGTTTAGTTATAGTCTTGTTTTCCATTTGGTTTTGTTCTGTTTCAGTGAAGGATGTGGTTCTATTCTGTGTATTTGGACAACTTGAAGTAAATTCTTTACTCAGGTTTTTGGGGTTTGGTTGGTTTTTATTAGGGTTTTTATGTGGAGAGATAGTTCTTATTTCTTCTCTTGGAGGTTGCTTAGAGGGATTTGTTTCAATGTATTTTGATGTTTTTTCCGGTTTATGTTCAGTCATAGGTTTAGGGTTTGTACTGTTGGAGGAGAGTTTTAAGAGTATGGGTTTTATTTCTTGGATGAATTCTGGCCAGTCTTTAGGTCCTAGTATGAGTAGCTTGGAGATTAGTTCTTGGTAGGTTTCTTCTTTTTTACTCTCTGTTTTTGGGTTGTTTTGGGAGATTTGGGAATAGGTTTTGTTTTTTATGTAGCCTTCAACTATTTTCCGGGCTTCTGGATAGGGAATTTTTCTTGTGTGTTTTATGGTTAAAATTTCTTTTTCTTTTTTCCAGGCTGGGCGTGATCTGGTATAGGATGGATGGTCTTCACTGCTGTTGGCACATCTGTTGTTGAGATTGCAGTTGATGGTGGTATGGTTTGGTTCTCACTCTCCACATTTACCATATATAGTATGTCCAATGCATACACTCCCATGATGGCCAAATTTTTGGCATTTAAAACATCGGAGTGGATTTGGGATATATTTTTCAATTTTTTCATTGATGTAGCCGATTTTTATTTCTTTCAGAGTTGTAGGTGAGTTGAAGGTTAATATATATGTATTTGTTTGTATAGTTTGGTTTTCTTTTTTGATGGTAATTCTTTTTATGTCAGTTACACCTTGGTTTTTTTAGTTCAGCTAATATTTCTTCTCCTGAACACTGAAAGAGTTGTCTATTTTTCATAACTCCTTTAGAGAAGTTTAGGGTTTTGTGGGGGTATGTTGTAATTTTTAAGGTGTGAAATGTTTTCATATTTAGTAAAAAGTTTGTGTGTTTTTTATTTTCAGTTTCAATCATTATTGTTCCATTTCTTAAGTTTTTAATTGATTTTGGGCTGATATTTGAAGAGATTATATTCTGTATGAGGAATGGAGATAGTTTGGTTAGTGGGGTATTTTCAAGTGATTCCAATATGATGAATTTTGGGAATGGAGGTTCAGGATGTATTTTTTCTTCGTCAGATTTGTCTGATTCTATGTAATGTCATTTGAGGTTTTTTTGGTTTTTGCTTGGGTTGTATTATCGAGCTCCATGGATAAGTTTCATGAGTTTCATTGGCTATGCTCCCCACCCACCACAGAGCCCCATACGGGGATGTGCCAAGGAGGAAACCCATTCGCCTAGTAACATCAGGGATACATAGCCAGTATACGCATGATGATGGGAGACAGTTTTAATTTTGTCCCTGGGTTTTCATTCCCAAGATAATTACTTACCCAGGGACAGAAAGGAGAAGAGGTCTTTCCTCAGCATGATTGACCCTTCAGTCATCACCCTCTAATTCAGATTTTTAAAAAAATCTGAAAGAGGGCTGACATGACCAGCCAAGTGATTGGATCGGGCCCCTCCGACCGCCTGTCTAGCCCAGTAAGGGCCAAAGTGGAGTGTTGCAAGCCGCATGACCACTTTGGTTGCCAGGTCATGGACTGCTCAGCCACCAGGATCCCATCCTCAAGCATTACGGGTCGCCACCCACAGCCAACAGGTAGCCTCGGGGGGGGGGTTTACCCCTCTGCTGAGGTGCAGCCAGCATTTTCTACAGCTAACAGCCGACAGGGTGGAATCAACAAGTACAAAGAGACTCTGAGGAAGTGGAGACAAATAACGGGAGCATCTAAGATCATTGATTTGAAATCTACATACCTGCAGATACATGTTGCAAGATCTATGTAAGTACCAGTAGGTCAGATACAAGGAGCAGACCTATTTCCTGACTCAGTTGGTGTTTGAATTAAATGTTACCTCAAAGATCATGTCGGTAATTCTCAAAACCGTGCTCAGAAAAGAAGATAACATGAGAGAGGGCATAGATTCCAATATAGATGATATCTTAGTTGCCCACGTCAAACCTTGTAAGTCATCTCAATAAATTTGGCTTAACAGCAAAGCCACCAAAATCCTTAGAAAGAGGAGCAGTATTAAGTCTTCAGCTTGACAAGGATGGGGCAGGCAACCTGGTATTTACAAGAAGGAATGCACTTCCTGAAGTGCATGAGGACATGAGCTGTTCTCTGCTTGTAGCAAACTGGTGGGCCACAACCCAATTGCTGGATGGCTTAGAATTACCAGCAATTACATGAAGAGAAGGATAGATGGAATTGGCTGGGAAGACAGGGTGGATGGTGAGATAGTTGCTGTGATGTGGGAAGTTGTAGAGGAGGTGCAACGGTAAGACCTGGGCCAAGGTAAATGGCATGTCCCTAAATCAGAGAATATGGTGATAGGGTTGAGTTCAACTATTAACAGAAGCAGCTTGTTGTAATTTGCCTTGTAGCCACAACAGTTCCATTGTATTATTTTATGAGTCATAGTTTTTAATCTTTGTTTTGCGTTTATTTTGTGTTTGTGCAGTTTTGGTTTTTGTGTTTTTATTTGACTGGATTCAGTGATTTCCATGGTTTCTAGGCTTTTTGATCTGATTTTCTTGAGGCTTTTGGGGTATTTACAATTTCTCTGTTTTGAGGGGCTTTCTTGGCTCTCTGTTTCCATCAGTTCGAATTTGTTTTCAGTTTCTATTAATAAGAATCTTGATTTAGGTTTGTTAAATTCCTGGGAATGGTAGTGGTAGGCTTTCATTGTTATCCAAATTTTTTGGTGGTGGATTGTTGGGTTTGGTAGTGATAGTATGGATGCTTGGGGTTTGTTGTTTAGGTTGAGTTTTTATTCGTTTTGTTTTTTTGAGGGTCTTAAGCTTGGTTGGTCAAAGGTTGGAGGTTTTTCTTTGAATCTGGTTCAGTATGGGGCTTGGTTGTCAGGTTGGTCAAGCTTTCTCTTAGTAATTCTATTAGTGTTTTCTGTTCTTTTGTTAGATTTATCATCTCATAATGGGTCATTCCTTGATTTTGAATTGAGTTGTTCACGGGTTTGGCTAAATTTGCATAAGTTGTTGTGACTACAGAATTTTCAATTAACTTCCTTGCCTCCAGATATGATATATTTTTTGTATGCTTGACTTCAAATATATGAGATATACTGCTTTAAAGTTAATGCTTAAAAACTGCATTCATTTTTGTACCAACTTAATAAAAGTATTAATTAACTATTGTCACGTGATATCCCACTGAGACGATGGAAGTGGGATGACTGCTATCCTCTCGTTGGAATGAACAGTAGCAAGCTGTCAGAAAATGACCGTTAAGGCATGATAGTAAATTAGTGCAAGCTATCTGTACTGAGTAACCTGACTTGGATGACATCTAGTAGCCCTAAGAAATCACCCGACCAAGGGAGGAGAGAGAAGCCAAATGATTGGCTGGGATCCCAAAACGGAAGTGGGGACTCCTTCCCGTCAGCGGAAATAGATAGTAAGAAAGTTAGTTTTGGGGCAGGGCTTGTGGCAGACAGACCCATAGCCATTACTCCGGGTGAAGAAGACAAAAACATATCTTGGACACAAGGGATCCAAGTTCTTCAAGCCAGTGTTAAAAATAGCATAAAGTCTATTAGCCCGTGAAAGAAGAAAGATTCTCCAGTGGAACCCCGTCGAAAAATAAGATAAGTAACTTTGGGGCTATTTCTCCTTTATACCCAAATTTTATATACCACCCTCTCTCTCTCTCTCTCTCTCAATTTGAAGAAACGAAAGAACAGAAAAGAAGAAAGACATTTATATCCATGGACTGTTCAATTCATTATACATATTTGACACTTTGAAAGTGTATCTCTTTGTATAGTAAAGGATTCATGTATTTTTATGTTACCACGTGGTCTAAGTTGTTCTTTGCAGTTCTGCTATGAATTTGTTGTGTCACATTTCCTTTTCAGCTTCTATTCGCCTTATGTTATCTTGCTTAGAATTGTCCTATTAATTCCTTAAAAATATCACACGGGAAACCGGAGTTGCCGACTACTACAATATAATATTATTACGACTAAAACCTATAGGTCCATATCTTCTGTTGTCTAGGGGAGGAAGTTTAGTGGCCTTGGTGGGTGTGTGGATAGTGTGAAATTTGGAACCCCTTGCCAGCGGCGGTCAGTCTGGCCCTAAATTAATCCCTCACGTAATATGCCAGGTCTTATATGCCTGAGAGAAAAACTCTGAACGAGGACTTATTCTATAGGGGATCAAGTGCCAACCTACCCCGTCTTCACATTCTGGGATAAAAGTAAACCTTTCGCGTCACACTATCCTCATAGTGTAAATAAAAGCTGAAATATTCCAGTATACTGGTTTTAACAAATATTTATACAGTTAGTATTACTTAATAATTTCATGATAAATAGTAGAAAAATGTAATAAATTATATAATAAATGTTATCTCTGCAATTGCTGATAATAAAACAAAAAATCAACAAATGGAAAGTGACAATTGGAGGAAACTTTTACCAATGCCTAACTATTATAATCCTTCTATTTCAGTCTCATAGCAATTAAGGATTCAAAAAGAAAAAGGTAAGACAAAATTGTTCATGCAAAAAAATTAAGCAGGAAATTATCAAAACATAGGGAACCATTAATTCTAGTATTTATTCATAAGGTAAAAGTAGTAAAAATAAAGTATGATATTTTGTAGAACACAAAACCAGGAGTTAATTATCTGATGGATTATGATCATTTTTTAAAAATCATCATCATCATCATATCACACTGGTAGCACGGATATCCCTGACCCTCTCTCGCCACTCCTCCCTATCGTTCATCGCCCGAGGTAGGTCTTCAGGACAACATCCCGTATCCTCACATAGCTGCTGAATGTATGTTCGTGCTGGTCGTCCTGCTTTTGCACGGCCATGTGTGGGGGTCAATAAGAGTACATCTCTTATGAGTTCGTCCCTGCTTCTCCAGCAGTGTCCTGCATGTCTGGTTCGTCTAACTTGAATAGTTTTCGTGATAGGGGGCAGGTGGCCGTACAGTTGGTGTCTTGTGGGGTGTTGCCGCCAGGACTTGTTTAAGATTGCACGTAGCATTCTTGTGTAATTGCCGTCTAGCTTCTTCTCCAGCCGTTTTGTTAGTGTCCATGTAGTGCAGCCATATAGCAGTATCAATGTGACCGCTGCCTGGAAGAAACTGCGTTTCATTTTATCGGTTAGGTCTGATTTCCATATAATCGATAGCCTATTGATAGCTGTCCATGCTTTCGTTAACCTCGTTTCGATGTCCTTTTCAGTTGATTCGACGCTGCTTCCTAGGTACGTGAATTTGTCTACTAGTTTAAGTGGGGTTCCTTCTAGAGTGGAGATGTCCCCTGTTTGATTATAGCACATATATTCCGTTTTGTGTGCATTAACATAGAGGCCTATGCTTGCGGCTGCTCGTTCCAAACTATGCAGTAGTGTTTCGGCTTGGTCAGGTGTATTTGCCAGTATCGCTATGTCATCGGCGTAGTCGGAGTCAGTAATTGTTGTTGCAGGGTACCTTCTGCTTCTTTTCTTCGTCAGTTCGAAGCCATTCTCTCTGATTTTGTCAATCGATGTTCTAAGTATGTAGTCTAGACAAATGATAAAGAGGTACGGAGCCAGCGTGTCCCCTTGTAGTACTCCTGATACAATGTCGAAGTATTCTGTGTCTCCATCTGGTGATCATACTTTTACTTTGGTGTTTCTATAGAGAATAGTTATTGCCGCTACGGTTTCTTTAGGTATGCCATACGCTAGTAGGATTTGTTCCATCTTTCCTCTGTGAATGGAATCGAAAGCCTTGGTAAAGTCAACAAATATTAATGTCGCTTGTAGGTTTTTTGCCCGTACACCTTCAAGGATTCTACAGATGGTTAATATTTGTGAGGTTGTGGATCTATTTCTTCAGAAGCCATTTTGGTTTTTCCTAAGTATGTTGTCGATTTTGGGTTCTATGTGGTTTCGTAGTAGGGCATTGTAGATTTTGGCTGCTATGGATGTAAGTGTTATGCCTCGGTAGTTTTTGGCTAATCCGAGGTCCCCCTTTTTAGGGAAGGGGAGGATGCATCCCTTCATCCATCTATCTATCGGATTTTGATTGTATACTGCGTTGCAGTGTCGGAGCAGTATGTCGTCGAATTGTCTGGTCTTCCATACTTCTGGGGGAATCTCGTCCAGCCCTGCAGCTTTCCTATTTTTAATTTTTCTGAGAACCGAGTCGAGTTCTTCTTGTGTGAACGGTCCTAGTTTAATGTCTAATTGTTTGCTAATTATTCTGGTGATTGGTTCATGTGTTATTTTCGGTGGGTTTCCTAGTAGGTTTTTGAAGTGCTGTTTCCACAATTTTATTCTTTCTTGTTGGTTTGCTGCTTTCAGTTTTGCTTTGGCTGTGTTCTTTCTCCTACTCACTTCGTTTATTGTTTGCCAGGCTATCCTAGATTGTCTATCTTCCACCGAGTCTCTAATCTTATCTATCTGATTTTGAATGTATTCTGTCTGTTCCTTTATATATATGCCTGCTAATTGATATTGTGCCGTTTTTAGTTTTAAGGCATTTGTGTTTGTTGGGTTTTTTCGATAGTTTTTGGAGGCTGTTTTCACTAGTGCACGTTTTTCTCTCACCGCTAAAGTTTCCCATGGGACTCTATATTTAGTTTTGAGTTTTGTTGGAATGCATTTCGCTGCTGCCTTGAGGTGTGCATTGACGAAATTTTCATATTCGTCATTTGGTGTACTTTTTTCCGTCTTTTCTTGTAGTGTTTCGAATCTGTTTCTTAATTCTAATACATATTTATCTCTTATATCTCTGTTGTTCAATAGGGCCCAGTCATAGTGTTTGGTGGTCGCTGTTCGTTTGGCGTTTTTTCGTGGCTTAACCGTATTTTCGCCGTGACTATTCGGTGATCAGTGGACACACCCTCAAAAGAGGAGTATGCCTCGCAATTCATTGCACTATTTTTCCATTTCTTGTTTATAAGGATGTAGTCTATCTGAGCTTTAGTATTGTTTGTGTATGTGTATGTCCATAGTTCGCCCTCCCTTTTTTGGTAGTTTGTATTGAGGCATGCTATCTATAACTAAGACAAGTAGCAAAATTGATTTCTTTATGCATATTTAACATGTACTTAAACAGATTTTTGTTTACAAAAATCAAAGTTGAAAATGACAAAAATATTCTCAAGATGCAAATATAGAAAATAGTAAAAGAAGCTGAGTTTATAGTGGTAAAAAAATAAAGAATTAAAAATTAAAATCAAAGTCAAAATGATCACAGATACAAACCTCTGCATTGTAGACATGAGCTTTCCATTTTCCTTGATTTTCCCACCAAAGTTCAGTTCTTTCTACATAAGCACCAAGTTGTCTTCTTTCCATCTGAAGATTCTCCACTTCTTTCTCAAGATCTTCTTGTACTTTTTTCAGCTGCAATAGATTTATAAAATATATTGAGGACAATAAATACATCTCAAATGTTTCTACTGTAACATTTTTCAAATATTCATACTATATTAACATCATCTTTGACCATGACTGAAAGTCAGTTTGCAAAGTATGTAACAAAATGCTAAAATAAAGGCACAATTTTATTTTACATAATTTGATTTTAAAATATTATCTGTGCAAATTAATGCCAATAAAAATTGGCAATATTTTTTTGCTACAGAGGCAATGCCAAAATAAGCAATACCAAATATAATAAAGAATTAATTTGCTGCCCCAGTTACAGTTTATATTTTCATAAAAAAACTCCTATTATTTATATTATCTCTGAAAAAACAAATCAATGTAATAATTTCATGATGTTTAAAACCCTTCATAAGAAGACCTCAGTTGTCTTTCTTAGTTTGCTCGATCAAGTGTTAATATTAATTTGAAGATATAATCTGAAATACAGAGGACTTCCACACTATAATGAAATAAACACAAACTACTATCAATTTTTATGGAAGTTATCCTACATTATCAGAGAGACTTTTGAGTTGATAGCAACTCTGATCAGAATCTTTTACATTATCATAAATTATCCTTCAGAGACCCATTCCAAGTATAATGGATTGCAACTAGAAACAAAAGTGAATTTAACAGAATTATCCAAATTTAACAGCCATTGAATAATTGAGAGACCAGTTTTGTTATAGCAATGTTTATAGTTCAAAGAAAGAGCTCATTTTCCAGTCTTTCTTTTTCCTCCATAATTAAAAAAATCAATAATTAATTTTCATTCAGATAGTAAATGAACACATGTAAATGTAGTATATGGTTTGAGTAAAATCTTCAAAATCAAAATAATGGAAAAATTACACATTCATCCTTACTGAGGAAATTTATATAGATATTCTCTGAGCAACATCATTATAGCCGATTCTTATTCTGTATAGCCAATAGCAATAAGTTTGTCATTGTCTTTAATTGGAATCATTTTGAGATGAGGCTTCTTAATCTGAGAATTAATTTTTATTTATTGTGGACTTTTTGTCCTTATCTTGGTATGATACCAAGATGAGGACAAAAAGTCCACAATAAATAAAAATTAATTCTCAGCAATAAGTTTATACAACATCCAATAAATGCTGAAGATATTAACAACAAAAATCCTTACATTATGTAATCATATGACCAATAAGGTAGATATACCTCTCTTCCCAATGTAAAAATTGGAACCACTTTGTTACCACCACCTTGTCTCACAGTATCCTCACTGTCATCTGGAGATCCTGTCACTCGTTGCACATCAAGAATACAAAAAAAACCTCCCATTCAAGATGTTATTCTGTGACTACACACCAATTACCTTTCCCCACTCCCATTGTGTAGTACAGTGAGCATTAGGTGGCTTTATCTAAACTTCTTTTCTAATCTGAATCAAACCAGGTCACTTCACCTCAGCTTCCTTTTCAGGGATGACCAGTGTTTGGCACAATAATATAACATTCATGTATGTAATGTTATGTCTTTTCTCTCAATTCTAGTCAATATTCTCGATAATTGGTTATTTCATGTCCCAGTCAAGTTGGCAACAAACTAAAATTTATAACCTGTCCTATTTACCCAGGTTGGCTTGTAAGGGATGTCCCACAGGTAATAATAAAAAAAGGTATCAACAACTGTTTGAGAAATTATCACACAGAAACAATGTATCAGAATGACTAGCAACAGTAAAACCAAACACAATGGCAATTTCAATAACATATAATATATATTTATTCAGTTAGAATTGAACTAACAAAATAGTACAAACATATAACACAGTCCAGGGAAAATAATGAGAAGACTTATCTGAGACGCTATGATAAACATGAAAATCTGATTTGAGCATGATAGAAAATGATGTTCTATCAAGCTTCTTTTCCTTTGTCCCTTTTTCTACATGAAGTTCTGCCTTTTCTTTCCCATCTGTAGGATAACCCAAGTATATGTCACTACATATATATGTGTGGGTGTGTGTGATTTTTTATAGATGTCTGAACCAAGGACTTTGTCTTCAGCATCTTGGTGCCAAATTGTTTGGGAGGTTCCTTTGCCAAGATTATGCATTGAGTGGTCTTGGCATGAAAATAGACAAAGAACTGTGCCCACATGAACCTGCATGAAGACCTGAGACCAGAAATGCGTGAGTAAAAGGACCAAGAGGTTAGTCGGAGTTGCCATGTTGGCAGAGAAGAGTCACGACAGTAAGAACTGGCATGTTGGCCAGAGAAGTCAGTCAGAGAGGGGTCTCAGAGCAGTGAAGATGATGACCAGTAAGAGTTGCCACTTTGGCTAGAAAAGTCAGTCAGAAGGCAGCATGATGTTAATTAAAACAATGACGAGTCAGGCGTCAGCACATGAGCAGTGAAGATGATGACCAGCAATGAACCAACATTTTTAATAGCTACCAGGATTTTTGCAAAGTTCTTGAGTTAGCCATACACAGAGTACCAAAATGCCACAGACCTCACTTTCTTATGGTTTTGCTGTCTCAAGTTCATTGTTCTTTGTCTTTTCTTTCCTTCCTCCCTCTGTTTTTAATTGTTTGTTTTTGTTCCACATATGAATGCCCACTTGGCCAGGCATAAGATTTTAGAGTGGCAATCCTCACTAGATGATCGGCTGCCCCAGCCCCATGTAGGTATGTCACAAGTCTCTACTCATATTGAAATATTGTTCACTGCAGTACAGAATTCTCTTCTTGGCTCACTTGAGGGAAAATAATGTACCAGTAGACTGCCTCAAGTGGTGATAACTGCTCCCTTTCAGCTATTGCTTTTACAGTCCTGTGATGTCTCTCTACTATACTGTTCCTACTCTGTATGTAGCCCTGCAGTATATCAACACATCCCATCTATCCAGCTGAAGCCTTTCAACTGTTTGTGACTGGTCCTGTCTTGCTCACTTGCCACGTTAATACACTGGTTTGCTCAGTCCTACTGTGATGCAACAACAACAATGCTGAGATTATGTCTTTTATACCAGTTCTGGCTGGCCAAAATTTGCATATGTCACAAACCCCATCCCACTAGAGACGAGACACATGACCTACAAATTGCACTTACAAGGACACTCATGCTTCTGTTTTTTTCAATACTTCTGGCACTCCACATGCAAGACACACTCATGCTCATTTTTAAACTTTGAGGTGGGCTATTTAACTTGTCACTTTTTGCTTCTTTCTTTCTTCCTTTTAGTATTGCTATGAAAGGAATTCAATCCACACAGCTTCATTGTCACATTTCCTTTCTCTTATTCATTTAGCTCACAACCTGTTTTTTATCCAGTCGGGGACGGTTGCTGGATTCACATAAATGTCGGCTGTTCTGCCTGCATATACAGCATGCCACTCATTGTCTCTTTGAATGACAAACCCTGGTTGGCTCATCGGAGGCAGCAGTCTGCAAGTTCTGCCTTTCAATTTCACTACACTAGCACCATATTGACTGGTGCTGACTTGAAAACAGTGCCATTGTCTAGTAGAATCTCATCGACCTGACCTCTCTCCAAGAAAAGCTTGTTTAACAAAGCTCAATTGTTGCCTTGCTTCTCCGTGCAACACCTACCATATAGCTATTCTATTGGGCTCACAATCCACCATTGACAGATATGTACTGTTACGGTAATGCATAACAACTGCTAGTCTTACCTAATTGTTTGAGACATGAATTTCATCGGCCTTGTACATACTTGGCACAAGGTCAATTGATTGGCATCACCAGTACACTCACATTAGTTTATATCTAACTCCTGTGGAGGTGGTTGGGTCTACCTATCTAACCAAAAAATGGTTCCTCTTCACATCCATGTGGAGAGTCTCATGCAGTATCTTGATATGTTCATCTTCAATATTGCACATGACATTTCCATTGTCTGCATCAATGGGAACTTTCAACTAGGCTTTCCTCACCCATTGAGAGCATTGGCCTTATTAGCCTCTGAGGTTACAAGACTGACCCTGACCAGTCGGTTGAACTTATTTATTACTTTCAGCTTTCACTTTATGAGCATCTCTGCTGTTTGTCCCTTAGTCTATATCCTGCTCGCCTTCGTAATTATGGACTCCCACCCATGCCAATTCTGTTGCCGAGTCTGTCTTCACCTCTATGCTCAACAACTCCCACTTCAATGCCAAGTTGATGCCCTTCATCAACGCCTGATTCTTCTACATTTATGTAGTTAGCATCAGTCTTTTTCCTCAGCTAAGCAGTGTCATCAGAATTGACACCTTCAACCTCCAATACAATGCCCATTGCTATGCTACTTGCATCACACCAAACAATACCCTCATCCACTTTCAGTACATGCCACTTTCCTCTAACTAGGTCCTCTCTTTTCACCTCTTTAATGATATCCTTCATTATCTTGAGTGTTCCATTACTCACTCAGTTATCCCATTTTTTATGCTTGTCTCTTTACATAACTGCATGTGACCCTCAACCATCCAGCTACAGGGTAATGACCAACAAGCTTCTCACAGGTTGAGAATAACTCCCACTTACACAGCTCATCAACCAAAGGTGGAATCTGATTGCTCCTCCGGAACACCAACTCTCCAGTCTCTGTATTCTTCTGCAACTTTAGCCTGAGAATTGCTGCTACATGTAATTGCAGGTATGCTGACTTCAAATCTATGATTGTATTAGCACCCATTGTGTGTCTCCACTTTTGCATGGTTTTGCAACAAGCATTGATAACATCGCATGCTACATAGGTACTTTGTCCCCTGAAAGTCCAGCACTGGTCTAACTTTATGTTCGACTTTGGACTTTTTTCTTTCAAGGTGTGGGGATGCCTTTTTCAACCCACTGGTCTATCTTCTTCTCAAACGCCACTCACTCCTCATCCTGTATAGAGCTCTCATAGATGCTTACCCTGTTTTTTTATATGGGTGGCCCATTTTTCCAGCACCATTCAACTGTCCATTTTTAACCATCAAATTCAGCACAAAAGTCCTTATCTTGGACCTTTAACCTAATCAGTCAAATACCTTGCCATTGCAGGGTCACTGCACACTGTGCTTTACTGATTTAAATATGATTCTGATTAATAGTGACACCTAATTTGTCAATTGAGTCAATACCACTGATGATGTGTTTAACATGAGCACCGTTATTTCAAATTGTAACTCTTGTACTGGCAATGTCACAGTGCTAGATCCTCTGCATCTAACCTCTCTCCTATCAACAGCTTTTATAAGCCTTCGTCCACTCCAATTTCTCATCAACCAGGGAATCATCAGGATTGTGGTGCATCCCTTATCAACTAAGGCTTTGGCTTTTGCTCCTTCTATTGCAACATCAATAATAGGCAAGTTTTGGTGTTGCGCCAAAGTCACAGGAGGCTTTAGTCGCTCTTTTCTCTCTTTGAACATGTGCAACCCACAGCACTGAAAACATTGTCCAATAAGTCTGCCGCTTCACCTTGTTCCTGGTTCATTGTTAGTCTGACTTTATGCTACAGTCCCTATGCTTCAGGATTCTTCTGTCCGATTTATCATTTACATCCTAGCAGAAGTTATCAGCTTGCTCATGTCTTTGGTTTCTACCTGGAGCAGCTGCTGAAGGGTGATTGATATTTGGTCTGGGAATCTATGCACAAAGGCCAGCTTTATGATCTTCTCCACTCTCCACCCCACAAATCCAGATAACCCTGCCAGTCACTTGATGTTGTTGGCATAGGTGACAACAGACTTGCCCGTTCATTTGACCTTTATCAACTTGCTATAGGCGATAAAAGGTCGATCAGTAAAGGCCTGGACTAACATCAACTCAATCACTCTCTGATCTATTTGATCTCTCTCATTCATTTCCAAGTAGAGAGCCAATGCATACCCCTCAACATATAACAGGATCAGTTTTTCCAGTTCAGTTCTGTATTACAATTCAGCAATCAGCTTCACTTTTGTGAGCCACACTGCTATGTCCCCTTATCCATCAAATAATCTGATTATGTCACTGAGAGCAGACGTTCTACTCCTCCCTTCCATGGTTAAATAGCCAAAATAACTTCCTCCTGCTGCTGTCCCTTTGCATCCTCTTACTTTTTTCCTCTGGCGTTCTCTAGCTACTTTCCTTCTGCATCAACACAATATAAAAAGTAAAAATACTTTATAATTCTCATTGAAAGACACTAATTTCAAAATGGCTGCTTCTTAAGCTACTCACCTTGACATCAATTTTGGTGGAATTTTTTAGAGTTTGAATAGCCTGAGTTTTATTTAGAATCTTCTCATCTAATTTTTCCAGCCTTTTCTGAATTGAATATGATTGATCAGCAAATAAAACATCCTCAACAACTTCAAAGGCTCCTAGTGTTTCTTTACCTTCCAAAAGGTCTTCTTCTAAAAATATAAGAATAAGTAAAAACTTAAACATTACAAAAGTTGATCTAAATATGTTGGCTCTTCTTCTAGGAAAAAAATCAATAATACTAATGAATCAATAAATATTTTTATACTGTTAGCTCATAGCTAATTTTAAGGAATTTATGATAGCTTATGAAACATCATTGATCAAAAATTTGTATATAAATCAATATATTATATGCTTAATATGATTTTTAATATCTTTTTTCATTCATATACATTTTTACCATTATTCAATAATTATATAAAACTGCTATAAAAATTTATTAGAGTGAAAAAAGGGATAAAATTTTATCAAGTCTCAAGCAACACAAAATTAAAACACTGAAATACTTGTATTAAGTCAAAATTTGAAAAAAAAATAGATGTAAATTTTGGATAAGAAGTATCATTTCTGTGCAGTATACAGAGCTACACATTAACATAAAGCTACTAAATCTGAAATAGCAATTAATAATAGAGTAAGGAAGTTCGTTTTACAAGTTCCATCCAGAAGTTTATTTCTTTCTGTTCTTTCTATTTTGATTATAAACAACCAAAATAGAAAGAATTAATTGAACTTCTGGATGGAGCTAATCAAATTTTTCTTTTTTTCCATCTTCCTTTCTTACTTTTTCATCTCCAAAAGATACTCTATATTCATTTCCATGATTTTATAAAAAATTTAATCATCATTATCCTGACCATATCATAAAAATTCAATTGTCAACAAGATCAAGAATCATTACTTAAAGTGCATTCTCCATTGTTTCTTACTGATGTCTAGACAATCCAACATTGTTTAGTTATCTGTCATCACCAACAGGTCAAAAGTCAGCCATGATGAGTTGAGTTCCAAATTTGTGAGTCTTTCTTAAGTACTATCAGCTCTTAAATACAATCTTCAGATGGGCACTATTTACAGTGTCATATCTGCTCAAAGAGCACCATTCATAGACATATTTTTACTTTATTAACGTTATCTGGGTAATAATTGGCAGGGCAGCTGATATATGTCTGTGTGCATTATGTGTGCACATATCTACATGCACAATAAACTTCAATTTCATATATCATTTTTATAATGATATCAGTAAAAAAACAACAGAAGTAAAAAGATCTATACACAAACACACATATTGCTTGAATATATATATATATATATATATATATATATATATATATATATAGCACTATACTATGGTATTTTGTATACTATATGCAAGCATTCATATGAGTAAAGAAAATAATATTGATAACAATATGGTTGCTTACCTATAGAAGGTGATTTTTTCAGTGGCTCACCTTCAAGAGCTGAGATGTACTCATGATAGATGTCACTTACAATAAAAGTTGGGTAATGTTGTTCTTCTAATACAAGATAGACTTGGTTTTGTGCTTCATAAAAAGCATCTGGTCCCTTATTTAAAAAAGAATTTTTTAAAAGTTAAAGATTTTTTTATTAAAAAATATCAATAACATAATGAATTTTTTAGATATTCTGATTAAATTATTTCATATTCAAATTTTTGGTCTTTATATGAACTCAGATAAAACAGAATTCATGTGTTTTAATCAAGATAGTGTTATTTCCTTATTAGATGGCAAGCCTCTAAAATTAGTAGACGAGTTTACATACCTAGGCAGCAATATATCATCAACTGAAAGTGACGTCAACATAGTCATAGGTAAGGCATGGACTGCTATTGACAGGTTAATGATCATATGGAAATCAGATATCTCTGATAAAATAAAAGGGAAGCTCTTTCAAGTTGTACTGTGTCAGGAATATTATATGGTTAAAATACTTGGAGAAAAAGCTAGATGGGAACAACACAAGGATGCTGCATGCTGTTTTAAACAAATTCTGGAAGCAGCAACCAACAAAATAGCAGCTATATGATCACTTACTTCTCATCTTGCAAACTATTCAAGGAAGATGAGCAAGACAAGTTGAAAACTGCTCTAGAAATAAGGATAAACACATAAACAACATTCTCCTATGGACTCCTACACATGGACACACCAGTATTAGCCGACCAGCAATAACTTACACTGGATGCCATCTAGAGAACTTACCAAGAATGATGGCCACTAGGGACAGATGGTAAGAGAGGGTCAAGGGAAGCCTTGTTATTAGCAAGCTAATATGATGATTCCTAATTTTAAAGTTGATATTTCTGGCTAGAACATTTTTGTAAAAAGTAAAAAACAAAGAAAATATAAATCAACAGTGAATTATTTTAAGTTAATTTTGATCATGATAAAAAAATCATTTCTTACAGGCCCCAGTCCAGTAGATATCATGAGGATAAGGAATGATCCTGCCTATGAAAAAAATTGCTTTTTTTTATAATTGAAAGCTACACTAGATTGTATAGTATCACTTGCAAAATTGATGCATCTGTACCAGAAATAACAACAATCATAACTTCTTCCACAACACAAAAGTAATCATCATTGGTTCAGTAATCAAATTAATGGTCACAAACTACATGATTTAAACTTACTATTTATGATCAGTTCAAGATAAATATAGTTTCACCACACCATTAATCATGTAAAAAAATCAGCTAATGTTTAAAATTCATTTTATCAAATTCTAGGTATTGCTGAAACATTTAAAAACAGATTTTGTCATGATTTGGATAAAAGTTACCTGCTAAATTAAAAAAAAAAAGAATTATAGAAGGGTTAAAATTAATATTTAAAACCATTTTATCCAAAATGATTAATTTTATTTCCAGTTTTGAAATCTAATTTTAGAGTATTTTAAGCTAACAGCATCTGAAAGAATTATCAAAGTAAATGGAAATTATCTAGTAAAAATCAAAGGTAATAATGCGATAGAAAAAGTTTACTAATACTAACCGTATCACCCAGCATAAAAGACTCCATCCCTTTAAGGGTAGCACGTTCTACAGGCACTGCATTACTGGTACCACTGATGTACTGCTCAAAGATTTCACGGGCTTTTTCATGGTGCTGGTTCTGAAGAAATATGATTCTCAGAAATTTGTAAAAAAATCCAAACAAAAAAAATGTATAAAACATACAGAAGAAGGAACCAATTCAGCTCTTGGTAAAATCTCTTCCTTGAACCAATTCATTTGCAAGAATCAAGATTAATTGGCATATTCTTCAAATAATCATTAAGTAGTTATGTCATTGCGAATACATCATTGTTATTTTTTAACTGCTTTGCACAATGCTGACCTCAACTACTGGTGCTGTTTGTAACTCAGCATCAGATCAGTGACTTTAGACAAGTATTTCAATTTTTAACTGACAAAAAGATTATAAAATAGATATTCTTAAAAAAAATGAAGAGATTTTCAGTATTAACATAAACTGAGGTCTATCAATTCAAGACAATCAATTTTTTTGTTCACTTATCTGTATCACAGACCATTGATAAATGAATATTTTTGTAGACATACATACCCACATGTATAACAGACAAAATTATATCATTTTCAGTTTGAATATAAATCAAATATAAAAAAAGATCACAGGTTACAAGAAATTGAATACTATCAGTCATCTTTATATAACCAAACAGAATCAGGAAATATTTTTTATCTGATTAACTAGTAATTCCTACAAAACATTTTTTGAAGCCAATAATCCAAGTTCAGTTTCATTTTTTCAGTAATTAGTTGGTTTTCTTGAGTTTACTTAATATATTTAAATCAACCTCCTAAATCTTGTACATTTCATATTTGATGTTTCTTAATTCTTATTATAAGGAATATCTATTCAACAATGTTAATCTGTTATTTTAGGTACATTTTTCTCAAGCCAATCATCTCACTTACAATGGAATCTGTTACAGTCTAATTGCTGTTTCTATCATTTCTTTTCTCAAACACAAAGTGGATATTTTGCTATTTGCTTTATTGTGCACATATTATTTACAAGTTACATAATTATATGCACAGTATAGAATTTTTGACTTGTGAACATAACTAAAATCTTATGCTGCTTATTAAATAAAAAACATTTTTTCTTTGTTACCTTCTTTACTATATCTATATATTTTCAAGTTAAATTTTCCTCAAATAATTACTAATGTTTACAATTAATAATCCACACATACACACGTCTTAATCAGTTTGTTTCTGTAAAAAATAAACACTTACAAAGAATAGGCAATAAGATATATCAATTACCTTATTAGTCTGTTTTAGATCTTCCACACAATTCCAAAACCTATGAATAAAAAGAATTAACTAAATCAATACTGACAGTCACTCAATTATAAATACAGTAATTCATCTAGTATAAAGCAAATATCAAAGGAAGTAAAAGTTGTATTTCTATTCAGAATCAATAAATCTATTTTTATGCCTATTTCATATTTTCATAATTGAAGAAAATTTTTTAAACTCACTCAAGCAATGAATGGCGATTATTTCTTTTCAAAAACTTCAAAAAAAATAGTTTTGCTGCAGGAACATCCATAATGGCTTTAAAAGATAATACCTGTTGAGAAAAATAGATGAATTAATATCTTTTATTCAAATTTATCTTGACATGAGATAAATGAAAAACTATATAAATGCTAAATTTTAAAACTAATCATCATCATCATCATCATCATGTCGCACCACCAGTATGGATCTCCCTGACCCTCTCCCGCCACCCGTCTCTATCGTCCATCACTTCCGGTAGGTCTTCAAGGTTATATCCTGTATCAGCACAGAACTGTTGCATATAAGTTCTAGCAGAATGTCCTGCCTTTGCCTGTCCATGTGATGTGGTCCACAGGAGTATGTTGCTTATGAGTTCATCTTTACTTCTCCAGCAGTGTCTCGCATGTCTGGTTCATCTAACTTGGATAGTTTTTGTGATGGGTGGTAGGTGGCCGTACAGCTGCTGCTTTGTGGGTTGCTACCTCCAGGATATGTTCAATATTGCTCACACCATTCTTGTATAATTGCCATCAAACTTTTCCTCTATACATTTAGTTAGTGTCCTTGTAGTACATCCATATAGCAGTATCAACACGACTGCTGCTTGGAAAAAACTGCGTATTATTTTATCGGTCAAGTCTGACTTCCATATGACCGATAGCCTATCGATAACTGTCCATGCCTTTGCTAGTCAAGTGTTGATGTCTGTCTTGGTTGATGAGATACTACCTCCTATCTAGGTGAACATGTCCACTAGTTTCAGAGAACTACTATTTAGTGTGGAGATGTCACGTCTTTGATTAAAGCACATGTATTCTGCTTTGTCTGCATTGACATGAAGGCCTATGCCAGTAGCTGCTTGTTCTAGACTACATAGCAGGGTTTCAGCTTGGGTGGGTGTATTTGCTAGAAGTGCTATGTCAATGGAGTAGTCTGCATCCGTAATTGTTTGTGCGGGGTATCTTCTGCTTCTTTCCTTTGCCAGCTTGAAACCGTTATCTTTCATTTTATCAATAGACTTTCTAAGCAGATGATAAACATGCATGGGAGCTAATGTGTCTCCTTACAGCACACCTGCTACAATGTCAAAGTAGTCTGTGCCTACATCCAGGGAGCAGACTTTTACTTTCGTGTTTTTATACAGTATCATTATGGCTGCAACAGTTTCTTTGGGTAGGCCATAGGCGAGTAGTATTTGCTCCATCTTCCCACTGTGTATGGAGTCAAAGGCCTTGGATTGATTTCTCTGAAAGCCATTTTGGTTCTTCCGATGTATCTTCTCAATTTTGGGTTCTATGCAGTTGTGTAGTAGAGCATTGTAGATCTTAAGGCCATGCCTGACCAAGTCTAGGGCATATAAATCCTATGGTTCAATGGTCAGGATCAAATAGTTCGATCAGGGAATAACTGCTGCTCTTTTATAAGGGTGGCTTCTGTAGATTAGAATAAAAGGACAGCCATCAAAAGATTACCATAACTCACACTCAAACTGCTTAAAACTAATAGAAATGTTAAAACATGATAAATACCAAAATGTAAGATGAATACCACTATAAAAAAAATGATTGTTTAAAAATATATGACAAAATTTAAAATGAATGTCAAAATAGAAAATAAATGATCAAGAAAACATATCAACTAGTAATCAATATAAAAACTAAATATATAGTAAGAATAATGCTATAATGTGAAGCATGAATTAAAACTAACATTAAAGGCTGAAATTGAAGTACTTTAGGGAAATTAATAATAAATATTTTCCAAATTGTTTTTTCCTTTGAAATTTAAAGATTGACCTGTATTTCAAGTCAAAGAAAGAAAAAAACTAAATTTACAACTGTTTTTAAATTATGTAAACAAAGTTATTCATTTATTATTCATTTTTATTATCTTTTTTGCTTAGTTTGCATTCATTTTTATAATAAACCTTCTTTTACACCTAGGAAGGCATACATTATTATTGATCCAACAGTTTGACATATGATAAGGTCAAACACCTAGAAGATGTATGATTAATCAGCACCAAGTGCTCAAAATAAAGCACAAAATCTATTTTAACAATCAAGCTATAACTTTGAGGTACATTATTTTTTTCTTGGAGGACATATCTAAAATAGTACAAAAATAGATTCCTTTTAAGCAAAACAATATTTGATTAATAAAAAAATAACCTCTTTTACGTTCAAAATAAGTTTCTAGAAATTGACTCCATAAGTACTATTTTTTCATTTATGCGACATTTACAGAAATTATTATTCTAGCATATCCTGCAAATGTGCCATAAATAGGACAGAAATTTTTTTAAATAATAGATATTCACAAAAATTTTCTTGTACGGTGAAATAACTAAAAAATCTTAATTCATTTTAATCACTGTATCAAAATAAAGTAGCAACTCAAATTTTGAAAAACCTTTGTCATTTAAAATTATAAATGAAATATCTGTAATATAATTAAGGATAGTAATCAATTAGGTAATTATTTTATTTGTAGTAATAAATAGTGAGTCGGCTAGGAAGTTTGAATTGAAGTGTAAGTCCCTTACAAAGGTTAAATGGTGCACATGTCACATGGAATAGCAGGATAGGAAATTGACAGGTTGTTTTGGAAATCACCTGGGATGACATATTAAAGATTTTGAAATCGGGATTGTAGACCGCATATCAAAAAGATAAACATTTTGTCGGCTGAGGTTAAGATAAGATAACATAATACTGAAAGATAATGACATGTTCTGATCAAATTAGTTGATGAGATAATTAATATTATAAGCAGAGTGGTTTAGCAGTCAGTCAATCAGATCAGTCAGAGAAAGTTGCACTTGGTTACTGGGTTCATGTCAAGTCCAGAGATGAGAGGAGCATCCCTTTGAGGGCAGGTATTCATTGGGGAAGAAAAAAAGTGAAGTCAGTGTTTTGATCGTCTGTCTCCAACAAGAGGAAACTCCTGCATTTATTATAACCTGACTTAATCCTTTCAGCCTATCTTTCTCTCTCATTTCAGTAACAAGAGCTGTATGAAATGTTGCAGTCAGCTAATAAACTTTGGTATCTAAAGAAACAATGGAGTTACTTTGTACTTTGCATAATCTTACACAGCTTAAGAGAAAAAAAATTGCAATAAATGGATAATGTATAAAAGAATCTACCTTCTGTCCTGGATGTGAAGATTTAAATTCTTCCTTTGATTGATCTTCTGAGTAATATTTATAATCAGGCCCTCCAAGTGCATGGATCCGTTTCTCACATGTAGATTTGGCAACAGTCAGCTGAAAGAAATGAAAGGAAAATGAAATATTACAACACGAGACTTTGTCCATATGTTTGCAAATTTCTTTCTTAAAATATTCAACGTGGCAAAATAATTATCAGTACAGAGAATAGAATTGGTAAATTAAATTTGAATTGCAAATTGTTTCATATTGTTATATAGTTGGGTGGTTCAGGTTCAAGAAATAGATGAAGACATCTATTATATTTATATATCTATATATATATATATATATTACATCAGCACTAATAATATACTTGATGAAGATGTTAAATAACAGATTGACTGAATCATTTATTTGCCCAGAAGTGAAGTTCATTAAAAAGAATTAAACTATTGGCCTCAGAGCTGGAGTGTTGTATCAACTAAGTTTGGTTGACATGCAGTAACACTTCAGATGAGAGCTTGGATCTCATTAGGGGATTTTAAAGTCATGTAACTATGAATTCTAGAAGATAGAAATTAGATTTTAACTTAGAATTAGTTTAGTCTGAGTTCACAGGCCAGTAGTTTGTAGGGTCATATTTCAATCAGTTTTCCAGTGGCTAATTCCCAGTTCATATAACCAATAAAAGCTCATTTGCTTGCCCTCAAATCCCAGTACTTCTTTCAGCCAACATTTGACATGTTATTTGTGTTTTATTTCCCATTCCATGGTTTCAGGTTCAAGAGGGGTCAGCATCTATTATCAGCCATTGTTAATATTCTCTGTGCTAATGAGTGCTAATTTCCTTTTTCTCTACATACATAAGAATATGAATGCTCTTAAGAAAAGCCATTATTCTGGCCCATCACTAAATATCTTAACAAAGGCCACAGCACTGACATACCACAAATATTGAAAGACTGCAGTGAGGAGTTCTTCTCTGGAACTGGTACCATATAACCCAGTATCACTTGCACATGCAAAGGGGAAATTGATACAAATCAGCCAAAGGTCAAAATTAATCAAGTAAAAGTTTTGGAGTCCATACTTGTATCAAGAGCAAAAAAAATGGAATCAGTAGCTGAAAAAATTGTCTTATAGTCAACAATTCCATGAGGCTAACTCTACAGAAAAAAGACCTTAAATAGCTTCATATTGATTTCATTATTTTAAAACATTTTTAAATTCTTTGTTTTCATTAAGAAAATGTTTAGTTATAAATTTTTCTTATACAATTTGACATACCTGATTGATGTAGGTCTTCAAATTTCTAGCTTTTAACAAGTCTCCTTTTGACATACTTTTTGGTGCACTAGCTTTATCTGCAAACAGAAAACAATCCTCACATTTTTCCCATAATATTATTTTTTTCAAATTTTAAATGATATAGAAATCAATACAGTAATTAAAAAAAACACTAACATTACATTAATCTTCACAGTTAAACTTATATTGGACACATTATTGTTGCCATTTACTGGGCTGATTGTTGTTGTATGCAGCTTCTGTTTAAAATTGTGACCTTATCTGTGAATGAGTTTAATCTGAACAGTCATTTATTCAGTACTCCCAGATATTGATGTTGACTTTTAGAGCCTTCAGGTTACTTTTGATGATATCTTAGAAATACTTTCTTGGCTTAAGCTAGGCCCACTTGTCAAAAGTTAGCTTGCCATAAAACTAACTTTGGAAGCTTATTGTCACTCATTTTCACAACATGATTAATTGATTTTCAATGCTAGAATTCATAGCTATCGGAAAATTTCATAATCAGAAGTGAATGAGTCCCATCTATTGCTTAAAATTCTTCTAAGGCAACTTTAATAGAACCTATGTAGCAATTTAATATATCAGTGATAGGTGGTCCAGATTTCAGATGAGTAAAGCTATGTGGCATGGACACAAGATTTATATATGCTAAGTTTCATGTTAATGATAATTCCTCAACCTGACCAGACCTTCCCCTTGAGTCTTCCAAAAACATAAGTACCCTTATCAATATACTGATGAATTTCTGCATCAAGAGTGCCAGCTCTGAACAGTACACTACTGAAATACACAAAGACATGAATAATCTCAAGCTTTGAACCATAGAGAATGATATTAGGCTCAATGTAAAGTCCTCCAAGAGTTAGCATGAGCATAATTTGTCTTTTTCAGACTGATTACCAAGACAAATGCATTGCACGTTCTTGAAAAATGGTCAATCATTACTGATAATCTCTTTGAGATGGAGCAAAAAGATCTACATCATCAGCACAGAGAAGCTCCAGCTTTTCAACTACCACTACTTTTGAATTGAAATGGCACAGACTGAAAATATTGCAAGATGTATGAAATCATAATTAAGCTCCAATGTAATAACCACTGAAACCATATTCAAGAGCAACAGCAAAATATACTGCAAACAGCTTAAGGGCAGGAATATCACTTTGTTTGATGCCATTATCAACAAATTTTAGCTCTGACAACAAACCATTGAAATCATACAATACTTTTATATTAAGATGTAATTTCCTGAACATATTCTCAAAATCAGAACAACCAAGATTGCTCAAAACTGTCCAAAACAAATCACAATTAACAGTATCAAATCCTTTAAGAAGATCCAGAAATACCTGATATAGGTTGGTTGGTTGGTTGGGTTTTATGGCTTATCAACCATTGTAGGTTATTTAATGCCAAATCCATTTTTATGCAAATAGTCAGTTCTATTTCAGATAATTCAGAGTAGGCATGAGTACACAGTTTCATTGTCAAAACATTTCTATTTCAAACTATGCTGTTTATTCAAACAGTTCTAATTCAGATAATTCTGCTTACACACAGTTAAATGTCAAAACAGTCCTATATATAACAATTCAGTTTAGTGTAGGTACAGTTTTAATGTTAAAAACAGTTCCATTTCAAACAATTCAGTTTAGCATAAGCACACAGTTTAAATGTAAGTACAGTTTAATTGTCAAAAACATTTCTATTTCAAGCTATTCAGTTTAGTCAAACAGTTCTAATTCAAACAATTCAATCTGGCATAAATATGTAGCCAGTATGAATAATTCTATTTACTTTTCTTTATTTGTTTGCACACAGTTAAATTATTACAAAAGTTGCTATGTAACAGTAAGAATTTAACATCAGTCATTTGTTTGCACACATTTAAATAGATATGTATGATATGTAAGAGATTAACAATTTAAAAGGTGATTGAGCTTATAAGTTTGCCCACAAATAAGTGGGTTCAAGTATTATAGTTTTTGATTATTTCTTCAAGGTTAAGGCTGGCAACTACGCAGTCTGTGTCACTATCCATACTTTCTATACTATACGTCCTTTTTAGGGGTTTTGTCAGTTGCTGAGCATTGGATTGTTTTGTTCTTATAGGCGACTTTGTTGTTGAGGGTATTCTGAATGTGCTTCCTGGTCTTTCCTTATTCACTTTGGTGTTCATCTGTATTTTTGCAGATTGGCTAGTTGGAGCTTGTGATTTTTGTTTAAGTTGTTCAGGTCTTATGGGGGACAAATTTTTTAGTCTATCTTTAATGCTTTTTGGTTGACAGATTGGTGATTTATGTAATGGCTGTTTTGATGGAGATTTTGCATTTTTAGGAGTAGTTCGTGTTGGACTGATAGATCCTACGTGTGTTTTTGTTTGGACTACAACATTGGATCTCTCCCTATTTCCAATTTGTTGCTGAGCTGGTGCTTGGTAAAATTCAACCAAGTGTAGTTTTTTCAGGTGCTCCTGAAACTTTGGCCAATCATTGGTTTCCAACTTGATCAATTTCTCCACAAGTGTTCTATATTTGTTGTTGTCATTGGTTCTATCCGCCCTCCGTGCAACAGAGGCGTAGCTGCTTTCTCCCATATAGCTCCCTACAATTCTCCTTGCTTCCAGGAAGGACACATTCCTCATGTGTTTAACCTCAATTATTTCTTTTTCTTTTTGGTAAACAGCACAAGATCTTGCATGAGCCAGATGATCTTGTTGGCAGTTTGCACATCGAATTTTTTTCAAGCAATATTCCTTCACGTGGTCCGGGTCCTTTTCACCGCATTTGGCACATGTCTATCATTCTCTACTGGCTTCCCTGTAGTGTCCATATTTTTGGTATTTGAAGCACCTCAGGGAAGCTGGAAAGTACTGCTCAACTCTCTCAAGACAATAGCCGATCTTCACCTCATTGGGAGTACAGGGCTTATTAAATATTAGGATATAAGTGTTGGTCTGGATTCGTTATTCGCCTTTTCTGATGGAGATTCTTTTTATATTTCCCAGTGCTGATGCTATCTCATCTTCTGTAGCCAATGCCAACTCCCTACTCCTGATAACTCTTTTGGAAGTGTTTAGTTTCTCATGTGGGTATACTCTGCATTTTGTCGTATGAAACGTTTTTATTTTTAAGATGTTTTCTGCCTGTCTCCAGCTGTCTACCTTGACAAGCAAGTTGCCATTCCTTGTTTTCTTAACAGTTTTCAGACTAGCCCTTGTAGATATTATTTTTTCTATGAGGAAAGGCGAGAATTTGGCTAGGCAGACCTCCTCCAAAGATTCAATAACAATGAATCTCGATAAGTCTGCTGCCTCATTCTCCGAGTCTGATTCTGATAGGTTTCGTTTAGATTTTTTGTTTGAAGACGCCATATATGCTGCAAATTTTTCGCTGGCCCTGCGCTCCACCACCCACCATGGAGTCCAACTTGTGTTGGGAATGAACCAAGAGGGTAACCCATTCACCTTGGTTGAGACAGGGATATGTGACCAGTATACTCGAGTTGAGAGTAGGCTTCTGAGCCATTGCCAATATCAAGTTCTCAGCACTGGTCAAATTCCTATTCTCTCAATGCAATTGACCCTCATCCACCACCTTCTAGTACCTAACAGATAAGGGTTGGGAACTTGCTGCAAGTGCAGATGTAAAAGTAGGGTCGGGATAAAGCATATAGATACTAGGACTTGACATGACCAGCCGACTGATTGAATCGAGCCTATCCGACCGCCCGTCACACCAAGTAAGGGCCAAGGTGGTATGTTGCAAGTCATTGACCACTCTGCCACCGGATCAATGACTGCTCAACCACCAGGGTTCTGTCCTAGCGCCTTACGGGTTGCCACCCACGGCTAACAGGTGGTCTCATTCAGTGTGGTGGGGTCTTACCTCTCTGCAGAGGTGCAGTCGGCGTATTCTACAACCCAAGCCAACAGGATGGTACCTGATATAGTGGTACTGAGTGCTTTGTGCATTTCTGTTGTTATTGTTGTAATAGTTGTAGTGATAATGATGATGTAGGAAATAAAAAAATAATGAGATAAATATTTATTCCCTTGTTTCATGAATTGTTTTGACTAATATCTTTTCCTTATCAGTTTTATCAAGCTGATGAATGCTTTCACTTTCCTTAATTTATGATTCCTATATGAGGAAAGGTTTCAGGCCATAAATAATTCCAAATAGAATGGAGTAAGAAATTCATGTAGGTAATAATATTTTTTTATATACAGAGCATATTAACAGATATAATAATAATTTCAATGTATTTATGAAACAAGGGTGATGATAGTTCAATCTTTCTAATTTTAGTTTTAGTAATCCTTTGAAACTAACTCAAAAATACTGGTTGATATACATTTAAAAGTTAAAAGCCATGACATATTCAAAAACACACACATGCATATCCTTATGTAAGTATTTCAAACATTAGAATATCAATTAGAGAATCAAAAAAAGAATAGCTAAATAAAAAATGTATATTCCTTAAATTTACCTGTACTGATGCCTTGTGATTTCTTCCAGTTATTGATTGTTGTTGCTTGCATAATTTCTGTAATTATGTTGTACCTAAGAATATCAAGAGTAAAATGTTTGAATATGATTTTGTGATTCACAATATTTAATTTAACTGATATTAATTTTAATCTAATAAAAAATGTCAAATTTTGCAATCTATGAGGCAACATAGAGGGAGTTATTTTAAACAATTTTTTGTGAACTATTCTCTGTCATGCTGACTTCTTCATGCATGGACCCCCTTATCCTCCCAACTATGGGTTAAATAGTACCACTACTGTTCTTCTAGAAGGATGGCTTTGGCATTAAATGACCCACAAAGATTAATATGCCATTAAACAAAGAAACCATACTAAAACAAGATTCCGTAATTAGATTCTGTTCCAAAAGGACTAAGACTTAAAACATTTGCAGATAAATTTATATACTTTAGAGATGGCAAAATATTTTATTTCAAATAATTTTCAGTGAAACTGAAAAGAGTTTTAAAAAAATTAAAATGAATATGTACCTAATATGTTTAAGGTATTCGATATCATCACAGCTCTGTATCATTTTCACAAAATCTTCATATGTAGCAGCATAAGTGTAGGATTTTCTGGTATCCTCACATAACTTGGCTCGATAATCCAGGTATGCAAGTACTTTATCATTCAGGTATTCAGGATCACACAGCATATCAACAGAAGGTTTAAAAACTGAAATAATATTACAATAAACTTGTGTAGATAAAAATAGTGTATGATCATATAATTTACATTTGTTTATAAAATTAAAAACAAAATACTACTCTAATTTTTGGTTAGATATTCTAATATGGTTATACCTAGATTCTGGTTCAATTTATATCAATGAACAGTTAACTTACAAAAAAATCAATTTATGCAACAACAGATTTCATATTATAAAGGTAGGATACTTCATTTAACATTTTTAGAATAAAGAATGAATATTTTCTAATTTAAAATATTGTAAAGAATGTTTAAAAACTTGAATATTGTATTCTAGAAATACTAAACAATTATTAAATACCACTGATTTAAAGGGATAATGCAACTTGCCCACCATAGTATCTGTAAAGTAAGCAAATCATCTTGTGTCTAGTGTGGTCATCACATAAAATCAGATTGTGAATTGATGTAGAGTTTAACAGTTTATTAGATTCAAATAATGGCATAATCAACAAAGTACTTGTATCTTAGATGAAGCTGCAAGAACAGATACCCAGAGAGCCAAGAAATTTTATAACTGAATTTCTCAGTGTTAGCACCACCAAGATTATGGAAATCATAGACCACTTTACTAAGAACCTTATAAAATATTTGTTTTTAAAAAGTTTATCAATAACACATGTACTTACCAGACACAGTAAAGACTTCTCTCAGCAAATGACGAATAATATCACATTGGGCATGACTTTTTGGTAAAATGACAACCAAAACTGCTTCAGTTAAGAGTCTCAAGAATTCAACTTCCTTTTCATCACTCTCTAACCAAGGGTATATAGTGTACTTATAAAGAGAAGTTGCTTCTTTGGACCTGAAGGATATTACAAAATACAGCATTCAAATTGAGTTTGATTAAGCAATTATTCAACACAAAGGACATCCACATTTGATTTATAATAATAATCCACATCCCAATTATTCATTAGATTTAACATTTGACATTCAGAGGTTTTTACAGACAATTCATTTTGATTATTACGCTGAGCAATTTTAATTTGTAGTTTGATGGTATTCCAATAATCTTCAAAATGAACCTGGAGCAAAGACACAATGCCTACAATTTTTTAATCAATGAAAAATTTAAGTCTGTATTTCTACTTTTCAACTTGTTCATTCTTTTTCTTTTTATACACTTGTTGTGGACCAGTAAAAGGTCCGGAAGAAAGACACGAACTCGGGATTATGTAAAACAAGTATATTGAATGAAAGTATAAATACAGCATAGGTAAAAGAGTGTTGAATGTCAGTCTGACTGCCAAAGTGTTAGGCTGGAGTTAACTCAATACCGAGATGAATATTCTCCCAATATTCATAGTAATAGGAAGAGTTCATTATAGTCCATAAGGTAGGTACCATAACAATACTATTTATACCATTATTATTTCTCCCCAAGCCTAGAAAGAACTGAAAATTTCTGACCATGAATATAAGCACTTAACAAAAACTATATACTTAAAACACTTTTCTAGTACAATGAAATGGTAAAAACCAGACTGAACATAAATTCTAATTACAAAGACTTTGATAAAAACAGTTTCCTACAGTGTCTTCAGTCTCTAGTTTTTAAAAAATGATGAAAACTATATATATATATATATATATATATATATATATATATATATATATATATATATAGTGACACACATAAGTATTGGATACATGTTATTTTCTGTTATAACTCTAGTTTATGTTTGCTATTTTGCCTGATATTTGCTAAGTAATATCTCGTAAAGTTGTTTTAGTTGTATGTGGAAGGAAAATTAAAAACTCAGGATTGAATCCTTTTTTTTATCAAAGTTCAAAATTACCCTATGCAAAAGTATTGGATACATGACACTTTTTTCAAATTTCCAATTGAAAATTTTGTATTTTTAAAGACTTTAAATATTCAAAATTTTGATAGTATTGGAATGTTATCTCTGACCAATCAGAGAAGCACACAATTTTTTACAAATTAGTGCTACTAGTCATCTGACTCTTTGATGTACATTTTGCAATTCAAGGATTAAAAATGGCAAAAACTAAAGAATTATCTAGAGATATGAATCATAGAATGTCACAAAAGAGGACAAGGTTACTGAAAAATTAACAAAGAAATGAATCTAGCACTAAGTACAGTAGGAAATATCATTAGAAAGTATAAGAAGTATGGCGACGGTACAGCAAACCTTCCAAGAAAAGGAAGACCGAGAAAATAAATGAGCGTACTTCAAGGTAGATCAGCAGAAATGTGCAAATAAACCCCTTCATTACTCGTTCTGAAATTCAAACTGATCTTGAGGGTGCTGGAATTAATGTACGTAAGGATACCATTAGCAGAGCTCTATATCGTACAGGCTTTCATTCAAGATCACCAAGAAAAGTGCCTTTACTGAAAACCAAACGTCAAAGACCGATTAAAGTTTGTCGAAACTTATGAAAAGAAAGGTATGCAGTTTTGGGAAAAGGTAATCTGGTCGGATGAAACAAAAGTTGAACTATTCAGAAGAAACACAGCGACAAGTGTTTGACGAAAAAATGCCACTGCCTTCAAGAAGCACAATACGATCCCCACAGTTAAGTTTGGGGGTGGTTCCATTATGATATGGGGATGCTTTTCATTCAAGGGCACAGGTGAGTTACAAGTTATCCAAGGTAGAATGAATGGTAGGATGTACAGGGAGATTCTAGAGAAGAACCTTCAGAAATCTGCAACTTCTTTAGGACATGGTCGGAATTTCGTACTTCAACATGAAAATGATCCCAAACATACCGCAAAGTTTACAAAGAAATGGTTTGAAAATAATAGTATTAGTACTCTCAATTGGCCAAGTCAGTCTCCTATCCAATTGAGAATTTGTGGAATACTTTGAAGGTTAAATTTCATAAGCAGAATCCACAAAATATCAAGCAATTAGAGAAATTTAAAGAAAACTTCAAATTTTTTGAAAAATTAGTATTTTTTCATAAAAAACTAAACTAGGGCAGTTATTTAACTAAGTTTACATACAAATCTAGAAATATACCAACAAGTTTATACAATTTTATGATCATTACACTGTAAATTAAACAATGAACAGATGAGAGTTATCATAAAATTTTAGCTGATGATTCTTTCAATAGGATATTTATATATCAAAATTTGTCGCAATAAATAAAACAAAGATTATGTTTAGTTTTTACGAAAAAACCTTTGCAGCATAAAGAAAAATATATTTCTGGAATATAATGGTTTAAATATTACCAATTACAAGAAAAAATTTAACTTTTTTTTCATTTATAGTCTTGCATTCTTAAGATTATAATAAAAAATATTCCTTAAAATTTTACAAGAGAAATTATTTAGGTCCTACTTTATAAAGAAAAATTACTTACTTCTTAGAAGCCAATCGAATTTCCTTGAAATGATTGTGTAATGTATTGACAAGATCTTGAGTAATAAATTTTACCATATCCACCTTAGACAAACGTGTTGCGAGAGTATCTACCATGGACCAAATGTCAGATCTGAAAATAAATCATTATTGTTTGGTGATAAATTAGATAATGAGAGGGACACTCAAAATGTGCTTTGATGAATTGGAATAAAGAAACATTATTGAATACATGATTCAGTATGTTACCCATCTTTTCACAAGACATCTAACAGCTAATCCCCAATAAAAACATAATTCTAATCTCTAAATTAAGTTTAGTTCACATTTTTTGTTCAATGATATACTGACAAAATTTGAAACTGGTGGCAATTATATTAAAACATTCAACAAACCTGAGAAGATGATAAAGGAGAATCCTAACAACAGAAGTTAAAAGAAATAGGAATTTAATATTTTCATATAAAACCCAAATAGAAGCTCTATTCAATTTTATAAGTTCATAAGTACCCCACTATACTACTCCCTCCTGACCTTCTGATCATAGTAGTAGCGGAGAGTAAGTTTCTTATATCTGGTGTTTTTCATGAGTTTCCACACTATGATATTTCGCTTTAACAGTCGCAGTAACTTCTACTCCATCTTCAAACTTGAGTTTTGTGTTAGATGAAAAAATTTCAACTAAAAATAGTTGGTTGGTTTTACAGCATGTCAGTTCTTGCTGAGTTATTTCATGCTAAAGAAAGTTTAACAATTATAGTTTCTAATTATATATAGTAGAAAAATATCTTCCTAATCATTTTAAAAATGTAAACATTTCATACTTAGTTGAAACATTAATGTTTTAAGAGAAAATATAGTTCAAAATTATTTAAAGATTATCTCAAATAAATCAATTTGACCAATAGATGGAACTCTAAATAGGTGCTAGCACTCTAGGCCAGAGTGGACCTAAGAGTAATGGCAATGAAGGTGCGATTTCATATTTTCCAAGGCTTCAGAACAAGAGCCTCACCACTAGAATGTATTTTAATGTTACACCCAGGACACTGATTTTCCAAAGTCTTACCCCCTATAGGGGGTGTAGAAAAACTCTAACATTCACATGTGATAGATGACAATGGCTGTTAAACACCTTAAAGATTAAATAAATTGTATTATAATCTTTTAAAAATTGTGCATCCAATTTGTAAAATTTTTTATTCTCATCAGCAATTTCCTCTGATTCTAGGTCACTGACACAATCTCTAGTTTAGCCAGTGAGAGTGAGATAAACAGCAGGACACTGTTCCATTTTATCAAGATCTATAAAAAATTGACTTGAATGGTCTTCATTTACTAAAATCAGGAGCAATTTCAAAATTTGCTAAACTACTATCTTGAGACACAGTTCAACATTTGTATAATACCAAACAATTCAATTGATGCTATACTCAGTCACTGTTACCATTTGTCAGAGTTAACCTTGTTTGCTCTGACAGAAGAATCCATCTACATTTATATCCCCACAAAAACAGTATGAAAGGAAGATAAAAAGGAGAAAAAACAAACATCAACAATTCATATTGATACTTACTTTATGAGTGATGTAATCAACTTGTTATCTTTGCCTAAATCTTTATACCAGCTAATAACAAAGTCTTTAATACTCAAGTCCATTAATTCTTGGATAGCTAAGTCTAAATTTCGTGTTGTCACAACTTTCTTGGGGTTTACCTGAGAAGCTGCCTTCTTTATCTGTAATAGAAAAAGTTTTTATATCTTTTTATAAGTTAACATCTGAATAATCATTTTTCACATTTTGACATTTAAAATTCATTGCCACTTTAAAAACACTTATTCACAGATTTATACTTCATAAAAGTATGTCATAACATTGTAAAACTTTTTTATAATACAAAATAATATTGACAATAAAATCAGGATGATAAGACAAAGCTTGGTGTATTCTCATGAGGATTAATATGAAATGATTTGACCAGATAGCAATGAAATTTTAAAACTGATCGGAGATTCTAATTTGAAAACTTTTTATTTTATCACTTTACATATATATAAGGGTGGATTAATGAGTCAATAACTTGAAATGGTTATTGATTGAATTTTTACCTGAAATTTTCTATATAATAAACAGAAAGTGTTAGGTTAGGTACATTAAGAAGGAAGATTATGTTAAAATGCTTTAATCATCATAGTTTGTAGACATTAACTGCCCTATCAACTGAGGTTGTAGAATAAGCCAACTGCACCTCTTCAGAGGCATAAGAACCCCTTGACAAGTGTCCTGTATATGACACTATGGGGCTTTAGGGAATGTGGAGTACCCCTTCATTATCATTATTCTTATGTCTACTCTGACCCAGAGTGGAAGTACCTGTTAGGGTCCCCTTTGCGTCAAATAGAACTATTCAACCATTTACTATACTTAATAACATTTAACAGTGTTCAAACAAATGATAAATATTTAATAGAATTATTGGTTCTCAGACTAATTCTTTGGTTTGCCTACAGTCTATCTTAAAGCTAATGCCAGTAGAGACATCATCATCTACCCTAGTATTCTGGAGCAGAAATCTTGCCAGATTTCAAATCTTGCAAAACACTGTTCATCATGGATTGTGATGACAGAGTTACAAAGTGACCTTCAAAGTCTTGTCTGGAATAATACCTCAATCCCCTTGATGCTTATGGTGAGTCTATTATTGGTGCCTACCCTTCAGAAATCATTGATGATATTCCATACATATCACATAGAGTGTAAGATATTAGAGTGCAGCAAAGAGAAGTTTATGTAAAAGCATGAATAACCTCTTTGTACACATCTTCAAGTTTTAGAGATTAAATGCTCCACCATACTTCTTAAACCTGATCATGACTCCCCCCTTTTCACAGTTCCTGAAAACATTAAGAAGCATGACAGAGAAGACAAGAGAAAAAAAAATGAGCACTGAACCAACCCTACTTTATGCTGCTAGTGACTATAAATAGGTCAGACATGCCTCCTTGCTCCTGTACTTTTGCTATTTTGCCACAGAAATGAATAATCAGCTTATTACAGCTTATGAATAGATCAATATAGAGCAAGCAGTGTTTAGGTAGGGATCTTTTTCTCACTATGTTATTTTTCAGAGAAAGCCATGCTGCTTTTGAACAGACCTGGTTTATGTAGTTGTTTCAGGTCAATTGTTGATCAACCATCATACCTAAGTTGCCGATGTGGAAACTGGCTATGGGATCCTAACAGAGTTTCTTCAATTGTCACTTAATCCTCATCATGTAACTTACAGTAGCAGGGTTGATGAAATATCAAAATGATGATACCAATGATAGATATAGCAAAGAAACACCAGCACAAGTAACACCAAGTTGTACTGGATAAATGTTAACTAACATTCATGCTAAGAGCAAATCTCTAGATAAATCTTAAAATCTGATCCTCAAAAAATAAAAATGAAGATAATGATTTCTAACATGTAAAATAAACAAAAACTACAAATAAAAATGATATCCTAAAATAATCAATTTTAATTAATACTTACCATCATTTTCTGTACAAGCAGACTGACTAAACTTGGTTTTTGAGTAGGTAAAGCAGCATGGTATGACTGACCTCTCATCAGGAACCATTTGAGCCCAACAAACATCCCAAGAATACAGACAGAAATGTAGATAATACCAAATGCTACAGTTTCAAAAAGACTATGGTACCAGAGAATGGCTAATACCATACTTCCAACACCTAATGTTAAGCTCCAAACCATTTCCATTTCTTTCTGAATAAATAAACCTGCAATAAATATATAAAAAAAATAAAGCAAGACAAGATGCATTCAAAATGCACATAGATACCAAATATATAGCAATTATCAATTTATAAATCAATTTGAAAAATTATCTAATGTCTTTGCTCATCTCTCCCTTTGCCTGAATTTTCTGATTCTCTCCCTTATCCTATTAATTTTTGTGGCCAATCTATGTTATCTAAATATTATACAAACATGAATTAGTTTCATATGCAAAAAAAGAATAAGAAATACACAAATATTTTCTACTGCAAACTTCTTTATTTATATAAAAATTTTTAATATATAACAATTTGCACATTTTCCCTCCCAAGCTGTCATTAATATTTGCTCATAGTCTCCTGATATCCAGCCAGTAAGCTTATGTCTGTATTGATTTCTATTCTTTCCTTCCATTTTTCTATATATTTCGCTTTCACTTTTTCCTAGCTATTTTACCCACTACCTTTCTTCCTTCACACCCTTTTCTCCTCCTTTCATTTCTTATTCTAATGAATTCCTCACTGTTTAATATAATTGTATTGGTTTTTCAGCTAAAAAGCATAATTAATGCCAGCTCAAAAGAGTCATGGATCAGAAAGATAATGATTTGGTCCTAGATAGAAAATAATAATAGTCTTGTACACAAATAAGATAATCATAGATATAATATAACAAATTCTTAATTATTATTGCCGGGAATCTTCAAAGCCAGAATTTGGAGTTTTGAAATTTGAAATAATGTGTATGTACTAATTTCAAAGCCATATTTTCTAAAATCTTCATAAACCAGTGTCTGAGACCAGTGTGAAACAAATGGATTAAAATCTAAAATACAAAGGAACAAGTGAGATGAGTGTAAACTAAGATACAATATATAGCATTAAGCATATAAACATACTCAGTAGTGTAATATTCTATGACACAGCAAGCTTTCAGTTGAATGAAACCTTATCAATGTATAGGAAATATATAATTTTCCATCAGTTCATTATAAAGTAATTATCCAGCCAACTTTGTGCTATGAAACCTATCTTAAGAACAATATATCAGATTGAAATACATTTTCTATACATCTTAGATAATTATTGTTATAAGTTCTTTTAATACTTTTATTAGTAATATCAACAACTACATTAATAGTATAATTAAACAGGGAAACAAAGATTTAGACCCAGTTACAAATAGCTGTTATTCTTTTAAAACTCATGTAGAGTCTTTCCTCTTAAGTATTTGTTTTTTTCTATTGTAATGACTAAAAGAAAAATATGGGTAACTGTGTTTTAATGATGAAATAAAACTTGTATTCTAGTCATTTGTTTTTTGTTTTGTTTTTTAAATAATAAGTAAAATCTCTTTGTCTTTCAAAACTTTATAATTCAAACACTTAGACCCTTTATATAACATAATAAAAAGCTCTGAAGAATTTTAATTATAGATTATTAGTTCTGAATAAGTTAACTATTTATAAATTCTAATTTAAAACAACTTAAGATCAAAGTGAGCATGGTAGCAATAAAAAGTGTTAATCACAGATGACCTTGAAAAATAGTTTGGAAGTTGTCTGCAATTTAAATAGAAACAACATTTTATCTAATTGTCAACAATTTCACAGTCTCCCCAATTTAAGAAAAACCTAAGTTTAATGTGATAAGTATACTTGCAAATTTAGTAATGTAATGTAACATAATGTAATGTAATGTATGTTAAAAGTTCATTTTCTGTTTTTATATTCTTGACTAAATTCTTCCTTCCTTGGTTTGATTTTAATTCCTAACAATGAAGAGATCCTAAAGAAAAAGGCTATTATTTATAACATTTAATATTTTTCTTTCCTTTTGCTTAAATGTTGATATGTTTAAAAATAAATTTAAAACAACCAAAAATAAAACTTGAAGTCTCGTGAGAAATGTTTTTTTGTTATGCAATTCTGTCTGTAATTTATTTATTGATTAAAAATGAAATTTTTTTTGTATCTATCTGACATGATAATCAAAAATTTTGATTCAAACTGACTATAAATGTATGAAGGAACTATATGAAAATAAAATGGATGAAGCCATTTTAAATACTTTGAGCACACCTTGCATAACCATAACACTGTATTTTCATGGCACACAAATTGCTCATCTCTTTGTAATGAAATATTCTGAGGATGTAGGAAAATGTTGAGTATAATAATAATAATTATATATATATATATATATATATATATATATATATATATATAATTATTATTATATTCTTATATGATCCAAGGAGGAAATCCAAGGGGTAGGAGTATCCAATATGAGTGCTTAATACTAATGGTTATTGTTGTATAATTAATTTGGGATTAATGATACATCAGCACTCAACATGCAGAGCTAAAAAATCATTTACAGATTAATTCTTTACTTATTACAATTACTTAATGTTCGATATGTGAATTACATATTAATTATTTGTTTATTACAATTGACTTAACTTTCGATTACTAAATTTTTCTTAATATAAATAACTTGAATTCATATGATATTTTGAATAACTAAAACTAGGTTTTGTAAATTAAACAGAATTTAATTTTTTTCCTTATATTTTTTAATATTGATAAAACATAATAGTCTCAATAAAAGTAGAATATAAACTTTAACAATAGATTTTTAAAAAGTCACATACCACGAATTACTTTTTCTGGAATTTTTTAATGTTCTGTAGTTTGTAAATTTGGGGTAATGGTATTTTTTTAGAATATATACATGAAAAATAATAATAAATACAATATCTTCAACTTTTATTAATCTTTTCTTGTTTAATAAATGGCTAAAATAAATTATCTTAAATTTTAAAAAATTAAAATAAATAATTTTTTTCAAATTCCATTCTTGCTGGAAGCAATATGAAAACATCTAATAAAAATTTTGAATGTGGGTGGCTCTTTTATATGTCAATTTTCTTTGCTTTCTAAGCAAATTAGACCCTTATGATGAATTTTAAGTTAAAATACTCAGAGCATAATCGTGTGTGTATGTGTAGACATACAGATACAAACTGCATTTTATCTATGTGGATTATTTTAGAAATTATTTTTTTAAATTTGCTAAACAAAATGTTCAATAACTCTTTAATTAGTTATATTAAAAACAGTTCAGGTTTAATTTGGTTTTGTTTTGTTTTATGACATATCAACCGTTATATGTTATTTAATGCCAAATCCATCCATTTTATACATAAAAACAGTTCTATTTCAAACGATTCAGTTTAGCATAAGCACACAGTTTAGTTCTATTCAACCCATAGATAGGACCCTACCAGGTACTATCACTCCAGGTCAGAGTGGACCTGGGAGTGATGGCAATAAAGGGGTATTCTGCATTCCCCAAAGCTCCAGCATTACAGGAAACTCACCATCAGATTGTTTAACACATCCCACAATAAGTCCTGGACCTAACTAATAAAACAACAAATTTCAGGCATAGTCTCCTTCTAGGGTAATATACTGATTCCAACATTTCTCAAACAACTTGATGCCTTTTTTGTAGAACGATTTGGCCTCAAAATACGCCTCAGTTACCGATATCACTTCTTCAGTGGAGCCGAATCTCTTTCCCTGGAGCATTCTTTTGAGGTCTACCAATAACCAGTAGTTGCTGGGAGCCAGATCTAGAGAATAGGGTGGAGGCAGAAGCAATTTGAAGTGCAATTCATCTAGTTTTGCTTTGTTGCAATCGACTTGTGGTAATTTACTAAGCTTTTTGCTTAGATGTAACACAAGGCCGCATGAATTGGGCATGACAGGGTGCATTGTCTTGGTGAAAGCACTTTTTCTTCTTCATTTGTGACTGTTTTTTGGTGATTTCTTCCTTCAAACACACCAATAATGCTATATAATATTCACTATTGATGGTTCTTCCTTTCTCAAGGTATTCGATGAACAAAATATTTAATGCATCCCAAAATATGGAGGCCAAAATCTTGCCTGCTGATATTTGTGTCTTTGGTTGCTTTGGACAGCTTTCACCTGCTGCTGTCCACTCAGCTGACTGCCAATTTGATTCCGGAGTGAAGTGGTGGATCCATATTTAATCCATGGTCACATATTTATACAAAAACTCCTTTTTGTTGCATTGAAACAGTTGGAAACAATGCTCTGAATCATTGACACATTGTTGTTTTTGATCAACTGTGAGCAAACGCGCCACCCACTTTGAACACAGTTTTCTCATCGACAAATGTTCATGCAATATGGTGAATACACTGCCTTCTTAGATCTTCATCTCCTCTGCTATCTCACACAACTTCAATTTACAATCAGCCAAAATGAGTTTGTAGAGTTTTTTGGGGTTTTCCAGGCAACTGCTTAATTTGGGTAACCTGAGTGTACAGTATCATTTGTGTTTGTACGACTACGTTTACAGTCAGCATATCACCTCTTAACCATTGTTTCTGACAGGGAAGAGTCCGAATAACACTTATCAAACCACTGCTTTGCTTGAATAGTATTTTTCCCCATCAGAAAGCAATGCTTTATCAACAAATGAAATTCAGATTTTTCCATTGTTTAAAAAATTTGCAACAGTAAGTAAAGTAAGTAAAGTTGGTGACTTTAGTCGAGAGTGACTTGAAGGCTCCCTTTTCAATAGCTACAACACTGAAGTGTAGGGGAGGGCACTATTCCATTCCCTGGATTGCTCCACTTTACCCTTGATCCTTACCTTATACTGCTGAGTATTAAGCAAGGCAGCATCAAGTACCATTTTTTGAGTTTTTGGTATGACTTGATCTGGGATTGAACCCCGGTCTCCCAGACCATTGGTGAACACTCTACTCATTAGGCCAATAGCTTCACTTAAATAACTTTAATTTGTAAACTAATAATCTGATTGGACTCAAATTTTGAATTGTGGCATTTAAAGGTTAGTACTTTATAAAAATCATATAGATATTTTTTTATTGGTGCTATCTATATGTCAGACCCGGGACTTATTGAGTGATCTGTTACTGTCATATCTAGGACATTCGTAGTGGTGGTGGGGGTCTTACCCCTCAGCAGAGATGTAGTTGGTGTATTCTACAGCCCCAGCCAACTGGGCCACCAGGACACTCATTGGGGTTGGGGATCTTACTCCTCAGCAGAAATGCAGTCAGTGTATTTTACAGCTCTCAGCTGACTAGGCCAAACAGTTCAGGTTACTAACTTCAGTCTATTACAACTTCTTATAAAGTAGATTGTACTGATGATATTTTGACTAAAAAAAAAAATTTTTTAAGTTTTATTTTCTTTGTTCGTAAGAGAAATAGTCTAAAATTTTTTAAAAATTCACTTAAAACTAGAAATGGGCTGTTTTAAAGCCAATGTTTACAATTTTCTAGCAATATGAGCTTTAATTATGCAATTTTTTCTTATCTGAAAATGTTTTTTATTCAGCATTCATGACAAAAGCTACAAATGCAAGACACCTGAGGAAGACTGGAAAGTACACCATTAAAAGATATATACCATAACAAAAACAATAACGACAAGGAACATGGGCTAAATAAATTAATATATAAGAGCCACAGTTAAAGTAACAACTGGTAAGAGATAACCAGAAATTTGCACCATTTATCATGACCAATATAGACAATACTGGCATAAACCTACTGATTAATACTTTCAATGCACCATTGACCAAAATAGCCATTGAAATCCAGACCAGTCAAAAAAACCTAGGTTACAGCTCACATACTTGATTTGTGATAAACAGATAGCTCACACTATGAGCACAGTCACTGATCATCATCATTCTCAAGAAATGCAACCGACAGCAGCACCAGAATTATCACATGATCAACCTTAACTTTCAAATATCTTGGATTGATTGAAACAATGCAAAGAATAAAACCTAGAATACTGTCCAGGCTTGCACAGATAACAACAATGATAAAACTGAAGATAACTGTGCAAGGTATAGTGCAAAGAGGGAGGAGGAGGAACAGGCACAGAGGGAGAAGGAAATATAACAACCAAGAGTGAACAGCTATGAAGTTGAGTAATGCCTAGAAAGATTCTCTCAGAGAGGTGTATATATTTACCCAACCACTTTGCATGAGCAGAATGTGAGACACAAGGTCAACTTCTAAGCAAAGTTTAACAGGTTTTAAATCAGATTTTTTCTCCTAGACCAGTTGCCATATCAAGGTTAAAGAACCCAGTCTGTCCAAATATTTACTCATAGCTGAAGGAAGACTGATTGGATGCATACTATTCCTAAGGGTATTAGCACTATAGGAAATATAAACAGCCTTATACAGACACTGTGTCCATTTCCTACAATAATAATCATAACACTATGATCACCTCTAAGCGATGTATAAAAATGAGTTGATTGCCAAATCATGTATACTGACTCCACAATTGGCCAAATGTTATAAGCTGAACATTCTTAACAATTCTAGTTTAAAAAATGAGTAGAAACCTAATTTATTCATGAGACTAATAAATTAAAGTTAGCTGGGAGTTTCAGGCCTTTCTGGCATTAATAAAACAATCCTAAAATGTCTTTAAATAGGTATATTTTGACATTATTCAAACCAGTATTTTTACACTGAATAGAATCTAAGAGTAAGAATTAATAAATCAGTTTAAAGCCATTTTAGTTTTTATTAATATCAAAAAAGATTTCAATAAAAAAGATTAATTTATTTAAAATAAACTAAAAAAAGTAAAAAATTATACTTTATGCCAGATGTAAGTACAGTGAAACATAAAGGGTATATCATTAAAAATTTGTCATTGCTTACACTTTTATTTCAATATCCTCAAATAGTGAGTAGAATATATGGAATTCATCATATTCCAGAAACTCTTTGTTGTCTTCAATTAATAAGTCTCTAGTAATATTGTAGGGTGATATAATACTAAAAATGATCTGATTGTCTATTCATTATTTGGCTCGAACAGAGAAACTTGTGTGACTACTAATGGTTAGTTTAAATTTTGGCACATTAAGGGAACAGTATCTGTGAGCTTGTTTTCAAACTGCTAATGCAGTTCTTGCATATGCACATGGGATAACACTAGCTTAAATCTAATTGAACAAGAGCTTGAACACTCTTTTTCCTGGGGATTGTGGAAGGAAGCAATTATGCAGCATGTTACACCTGGACACGCTTAACCAACCAGCCCAAGGGAACATGAAGAACTTGAGGCACAATCAGTAGCAACAAATGGTCACACCATACAATATTTCAACTATTTTTTGCAATCTCTAAACAAGATGAAATGCTAAGAGAATAAACAACAAAAGGCTTTGTTTAAAATAGTTGTTTTTGTTTTTTCTCCTTCAACCATTATGATCATTGCAATAATCAGCAATCCCCTGAAAATTGTTGGGTTGCTAGTAAGCTGGTGTCTCCTTGGATGATGAAGCTAGTAGTCATCACTACTTATAAGAGAACAAGTCCCCTATTTAAGTACTTGAATCATCATCATTACCATCATCCTCAAAAGTTTGTCTATGCAACACTCTTTATTATGTCAAAGTCGTAATATGTTTATTTCATAATTCTGAGATGAATTTTCAGCAGGGGTGTTTACTTTTTTTAAACCCCCTAATCACACTGGAAAGTGAATTTCATAAATTCATAAATACTAGAAATATCCATCATTGACTGGGTTTAGAAAGAGCCTTGAAAAATTGTACTCTAATTTATATATATTGAAAACATTTCACGGATAATTAACTCCAATAGGACATTCTGGAATTAAACAAGACTAAACAAAACATATATATATATATATATATATATATATATATGTGTGTGTGTGTGTGTGTGTGAATCTACTTATATGTTTACATGTGTACTCACACACACACACACACACACACAAATAGATAGTTATATATAGAAAGGTCATCTGTAGAGATCAAAGGTCAAACTATTAACTCCAATGCAACATTCAGGGACACAAAAAGATCACATCCTATCAAAACAATCATTTCTATAAAACAACAATCGACACTTAACTTAACCATTCAAAATCTCCTGAAAAAGATGCTAAGTCTGAAACACAAGTATATGATATGATAAAAGCCTAAATACCAAATCTGAAATCCTTTGTGGACCTATTCATTTTAAAATAATATATATATATATATACACAGATAAATATATATACACATATGTATACACACACACACACACACACACATATATATATATATAGATATATATATATATATGAAGAAAAATAAATGGAAAAAGTGGATAAACTAAACACTGAAACCGATTCCAATTGATATTTCATCTTTATTTCAGAAAGACTTCTTCAGAATAATTTGTTTTTTATAAAGTTATGCATTTCCTCCAATGCTGAACTTTAGAAAAACCCAACCATTCTGAAGAAGTCTTTCTGATATATATATATATATATATATATATATATATATTAAATTCTGAGATATTTGAATTTTCAACAGGGGCATTTACAGCTTTTAAACTCCCCAATTGAACTGGAAAGCGAATTTCATGTAGTTCATTGTCTTTTGCATAAATTTTACATCAGAATACATACTTTGTTTTTATGAATCTTCCATGAGAACTGGATGTATTTGCACTTTTAAAGTGTATATGCACTGTGTTATAAACTTCATTTGGGAGGTTGAATATTATTGTAAGATGGTGAAGTTTTGGAAATCAGCTTTATTAAGTGCCTAGTAGTTATGTTTTTATTTTCATCGAAATTTGGAAAGTAAATCTCATGTAGCTCATTGTCTTTCCCATAAAATTTTACATCAGAATACATACTTTGTTTTTATGAATCTTCTATTCCCTTTTGTCCCAAAGATGTACAAACACACACACTGACATGGAGCTTTACTATTTACATAAATACTTTTAGTTTTTCATATCCAATATTTGTGATATTTCAGTGATTTTATAGCTTACTTTACATCTTTTGTGAATGGTACAAAATTTGGTTACCATTAACTGAATAGAAAGCAATGTTTCTTATGATCCATTTATTGACATTAGTTTATAGTCAATGACATCTGATGCAGTGTATCTCATGCCAGGACTTGATGTGAAATGTTACAAGATATTACTATTTTAAGGGATTTACACATATCAGCGTATGTAGGGAAGTGGTTCCCATTATATTGTTACAAATGAAGTAGACATTTCTTTGGTTTGTACAATAGGCATTTCTTTTTTCTTTTCTGGGAAAATTCATCTGAAGTGCTTAGAGATAATTTCAAGTTGTTTGTTACATAATGCTTGTTTTAAACTTCAGTCTGTGTTCCGATTCAACTATTTTCTTTTTTAGTTTCAGTTGCTTTAATTTTTTTAATTCTTGATACATCTGAGTCAAATCATTCTTGTGTCTATTTCTTCTACTGTTCTATAAGCTGCACTTTTTCCTTCTTCAACATGTTCATGTGTTTCCTTAAATATGCTGTTTCTTTTTATTTTATGTGGTATAATTGAACTGTTTTCCTTGTCTATGTTCTTCATTTTTTTATAATAATTAGGCCATATGTCCTCTGGTTGTCTTCAGGTATTCTAATATTCTCTGTTATGTGGAATTTACTTACTAAGATGTCCCTACCATATTCTGACAAGTCTCAGAAACAGCAGGTGTCAAAAGATCATGATTAAAAGATTCAATTAAAAATTGTTTTTAGTTATGAATTTGAAGAAATCAAAATTATTTCACATTAAACAAAATGATGTTTATCTTGTTTTTTTGTTTGTTTCGTTTTAGTTTCTTCTTTTCAAAACTGAATTTTTTCCATACAAATAGCTTTTTGATCTTAAGTTCTTAGATGTTGTTTATATTAATATTCAATCTGCTAATGGAATCAATTAAACAGGTATCTTATTCATCAATGTTTCTAAATCATTATTCAAAACTTATACTAGATTTAAAAGTGTCCCCATGTTTTTATGCTCTTCCATTCTTATTTTTAGAGAACAACTTTGTAGTGTCTTTACGGGAATATTACATACACAATTTCTAGTGTACAACTTCAGTAAAGTGGAGACAAAATTAATTTATCTAAAAAGACAGATTTTCAGAATTCACCATCTGACATATTTTACATCATGATGATTTATTTTTTAACACAAAATAAATAAATATATAGTTATTATTTTTAATATAGATTATTTACCATAAAGGACATTTAAGCATTAAGATAGGAGAAGATTTCAGTAAAAGCAAAATAGAGATTGGAAAACAACAATTAAGACAATGGCTCTTTCCAATGTTCTGTTGATAATTTCAAGAGTTATTAACATACAAAGAATTATTTGGACAAATAAAGTACATGTTTTTGTTATTTACACAATATTTCAGCCACTACAGCACAAAGGAAAAACAATAACGAACAGAAAAGGTTTTTTAAAGCTGTTTTGGCTTATATTAGGTTAGTAGGATTGTTAGTTTTGAAAGGATGTATTTTATGCTAATCAACTCTCATATGTCTGGGTTACTACCAATTTATTCTGCCTGATGTTATAGTCAACCACCAATTCATTTTAAATATATATTATTAGGATGGTTGGGGTTATAGCTCAGCATCCAGGAAAGGCTGGTTTATGATATCTTTACATTTTCTTCTTTTAATTTATAATTGAAATCAACTGGTAATTGAATGTGATATTATAATAAACTTTTGATGGTTTCTGTTTCTGAAATATGTCAGAATACAATAGGAACACAAGTCCCAGAAAGTAAATTCCACATTACAGAGAACAACTGAATACCCAAAAGTAGGAAAGTATGGCCAGAATTTTGTGAAAAAGTAAGTAATACATATATGAATGTCATTTTATATGGCTTGGTTGGAAAAACAAAAATATTAAATGAAGTGATTTATTTGCAGCACCTAGATCATGTATGAAAGAAAAAAGGAAGTTAATGACCAGATTCCTCCATCTACTTATAGTGAGCTCTTACATGATTGTTGTTAAGATAGAGACAGTTACTGTGTCAAAGGTCAAGTAAAAGGAACAAGTTTAAACGAGTGAACAGAGTATTAACAAATAAGATTGAATAATAATTGAGAAATAAATTCTTTAATAAGTACAAACATAAGATTTATACTTGAGTTGAGGGAGCTTCTTTTTGTTATGATGTTTGTTTGCTTTAAATAGAGAATAACACAGAAAATAAAACTAAGCAAGAATTAAGGTCTTTAAGTACTTGTGGAGTTGTTATTAAAATGAAAAAAATTGCAGTGGTGATTTGACTCCATGATGATTAGCAGATCTATGAAAGAATAGGGTCCTATGTGATATGAAAGCTAGTTGGTTTGTCAGAGCTCCAAGTATCAGTCTTGAATGTATTTATGGGGAGCCAAAAGATTAAAAGAAAAGCTTTTGGTTAGGTCTTGGTGTATAATGCAATGATCAGAAATTCTGTGAGGTGACCACACTCTTCATGGTGTATGCAAGTGCTTTCACCAGTGTCAATGATGATTTAATTTGAAATACAACCCACAAGTAAAATAAGAAAAAATTATACAAATTTTTTAAAACTTACTTTCCCAAAATTTGACCATACAATACTTATTAAGAAGTGTTATTTTGTTCAACAGGAGTGTGAATATACACAACAAAGCATGTTACATAGTTAACAGAGGTGCTTGTCCAGAAAAGGACACGGAGAAATGTCTGCATTAATGTCCATGAATAATGTAAAACTTACAGTCATCATCCAGGTTAGAGTAGTTATTTAGCACAAGGCAGGGGGTAAAGGATACACACTAAGACTCAAACATACAAGTTATAGATTACTAGTTTAGCTTGCTAACCAATATACTATGCAAGGCGCCTATCCAGATTAGAGTAAGTTTCGCTCATTCTCTTCATTTTATTTATGAACGATCATGCAATCCTAAATTACGCCTTCTAAGAAACGACTAATTTCGTTTTTCGAGCATTTTCCCCAGTCGAAATCTCGAAAAATAGAAAAAGGTCTCGGAACTTTCGTCATAATTGGGACAGTGGGTCTCATAAGAAACAGGTGATCGACTCAACCGACACCTTGCTAGGGATGGTTGAACGGAAAATGACACTTCCCAAGACATTATCAAGAGAAGAGAGAAAGAAAGTATGACTTGTAGGTCTTCGGAGTGAAGTGCTTAACCGTTCATAAATAGAATAAAGACGATCACTGAAACTTACTCTTCTGTATGGTGAATGTAAGTATCAATTTTCTATATAATTGTTGTTTAGTATTTTAACGCAGACATTTTATCAGCGTGTGTTCTTGAGAAACCCAGACCCGATTCTAAAAGTGACCAAGGGTGGGGAAAAATGAAGTAAATAGGTTTCTAAATTGTATACAATGCCGTTTTCATATTTTGTATGTATAATTCTCCGATTTCCTGAACAACAGTGAACTTATTTACAAATACCCAACTGATTAATATACATTCTTTATATCTATGGTAAAAGTTTTTTTTTTTGTTTTTTTTTTTACATGAAGCCCCCTCCCTCCGCAAAATAAAAACAATAGTATAGTTTAGTATGGTTTTTGAATCTAAGACTGATTATATTTTTATTAATTAAATCAAAATATTTTTTCGAAAATTCTGTTTGCTAGTTTACACAAAATATTTTCTCTTCTAAAAGGTTTGACTTAAAAGCTTAAGACAGCATGGCACATTTTCTCTTTCATTTGTAATAAGCACAAAAAAGAAAAATGAAATTATTCTTTTTGTAAAAATTAATGCAGGAAATCAATTAAATTGAGCATTCAACAAAGATAAGCTAAGCAAGATTTTTTTGATTTTTTACTTTGGATAAGTTATTGACAATAAAAGTGAAATCAAGAAGGTATATATTATTTTTATCAGCTGTCAAAGTAATCTTTGGTTTTGTTTATAATCTATACAAAGAATAATAACTCATCGCTAACTTAGTGTGTGCGTAACTTTTACCTCAGAATAATCTCAAATTTACAAAAATGATTTTACAAACTAAAAAATAAAACAAAAATCACCAGATGTTTTATTCACATAACTTGAATTTCGATTAGTTTCTATTCTAATTTAAATTCTATCATCATCAAAGTAATTTTTTACATGGTAAAATTAAGTAATGCTAGAACAAGAATGTGAAATTACCTTGAGGTTAAAAATGGGTTGTATTTTAGAAAATAAAGATGACTCAAAAGTGTGAATTAATCCATGGTCACGGCGAGATGGAAGAAGTGAATCATAACAAATAAAGAAAGCGATGTTCTTAAACAGTTCAGGTTTATCCCAGTTATCTTCTCCTTCCTTTCGCTCTTTTTTATGTAAGTCTTAAAGCAGAGTGACAATTTGAATAATTAATACGTTTTTTTACTATACATATGACAGTTTGTTCTCGTCTCGTTTACTGATTAGTTCTGGCTTTTGATGAAAAGGCATAAACTCAAAGAAAAATTGGAAATGGTCAAATGTGCATAGAATCCCGATAATTTCTTAATTCATTTTTTATCTGCATCAAAATCGTATCACATAAATCCGATATTATTTTATTTTAAAAGTCTGCCTGCAATATCAAATTTCTGTTATTTTTGTTGCTTTTCTAAATTTACCTGTGAAAATTCACGTTAATTTTGCCTTTAATGTTCAAAAAAATTAGAAATGTAATAAATTGTCATTCAGAATCAAGATGAAATGGAGTTTCAACATATTTTTTTACATTAAAATATTTGAGTTAAATCCGAAAATTACAAATAATCGGTCACAATTCGCAAGTGACTAACGGATAACTTAGTGGTTAGGAGAGAAAAACTAAAGAAATGATGTCGAACTGTAGCGTGGTAAAAAACATGATTTTGAAACTTAACTAATCAGTAAAAAGAAGAAAATGAAGCAAATGACATATGTTAGTTTTATCGCAATTCTATTTAGTCAACAAAATTGGACACTAGTACTAAAAATAATATTACAAAAATTTTGAAGGCAAAAATTAAATAAGGGAGAGAGAGATCCTTGTTTAACATTCAAAGTTGTTTATCATGTGACAGAAGGAAGTAAAAGGATTAATCTTTATAATAAAAAAAACGATATAATTAATAAAACAGCACTTTAAAAAAAAAAAAGAAATGAAAAAATAAAGACAAACGTGCCTCGTGCGTACAACTAAGAATTATTTATTACCAAGTAAATAAAAAGGAGTTACAGAGTTTTGAAGAAAAACACTTGTAAAAATTAATTGCTATTTTAGCGAACAGTAAAAAAAACTGTCAAAGTTTGCATCGCAGGACGACTCATAGTATTAGTATAAAATAAGACGAGTATCTCAGGAGAGGACGATTCGTACGTAGGAGGTAAAAGGGAAGAATACAAATTGGGCGCCAAATTTTTTTTTTTTTTTTCATCATACAACGTGTGAAAGCATGTGCGATACCCTAACCTCATCAGCCGCCAACCAGGGTGATAACACAGTTTCGGTAGCTCAAAACTACGATTCGTACGTAGCAGGTAAAAGGGGAAGAATACAAATTGGGCGCCAAAATATATATGGTGTCTTTAGACGAGTCACGTGACACGCCGTCGCGTAGGAAAGAGGAAGTAGTTCGGTGATTTGCCTCACTGAACCTAGTATATAGATTAGGGACTATTTTAGCTGATAATTCCAACAGCACCGTTTCAGCTGAAATTTCTTTTAAATCAAAAATTATTATTTGATGCAACTTGGTTTCCTCCCTTTTCACTGTCAGACAAATCTGATGATCAATTTAAAATGTGTAAAAATTTCACATTTTAGTTTATAGTTTCACAACATAAATTTTGTTACATTCTTATAACATACCATCATTAATTTTCAAAAGTTTTTTTTTCATTTCTTCCATTTTGGGGTATTGAGCTTGTCGTCACATGATCTCCGTTTTCTTCCAAGTTTTGGTATTGGGCTTGTTGTCGCATGATTTTTCTTTTCCTTTCCTGTTAAAATTTTCTTCCATTTATTGAGTTTGTTGTTACATGATCTTCTTTTCTTTTCCAGTTAACGTTTTCTTCCTTTTTGGGTATTGACTTGTTGTCACATGATTTTTCTTTTCTCCTTTTTTTCTTTTATTATTATTATTATAAACAACAAAAGTTCATTTCAAAGTCCCATCAATAGGTATCTAAATTTTTCATTTTTTGATCTATTCACTAGTTTTGTAAATATATGGGACCCCAAATTCAAAATTTTAAAAAATAAATATAGATATAAATTGAATAATAATAATAATAATAATAATAATAATAATAATAATAATAATAATAATAATAAAGTTTGAACAAAGAGACTTGCTTTCACTTGTTCTCAAAAAAAAAGCCAATAATTTTTAGCAGCATTAAATATGATAGTAAATGTAACAAAATTAGCTCCAGTAAGTCCAAAGAACACCCTTAGTGCTAGACAAATTGTCTGGAAGAAATTTGATTTATGACCCCTTTTCACTTCCTGTTTCTAGCTTAGATATTCCCCTTTCCTAAAAAGAAAAGTTAGTTGAACTCAGGACTCAGGACAAGTAAATTTCGGAAGGAACTATAAAACAAAGAACGAAGGACCTTTGACGGAAAAATAACCTAGAACGATTAAAATATAAATCCCAAGATTATTAACCCACTACAGGACTTTGTGAGTAACAATATTTACTAGATGCAAACGCTTTAAAATATTTTTTAAAATATAAAATTTCTTCCAAAAAGAGACCTAAAGGAAAACCATTTATCTCTGTCCGTAAAATATTTCAATGTAAATGTACTATTCATAGTCCCCTTGTTTCACAAAAACTCACATATGTATATAGACCTACAAATTCTTTTATTGTTATTAGTCCTTTTTTTATGTGTTTAATTTGTTGTTTTGCATGTCTGTCAAAAAGCCTAATAATGTGTATTATTCTATTTTACGTTCTTTTCTACTTTTATAAATATTTATTTTATTGTATTAGGTCTACTGTTTGCGGCGACTATATCTCTAACCCAGTTTAATATAGAAATAATTCTAGTTTAGAGATACCCCGTTCGCTTCAAATATATCAGCAATATTCTCTTCGCTAGCTATGTGAAATAATCTTAGAGTTTCTTTCTCTAATTCGTTCCTTATGAAGTGGAATCTAATATCTATGTGTTTCGATCTTTGGTGGCGTATGGGGTTTTTCGTTAACGCTATGACACTTTGACTGTCACAATATGATGTAAATGTATAATTTATTTCATTATTTAGCATATCCTTCATGAGAGCTGTTAAGTATTTTCCCTCTGCCTCACACATGGACAGGGCGACTGTTGACTGTTTTCGTGTTTTCCATGAAATTCGTGGGCCTTCATCAGGGACCATAGATCCGTATCCAGTGATACTCTTTCTGTCTTGTGAGTTCGCCCAATCTGCGTCACAAAAACCTGTAAGGCTAGAGTGGTTTTTGTGGGCTTAAATATTAATTGTTGGTTTATCGTTCCTGTAGCAGAAAGAATTTCAAATTATAATTTAGGGTGTTAATTATTTTGACCGTTGTGGTCTCTGTCTCATATTTTCGACCAATGAGGATGATTTATCCCATTCTGCTCGGATGACTTTCCCGGGCAATATAAAAGCCGATATAAACGCGCGCTCTTTCTCTTCCTAACATATTTTTCGAGCAGGACAGACCAATCCTCTCTTTTTCTCTAACTCAAGCAGCAGACCCCATCACCATGAGGAGAGCACATCCAATTTATGGACCGTTGTTTTCTAGGAAATCATTCCATCATCATTTATTCATCCCGCCTGTCATGACATGAGTTACCTTCCCTTGGAAGAAGCAGTTACTTCCCTTGTTTGAATAAAATAGAGGGCCTTGTCAGTATACAGTCAGTATACAGCGTCGCACCTAAAAGCTAAAACATGCCTCGTCGTTGTCTATTGCTTTTCTTATATACCTACTAACAAATACTATAACATGGTGGCAGCGGTAAAAGATAAACATGGAATATTACACGGAATGTAAAAAGACAGGAGAGCAGTTTTAAAGTCTGGCAACATCTTATTCTTCTTACCGGCTTTTGCGAAACAAGAAGCTCCCACGTGCGAATAAAAAGACGCCATATTGGAATTTTTTTGCTACAACCATAAGTTGTCTCGAACTTCTTTTTCTAGTGCTTGTATTGTTTAAAATAATAATAGCAATAATGTCTAACCATGCATGTGAACCTTTTATGTGTTGGGAAACGCCAAATTTGGCAGAATCCCTGAAATTTTTCAAGCAACAGTGTGAGTTATTCTTCTCCGTGAAGGGCATTGCAGAGAACAAACAAGTTGATCATATTCTTTTGTTATAGGGAAAAGAAGGTTTAAGACCATAAAACGCATGGTCATTCGGAAACGATGCTGACAGACACAACCCAGCGGTGATTTGGGAAAAGTTTCTAGAACAAATAGTCACAAGTTAACTTTCACATTGCACGCTTTTGCTTACAAAATTACTCGCAGACAGAGACAGAGAACATTGACGATTTTCTGGTGAGATGTAGGCTTCAGGCGCAAAAATACAAGTTCAGAGACAAACGTGAGATGGAAGAAAGAATAATTGACCAGATTATTCCCGGAACAAAGTTCCCAGAACTACAGAAACAGCTTCTCAGCAAGAACGAGGCAATGTCCATGTCAGAAGTACTCAACACGTGTAGAAGTTACGAGGCTTCAATTAACTACATGAGACAAATGGACGAGCTACAAGGAAAATGCGACAACCAAATAAGTGCAATAAAGCACAGACTTGAGGACACAGACAACTGTGGCAAATGTAAAAATGGGAACTGCCCTGCTCGAGGCAGCACGTGCTGAGCATATGGACGTAAGAACCAGTGGGCTAGGATGTACCACAACAAAAAAACTAAAAAAAAAAAGCAAAAAAACCACAAGCAGCCACAGACGAACAGGTCTAACAAACCCAAAAAATTCGCACCAGTGGAGTATGTGCCGAAAACCTCAAGAACTCTATTAATGTTCCGGACCAGGTAGCTTACGAGTTCGAGAAAATGTCTTTTTATTCAATGGAAACCCACAGAAAAAAGTGCTTTCGGATTGAGGCATTTGCCTCATTGGACATTATATCATCCAACAAGAAAGGTGTCCACGAATTAAAAATCAAGGTGGGCACAGGCGCTGAGGGAAATACACTCCCCTTACGAACATTCCAGCAAATGTTTCCAGAACATGTAGACCGGAATGGACGACCACGTCCTGGCACAACACAGAAAGAAGCAGCAGTACTTACGGCATACAACGGATCTAGTATACCACAGTACGGGTCCATACAAATACAATGCGCCTACAAGAGTGAATGGAGACTCGTGAAATTCTACATAGTGACCTCCAATGGACCTACCATACTAGGTTTACCCTCCCTTCAGGACTTAAGACTGGTTACCCTACACTGTTCCATTCAGAGAACAAAGTGTTCCCCAGTCAATCATGAGATAAATCCACCAGTTACTCCATCAGACAATACTCCAATCAACTCCACGAAAGACGTGATTGAAGCATATCCGGATCAATTTGATCGAATTGGTAATTTCGCAGGGGAGTACTATATCGTACTTCGACCAAACAACCATTCAATAGTTCAATGCACCCAGGAAATGCCTCATCCATATGTGGGACGAAGTAAAAGCAGAACTAGATGAGATGGTATCACAAGGAATAATCTAGAAAGTCCATGAACCAACAGATTGGGTTAGCAGCATTGTGTATGTGCGCAAGAGCAACGGCAAACTCCGCCTATGCTTAGACCCCAAAGATCTAAATAAGACCATCATGCGTTGCCACGACAAAACCTCAACTATGGAAGAGCTCTCACACAAACTGTCCGGCACCAAATTCTTGTCCGAGCTGGATGCAAAAAATGGCTTCTGGTCTGTCAAGCTTGACAGGGAATCACAGTTGCTAACTACTTTCAGTTCTCCTTTTGGAAGATACTGTTTCCAAAGGATGACCTTTGGCCTTGTTATGTCTCAGAATGTGTTCCAGCAGAGGATGGACATGATAATATGAGAGTGTACTGGAGCTTTAGCGTTCATTCATGACGTTATTATCCACGGAAATACCAAAGAAGAACACGACATCAACTTGCGAAAGCTGATGGAGACAGCACGAACTGCAGGACTAACATTTAACAGTAACAAATGTGCTTTCAACCAGGAACAAGTTAGATTCTTCGGTGCTATATTTGATAAGAACGGTATACACCCAGATGCCAAAAAGTGGAGGAAATAAAATCACTCCCCAATCCAACTAATATTACAGAGCAACAGAAGATACTAGGAATTATTACCTATATGGCACCATTCATTCCTAAGCTGCCAGACCTCACAGCAAACCTCAGGGAACTCCTAAGAAAAGATACCGTACAGTTCTTGACTGAAAAATTAACTCAGATCCGTCAAGCAACCAATGCCGACCCAATATTGTGTGAATTAAGGGTACGGATTCTTCAAGGCTGGCCAGAATCTCGCAGGGAACTACACAAAGACCTTCAACCCTACTGGTCATATCGAGATGAGCTCGCTATTGAGAATGGCATTTTGCTTAAAGGAGACAGGATACTGATCCCCCTAATCAATGCAGACCGAAACAGTGGAAAAATTCATTATTGTCACCAAGGAAGCGAGAAATGCAAGCCCAGGGCAAAAACCTGTGTTTTCTGAAATGGCATAAACAGCGACATAAACAAGATAGTGCAGCAATGCGTCATCTGTCAAGAATACCAGAATCTCAATCTGCAGAGTCCCTAATGCCACATTAGATACCAGTACAACCATGGCAAATCGTAGCTACTGATATTTTCAACCTCAACAGGCACAATTACCTCCTTATTGTGGACTACTACTCAAAATACCCCTTCATCCACAAATTAAGGGAATTCTCCAGCAAGGACATCATCGATATTATCAAGCAAATCTTTGTTGAACTAGGAGTCCCGGAAAGGCTTATCAGCGATAATGGACCCAACTTTAGCTCTCAGCAGTTTAAAGAACTTACCAAAGGATGGGATTTTGAGCACATCACCTCCTCTCCAAAATATCCCCAATCAAACGGCATGGCAGAACTGTACATACAGACCATCAAGGGAGCCATAAAGAAGGCCATACTAGGAAACTGAGACATAGACATGAGCCTGCTGTGCCTCCGATCGACTCCAATGGATCATGTAATCCCATCCCCGGGAGAACTACTATTCAATCGGAAGTTGGTCAGCAATCTTTCCACAAAATGCACCAACAAAAATGCCCGAAAAGAGGAAATTCAGGAGCGCCTACTCCATAGACAGTTGTTGCAGAAAAAACAACACGACCAACATGCAAATGATCCATCCAACCTTAGCACTGGGCAACTGGTGAGAGTACAAGACCATGATACGAGGAAGTGGACTCCAACAATTGTCTGACAAGCATGCGCTGAACCACAGTCCTACATCATCGAAACCCCAACAGGACTGATTCTTTGCAGAAACCGTAGACATGTCAAGGAAGATGTTAGCAATCCTAATAAGACACTGACGTCTCTACATAATACATCCACACATCACACTGAGCCTCCACCTCCTAACATTCCAAACACACATCCTGCAGAAAAACCCAACATACACATTGACTTCTGCACGCCATCTAAAGTAACACACAGACATGCACATAAAACGCAGCCAAGTGATAACACACCATCAGAAACAATTACTAGATCGGGTCGTGTCATAAAACCTTCCAAAAGGTACAACCTATAGAAAGTGGTCATACAAAGCTTTTGTTTTTCAGTGAACTAACTGAACCCTGCCTGAACCATATTTCTAATGAAAGGAGAATGTCATGACATGAGTTACCTTCCCTTGGAAGAAGCAGCTACTTCCCTTGTTTGAATAAAATAGAGGGCCTTGTCAGTATACGGCGTCGCGCCTAAAAGCTAAAACATGCCTTGTCGTTGTCTATCGCTTTTCTTATATACCTACTAACAAATACTATCATACCGCCTAGACCATCAGATACTCGAAGCTTCAAATAGGCTGTTTGATTCCTGCTCAGATATCAGCAACTCTTTCCTTCTATTATTTGCACAACTCACAGCACTAGGGGATTTTGTCTCAAGCTGATATAGAAAAATTTGAAATTCGATCAATATTCTCGTCCACTCATTTGTTTTCTTCCTTCTCTTAACATAAAAAAGGCGACAGGACTGATCAACCTCGTTATCTGCTGTTATATTCCTTTTATATATCTTAAAAAATGTTTCACTATCTTCATATGCTTCTCATATGGTTCACTCATAAATTGTGATAATTTTGTAACTATAAAGCATAAATCTGGCCAAGTCGTAGTCATTGCATATATTATACTTCCTACAATTTCCTTATACAATTTCCCGTCAGTTGATTTACTTAGTTCACTACACATATTACTATCATTGGGGGTATATTTGGGTTTACAATCCTTCATACCGAATTTTTCCAGTAACCTCTTAAGGTATTGCTCTTAGTGCATATAAATAATATTATCTTCATAAGTAAATTCTAAAAAATATTTAATCTTACCTTGGTCTTCCATTTTAAATTTTTGTTTGAGGATATTTTTAGTATGTATCATATTAACATTGCATTTTGTCGCTATTAGGATATCATCCACCCATACAATTATTATTGTATATTCATCTTTATATTTTGTATATAAACACACGTCAGATAGCGATTGGCAAAAATTTTGTTCAATCAAATATGTGTGTAGTAAATTATTCCAATTTCGACTGCTTTGTTTCAGGCCATAGAGGAATTTCTTTGATTTATATACTAGTCTTTCATTGCAATTTTTATTTTCTATCTCAAAAACTTTTGCCTGTTCCATGTACAACTCCTATTCAATTGGTGTGTTGAGATTGACTGACTTCACTTCTAATTGATGTACCATTAAGTTATATTGTGTTGCAATCTGCATTAACATTCTTATCGAGGTCATTTTTGTAGTTGGTGAAAATGTTTCTTGATAGTCAATGTCTGGTCGCTGAGAACGACCTTTCGCTACTAATCTAGCTTTATAAAGTTCTTTTTGGTTTTGGTATGTTTTAATAGAATATACCCACCCTGCGGGTATTAGAGTCTTATTCGAAGGTAGTTGCGTTAATTCGAACGTTTCATTTTCTTTTAAAATATCCATTTCCTCTTTCATTGCTAGCTTCCACTTTGCTGACTTCCGACTGTATCGTCTCGTTGTACGTTTTTTGTATGGACTTAACGGAGTAACAATAATCTTTAGTATGGTTTAATATATCATTTACTTCGTCATTGACGTAATAATCCCTTAAATGTTTCGGACGTGTTTTGGTTCGTTAACTGTTTTCAGTTACTTCTAATGTCGGTTTAGGTATTTCCATATTAATTTCATCATTTTTAGTCACAGTATCCTCATGAGATCCATGTATAGTACTGGAAGACGGTTTAAGGTATTCACTTACCTTATCATTGAATTTTACGATCCTTACGATTTTAACTATTTCTTTCTCAGTAAAATAAACTTAATAAGCCGGACTATATTTATCGTATCCTACAAATATTCCCTTCTTACCTCTATCAGCTAATTTTTTAGGATTCTGCACATATGCATAGCAAATGCTCCCAAATAGATGCATATTCAATAGGTTTGGTTTTGTACCAGTAGAGATTTCATGTGGTGTGGTCCTAATTCGATTATTGTACCACCTATTACGAATATATGTCAAAGACATAATAGCGTATGACCACATATATTTGGGAAGATTAGCCTCTTTTAAAATATATCTAGCCATTTCAAAAATTGTGCGCCACGCCCTTTCAATTGTGCCGTTTTAGTGTGGCATAAAGGGTGATGTTTTCTGGTGATTAATCTTATTTTTAATTAATACTGATACAAAATCGCCAGAAGTGAATTCAGTTCCTTGGTCGGTTCTAACATATTTCAAATTTCCATAAGGTGAGATATCTGCTATAAAATTTTTGAAAGCCTTCAGTGCGTCAGATTTATTTTTTAACGTATAAGTTACTATGAGGTCAGAGTAATCGTCTATGCATCCTAATACATAATTAAAACCGTCCTTTGCTATGGGGCTATCGGCCCTGCTAAATCGACATGGACCATCTCGAGTATTTTAGTCGCACGTGTGTCGGGCAGCCTATTTCTTGACTGTGATATCTTTGGTAGAGGGCAAATTTCCACAGTCCACAAACAAATCACAATATGGTATTATTCATTATAAGTGTGCTTATCTTTTATGTGCTTTACGCTGTCCTCTTTAGCACGTATGTGGTTGGTCTTCGTTTTTCTACAAAACTTCGTGTCATGACTTTTGTTGTGGCAGTTTCTGCACCAACCTGAAAGTTTTCTACAATTTTGAGATTTGTGGCCGTATTTTCTACACGAAAAACATGCTCCATCAAATCTGGTTTCGTTTTATCTTGGAAAAGGTGCTGTTGATCGACCGCTGAATTTTTTTCTTTCGCGTTCATTACTGCGTTACCTTCAGTTCTTCCCGCTTCTTCAAAATTTCTCAGGGCCGTTTTAAAATTTTGGAACGTCATAGGTGCGTCTTTCTGTGTCATCACAGTAGTGAAGGTTTTTGTATTCATTCGGTAGCCCTTTCAGAGTCATTGCTATAAGCAGTCCACGACTTTAGTTTCTCCGACGTTTTTTTAAAAATGTAGCAGCATTCTCCGCACGTATCCTGTAGTCTGTGATGTTCTCTTTGGGTTGTTTTCGCAATAAAGTCAACTCTGTATATAGGGCCATGACTTTTGGCTTTCCACGTGGTAGGTAGTGCTCTCGTAAAATATTCAGAGCTTTTATGCCGTCATTCTTTTCATCTCGATTGATTAATGCAAGACTTCTATCATCTAAAAATTGGACCATCTCTCCATATACTGCAGCGTTTTTGTTGGGGTTCACTGGTTCATCCATCTTTGCCATGATGGTGTCATACAGTTTGTGTGTTCTGAGATAACCAAGGAATCTCACTTCTCAAAGCTCATATTTTCTTTCGTCTCCTTGAAACATTAACCTATGAGACATTGAATTGTCCACTAATCTCAACTGCGTATCTGGGCCCATAGCCTGTTAAAGTTTGCATAGTAGTACGACTCATAGTGTTAGTATAAAATAATGATAGACAAGTATCTCAGGAGAGGACGATTTGTACGTGTGTACACAAGCTTCATTAGCTGGTAAAAGAGAAGAATACAAATTGGGGGCCAAAAAATATATATGGCGTCTTTAGATAAGTCACGTGACACGCCGTCGCATAGGAAAGAGGAAGTAGTTCGGTGAAATTGCCTCACTGAACCTAGTATATACATTTGGGACTATTTCAGCTGATAATTCCAACAAACTGAATTAAGTAACGATGATACCCAATGTTTTTTTCGGAACAATTTGTAACTCATGAATTACAAGGAACTAACATGTCTTTACAAACAAAGGTGCTGGTACTTACAACTCAAAAAAGGGGTGTTGTATGAATGGAAAAAAGAAAGATTTGGAAGAGTTTGTAGCAGAAAGAATTTCAAATTATTGTTTAGCGCGGGAATTTTTTTGACCGTTGTGGTCTCGATCTCATATTTCCGACCAATGAGGATGACTTTCTCGGGCAATATAAAAGGTGGTGTAAACGCGCGCTCTTTCTCTTCCTCACATATTTTTCGAGCAGGACAGGCCGATCCCCTTCCTCACCTTAGCAGCAGACCACCATCAATATGAGGAGAGCACATCCAATTTATGGACCGTTGTTTTCTGGGAAATCATTCCTTTATCATTTGTTCACCCCCCTTAGACCAACTGATCCTCGAAGCTTCAAATTGGATGTTTAATTCCTGCTCTGGCATCAGCAACTCTTTTCTTCTCTTATTTGTACGACTCACAGTACAAAAGCATTCCGCCTCAAGCTGACATTAAAGATTTTGAAACTCAATCAATATTCTCGTCGACTCATTTGTTTTCTTCCTTCTCTTAATATAACAAAGGCAACTGGACTGATCAACCTCGGTAATTACTGTTATAAGTCTCTCACACGAAAAACATCTCTTAGGAAAACCTTTTCACTTTCTGTCAAGAATACATCGAATAATGCAGACACATGTGGGTCAATTCAGCAATCCTTTCAGCACTTGTATAGGATAGCAAATTCAGTTGTACACCTCATGGTCTGAATCAAGAGAGCAGAAATTCTTGTCGTGACCCGTCAAAAAACGTAAACAAATCAGATCACTCAAACCCTTAAAAACGCTACATCCGTCTACGACCGGAAATCTTGAAACCATCCGTAGCCCTGACCTGTCGTGACAGCTAAAAAAGAGAAAAACCTACATTTTTCCAACATTAATAGTGTCTGTCGTTCGAATGTCACTCTCTTAAAATAAAGTGGATTATATTCTATAGCCTATCTCAGGCTAAAGAAGGACTGTATTTCCACTTCTATTTTTTAATAGACGAACTCTCTATCCACGCGGCGCTGTAGTGTACTACAACTATCGCTCTGTATAAAGAAGCCCTTTTAGCAGCCCAGCGGCGACTGGCACGAGCTCCCGCTGGTACAGGCACAGTCTAACAAAGGCAGACTTGAGGCCGTAAGGCCCCCAGATCCAGCTGGGCCACCTTGGGGTGGACGAGCTGCATCATAGTCCATCATGGTTCAAGCCTCGGCTCGTTCCCAACCTTCTCCTCCCCTAAACCCCACTATAATCAGCCTTCGGGTCATTTACCTCGTGTCAAGTCCTGTCTGGTGGGAGGCAGTGACAAATATCGGCTAGCATGTTTTTTTTCGTAGCGAAGCTCTTAACGCGTAATCCTACATCTCGTGGTCACATTCTCCTTACTTCTACGTAGACATGCGAAAAAGTCCTTTTTAGGACCATCAGATGTCCCCATTCTTGGGTTGGAGTATCTCTGACAGTTCTCACGAACACGTTGAAGCAGACGGCCTGGAGGCAAACACAAAGAAGACTCTAAGACCACCCGGTCTTTACCATTTCGGTCGGTTTCCCTGTCCGTTCGCTCGCTCAGCTTCGCAGCGTTAAAATACGGCAAATCATAGCCACGGTGTCCTTGTCTGTTTGCTCGGCTTCGCAGTGCTAAGATACAGCAAATCATAGCCACGGTTTCCCTGTCTGTTTGCTCCGGTTCACAGTGCTAAGATACGGCAAATCTTAGCCGCGGTTTCGCTGTCCGTTCACTCAGCTTTGCAGCGCTGAGGTTTGGCAACCTTAGCAATCGGTTCCTTGTCTGCTCGCTCGGCTTCGCAGCGCTAAAGTACGGCAACCTTAGCTATCAGTTCTCTGTCCATTCGCTTGACTTTGCAGAGCTAAGGCCCAATAGTCTTAGCCCTACAACAACGACGACACACCAATCACGACGACGACCATACCAGCTGACTACTGATATTGATCATCCCGCTGACTCTACCAACTACAACAATACAAGCTACCGACATCAATCATCCAGCGGACTCTACCAACTAAGACGACACACACCAATTGAACTTTACCAATTCTGTAACCTGCGACAAATAAATTGTCATTTGTTATACTGTTATCTCGCTTTTGTTCCCTTCATTGTTCTTTGGCTGTCAATTCCTCTCATGCTTAACAAACCCAAAAATAATTTGCAAAGTCGACGTACTTATCGACTCTGCAACATTCTCATATATAAGCAACCGCATATTTCACTTAGAAGAATACAGCACAGCAGAGTAGTTCTGATGGACACCTCGTGGTTAAAATCGAGACAGCACAAATTCACAGATATAGGTTAGATTTGTTTGACTTTTGTCTTGTTTTTGTAAAAACAGTTTAACTTAGAGTATGTTAGCTCATTGGCCCGTTTTTTTAAAATTCTCTTTAAGTCCCCCTCTTTTTTTTTTATCGTCCCACCCCCATTAGATGAGAGAAATTCGAATTCTCCGGATGTGCAGGGTAAAGTTATATTTTACCCTCGCCCTATCGGCACTGTTTTACGATCAGTGAACTTCTTTCTTTAAAAAAATGTATATATGTATTTTTTTCACTTTCATTTGTACATTTTCGTGGAGATCATTATATATATATATATATATATATATATATATGTGTGTGTGTGTGTGTGTGTGTGTCCCCGTGTGTCTGTGTGTGTGTATTTTTGTAATTAAAAATTTTAATTGTCTTCTTCTCCTTAACATTTATTTAAATAATGGATTGTGTTTTGATATTCATAGAGTGATTGACTTGTTTTGGTGACAGTAGAACGAAAGGCTTTTCAAATAATTGTGTTGTGGTGAATGTATTTTGGAAGTACGTATTGGGTCAGTGAATGGAACTAGTTAAAAGTTAGAATAGAGATGATCAACCTTCCATACCCTAACCCTGCCCTACTAAGGCAAGTTTACCATCGCGCCACCCTTGCTAACGCCGAAACCGGTCACAAACTTGCAGCTAGCCGAAACCGTTTCATCGACAAGGACCCAATACGAGTCAGCGATAAGGTTTTACTTCATCGGCCACAAGCAGCCATAGCCCAATCATCGAACCTACCCTGGATAGGAGACTTTAAAGTCATTAAAACAAATGATGGGAAGAGTCAGGTGCAGAACGAAAATGGTGACATAGCCTGGATCCACCGAGCACATATTCGCCGTCTTAAACCGCGACCAGCACACTTATCTCACATACCACCACCCCTACTGTACCACACTCCCCAAAACACTCAGGGCCCCTCGTCTTCACCCTCCTTCGAGTCGCATAATCTCACACAGAACTCCATATTGAATAATATATCCTCACAACTACCACAAAATGAAACAAAACGAATGCCTATAAGACTAACACGGGGACAAATTCCCGCACGTTTTAAAAACTTTATCATACAGTAGATCCTTCATACACACATTTCCTCATACATACATTATAAATCAGAACGAGATCTGAGGGAGCCTTGTTATAGTAAAATACATCAAATCTCTTCTGATTCACCCACTTAACCCTTCACACACCTTACTACTAAAACACACAAAACACAGACCCACAGACATCGACACTGTAGAAGAAAATAACAGCTACCGAATGTTAACCCAACAACGGTCAGTGTCAAACTGAGAAAATCATGGCTTCTGCGCATAGGCTCCGCGCATAGTCAGTCCAAAATTCCCAGAAAATTCTCAGTTATAAAAAAAGTCTATTTTTCAACCAATCATATTTTTCCACAAGTAGCCTTTTCTGGAGCCGGTGTTGAAATCGGAAACTCATAAATAGGCCAAACAGAGGTCACCCAGCAATTGAATCATCAACCATCACTAGAGCGTCATCCGATAACACGGTCCGACCAGATCAAAGCAACCTCTCGTCGCCGAATTGACCACCCCCCGCCAGCCGGCCAGATAATTCATCCGCTTGTTTATTTTATTTATTCAATAAACAAAATAAACTAAATCTCCTCGTCAGTCTTATTTTTGTTGTATATAACAGTTGTAAGTTATCTTTGCATAAATTCTCAATTCATATATTATGAAAGAATACTTTTTGAAAAATTTTCTTGGATATTTCATAACAGGTACTTCATTCTATAACTGAATAAGTTTTTAAAAACATAATCAGTGCAAGAAAGAAATTTGAAGTTTTGGGGATTTTTTATATCCTTTCGTTTCTGAGAAAAAGAAAGAATAGAAAGGAAATACCTCAAACTTTCTATTGATCTTTTTCTTTTCTGTATTTTATGAATGACTGCTTCAAACTTTATAAAAAAAAATAGCAGATTAATTTTGGATAATGACCTAATTTTTTATATACTTACGCGCGTAGCATAGCGATTATTGTCGTAAAGAAATAAACTGAACAAAACTGTTAGCATTTCACTTCGGGAAAGGCATGAATCTATCTCTTTTTCACGCCAGTTTTCGGTAAAATTGTTGAGCAGACTAGGCTTTGTAACTTTAGTAGAGCAAATGATCTAAGAGAAGAAAAAATTCAGAATTCCAAACATGAGTATCGGTCGGGAGAATATCTAGTACATTGGTGCACCATTCTTCTGTAATCAGCTAGAAACATCACTAAATTATTGGTCAAAATATCAGAAACAACCATTAAAATAATTTGCACAAATTGTCTTCTGTTTAAGACAGCAGGTTAAAAGATGTGTAAGCCCAAGAGTAACCTCTTTGTTTTGAAAAATTCTACAGATAAAAGGAATAAACATGTTGGTCTTCATACAATTGTCTGTTGGGTAATCCCAGTGCATGTATAAAGAGACAGCGTTATAAGATATGTAACGAGATTAAATCGTAATTAGAGGCTTAAATTCATCTGCGAATATGGTATCCTAAATTGTATGTAGACTAAATTTTGTTTTTATATAACAGTGATGAGCTAGAGTCGTCACTAACACACACACACACACACACACACACACTCATATATATACATGTGCGTGTGTATTGGGTTTTCTTGTCCTAAGCAACGAATCAGGGTTAGTATAATCTGCCTAGTTCATATCCTACGAACGTCAATATATCTAATGAAGTAAAATGGTTTCACACTTTAAAAAAAAGGGCAAGAAGCAGACAATATCCGGCAGAAACTATTACTGCGGGAGACTAATGAGATCATCAAGGGTTTCTGGTAAATACACCTGTTAAAGCCAAACCTCGGAGCAGATAGCAAAAGGCTATCTGCTCCTCTACATGAACTCAGATAAAACAGATTTCATGTGTTGTAATCAAGATGATGCTTTCTTCTCATTAAATGCCAAACCTTTGAAATTAGTAAACCCGTTCATATAGCTTGGTAGCAATATCTCATCTTCTGAGGTGATGTCAACATACGCAGAGATAAGGCATGGACTGCTATCGATAGGTTACTAACAAACCTGATCTCTGATCAAATAAAACGAAAATTCTTCCTCGTTGTAACCGTTTTAATACAATTGTATTGCTGCATAACTTGGATTCTAAGGAAGTGCTCGGAGAAAAAATTAGATGGGAATTTGTCGCAGACGCGACGGTCAGGAATTTAAATCAGATCACGACTTACCTTATCGTCGCCATAAAAGAGCTCGTTTTTGTCTGGTGTGCGAATCCTTAATGCAAGGAGAAAACTAGTACGCACCGGCACTGCAATATCTATGCGTATTGACCACGTGTGACCAGCATGATTTGCCAACTATAAAACAAGGCCATAGTGAGGGTTGGGAGAGAACTCTTTTGCCCCTGAGGTACAGAGATTAATAGCGAAGAAGGTGTCGTTGGTGAACAATTTGAAAGACAGTTGGATCCGGTGTAGCCCAGAGCAGGGTTCAGCAAGTAACTGAGTTACAGGGACGGATTGCCTCTCTTTGGTGTTGCTCTGTTGGTTTTGTTTTGTTTTTGATTTTTTGCTTCCCTATCTCTCTTTACGCTTCAGAATTACACAAGGATGCTGTTTTGAACAAATCCTGTACCCTACTAAATACCATTTCTACAGCCATTTACTTCAAATCTCTCTGGAGAAGTAAGACTCACAAGCATCGTTCTCTTACGGCCTTCTTCACATGGACACACCAGTGTTGGCTGACCAGTAAAAACTTACATTCATTAGCTTTGTACGGACATTAGATGCTGCCTAGAGGACTTGCCAAGAGCATTGACCGATTGGAACGGATGGTGAAAGAGAGAAGTTTAAATTGGTTTCTTTATTTTAATGGCATATCAACTTTATGGATTATTTAATGCCAAAGCCATCCTTGTAGAAGAACAGCAGTTATACTGTTAAACCCACTGCTGGGGGATAAGAGGATTCATGACTTTCCCAAAGGATATTAGTCCAAAAGTGAATATAACACGCGATCGGAGTTCGAACTCACTTGCTTCAAGGCTATTGCGGAGCCGATTAGCGCGTCGACCCCGCAAATGTTTTTTTAGTTAAATGCGTGCGAGTAGTGACAGCCAAAGACAATGAAGGAAAACAAAGGCGAGGTAACAAATACAACAAGGATGACAATTTATTGTCAAAAATTACAGACGTGTGTGTAAAGTTCGTGGTAGTAGTATTTGGTCTCCAGCTAGATGGGAGGTGTCGATAGCTGGTATGTTCGAGTCGTAGATGCGGCTGGATGATCGTTGCTGGAAGCTGAGATCAGTCGAGTCGTAGAATGCAGCTGGACGTTCGATGAGGTTAGCTGGCGTAGGTCGAGTCGTGGAGACACAACTGGATGTTTGATGTGGGTAAGCTGACGTCGGTCGAGTCGTTGGATGCAGCCGGACGATCGTTGCGGGCAGCTGAGATCGGCCGAGTCGTTGAATGCAGCTGGACGATCGTAGCAGGAAGTTGAGGTCGGTCGAGTCGTTGAATGCAGCTGGACGATCGTTGCGGGCAGCTGAGATTGGTCGAGTCGTTGAATGCTGCTGAACGATCGTTGTGGGCAGCTGAGATTGGTCGAGTCGTTGAATGCAGCTGGACGATCGTAGCGGGAAGTTGAGGTCGGTCGAGTTTGGTAAATCGATGTCCCGGTTTTGACAGTTCGTTGGGTTAACCGGGGGGTGTCGATTTGGTTGCTAGCCTGTACAGCGAGTCGTACGTAGGCTAGTTGTTGCAATGCTAGGGCAGTCCGTAACAGAGAGTCGTTACGTGGACTGGATGCTGCATTGCTGAAGCGTCGTGGTCGGTAGATCGATATCCTGGTTTTGACAGTACGTTGGGTTAACCGGGGCGGGGTCGATTTGGTTGCTAGCTCGTAACAGCGAGTCGTTACGTGGACTAGATGCTGCATTGCTGGGGCAGTCCGTAACAGCGAGTCGTTATGTGGACTGCATTGCGGGAGCGTCGAGGTCGAAATCTGTGTTGGCAGCTTGGTCGTGTAGAGTCGAGCGAGTTGGTGACTAAGACTGAGCCGTGTCTTAGTACTACGTGCCAAGTGAACGGACGAGGAAACCGTGGCTAAGGTTGGCCAGGCCTTAACACATACGAAGTCGAGCGAGCGGATCGGTGAAGCTAGGGCTTTGTCGTGCCCCTAGCTGTGCAGGCATATCGTATACGGTAGCTATGGCTGTGCCGTTCCAAAGCCGCGCGGACGTGTCGTTGGCGGTAGCTATGGATTTGTCGTACCCCATAGCTGTGCGGGCGTATCGTTGACGGTAGCTATGGCTTTGTCGTGCCAAATAGCTGTGCGGGCGTATCGTTGACGGTAGCTATGGCTTTGTCGCGCCAAAGTTGTGCAGGCGTATTGAGACGATAGCAAAGGCTTGCGCGCTAAAGCTGTGCAGGCGTATCGGACGGTAGCTAAGGCTTGCGCGCCAAAGCTGTGCGGGCGCATCGGACGGTAGCTAAGGCTTGCGTGCCAAAGCTCTGCACTGTCGAGCGAACAGGCCAGGAGGCCGCGGCTAAGATTGGTGTTATCTTAGCGCTGCACAGGTAGCGAAGTGGTAGCTAAAGGCTAACCCGTGCCTTTAGCGTTGCGCGGCCGAACGGACGAGCGAAGCCTTTAGTGCATATCGATGCAAAAAAAAGGAGAGTGAATCGACCACAAGAAGTTGGATTCAGCCTTCTAGCAAGCATTACGCCACGCGGATTTATCAGAGAGAAAGAGAGAAAGAATCCATGCTGTCAGCAGGCTTTGATAATGATGATGATTACGTGAAGTAGAATGAAATTTGTTCTTTCCTTTTTAAGACTTTTGGAATATATGTTGTTATATCTAAGTATTTGAACATTTTAAAATATTATCACTAGTTTCAGAGTTAATTCTATTAATGGTGAGTTGTCTAAATTTTAAATACTAAGCTTACAGGATTTTTAATTTTTTGATATTTTTGTCTCTATGAAAAATTTAAAACATTAAATTTAGTCGTTAATAATAATTCTTTCCCTTCCATAAAGATAATGGAAAAAACAATGTTATTTATTGATAAAAATGTTCTTTGGGAAAATGCATTTCCAACAATAAAAAACGATAAGTTTCATTGGCCACACCACAACAGAATTATCAAGGAGGCTCACACTAGCTCCATATGTCAATATAAAAAACATAATTGTCTTACTGCAACATATAGAAATATTTTAATTAATAATACAAAAATATCTTATACATACAATAATATAAAAGAATAAAAAAAATCCTTGATCTTTGTATATAAAATTTAGACGATCCTCTCCGCAGGTGTGGAATCACCGGAAACGGATATGTCTTCCCTCCACCACCAAACGGAAGTAAGGGAACGACTCAGGTTTGAAAGTTGGTTGGCTCGGAGACGTGACGAGGTAAAGACGTGAGTGAACACTAGCCAGGACAATGTGAAGATAGTCGAAAATTGTGACTCCATTTTGAGGTGAGCTCCGAAAAGGGTCTCATACCAGATGCGAACCTACGACACGACACAGAAATAAGTAATAAGAAATATATTGAAGGCAAATAATACATACACAAACGATAGCTGGGAGAAATCTCTTCCAAACTTAACAATCAGGAATATTACAGCTCTTCGTGACGACTCGCTTAGACAGAACCGAGACTGAGTTCGAGACTGCGTCAGAGACTGCGACTGCACAGAAGAGAGCTCAGCTGGTATATGTCACATCAGGACGAGTCCATCTATGGGGGACACCCCAAACCCCTTCCCAAGCCTTTTGCTTTCGAAGGGGTTTATTCTCCATTAGTGCTTCTTCCGTTTTGGATCGATGGATAGGGGTCTGTGCATTTCCTCTTCCTCTTCGATCTTCGTTGTTCGGAAGTGTGTTGGGGGGTTCAAGGTTACATGTGTCATAGATAACCTCGACGGGTTCTTCTGCTTCGTCTTGAGTGTTGATAGGATCCATTTCATGCCGTTTTTTCAATTGGCTTAAATGCCTCTTATGGGTATGTTTTTGCCCTTGAATTATATATACCATTTCGCCGATTTTGTTAAGGATCGTTCCCTCTTCCCAGTACGGCATATTTTTTTGAAAAAAATTTTCTGACCTGGGAGAAATCGCTTTCTTGTAACATGTTGAGTCGTATTTATCTTAGATTGTTTCGGGATTAATTTGTCGAATACAGACCTTATTTTCCTGGCGAACATGATTTCTGCCGGTGAGCCGGTTGAAGGTGTATTCGGGTTCGGTGTTATACGATACACCTGTAGGAATTGTTGTAGGGCTCTGTCGGTCGGTGTTCTTTGTGCTTTCTTGAGTGCTCTTTTTAGTGTGTCGACGAACCTCTACGCCTGACCATTCGATCTTGGGTGGCATTGTGGCGTTGTTACATGTTTCACTAGGCATGTGTTACAAAAATCCTTGAATTCAGCCGATGTAAATTGTGTGCCATTGTCACTGACGACATAGTCTGACACACCAAATCTTACAAACAGTTCATGCAGGAAACCATTAGTTATGGCTGTTGTCGTCCTCTTGCATCTTAAAACCTCTGGCCACTTGGAGTAGCTGTCTACCACAATAAGGTAGTAGTGATCCGCTAGTGGGCCAGCAAAGTCAATATGAATGCGTGACCATGGCTGGTCTGTTTTTGGTCAGGGTTTGAAAGTGGTAACTGGTGCTTTGGCCGCCAAAGCGCTCCCTCTACATGCGTCAATGTCTCTGTCCATAGCCGGCCAGTAGACATAACTCCGCATATGTCTTTTCATGCGATTTTTCCGGGGTATCCAGCCTGGAAATCCTTCAAAATTCGTTTTTGTAATTTCTTAGGAATTACAACTCTGTCGCTGTACAATAAGATGCTGTCACACAATGAGTAGACCTCTGAAAAGCTGTTGGCCATTGCTGCGAGTTTTTGTTTTATTTCGTTGATAAAGTCATCCTCGATCGCTTCGCTCGTTATCTCCGACAGCGTTACCGGTAGATCCCGAACAGTATTTTCAATGATGGATTTGATTTCACAGTCCGACCGAAGTGGTGCTATGACTGAGTCTTCAAGTAGTTGGCATTGATTAGGGATTAATCTAGAGAGACCATCGGCATGACCAATTTTGCTGGTTGGTAAATATTCCAGTTTGAAGTTGTAATTAAGGAGGATAGTACCCCATCTCAAAAGTCTATTAGCCGTATAAACTGGAAGTCCCTTTTTTGAGCCAAATATCGTTAGTGAGGGCTTTTGGTCAGTCTGTAGGTTGAAAAATCTTCCGTGCAAGTACCTGTGAAATTTTGTTACTGCAAAGATTATGCTGAGAGCTTCTTTTTCGATCCGGCTGTACGCTTTTTCAGTCGGCAGTAAAGCTCTAGACGCGCGTGCTATGGGTTTTTTCGATCCATCAGGCATCAAATGCAGTATGCATGCGCCAATACCATACGAACTAGCATCGGAAGCAACAATAATATTTAATTTAGGGTCAAAATGAGTCAAGAATAGTTTCGAAGTTAAAGTGATTTTTATCTTCTCAAATGCTGTCTGGTACTCAGGTGTCCATTTCTACTTTTATCCTTCTTCAATAAGTCGTTTAGGGGCACGCGCAATTCGTGCATATTTTTTATGAACACCTGATAAAAATTAGCTAATCCCAGAAAACTTTGGAGTTCGGTGACATTTCTTGGGGAGGCATGTTTTTTTATGGCTTCTGCCCTCTCTGGATCCGGATGTCTTCCATTTTTGTCGATTATATGTTCGATGTACCTTATCTCATCCATGAGGAATTCACATTTCGTTTCTTTAATTTTGAACCCCAAATTGTGCATTCTTTCGAAAACCTCGTGTATTTGTCTGCGATGTTCTTCGGTAGATTTGCTAGCAATCACAATGTCATCCAGGTAGGCATATGCAAAATCAAGACCGCCCAGCATGGTATCCATGACCTGCTGAAAGATCGCAGGTGCGACCTTGATCCCAAAAGCTAATCTTTCAAACTTATAAATGCCCCTGTGGGTGTTGATACACAGGAGTTTTGAAAAATCCTCCTCGACAGGGATCTGAAGATAGGCATCGCTCAGTCCACTTTGGAAAATACTACACTACCATTCAGTTTGTTAAATACCTCCTCTGGTGTCAGAAGGGGATAGCGGTAATCTTTCAAAGCCGCGTGAAGGCCCGTAGAAAAATCCGCACTGACGCGAATTTGATTGGACTTCTTCCTGGCGTATACAGTGGGTGCAGCCCATTCACTAGAGCTTACTTTGGACAGTATGCCGGCCTTTTGCCGTCGATCCAGCTCCACGTCAATTTTTTTGACTGCCGCGAATGACACATTTCTTTTCTTTTTGAAGACGAGCAGAGCATTTTCTTTTAGTTCGAATCTGGCTATTGCCTTGGTGCATTTCCCGAGTCCCGCCGAAAAAACTTCAGGAAATCTTGCTTTTAGTTCGTCTTTTAATTCTTGCGCCTTTGCAGTTGAGTTTTCTATCTTATTGCAGAAATTGTTAATTGGTTAGTCCCATAGTTTGAAACGTTCCATCCGATCAGTTCCAAATAAATTTTCGGACTGTTTGTGGACGAAAACTTTTACTTTTTTAGTAGTACCATTCAGGGTTACGAGTTGTGTTAGTTCACCCTCGAACTTCAATTTGTCACCAGTTACTGCACGGGCTGTTTTGTTTGTTTTTCTCATCGTTGTTTTTTTTTTTTTTTTTTTCCATGTGTACAGATTAATGATTGATAGATCCGAACCTGAATCTAATTGTAGGTCCACTTTTTTTATCCAAAATGTGGACTGTTATGTACTTTCGTCGATTTTTTCTATTGTAATATTCAATCTTGCTTGTCTGACTCTGTTTTTATTTCCTTTGTTCCTACAGCGTGTTGCTTTGTGGCCAATTTTACCACACTCGTTACGAATTTTGTTCTTGTAGAAACAATTTGTTGACCAATGTTGTCCACCGCAACGACTGCATGGACTTGTGGGTAATTTTGGTTTTTGGATTGGTCGCCGATTCTTTGCTTTTTTTTGGTCGTACTTTTTATTTTCACTGCTTTTCCAAGGGGCATAATTTTTTGGCTTGTAGCTTGTCCTTCTGACATACGCTATCCCCGATTCCTCGGTGTTTTTGGAGTCGTTTTTGACGCTAACTACGCGTTGACAGTCTTCGGCCAGTTTCTGTAATGTGAGCCCTGGTTCACTTTCTAACTTTGACAGTACTCTCTGTCTTATCTCCGAATTTTTTGCAGAGACAAGACCTTGAGCAAATATCAAGCATTTAAAGTCGTCGGATGATAATTCCGCCAAACGAAAATCATCACAATGCTTATTTACTATGGATGTGAATGTGAGGTAGTCTTCGTCGTCCTGTTTCGACAAGTTAAATCACTTCCATCTTTTGTGGAAAAGTGTCAAGTTCGGGCTAAATAACTCAGACAAGAGTTTGACTGCTTCAGTGAATTCCAATTCGCTTGTCTTCTTCGGTAGAATGTAATCGATAAATTTACTATATTCAGTGGTTCCCAACTTCCTTAAAAGTAAGCGAACCTTCTTAGCGTTGGTCCAATTTTCCCAATCCACTGTGAAAAGATCTTCGTATCTTCTGAAGAATGCTTCGAATGTTTTATCTTCTTCCGGAAGATAAATGAATGTCTCCATAGAATTCCAGATTGTGTTGTAGGAGAAAGCAGTGTTATTTTTGCTGGGTTCCGTTTTATTTAATACTTTAAGGGATAATTCTTGTTGCTTTCGTTGAATTTGTTGTTCCTTCTGTTGTTGAAGTAATTTCTCCTCTTGTTCTTTCTGTTATTGAAGTAATTTTTCGTCCTGTTCTTTCTGTTGTTGAAGTAATTTTTCTTCCCACCTTTGTTGCTGCTGTTGTTGTTTTTCTTCCGGCTCTTTACGAAACTGCAAGAAAAATTGTTGTTGTTGTATGCGTTCCTCTGCCTTCTGTTGGTATTCATTTTGAGTGTTCATAAGTTGAAGTATTACTGCCTTAAAATCCTCCATACTAATATCGGATTTGTATTTTCAGAGACAAATAAACAAAAATTTAATAATTTTTTTGAGTAAAACAAAATGGCTTCTCTCTCAACCAAATTTGCCTAAACGACCACAGACCGTGTTTATCCCGTAGAGGAAAAAATGACTTTCTATTTCCTTCTTTCCCAAGACCATCGGGGGGGGGGAGAAAAATATAGTGTAGTTTTTACTTTTAACTTGAGAGAAAATGAGGAGAAGAAAAAATAGATAAATAAGGCAAATACTAACCCTTTACAGTTTGTTCTCTCTTTTCAGAAAACAAAGTCTTTCCTTTCTATCAATAGTTTAGAGTTTTTTTTATGTATATATACAGAGGGGAACGAAAAATAAATACACTACAACACTGTGGTAACTTGTATCACAAAAAAGTTCAATTTTTTTTTTTTTACGGCAGAGTGCCACAGATAATTTGCGTAAGAACAAGGAAAGTTTTGGTCAACCCTTTTAGAGGACCAGAGACAGTTTTCGTTTTTCTACAACAGAAAAAAAATTGCCTTAATTTTGCAATGAAAGAATTGAAAACGACATTTCACAATCTAAAAAAAATGCTTAGTTCTTTCTTTTTTCACAACAAGAAGACGAGAAAACAAAGTCTTACTTACAGTTTCAGTAAATGAAATTGATTTTTTTCTCAAAATTACCTTCCTTTTCAATATATATGCGTGGCGTTTTTTTTCCTTTGGTTTGTGAACGCGTTTTTTTTCTTTGAGTTTTAGAGTTCAGCCAACTTAAGACAACGTGTAGTTGGAAATTTCCGAATTTCTTTTTTGTTAAATATTTACGCGTAAGTCCTTATTTCTACGAATTCGACGTCGCCAGTTTGTTGTTTGTTTACGTGTAAGTCCTTGTTTCAACGAATACCTCGTCGCCTGTTTGTTGTGGTCAAGGGGAGGTTCAAATGATGACACGACACAGAAATAAGTAATAAGAAATATATTGAAGGCAAATAATACATACACAAACGATAGCTGGAAGAAAACCCTCCCAAGCTTAACAATCAGGAATATTACCACTCTTGGTAACGACTCGCCAAGACAGAATCGAGACTGCGTCTGAGACTGCGATCTCTACCAAACGAACAAGTGTGGCAAAAGATTTTTTTTTTTTTTTTTTGGTGGGTCTGGGCACAGGACCGGAGCCCATACGCGCCCGGCATTTCCCAAAAATGCCTACGGCCCCGTCGGCATTACCCTTATTAATCTCCTTCTTTTCTTTTTCTTTTATCACAAAATATACAAAATAGTGGAGTGAAGGAGAGAGTTGAGGAATGGCGAAGATATACTCGGAGAGATAAGGAATTTTCAGTCAACTGCTTCATCTTTGTTTTGTTTTCATGAGACTGGTACAGGGGCAATTCAAAACATCTAATCATCTCAGCTTCTATATGTATTCGACTTCAAGGTCTTCTCAAGGTACTTATTTTTTTTAAGATACAACTCCCTTTCAATTTTCTTCATACTTCTCTGCTTCTTGCATCTGGCATTATCTCAAGGCATTTGATCATCTTAGATTCTCCTCATTTTCAGCAAGTCTCGTACAGCTCAGGCCTTTCTCTAACCCTCAACCCTGAGCCGTCAAGCACAAGTCCGGCGCCCAGAGTGGCCTGACGTCTAGTGAATCTTCTGCCGGTTCTTCGTTCTCACCACGAGTAAAAAATCTTCTGTGATTATATAATTTTCCTGATCCCCACGTTATCTCCGTGACCATACTTCCTATCTGCAAGCCACCCATGCAATTCACGTCGCTTTTCCGCTGTGTTTTGTTTACCTTAAGACATAGCTGCACATCCTGTTTGCCACCTACGTAACTTACGCGTTCTTTCAAAGAAATCTTCTTTCTGTCACTATTCAACACATATTGTTGGTTGAAACAATAAATGAATTAAGGACAGAAAAGACAAAGACAGGGATACTTTTAAACGGAATTTTTATTCCACAAGTCTACAACTATTTCGTTGTGGAGAACATTCTTCCCGAGCCAGGAAAAGCTGTCTAATCCATAGAACGGTGTAAAGAAAACTCTCACCGAGAGTTTCTTTTTGGTACCGGAAAGCCCATCTTTTTCAGGCATGCGCAGATCACGCTTCTTGTCAGAGACCTTCGAGGAAACTAGCATAAGGCCTGCCTAAAGAAACCATCGCAGCCAATTACCGACGCCGACTATGCCGATGACATAGCGCTTCTGGCAAATGCACTCGCCCAAGCCGACCCTACTGCATAGTCTGGAACGAGCCGCCGCAGGCATTGGCCTCCATGTCAATGCACACAAAATGGAATACATGTGCTTTAATCAAACAGGCGACATTTCCACACTAAACGGTAGCTCTCTGAAACTAGTTGACAAGTTCACCTACCTAGGAAGCAGTGTCTCATCAACCGGGACTGACATCGACACGCGAATAACAAAGGCATGGACAGCTATCAATAGGCTATCGGTCATATGGAAGTCAGGCCTGACCGATAAAATGAAACGCAGTTTCTTCAAGGCAGCAGTCATGTCGATACTGCTATATGGATGCACTACATGGACACTAACTAAATGGATGGAGAAAAAGCTTGACGGTAACTATACAAGAATGCTGTGGGCAATTTTGAACAAGTCTTGGAGGCAACACCCCACAAAGCAGCAGCTATACGGCCACCTACCACCCATCACGAAAACTATCAATGTTAGACGAAACAGACATGCAGGACACTGCTGGAGAAGCAGGGACGAGCTCATAAGTGATGATCTCCTATGCCCCCCCACATGACCGAGAAAAAGCTGGGCGACCAGCTCGAACCTACATACAGCTCTGTGAGGATACAGGATGTAGCCCTGAAGACCTATTAGAAGCGATGAATGATAGGGGGGAGTGGCGAGAGAGGGTCAGGGATATCCGTGCTGGTGGAACATCAAGTTGATGATGATTTTATTTCGTGTTTATTTTGTTTTTATTTTCATGTTATTGTTTTTTTTTAATTTCTTATTCGATCCCCAGAAGATTCACATTTTAAATTGAAAATCTTTATGTTGGTAGTTGTCTAAACTGATGTGTTGATGCATGTTTTCATGTCACACAGTGGTATTCTGACTCAGTAGGGTTTTGTTCTGACCCAGCTAGTACCCGAATAATAACAAAAAAATGTGTAATTCTACTACAAATAAATGAAATTTGATCGATGTTTCTCCAGAATAGCTTAACCGTGGTAATTTCCTTTACTTTTGCGGTAATATGTATATATGTGTGTGTGTAGCAGCCACAGATATATTTCCTTTCGCGAATCAATGCCCCTGTTAAGAGAATCGGTCACTCACTGACCAATCAACTGGCAGAGCGCATTGATTCCTTCTCCCTCTCAGGAACTATTTTTTCTGGTCCCTTTTCTGTAGAACGGACAACGTCAGAGAGAGTCTGGAGCTAGCAGAAGGAACATATCTCCCCCACATGACTGCACTGATTCCACTTGGAACACTTCGCTCACTGCTAGCTTTAAACACGCTTCCTACGAACCAAGGACCAGCATACAGCCCAGCGACGCAAAGAGACACTTTCTCACTCTCACTCCTTCACGCCTGCTACTGAAATAAACCTTACTTTGTTGTGTTGTTAAAAGAACTTTCGTAATTCATTTGTGTGCCTAAAAAATATAGTGTTAGGGAAATTAACTATTCCCCTTTAACGCTATATGTGCATGTCTGTGTATGAATGTGTATGTGTGTGTGTTTGTGTGTGTGTGTGTGTGTGTGTGTATGTGTGTGCATGTATATGCATAACTATCTATCTATCTATGTTAAGATTTATATTATTTAGTTCATATCTACCAATTAAAAACATTCCATAACATATCTATCCGTCTTTACCAGTTTCAGCCTTTTTTCTATCTCTGTCTGGTTCGACTATCTATCAATAATGAAGCCAAATTATTCTAAATAAGAGATTTCGTAATTTTTCAGAACTAAACTGACCAAGTAAGGAGACAAATTTTAAAAAACCCTGGCATCCGATAGTATTGTTGTTTGAAATGATTCAACAGTTTACCGGCGTTTTTATTATGTATGTAGACTAACATCTTGGAATCTTTAAGATTAAAGTTGAGATTAGTTTCTAAATTATCTTTGACCAAACTGTTATTCATATTCCCTCTTTTTAAATCTCTTGTGTGCTCGTAAATTCGTTTATTGAAACTGTTGTTTCTATGAGGTGGCTAGTGTAGTGGAAACATGTAATTGGATATTTAAGTGGATATGTTCTTTCCAATTTGTAGTGGGTGCATGTAGCAAGTGAGAGTGAGTTCTCGTCTGTATTTTACGGGTATTACTTCACGTACTTCACGTTTAATTCCGCTACAATACAACACAAATTTTTACAATCACGTAAAAGAAACTGAATATGACACAACGAACATTATTAAAAAACAAACAATTTAATATTCATAACAAAACAGGAGTGAAAATAAATGAAAAACTTAATGTGCAAAGGGGGCTTTGTGGAAAAGGTTATGGCTAATGAAAATAAGATTGTTCACACGTGTGTGTGTGTTTAAATGTTAATAGAGTCTTTTAAATAAATGGTTCCATGGTTGGCCGAAGTAAGTTGGATAAAAATATTTGTCTTCACTCACATTCAGTCCGCACTGTGTTTTTCCTTAAGAAGTTGGCGACAGCGTGTCACATTGATGAAAGAAAGTTCGCAAGTCTTCCTCTTTGAATCTTAATCGCGACCATCTGCAGCTCAGTCATGACCTATAGTTAAAAGTCTTTTTGGGTAGAAGACGGAATGACTTTTTGGCCGTGGAAGAAAGGAATTTTTAGCGAGAAGAATGTTTGTTACCGTTTTAGTGAAGGTAATGTTATTACGTGCGTATGTGTGTTATTCCCTCGCTAGGTGTTGTTGGAAAATAAAGGAGGATGAAGAAGTAAGAAGAAGAAGATGCCGTAAAGTTTTATATTATAGGACTTTACATTCCTATAATTTAATGTGGGCGGTATGCCACTTGTTCCCACAACAAAGATCGCGGACGCTCACATATTCAGTCTCGGGAAACCATTGGCCAGGAGAACCTCGTGACATGCTTAAAACTACGTCCGCGCGTAAATTCTAGTCCTGCGTTTTGAGCCACCTACAAGACGCGTATTTTCTATAAATACGTCGTCTTCAAACACCCTAGCTCTCTTCTACACAAATTCTTCGCAGCAGCAACATACTCTCTCCAGCGTGAATCAACAGGAGAGAAAAGCGACAACATGGATGGGCCTCGCAGACATTCAAAATATACATTGACTATGAGACGCTTTCCAGTCTCAGAGAAACTGCCCGTTTCTAATCATAAAAAAGGACATTTTAAACATGTAATTCTTTTGTAGCTTAGTTGTGTTAGACACACACACACTCACACTTACACATATACACACACTATTATTTTGTTAGTAGAATTAAAAATATTTTTTATGTATCAATGTAAGTTTTATTGTTGTAGAATATAAATTTGTTTTTGTTCGTCGCCTTGTTTTAAATGTTCATTTGTCCGCGCCGTTGCATATTCTTTACTCCTTCATTTACTCATATGCTTTATTCATTCATTTGTTTTATCCATGTGCCTATTCTACCTTTTTTCTAAACACTATATATCAAACTTCAACATTAAACTTGTGGGGAAGCATAAATACTAAACCTATAACATAAACTCAACGTTAAAATATCGGGGACCATAAATACCATAAAACATTCACTCACACCTACAATATGAAGGTTTTTAATGGTAGCATGGAATAAAGGGTTTACGTTTATGCTGCAAGTCTGGTAGGAAGGAAAGAAGTAAGGAAACGAAATGAAGTTGTTATGGAGTGGAGAAAACATTTTAACAGCTAATTGCCTGAGCGAAAAGTGCATTGTTAGGTTAAGGCATTGTTGGATGTGCGAAGGAGATATGTTCGCCATAGTGTAGCAAAAGTCGTGTTTGCTGTTTGAGGAGAGAAACGTTGAAGTCATCGTGAGTTTGTGGTTCTCGTTGTTTCGGAGAGAAGCGTGAATGTCTCCAGAAAATGTTGCCTAGTGAAGAAGTAGCTAGGTGTCAGAGCGACATATTGCATCGCAGTCGACATAGTCAATTTTGGGGGTGGCGTAAAGTTGTTCCTGTGTGTGGCGTATTGAATTTATCTAATTCATATTCAACTGGGAACCCTTGGTCTAAGAGAAATAGACGCAAGGGGTCCATAAATTAGACGGCTTCCCTCATTGTGTCGATGCTGCTGCTGCTATTGAAGAGCAGACAGTAAGACGACAGTACCGAACGAAGGAGTGCTCCGAAAAGAAGGTGTTTGGCAGCTTTCCCCAGTTTGTGCTGCCTGGAAAGATGCTCCGGGATGAATTGGATAAGTCATCCTGATTGGGTGAAATTATCCATCGACCCTAACGGTCGAATTAAATTACGCGCCAAACAAAAATATGAAATTCCTTCTGCTACAAAGTGAATGACCGAAAGCTGACTGACTACCGAGTTGATTTAATTCTTCGTTATGTATACTTAGTAGTGGATCAAAAAATAGTTTTATTGCAGTCCTAAAATTTTAGCGCGTAGACATTTCTTGACCAATCAGATTCGTATTTTTACTTATTTATTTTAGAGCCTCGATATTTTCTGTTAATTAGTTTCCGATCCGGTTTTTCTAAAATGTTCTTATTCTATGTTTTTAGCTGATTGGTTGAAAAATATAACAAAATGTAACTTCAATGCTAATGCTGTTTTGATCCAAAATTTCTAGAATGTTCTTATATATGTTTTTGTTGCTTATTTTAAGACTAAAAAATGTGTACTCTATACTAGTAGTAAACTTGGCTTTGGGAATTAAATGGATAAAAGAATTTCAACAAACAAGAAATAACTAAAACAGAAATACTGGAAACAAATAATAACTGTGGATTTTATTTTTAATTATGTTTTACGGCGCAGAGAGCCTTTAGATTGTAATTATTTTTGTGTCGGAAGCAAACTTTCCGTAACGGTTCTTTTTGTTTGTTATTATTCGGGTACTAGCTGGGTCAGAACAATACCCTGCTGAATAAGAATACCACTGTAGCAGAAAGAAATAATTTCAAATTTATTGTCTGGCGCGGGAAATATTTTAAGCGTTGAAGTTTCGATTTATATTTTCGTCCAATGAGGATGATTTAAACCATTCTACTCGGATGGCTTTCCCGGGTAGTATAAAAAGGCCGCCAAACGCTCTCTCAGTCTCTTCCTCACACATTCTAGCAGTAGAATAGAACAACTTTGAATAGGAAAGCGCATCCAATTTTTGGACCATTGTTTTTTTCTAGAAGATCATTCCTTTATTATTTATTCATTCCTTCTAGACCAACTGGTCCTCGAAGCTTCAAGTTGGATGCTTTATTCCTGCTCTAACATCAGCAACTGCTTTCTTCCCTTTGTACGACTCACAGTACAGGGTTTTCTCTCGAGCTGACATTAAAATTTTGGAATTTATCAATATTCTCGTCCACTCATTTGTTTAACTCCTTTCTTAAAGTAACAGTGCAAGACGACCAATTTGTCTTGTTACTAAACCACTGTGACATGGAAACAGAGTGTATTTGTGTTTGTAGGTGAAAAAAAGGAAAATACTCACTTAAATACTTTGTCTTTCTTTTTGGGGGAGGGGAGGGTAGGGGGTCTAGTACTTGAATAAGTTTTTTGACCAAATATGCTTTTCTCTTTTGTCTCTTTCTTTTTTGTAATTAACTAAGCGTTTTGCTTAGATATGACACAAGGCTGTATAAATGAAGCACCTAATGAAACCCGAACTCACTTGTGAAGTTTGGCTAGTCTAGCTTGCTAACTATAACATCACCCGAGGCGTCCTTTCTTTTTTCTCGGTATTTGTCCAGCTGCCCACCGAGCTAGATTGTGGCAGAGGGTTTTTTTAATGTGAGAGTCAGACATGAGCCGAAGCTCAAATACACAGTGGGCGCAAAAATACTTTCTTCTTCTGACTTCCTTCGTGGTATTGGTTCTTTTACATACATCCCTCTTATTCTAAATTTTGGCTGAAGTTAAATTTTGTTTTCTCTACTTTTATTGGTTAATTCCTATTCCTAAGGAGTCAGGTGGTGTGTTCATTAAATGTGAAATTTTCTAATCTCGGTCTGACGTCGGTTAGTCTAATTTAGGTCTATTTTCAGAATTTATGAAATGTGCAGTTTGTTTTTACTGATAGGACATTTAAAAAAATTTTAATCTGTTTTTTATTAAAAGCATATTACTTAAAACTATTGTAACGTGATATTGTAGGTCTTAGTTATAAAGTGAACGAGAGGCTAATTTTCGTGGAAGGAGAGAGAGAAAAAATAATTTGCAAAAGCAGACAGAGAGTCTACGGAAATGGCCAGTTGACCTCTAAGTGACTGAGGCTTAGGAACTGAGTGCAGGTCAGACAATCACGAGAGAATGATTTCGGTAATTGACTAGACTAGAATTGACTAGAAAAAAAACCGGAGGTCCCACATCTTCAGCACAGGTGTGTAACCAGCGGAAATGGATATGTTCCTCCCACCAGACGGAAGTAAGGGAACGCTACGTTTTTGAAAGTGAGTAAGCAGCCGGACGCGAAGAGGTAAACACTAGTCAGGACAATGTGAAGATAGTCGAAAATTGCGGCCCTATTTTGAGGTGAGCTCTGAAACAGAGTCTCACTACAGATACAAACCTGTGAAGACGGGGCCTGTGAACAAGCATGCTCGAACTACAAGAGAAAACCAGGAAGAAAATTCAAGGTCTGTGTCTGTTCTCTCTCTTTCTCCTCATGGCATGTTATTTGTCCTGCTAATGCAGTTTACTCAGCTTTCATACTCTCTTTCTTTCTCCTGACGACTACTTACAAAGTGTATTAGCAAATAAACTTTCGTCTTAGTTAACTAAGACAGCCTTTCGTGTGTTCAATTTTTCCCACAACGAGGTTTCAACAGGGTCTGACTACTACTTAAGACGTAACGATACACGCATCAACCTGTTCGAGTACGTGGTTGTACAATTTTACATTTTACGAAGAACTTGTATTTTTTCATCTTTGTATATTTTCATACTGACCGATTTATTTTCAGTTTTTCCCATATATTATAGGATATAAAATCCTATATTTTACAATCAATAGGCGAAGCACAAATAAGTAAGAAAGGCACTAACATAAAGCGGATCAGAATCACTCTTTCTGTCGGTACATGCAAAGACCCACGGCACGTGCGGACCGCCTGCTATCACAACTACCTCTAAGCACGTGTGAAGACAACTGCCCGTTCTCTCAAAAAGCTACCTCAGTTTATTTAGAAAATCCGGGACTAAATTTCCCGCCGATTGAAGAAACATAAATTCTTTATCAGGCCGAGAATCTAAAATTTGTTGATACTAAAAAAATCTACCTGTTTGATCTCTCTGGGGCATGAAATCAAAACCAGCCTTATTGGCGGCCAGGGCCTTTCACCCTGTGATCTGACATCTCAAGAAAGAGAAAAAATTTTCTTTCCCCTTTTTTTTACTTTACTCGGGTAGGCCCACCCACGTTCAAATCCGGACACACACACACACACACACACACACACACACACACACACACACACACACACACACACACACACACACACACTCCTAGTTCAACTTCATATTCAACATGATACAAAAAAAATGTTCGCTTCTGCATCGTGTCACACAGTAAAAAATTAGGATCCAAAATTAAATAAGTGGTTTCTTGAATTTGATTGGACAAAATAGTTATGTGCTGTGCTTTCGCGTACGTCAACGCAGTTGAACTCCTAATAAACTTACTGCAGAAGCAATTTCCCGTACAGAAATGAAAACTTTCGTTTGGAGCTGGTCACGTGATTAGGATATCTATTTATTTACGCTTTCGGCAGCGACTGAAACATACGGCCAGCGACAGAGCATACGAGAGCTCGATAAGAATCCGCCATAGTAACGACGACACACACTAGTTGTTACATCAACATGCTAACACCGACCAAAATCCCATTTCATTACTATGTCAGCACATCAGTCGACTGAAAGTCAATGGGGATCTGAGATTTGGTCGGTTATTTGTTTGGGTTTAAATATCTGACTCCAATTATTTTCTTCTCTACCCCATTTAATTCGTTGATGTCTTTTTTGTCTGTGAAAGATGCAAAAGAATTACTGAAGGAAGCAAGAAAAGAGACAAAGATACATTTTAAATTTCAACTTTATTTTGGAGTTTCATACGGCTACTCTGTAGCGAGGAAATGTCTTCCTGGATTATTCGAGAATAGCTGCGTCTCCCAAACGAGGCTTTGAAATGTATTCGTCATTTTCGGTGGTTGATAAGTCCAAAACCGGGGTTGTCAGGTCTGGTGGTTACTTTTTTAAAATAATGTTTGTTTCGGCAGTCTCAGCTTACTTGCAGCAGACATGGCTAAGTTTTTGGCCACAAGATACGAAAAGCACACATGTTCCCTGCTAGCAGCCGCATGAAAGATGTTTCAGTTCAGTGTTACGGTGGAGGCTGAAGTAAGGTAGAATTTCCTTTTTGCGCTGGGGCGGTCCTTTCTTTGGTCATGCGCCGTTCCTACTTCCTGTCTGGGGTTTCAGGGAATTTCTAAACATTTTTAATTTATTTTATTTATTTCATTTTTCGTTTTTCTAACACCTACTAGTACACATAAAAAAAAACAACGTCGTGGCAAAAGTAAGTCTTACCAATTTTCTCTTCATTTTCTTGTGGAATCACGATGGAGGTACAGGTTGGGTTTCTCCTTTTTTCTAAATGACGGAAGAAAGGAAGGAAGGAAGGATAGCAATACTTTTTATATTTTGACTTTATTTCTGGGTTCAGCAACCATTTTGTGGGGGAGGAAATAATTCCTGAATTTGAATGCGTCTCCCAGACAAGGCGTTCAAATGTTTTAGTCGTTTTCGGGATTGATATGTCCGTTATTCGGTGTTTTAGTCGTATTTTGATAAGGGCACTTGGTACTTTTACTATTGGCTGTCGTTAACAGATACGGCTGCTATTAGGTAGATATATTGATTATTCGGTGTTTTTAGTCGAGGGTTGCTCGTAACGGAGACAGCTGTTACTAGTGGAAAGATAAACCAGCGTGCCGCATAAAACGGACACAAGGCCTTCCACCAGCAGCAAGAAAGATATAGGTGTTTTCAATCCAACGGCTACTGCTGAAAAAGAACAGGATTCTTTCTTTTTCCGAGATGGTTCCTTTTCTGTATTTTAAAAACATTTATTTTCATTTTATTTATATTTTTCTATTCAATACACCACCTCAATCAGATTTCACACATCACCCGCACACACGCATACATTCAGTCAGAAGACAAACATACACTCCACTAATGTGTACTTCACACGCATGCGCACATACACACATTATATTAACTTCTTTGTAAAAGCATTAACGAACTTTCAAACTGTTGCGGTGACGATAAATAACCTCGCCGCCGCGAACTTTTTGAAATGAGGGTGGTGTGATGCGGACAAAGCAAAAAGATGACAAAGGCGAGATGGTCAAATTTGAAATGCCGAGTTTGTATTTAGCGATTCGTACACGAAGAATTCGTGTGTGTGTGGAATCCTTGCAGGTGAAAAAAAAACTATGTTAATGTGTAGTCTCTGTTGTGTCGAAAGACCATGCTGTCGAATACAGTCCCTGCCAGTATCGAAAGTGTTGACTCGGCTGTCAAATAGTTTTTGGCGAGAGCGAGTCTCGAGGATCGGGAACAAGTCTTAATGCTCTGGGCAGGTCGTAGTTGCAACTGCGAGGCCAGGTATCTGGAGATGGTAGGAGAGTCGGAGGAGTCGGGTCGCAGAAGCTGGATGATCGATGACCCATTTGTCTAGTCTGTAGTTAACAGTGGATGTCGGTCTCAAAGAGTCGACGATAGCTCGAGCAGTGTCATTTGCTTGTAGACTGGTCCTTTGCGCTCGAGTGTCCTTTGCATTTCGCTGGATATTGTGTCATCATAATTGTGGTCCCTAAAATCCTTAAAAGGGCTGATTACAGGAAGCAATACTTATAAACCTAAAAAGGACTGTTCGAAATGCTGCGGCTGGTATTAGGCTGAACTTTGGCATTTGCTGCTATGGCCGTATAGAGGCTTCTGGTTGCTGGTTGTAAAACATCAGCGAAAATGTCTTCGTGGACTCGGGCAGAACAGACGCGTGGTTGCTAAGGTAAGGCGTCTGTCTGGTCGAGGATATAATGACTAGTGAAAGGCACGAATTCCTTTCGCCTCTGGGCTGCTGGCGGCCGCCGACGGTATTTAACTGACATCCAACCAAGTCAGAATAAGGCACAAAGCCGTGGGGGCCGCACACGAATCGAGACTCATGCGCGGCAGGCGCCAAAAATACTCGCCCCGTCGATTTTCCCCCTAATGAGGTATCTCAGATGCACAGCAATAAACCCAACCTTGCAAAGCAGGTAAAGCCTAGAGGGACGGTCCCCTGAGGCCAAGTTTAGACGGATAAATATAACTACCCGGCACGAAAGCTAGATCTCTGGCTCGGAGGCCAGGCTACCGAAGTCGTTGCTGTCAATGACTGTTTCTTTTATAGCAAAATAGGGGTCACGTATTTGCTTGGCTTGCACGTGTCCAACTATTGAGAGGAAGCCTCTCTTTAAATGTGTGTAATAATGAAATAAATCAATGTACAGTTAAGAAAAGCTTGCAAATACAACCCGTTCTGCTTAACAGAAGAATTAACTTTCGAAACGGTTTGCAGGATTGATTTATCTCGAAAATAGTCCCTGAGTTAGTTCTGGAAAGTTCCACTCGCTGGCGAACTTGGCGATGTTATCTCTGTTAATACTGTGATTTGCTTCCGGTAGTGGAGAAAAAATCCGTTCGCTGACGACATAGAAGACTGCGTTTTTTAAGCAGGGATTTTCGATGTGAGCAGCTGGTGTAATAATATATATTAGTAAAGTTGGCGACTGAAGTCGAAGGCGACCCGAAGACTTCCGTATCAATAACTACTACACCATGGTGTAGGAGAGGCACAACTCCTTTCCCTGTGTTGCTCCACTTTACCCTTGATATGTACCTTATAATGCTGAGTGTTAAGCAAGGAGGTATCAAGTACAATTTCCCATGAATTGACCCGAGGTTGAACCCCGGTCTTCCGGGCCATTGGCGAACACTCTATCCACTAGACCAATGTGTATATATATGTATATATATATATGCATACATGTATATCTATATCTAGATATATATACGTATTGTAAAAAGCTTTTTTGATAAAGGAGTCGTTCACAGATAGAAGAGTAACGGTTTGATATTCTAATTACAGGGTAGCGAATTGCAAAGTATTTTTGGTTCACCCACCTCGAGGGAGGCAGAAAAAAGACAGGGCTGTTGTTTTGGCATCGGATTGGCCGAAACGGTGAATTTGCTGCTGCTACTGTGATGGGGAAAGAATCAAGGGCTCGTTTTTGGAAGTCAGAGAAAGAAGTAAAATTTAGGCCCCTTTTCTCGATAACACATGGTAGGGTCAAGTCTTCCCAGAGATGGCTCATGCAAAAAGTTTATTTTAATGGCCTAGCAGATAAACAGGTAGTTTCTGAAAGATGCAGGCCAGATCTATGAGTCGAAACACACATTTATGGTCAAGCTGAGAGATGAGTAATTCTCTGAGACAAGCTGGCTAGAAGTTGCCAATTTGTTTATTAGCTATGTCGTGGAAAAAGAAACTGGAATAATTCGGGTCTAAAGAAAACGAGTAAACCAACTAAAGAAAAGCAGAAGAGGCCTCCGACTAAACTTGTGGGAATTAATAAAAATGAATAAATACAAAAAAGGCAGAAACTCCCAGAAGCCCCTGACAGGAAAAGGGGGGACGGATGCGCAAAGAAGGAACCCGCTCGGCGAAAGAAAGAAGCCCGTTCTCTTTCAGCAGTGACCAGTAGAATGACAACACCTAAATCTTTCTTGCTACTGGTGGAAGGCGCCATGCGTTCGTCTCTAGACGACGTGTTGACTAACATTCAATGGGTGAGGGAATTTTCCCTGACTACAATTGAAATGGTTGAATCCACCAGTCAGGGTGTTTGAAAATACGTTAATCGTTTTTTGGTATATATGTGTCCCCGTTTGTCGTTTTAAAGCTTTAACAACGTGTTTGTCGCTTTTGGGAGTTTGTCTAAGTCCAGTGTTTTAGTTCATAGTTCGATAGGTCCATTTCGTGGCTTTTTATATTTTGGCATACTATTAACCGAGACGGGTGCTACTAGTGAAAGTGGCGCCTTAGAGCGACCACGTTGACTACCACTAGCAGCTGGGAGATTTAGATGTTGCTACCCCGCCGGTCACAGTTGAAAGACAGTGATCTTCCTCCTTTTGTCTCGCGGTCTCTTTTTCTTTACGCATGTGTCGCCTCTTTTTCCTGTCAGATGCCTCAGGGAGTTTCTGAATATTTTAATAATTTTCTTTTTTAATTCAATTTAAATTATTTATTTATCTATTTATTCCCAACAATTTAATACTAAATCCTGTTTTTATATATATATTGAATATATGATTTGTAAACACATTTTATAGATACACACAGTTAAATGATCAAACAGATCTGTTTGTAACAATTCAATTTAACATAAGTAAACAAAATTAAATGGTTCCAAGTATTGCTAAGTAACGCGAATAATTCAGTTAAACATCAGTCATTTGTTTATACACAATAAAATGATCAAACGGTTCTGTTTGTAACAATTCAATTTAGCATAAGTTATTTGTTTTCACATTTTAAATGTCAAACAGTTCTATTTAATCTATAAATAGGACCCTATCAGGTACTACCACTGTGGGTCAGAATGAATCAGGGAAGGATGACAATAAAGGAATACTTCACATACCTCAAAGCTCAAGCATTATGGAAAGCTCACCATCAGATTGTTTTGGGTCATATCCAGGAAACTCGTTGAGAGTGGGCTTTAGTCCTCTGCAGAGATGCAGTCGGTGTATTCTACAAGCCTAGCCGATATATATATATATATATATATATATATATATATATATATATATATATATATATATATATATATGTATGGCCTGGGAGACCTGGGTTCAATCCCAGGTCGAGTCATACCAAAGACTAAAAAAATGGTACTTGATGCCTCCTTGCTTAACACTCGGCATTATAAGGTACGGATCAAGGGTAAAGTAGAGCAATCCAGGGAAGGAGTAGCGCCCTCCCCTACACCTTGGTGTAGTAGCTATCGAAAAGGGAGCCTTCGGGTTACCCTCGACTATGGTCGCCAACTTTACAATATATATATATATATATGAAAAATCAAGGTCTGGCAAATATTTCTAGAAATAAAATCATTTTCTGAAGACCTTGTGTTTTTCATCTATATTCATTTTCATACAGTCAGGTTTATTTTCCAGTTTTTTCTGAAAACGGAAAGACGTAAAATGTTAAATGTTTCAGTTTTTAGCGCTTTATCAGGATGTGTAAGTTACTAACTGGAAAGAAATTTCCAGTTTGTCCTCATACGATAATGTGTGTGGCCGTAATACTCACATTCATTATCAAGATAAGAGTAAGTTTCATTTATTTGCTTCATTTTCTTACCGAATAGTTAAATCCGAAAATCATTTTAAACTAGTCACGTTTAAGCCATTTTTCATATTTCCTTCGTCTTTTTCTCCTCCAACCAGTGAGAAGGCCGATGTAATTTGTAATAGGATTTAACTGTTTGTAACTGTTCAGAAGAAAAAAAAAAAAGAAAGAAAAAAACAAAAACAAAAAGAAAAGAAGATTGAAGCCAATAACTGAAACTTACAGTTATCTCGTTCGTGATTGTAAAAGCTTTATTACATTTCAATATTTTTTGTACATTACCACAGAATTGACTTAAATTCGTGGTGGGCTTCTTCTAAACAAGCACCGTTTAGGCAACTAAATTTCAGAAGTTCGTTTAATAAAATGCTGCAGATATTGTTTAATTTTCACAAATGAATTAACTTATTTCATTTATTTAAATTATTATACTAAAAAAATATGCAAACCATAAATTCTCAAGAATTTAACAAAAGCATGATTTTCTAAATATTTTTTTGATCGAGTTGTTTTTAATTCATTGAAAGTGAATAAAGAGAAAAGAGCAATATTTTTTTTCTTAAACAAATTTCAGAACTTTATTTGATTAGACTTCATTTATGGATGGAATTGTGATAGCTTATTTTTAGCTACTTGTTTTCTACCCACAAAACGCAATAACTGCAAGACCATAACATTCTTTATGACAACAGCATATGTCCCCCACACTACATTCTATTCAATACCATCACATCATATCACATCTCACTTTGGGCCTTTTCTTTCGATAAATACCATTTATGCCAAGATAATACAAACGGTATGATGGAAAGAAAATAATTGATTAAAAAAAATTAATGCATTTTTTTATGCGTGAATATCGTTTTCACGAGATTGTGCAACGAGATTTGGCATTGTTAAGAAGTGCATGTTTTTAGCTGGTTGCCCGCTCTCTGATTAGTTCTGCTGTTTGTAGTATTTCTATTACTACACACAGTAAACATTCAGCAGCAGCAGCAGCAAAAAAAGTCGGGATTGTCGTTACAGTAATTTATTCCTACAACAAAAGAAACCACAATTACTTTCAAGGATATCATAATTTTTTAATCCTTTGTTGTAAAGTGTTCTTTGTTTTTAGCATTAGCAAACAAAAAAATATCGATATCTGTAGTCTGCAGGTAACAACATGGAGAGTGTAGTGAACAATGGAGAATGGACAGCAGAAAAAGAAGAAAAGCTTTCAACAAATTATCCTTTGCATTATGCCTGTAGAGATGGTGATGTGAATAGCCTTCGACTCTTACTAGACGAACATTCTGACCATTTGTCGTCTGGTATTACTGCAGAAGATTGCTTTTATGGGTGGACCCCTGCCCATTGGGCAGCTTATTTTGGCAAGGTATGTTTTCTTTTTTTCAAATTTTTTTATATATATATATATATATATATATATATATATATATATATATATATATATATTGTAATTTATTATTTAGCATTTTATTTGTAAGTAACATAGATAATCTAAAGTTTAAATCTAATGAAAATCGTTAACGATAAACTGCAGACGAATTCTTAAAGACAAAAATTCGTACAAAAAAGCTCAGATTATTTTTATTATTTATGTTTTTCCTCTTAAGCCGTGGAAATTAATATCCAGGGGGAAAAACTTTGTTAAAAAATCCCACTTTAGAAAAAAATGGAGTGCACATATTGAAGCTGGACTAATAGGAATATTTTCTTGTTTTTCTGTTAAACAAAATGAAAAAAATTCATGATTGAAAATGATTGCATAAATCAATAAACAACGTAAGAAGGGCGGGACTAATTTTGTGATTGTTGGTTGATTTAAGTGAGTTTAAACTGATATTTTTTTAAAAAATTGTTTAGATGGGTGATTTAAGCTTTCTGTTTTGGTTTAGGAGTTATTATCTTAAACAAAACGATTGTAATGTAAAAGTGTTCTCTCTATATATCCCCCTCTCATATTTTGAAGCGCAATTTAGGACTTATTAAAAATAAAAGTGCAAGTATCTTGCCATAATTGTAAAAACTTTTCACACAAATAAGTAAATGATTCGACATTTTTATTTTCCTCCGTCCTGTAGCGTTTGGTTTTTCTTATCACCTATGATTGAATTTTAGGATCGATTTTTGGTGGATGTTGGAGGAATAATTTTTTTCTTTTTATAGTTACTGTTAAATCTATTTTGGATGCTTCCAAAATAGACTAGCTATAAAAATTACATTAATTTTGTTTTGATATACAAAAGAATCATTTGTTTCATTTTTACTGAACAGTCAAGTTCCAAAATTACGTCTTTAACTAGCTACAATTTCGGCCATATTTCTTCTAGTCTTTTTCTCCCAACGACTAAGTTATCTGTATATCACCTGCAAGTTGTGGGCGATTATTTGTAAGTTTTGTATCGAACTCTATCGTTCGGTTAAAAAAAATCAAAGTGACTGAAACTTTCTTTTACCATAGAATAACAACTATTGCATTTCTCTTTTATTGTTGTACATTAAAAACCAAGTTAACGTAAATTTTCATAGGTGCGCTATTATGTACAAATATCCTATTTTGTTATTGCAACAAAAATACGCGGAAAAAAAAACATTTAAAAGAAAATATATATGTAACAATGAAAAGTACTTAATAATAGAATATTTCAGCAAAACAACTTTCAATAAAATCTAAAACAGATAAACGAGATGATACTATATCAAGGTTATTTTGTTTTGATTTTTGTAGAAACTTTTTAAAAATTGATATTCTTTTTTTTTTATGTTAGTTAATAAATTCTTAAATTCTTTCTAATTTTTAAAGTCTGTAAAGACACAGCACATGCAGATTTTTTGATTTCATATCCGTTGTAATAAGACCTAATTAAGTTATAGGTTTTACTCAACAAAGAACACAACTGTCGTTGGCATTTACACATACTTTATTTATCTATTAAGTCGCACTACAGTAGTACTTATGTAAATTTTTGTATTTAGGCAGCTTTGGGTGATATTTAATTGAAAGGGGAAGAAGTGTATAAGATGCACTGTGGAAGAGTGCATTACAAAACTACCTCCATGTCCAGTAAAAAAATAACACTATAAATAGTGAGGATAAAAATATACATTGTGTACCAAATAAAAAAAAAAAGATTTTCACGAACTTAATAATATTTAAAAGAAAATGACTGGAGAAAATCTTGACTTGACAGTGAAATAAAATTATTTTGTACTCATTTACTACGATTCGTACAGTAAGGTTATTTCTAAGAATTAAGTAGTTTCATTATTCTTGCCTTTATATATATATATATATATATATATTGCACACACACACACCTTTCTTTTTGAGGTTTATTGTACTGTTTTCAGTTGGCGGGATTCGGAACATTAAACATTTATTGACGGAACATAGTCAAAATACAGCTGTTGCGCCATATAGCAACTTCTCGTAAATTACAAGTTGTGAGTTTAAATCTTGTCTGATGTTGCTATTATTTTGTTTCACATTCTTGCAATTTTATTTGAGAACCGAAAACAATTCTAACAACTTAATGGTAAGGCAAAGTTACTGTTTATTTAGCTAACCAAACCGGTGTTAATTCTGCGGTAACGTACAGAAAGTTGTAAAATAAAAATCTAAATCCCAATCCAGTTTCAGTCTTTTCCTTAATTTTTTTTTAACTGAACAGTTACATTTAAGATGACACCTAATTAGTGGTTGGTATATGGAAATACAAAGAAATATGACAGGTGGGTGAATTGTTGCTAATTTATGACATGCTTTTGAGATTTACTTGTTCTGTAAAAAATTAACCAAATCACTGAAACTTACTCTTATTTGAGTGGTGGATTTAAGCATTATATATATATATATATATAAATTACCCCAGAAATAAAGGAAATTTTCATGGTTGGGCTATTCTGTACAAATACAAAATTTTCTTGTCATTTTATCTGCTTGAACTAAAGAATAATCATTTATTTTGAGAATTTTTTCTTTTTTGAGAAAAATTCAGTTTTTAAGTAAAAGCTAGTAAAGTTACCCTAAAGTGAGTGTTTGATTTTTTTTTTTTTTTTTTTCAGTGTATATATAAGAACTTTGCTTTGTGCTTGTCATTACCCAATTAATTTGTTTGTATTAGCATTGGAATGAAAAGTGTCTAACTCGAGGTTTTGTCCCTTTTTATGATGGATCATTTAGTCCATTACCTAACACACTTATTGACTGAATTTTTCTTTGTTGAGGTGCATTAACAAGGAGATCATTATGAAAAATATTTGCTTTTCAAAATAAATGCTTTTGTCTCATTTACTTATATTTGCCTAAAGATGGACATTAGATAAGGGTCTAGTAAAGCATCATATTTACATTTTGAGTTACAATGGACCCAGTCAATGTCTTGTTTTGCATTTTGTTTTCTACAGTTGTTATTTGATATCATAAAAATCAGTAGCAGAAATTTAAATGCTAATTAATTTTCATGATTTGTTCTGAAGAATACATTTCAGTTTTGCTGACCTAAAGTTCAGTTGATCAGAAATAATGATGGAGACGTGAATGCTCAAATATGCCCAGAGGAAAATGATAAATTTGGCTTACATGACCCACCAAATAGAAATAGTGACTATCTATCAGATTTTTTCACTTGAGAACAGTTTTTATTTTTAAACACTAAATTCAAAAAAAGATAGGGAAAGGTATGGACTTACACCTACCCAAATAACATTAAAGTTCAGCTAGATTATATACTCATAAACAAAAAATTGATAAATAGTGGTTTGAACTGTGAGACATAATCCTCTTTTGATGTGTATCATCAAGGCAAAGATAAACCTGAGTCAATGCAGAAATAAACCATCAAAATCACATATTACGACTGCTCCTCACTTACCAATGGTAGATATAAGCAATAACTGTTCGAAACAAATTTGATACTCTTCAGAAGATGTCTGAAAACATACTGCAAATGACGAATATGAAAACTTAATCACTGCCCACATGGAAGCAGTAGCAAAAATGCTTACCAACCAAGAGCTAAATGTAGAGTTTAATGGAAGTCACTAGTAGCTAGGAAAAAACAAGAAAACTAAAAAAAAACAGAACATCCTTACTCAAAAGAAACTCAACAAATGCCGACATGACAAATCTATCCAAAAATCATTAATTGCCAACTAGATGTCAAATTCAGACATCCTTCTCTTCCTCAAGAAAAACAACTTTGGAATCAATAGATTTTAAAAAGAAAATGGCTTCATCTTTAAAAAAAAAAAAAAAAAGGCAAGGAGCAGATGATATCCCACAGAAACTGTTTGATGTAGACTACACTAGCACTTCACATAAATACACCAGCCCAAGCAGAATCCTTGTTGCATAGCCTAGAACAAGCAGCAGAAGGCATTAGCCTCTATGTAAATGTCAATAAAACAGAGTACATGTGTTTTTAAACAAAAGGTACCATCTCCACTCTAAGTGTCAAGTCTCTAAAATGCGTAGACTAGTTCACATACCTCAGCAGCAACATCTCATCGACTGAAAGTGATGTTATCATAAACCTAATCAAGGTGTGGAATGCTGTCAGCAGGTTATTGAACATATGGAACTTTTATCTATTCGATAAAGTATTACAGATTTCTTCCAAGAAGTAACTGTGTCCATAATACTATATGGATGCACTACAGGGATACTAACAAAATCTATTGAGAAAAGGCTAGGTGGGAGCTACTCAAAAATGCTGTGCACTGTCTTGAACAAATCCAGGAAGTAACTACCTCCAAAATAGCGGCTGTACGGCCACTTGCCTCCCATCACACAAACTATTCAAGTAAGATGAACAAAACATGCAGGACACTGCTGGAGAAGCAAGTATGAACTCATAAGGGATGTTCTTTTATGGATTCCTGCATATGGATGTGCCTGTGTTGGCCAACCAGCAAAGACTTATGTCAGCTCTGTGCAGAGAGAATGTCAGATAACTCTGTGTGACTTGATGATGTTCTTTCCTTCTATGCATTTAAATTGGCAACTTGTAATTGGTTCATAATTAAGGTTGTTTGATAACACTTGAACATCTTCAGACATTTTGCTGTAACAACTTTAGAAAAAATTTAAGTTTTGTAATGAAATTTTGTCAAACCAAAGTTTTCAACAACTGACAAATTCTCACCATTACAACTTAGAAATCAAGATTTGATACTTATTAAACATCTCTAGCTTGCATCTAATATGTAATATTTAATCAAATATAACCATTTATTTTGGTCAGACAAATAATCTGTTGATTAATGGCTATAGACATCCTGCTCTAGAATATAACTCTACTTTATCAAGTGTTCATTCATCTGTATAGCTGAGGCTCTCCAATTTCTGGCCTAATTTCAATCAAGATTGCAAGGATTATTTGAATTTTCAAAAAAGGAAGTAGAACAGGAAAGAAAAAGGTTGCAGAGTATATACACACCCATGTGATGTGTATTGAGCTGTGTGTCATTAGCTGGCAAAGCCAAGCTGTCTCTGGTAGTCAAAATGTAAGAGAATGAGTTATTGGATGTCATGAGTATGTATAGCTAATCCTTGTCCTGTGATCAGCTCCAAATACACCATTTATTTTGCGCAGGACAAAATCAAAAGTGCAGACGTAGTTGGGAGCATAAATCATGTGACTTTCCTGACCAATAGATTCTCAAAACTAATTAGTTTACCGATGTCCACCATCTTTGTTTCAGGAACAAGTGAATCAGTATCCTATTTTCTAGAATTTTTTTTTGTATCACAGCCATTTTAAAGATATAGGAGTGTAAATCCTATAAAGTTTTCTTAGCATGCGTATATTTGCAAGAGGTATAACAACCCCTTTGTTTATTTTCTAAATTCAATTCAGCAATGTTAAAGCTTTATTATGTGAAGGAAAATTAAAGATAGGGAAGAAAATCATCATTTTATCAATTTTAATGAGATCAAATCCAAACATTCACAGTGCTATTAATTTTTTTATTTTCATTCTTTTGTTTTTATTGCAGCAGCTGACTCATAAGTGAGCAATTTATTCTTACTGAAAATTACTATGAGTGCAAATAGTGGTATTCATAGTGGAGATGCTAGACTACCTACCTGTTGAATTTTTGAATGATTGAGTTGTGTCACCCAGACCAAGTGTTTTTTGGGAGGCCAATGAATAATTCAATTGACAAGATTGAATGAGGAAGAAGATCATTGGGCTTTTGATATGACTGAGAAAAATATTATTGTCAAGTTGTACAGGTTATATAATTTTTCTGTGTGTGTAATATATAGGATCATTTGTCTTTTTTAATGATTGGAAGAAGCAATAGCCCTCTAAATTAATTCAATACAATAAACTAAAATACTTTTAAAAAGTTTAACTTTAAAAAGTACAGGAAAGTGTAGTGAAATTGAATGGCAGAATCTGCCGATTGCTGCCTCCAATGAGCCAACCGGGGTTGGTCATTCAAAGAGAGTGGCATGCTGTATATGCAGATCGAACAGCTGACATTTATGTGAATTCAACAACTGTCCCTGGCTGGATAAAAAACAGGTGGTGAGCTGAATGAACAAGAGAAATGAAATGTGACAACAAAGCTGTGTGAATTGAATTCCTTTCATAGCAACACCAAAAGAAAGAAGCAAGAAGTGATGAATGAAATGGTCTACCTCAAAGTTCAAAACTAGCACAAATGTGTTTTGTGTGTGGAGTACAGAAAAAAAACGGAAGCATAAGCATCCTTGGGAGTGCAATTTGTAGGTCACGCGTCTCATCTATGGTGGGACAGAGTTTGGGACATATGCAAATTTCGGCCTGCCAGAACTGGTATAAAAGGAGTACTCTCAGTATTGTTATTGTTGCATATGTTGCTTCACAGTAGGATTGTGCGAACCAGTGTATTGATGCAGCAAGTAAGAGAGAAAGAAAGAGAAACAGGACCAGTAGCAAGCAGATTTAGAATATTCAATTGTCACAATCAGTAAGACTTTACAGCTGTCAGAAAATACTACCATTTTATAACAAATGCATTAAATTCTTAACTTCTCAGTGTATTTGTAGTTTAAATAGAAAGAATGGGACTTCACTTACTTCATGGCCAGAAAAAGAGTGGCACCTGAATATACTCTTTCTTTCTTTCTATTTTCTTTTTTAAGAATGCAGACAAGAAATGAGACATTGTGAAAGTGTGGTAGGTGAATAAAAAAGACAAAGATCTGGGAGGAAAGGCAATTTTTGCATGAAGGCAAACAAGGAGAAGACATGGACAAATTTGCCCTCTACTTAGAGATGATTGAGGATTGAGGTGAGACTGAAGGACGCATTCATGGTAGGACCTTTTGAGGCATACGAGAAACTCCAAAAGATTAAATGGACCAGTGAGTCAGTAGATGTGTATGCTCACAATATCAAGAGGTTGGCAGAATTAGCAGGATACATGAGAAAAGGGCTGGACCAAACAGCAAAGTTAGCTTTTGTGACGGGTTTCCTGGTTAGCATATCAATGACACTACAACAATTACCTGGTGTGAGCAAAATGGAAATAGAGCTTAAACTGATGGCAAGGGTATTGACAAGAATATGAAGTCTGGATTCCAGAATGGTGGGAGTGATCACACATTGTGTAAAACCAACTGACATATAAATGTCAGGGACCACACCAACTCAGAGACCTCAAGGTACCACCAAGAAATAAAATCATGTGCTTCAATTGTAAGAAGTTTGGGCACAATGCAAGTTATTGCTTTTTGATTCAGGGAAATGAGCAAGGAGTGTTTGCACTAGCAGCTGCCCTCCTGAACAGAGTGAAGACACGGTACAGATCTCTTCCAATCATAGAAGTGCTAGTGGATGGCATGAGGGCGGTGGCCCTCATTGACACTTGCTGTACTACTACTCTACTCAGTCCCAAGCTTACTCATGGATATGGTGGGAGTATAATTGCTATAAAAGCAGTTGACGGAACAGAGGTAAAATGCAAAGGAAAAAGGCAGGTAAAGATAGGGGGTAAAAAGTTGAATGCATAATCAGCGATATTGACGTAATTATTGGAATGGATGTCATTTATGAAGTTTGATAGTGAAAAATGGCCAAGTTAAGTTTGGTGAGACACATTGTGCTGTAGCTGCCCAAGAGCCAAACTATTGCAAAATTGAGGATAAAGAGTTTAAAGCAGAGTTTGATGGCAAGAATTGGACTGTAGAATGGCACTGGAAAGGCAAGCCTCTAGTGCTAGAAAACAAGGTGGAGTGCTACAGAACTTCCCTGGAGAACAGAGAAAGAATGAAATATGACAAAGAGGTAGAAAGGTGGATTGGAGAGGTGAAATGAATGAGGTGTTACCTTTGATGGTAGTGGTCTAAGCGACAAAAGGAAAGGTCAGACCAGTATTGGACTTCCACAAGCTGAACAAACATGTTGAGAGCCATTCTGGAAGCAACATAATTGATGTGTGTAATGAAAATGAGAAAATGGAGACAGTTGGCGGGAGGAACTGCAATAGTGGACCTTAAGTCAACCTACTTACAATTACATGTTGCTAAGAGGCTCTGGCTGTACCAGCTAGTGTGCTATAAAGGGAAAACTTACTGTCTGACTCAATTAGAGTTTGAACTCAAAGTTGCACCAAAAACTATAGTGGCAGTTTTAAAAACTGTGTTAACGGAGGGCGATAAGATGAGAGAGGCCACTGATTCATAATATTGACAATATTATAATAGATGTGACAAAGGTATTGATGAAGTAAGTAGTTGATCATCTAACAGCAAAGCCTCTAGGACCTTACATTGAAAAAAAAAAACAATGAACTGGTATTCAAAAGGGGCAATGAGATCTTACAAGTAACAGGAGATATGAGTCGGCAGGCGTTGATTTTGGTCAGTAACAAATTGTTGGGGGCACTATCTCATTACTGGGTGGCTGAGACCAGCATGCAGCTACGTAAAGAGAAGAACAAGTGGGATAAACTGGGATGATAAAGTTGATGAGGAAACTGTTGCTGTGATACTAGAGATCTTTGCTGAGATTAAAGAAAGGACGCTGTGACAAGGACCTGGCATGTCCCTAAAACAAGAACAGAAGTCGTGTAGTGTGATGCTAGCAGTATTGCCATAGGCACAGTTGTGGAGATCATTGGATCAGTGGTGGAAGATGCAACAAGGCTGCAGAAAAAAGACAATTATAACCATATTAATGTGGCTGAATTAGAAGCTGTGTTAAAAGATGTTAATTTGGCCTTAAAGGATTAAGAGAGATGCAAGTAAGGACTGGGTCAGCCACAGTTCTAAGTTGGGTGAACTCTATTGTGCAAGAGATCAGAAGAATACAGACAAAAGGTTCAGGAGAAATAATTATAAAGTGGAGACTAGGAATACTAAGACAATTGATAGCTGAATTTGGATTAAAAATGAAAGCAGTATTTGTACCTAAGCAGATGTACTAACTCGAGTAAATAAAAAGGGGTTGGTCAAGGAGGAGAATCAGGTTCCAACATGCTGTCTAGCTATCAAAGAATTGGAATACTTACAAGATGTGCACTATATGGGTGTGGATAGGACTCTATATTTAGTGTAAAAAGTTGACCTGCTTATAAAAAAGGAGGAAGTCTGGAGGGTGGTTTAGAACTGTATCAGATGTCAATTGATTGACCCTGCCCCAACCATACATGATCCTGGTGAAATTGAGACAACAACCAATTGGACAAGGTTAACCATTGATATAATGCACTATTACGGAGGTGCATATATGTAGATTATTGATTGTGGGCCTGGATGACTGGCAGTATGGAGGGAGTTATGTGCAGAGACAGCAGCTGTGGTTGCAGAAGAACTGGGGAAGTAATTCTCAAATAAGGTTTAGAGGCAGAAGTGATAATGGACAATGGCACAGTTTTCCGCTTGGATATCCTCTAAGCACTGAAAAATGGAACATTCGAAGGTACTTTAGAGCAGCCTACAGGCCAGGAGGAAATAGAATAGTCGAGGGACATCACCGGACTGTGAAAGCAATAGCCAAAAGAGGAGGGATGACACTGATAGAGGCCACAATCTGGTATAACATGGCACCCAAGATTGGTCAAAGAGAAGAGACCGTACCACAATGGTCATCTTTTCACCTACGAGTGGAGACACCGGAAAAATAAATTCCCAGATGCTGATGAAGAAGAGCCACCCAGAATCCAAATAGGGGAAGAGGTGTGGTTGAACCCACCAAGCGCCTGGTGCACAACGCAGTGGGGAGGAAAAGTAGTGACGGGGAATCCAATCATTGAGTAACCTAATAATTGACGGAATGCCATGGCATATTTTGGATCTAAGGCGAGTGATACATGGAAATGATGAGGGTATGGAGGATGAACATGTAGATGAGAGAAATAAGACCTTACCAGCACAAAGACTGCAAAGAGAGCACAATGTGCCAATTTAGACATGAGACTACATTATGTAAAATTATCTTAAGATCATAGGGCATTTAGTTTAAGTAGAAAGCTTGGAAATTCACTTACCTTGTGGCTGGAGAAAGAGTGGCACCCGAAAGGTACCCCTTTTTTTTTTTTTTTTTAGAATGCAGACCGGAAATGAGAGAGGCATTGTGGGAGTGTTGTAGGTCCATAAAAAAGTCAAAGATCTGGATTGTGTGAAGGCAAGCGAGAAGACATGGGCAAGTTTGAGACCACAATAATCACCAGTTTTTCTTTTTTCTTTTTCAGTTTGAGCCATTACATGATTGTACATAACACATAGAAAGATAGTATGTCTTGTATGGAAGGTTAAGTTAAAATCAGCATTGGGGAGAATGAAGTAGAGAATTTTTTTTAATTAAGTGAGCTCTAGTTGATTTTTACTGTTTTATATATATTTATATATACACACAGAAATATTAGCTTATTGAATTCGTATGCCAAAGTCTGTTTTTCTCCATACATCAAAATTTAAGAATGAAAATGCATAAACCTAAAATTATATATATTGTGTGTGTGTGTGTGTGTATATATATATATATATATATATATATATATATACACACACATATATATATATATATATACACACACACACACACACAAAAGTATTGGACATTGCAGATTTCCATGGCTCTCTCACTATTTCTCCATTGCTCCCAATAGGTCTTTCAGACTACATCCTGTGTCTGTACAGAGCTGTTGTTGGTAAGTTCTTGTTGATCGGCCATTTGAAGGGGTCCATACAAGAATGTCACATGAGTTTGTCCTTACTTCTCCAGCAGTGTCTCTCATGTTTTGATTATTTTATTTGGATGGTTTTTATGAGATAGGAGGTAAGTAGCTGTACAGTTGATGTTTCATGGGGTGTTGCTTCTAGGATTTGTTCAATATAGCTTGTATCATTCTCGTGCAGTTCCCACCTAGCTTTTTCTGTGTATGTTTTGTCAGCATCTATTTGGTGCATCCATACAGTAGTATTGACACAACTGCTGCTTGGAAGAAATTTCGTTTTACTTTATCAGATTGGTCAAACTTCCATATGATGGATAGCCATCCATGCCTTTACGAGGTGCATATTCATGTTTCTGTTGGTAGATGAGATGCTGCTATCGAGGTATGGGAACTTTTCCTCTAGTTACAAACAACTGCAATTTAGAGTGGAGATATCTTCTTGATTAAAACACATGCACTCCATTTTGTCTGCATCCTGTGGAGGCCAATGCCTCCTGTGCCAGCTCCAGGCCATTCAGCAGATTCAGACTGAGTAGGTGTATTTGCAAGAAACACTGTCATCTGCATAGTATGTGTCTGCAATAGTTTCTGCAGGGTATCATCAGCTTCTTGCATTTTTTTAGTGTAAAGCCATTTTTTTTATTAGATCTATCAATGTTTAAAGTATGTAGTCTTGGCAGATTATTAACCAATATCTGTTAGATGTTACCCATTTCTGTTTGATGAGTTGTGTAAGCAGAATTTGTTGTTTTCCTCCTTACCTTTTGAGTATTCATGTCTTCGCCAATGATTAGAATGTTATGTTTCGAAATGCTGCTGACCAGGGAAGATAGCTTGTTGTAGAAAGTGATGAGATCCATTTCATCACTGGCATTAATGGGACTATAGCAGGAGATGATTGTTGTGCTGGGTTTGCCATTAAATGTAGCTACCATCATTCTTGATTGAATTTTCTCAATGATATTAAATGAGTTTAGGGGACGAGGTTTGAGAAGCATGATGATATTGACAGTTTTTCCGTGCAGATGCTGAGATAAATGTTCATCCATTGCCAGTATCGTGGTACTTTATTTTTAGTTTGCTATGATAGTATCTACGTTCTTATATGTATAAAGTAAAGTTAGCGACCATAGTCGAGGGTGACACGAAGGCTCCCTTTTCGATAGCTACTACACCAAGGTGTAGGGGAGGGCGCTACTCCATTCCCTGGATTGCTCCACTTTACCCTTGAACCGTACCTTAGAATGCTGAGTGTTAAGCAAGGTGGTATCAAGTTCCATTTTTAAAGTCTTTGGTATGACTCGACCTGGGATTGAACCCAGGTCTCCCGGGCCATTGGCGAACACCCTAACCGCTGGGCCAGCCCTGCTACAGTGTCTGTCAGCTCTGGCCTATTCTATTTAAAGTTCTAATGTTAAGTATTGTTATGTGTACTGTGCTTTTGCATCAAAGTAATGTTTGTTTGAGTTCTGTAGCTGATTTTTTGAATACTGGGGTTAGAACTCCAACCTCACCAGAATGCACCCCTTGTTTTTTCTGCATGAGGGGTGATGCGGTTTGAACCCATAATTTGAATTAAACATGGTAATCTTTCACTGGCTTTTCTTTTATCTCATCAATAGATACCAGCCTTATAGATTAGTAGTACTACTTTCCTAGCTGAACTTTATTAATCCTGGTTGTTGATCTATTTAGTTCTTCCACCCAGCATCAGGTGAAGCGCTTTGTTGATCCAACATTGGGTTCTTCCACTTTACTGCTTCCCATGGCTTCTGATGTAATGTTTGCAGTTTTTAAAAAAAGATTTTTTTTTCTAATTTAAGTCCAAATATTCATTTTTTATTTCATTTTTTTTTTCTTCCCTGCTCCTCTATTGTGGGGCTTTCTTTGTTTGAATCTACTTTACAAATGATTAATTTCTATAATTTAATTCTAAAGTTGCTCATGTATTTTCAATTCACTACCTTCCTCTTAATTACTTTTACAAAACGACTAATCCTAAATTAACAGATATTACACTTATGTATTCAGACAGGTACATTTTGCAGGAGGATTAAAAGTGAAGATAATAATAATAATAATCAAAATATTGACAAAACAGAATGCGTGGTTACTTCCAAAAGTTATAGCAAAAAAGACGAAAGTTGAGTTACCTTCAAATGGCTGTCAATGGATGGAATTAACACACATGAAAGTTCAGTATTTTTTTTTTCCTTTCTCTCTCCTTCCCCTTCTCTACTTCCATTGTGGGCTTTCATTGTTTGAATATACCTTACAAATGGTTAATTTCCTTAACTTTATTCTAAAGTTGCTCATATGTCTTCAATTTACTACTTTCCTTAATTACTTTTATAAAAACAACCAATCCTAAATCAACACATACTACACTAATGTAATCAGACAGACACATGTTGAAGAAGGATTTTACTATTATTGGTACTGACCTAAAACTTGAGCTGAATATGAATGAAAATATGATATACTATATATTAGGAAAAATAAAGAAATGTTTGCTCATACATGATTATATTGATAAATACAATAGAAAGTAGCATGCAAAACTTTTGGATATACATCAATAAATAACATTCAGTATTTCATGGCGTATCTGCTATTTGATACGACAGTGGTTAGATGTGATAATTTGAGGTAAGCTTCTTGCAGAATTTAACATCAATCTTATTCCACACCTGTTGATTAATCAAGTTTTGAGAATTTCTCTGATAAATTCAGTCTAAGCTGCTTTTACAGATCTTCTATAGTATTTAGGTCTGGTAACTGAGAAGGCCATTTTAAAACCTTTCTTTTCTTTATCTGGAATGATTCTTTCATTTTCACTGCTGTGTGCTTTGAATCATTATTATGGTGAGAAATCCAATTTCTCAGTAGCTTGAGAAATTTTAATGATGGAAGTATGTTGTTCTTCACTATTTCATGATACTTAGCACTCCCTATTGTTTCTTTTGATGATATGTAGTGTCCCCATACCATTGAAGTTAAAACAACAAAAAATCATACTTTTCATCATCTTTTTCTACAATCTTGAACTATTTCTACCAAGATGTTTGATTTCAGTCTTGTCAGACTATAATATTTTGTTCCAGAATGAAGCAGGCTTATCAAGATGATGGGCAAACTAGATGAGCCTTCAAGTGTCTGAGTTTTACGAGTGAGTTTTTCTTAGGAGTTCAAGAATGCAACTCTACCTAATGGAGTGTCCAACTAATCGTTCACTTCTGTGCTAGCTGCCTGTAAATTCTTCTGAATTTCTTAGATTGTAAATGACTTGTGCAATACTTCCAATAAATGGATCTTGCTGTTCATTCGCTTCATTAATGAGTATGTTCTTTTTGAGGTAGATCAGTAGTTTGGCCATGTTCTTTCCATTTTCAAATGATGGCTTTAATCATACTGTTAAGAATCTTGTGCTTGATTGGCGATCTTTTGATATCCCATTCCATGACTATGATGTTCAATTACAAGAATTTTCTCTGAGGTCTAATAAGCTTGTTTACCAGATTTTTGTTAGCTTTACATCAAACCATTTAGCTATTCATATAGAAGAAACAAATTACCACTTTCCAATTATTGATACGAAGAGATCTTATAAACAGAAAAGAACCTCAGAGATTTATCGTGAGGGCCATGTTATCAGAACAATGATAATAAAAGAATACAGCAAGAGACTTTTATGAAGATTAAAAGCAAAAATATGGCCCTACCTTTCTGTTGACTACAGAAAGGAAAAAGAAGACTTTTGGCTGTTAATGCTCTTGTTTTTCCAAGAGAGATAAAAGAATTGAATTAGCAAAGTAACTTGACAGTTAAATCACACTCCTTTGTTTTCACTGCTCTTCTGTTTTATTCACTTATACTCCTGATGCCAATACATATAAATACAGACATCATTTCATTAACCAAACGATTGTTTTGTGTTTGCTTATCCTCATTCGATGTTGGTGAATAAATCTTGTTATATTGTTCCACTGTCATTGACATTTCGTTACTTCAAGGATTTCTACCTCATTCTTTTATTTTCAATATGTTCAAGCAGATCTTGTGGGAGATGAAAGAATATTTTATTTGAAAGATTTATATTCACATGTTCTGACATCCCCTGGCTCATACCAATATAGATATATGCCTATCATTTTGAATATAAGAATATTATAGAATTATCATTAGATAGTATAAAAATTTAATTGGTATATCTCTTATATTGATTTATCTTGCAACATACCTATTACCATTTGTTACTGTGTGGTGTACATTTTCAATTGACAACAAATATTTTGAAATAGATATTGTTTTGAAAAAGGAAATAAGCAGAAGTGGGTCTCTAACTTTTGTCTATAAGTCTTGCTATGTATGTAATCAAAGTCTTGAAGTCTTATCCAGTAGAAATGGGTACTTTAGTTAAGTGATTTAAATTTCCTATAATACTATGAACTCCTTGTTGATATGTAAATAGATGTTTAATAGACAAATTTACCTTCCTCTATTCAAAAAGACATTTGCCTACAGATATCCCTAGTTTGAAAATAGTTATCCTAGGGCAGCAGGTAACACATACCAAAAAACAACAAGAATACATCCAAGGTCAGATCAATAAAATAGGAAACACAGTAGAAGATAGACAATCACACATAGAATGGCAGTCAGTAAATGAAGTGAGCAAAAGGAAGAGCACCTTGAGAGCAAAGCTAAAAACTGCCAGCCAAGAAGAATGAATATATATGTGGAACGATTATTTCAAGAATCTAGTTGGAAACTCCCCTAAAGTCACTGATAAACCTATCACAAAAATTATGAATAGCCAACTAGACATCAAACTAAGACAATTTACCGAGGAAAAATTTAATGTCATCATCATGTCATCCCATTAGCACGGATCTTCCTGACCCTCTCCCACCACCCTTCTCTATTGTCCATTGCTTCCAGTAGGTCTTCAAGGCTACATTCTGTATCAGCTCAGAGCTGTTGTATGTAGGTTCTAGCTGGTCATCCTGCCTTTGCTTGTCCATGTAAAGGGGTCCACAGGAATATGTCACATGAGTTCGTCTCTACTTTCCAGCAGTGTCCGGCATGTTTAGTTCGTCTAACTTGGATAGTTTTCGTGATGTGTGGTAAGTGGCTGTACAGCTGCTGCTTTTTGGGGTGCTGCCTCCAAGACTTGTTCAATATTGATCACAGTATTCTTGTGTAGTTGCTGTCTAGCTTTTTCTTCATACATTTTGTTAGCGTCCATGTAGTGTATCCCTACAGCAGTATCGCTGCTTGGAAAAAAACTGTGTTTCATTTTATCGGTCAGGTCTGACTTCCATATGATCGATAGCCTATTGATAGCTGTCCATGCCTTTGCAAGTCACATGTTGATGTCCGTCTCGGTTGATGAGACACTGCTTCCTTGGTAGGTGAACTTGTTTACTAGTTTCAGAGAACTACTGTTTAGTGTGAAGATGTCACCTCTTTGATTAAAGCACTTGTATTCTGTTTTGTGTGCATTGACAGGGAGGCCTATGTCTACAGCTGCTCATTCCAGAATATGTAGCTGGGTTTCGGCTTGGGCGGGTGTATTTGCCAGGAGCGCTATGTCATTGGCGTAGTCCGTGTCCGTAATTGTTTGTGCAGGGTATCTTCTGCTTCTTTCCTTTGTCATTGACACAAATTAAAAGCAGAAAAGCTGCAGGCCTTGACTAATATCCCCAGAAGTATGCAGGAAAATGAAATTTGATGACTGACTTCTTTGATTATGCAAAGCTGTATATAAACAAAATAAAATTAAGAGATGGACAAAAGGCTGCATCCTCCCCTTCACTAATAAAGGTGACCTCAGAATCCCCTAAAACTATGTAATTCTTACTTCTATAGCTGTTAAGGTTTATGATGCTCTGCTTCTCAACCTTATCAAAGCTAAAATTGAAAAAATTCTTAGGAAAAATCAGAACGGTTTTTGCAGAAATTGATCCACAACATCACAGATTCTAACAATCTGTCAAATCATCAAAAGAGTTCATGCAAAAAGTCTCTAGGCAACACTATTGTTTGTAGATTTCTCCAAAGCATTTGATTCCATACTTAGAAAAGGGAGCAAATATTTCTAGCTTATGTTCTTCCCAAAGAATCTGTTACAGTCATAATAATGTTTTATAGAAACAGGAAAGTAAAGGTTTGCTTATCTGATAGAGACACAGACTTTTTCGGATGGTGTTCTGCTAGGAGATACATTTAGTACCTTATTTGTTTATAATCTACCTAGACGACATACTTCAAATATAAATAGATCTAATAAAAGAAAATGGCTTTTTGCTAAATAAGGCAATGAGCAGACAATATCCTGCAGAACTATGCAGATGATATAGCACTTCTTGCAAAATGCACCTGCCCAAACTGAATCTTTGCTGCATAGCCTGGAGCAGGAGACATTGGCTTCCACATGAACACAAACAAAATGGACTACTTATGCTTTAAATGAGAAGGGGCTATCTCCATTCTAAGTGGCGGTCCTCTGAAATTAGTAAACAAGTTCATGTATCTTAGCAGAAGTGTTTCCTCTACTGAAAGTGATGTTAATATATGTCTAGCGAAGATGTGGACTGCTATCAATAAATTATCAATCATATGGAAATTGAATCTATCCAATGAAATGAAACTGGATTTCTTCCAAGCTGTGGCTATGTCAATACTAGTGTATGGATGCACCACATGGATGCTAACAAAGCACATTGAGAAAAAGTTTGATGGGAACTTCACAAGAATGCTACAAGCTATTTTGAACAAATCCTGGAAGCAACACTCTACAAAACATCAGCTGTGCGGCCACTTACCTTCCATCTCGAAAATCATCAAAGTAAGATGAATAAGACATATGGGGACACTGCTGGAGAAGCAAGGACAAACTTATGTCAAATTTATGGACCCCTACACATGGACATGCCAGTGTTAGTCAACCAGCAAGAACTGATTTACATCTGCTCTGTGCAGATACAGGATGTAGACAGGAAGACTTGCCGGGGGTGATAAATAATAGGGATGGATGGAGAGAGAGAGTAATGGAAATCTGTGCTCAAATTATGTTGTATGCTATAACTTTAGAAGACCAAAACCTGAGTCCATTGTTGGCTTTTCTCTTCCAAGTGATTTTAACTAAATTGAGGCAATGGTTTTGCTTGAATTGTCATGTAATCTGTATTGTTTGCACATCATAAGTGTGTTTAGCATATTGAATGCTGTTGTTATTATATAAAAAAGGGATCTTCAAACCACAGTAGAAAAGTTTATGCAAATATAGGTTGGAGTATATGGAGTTCCAAAGGTTAGTGTTAATACTGATAATGGTGGAGAATTTAACTTTGATTTTTTTGTGACATAGCTGAAAATTTAAACGTGTCTATGAAAACCACTGCTGTGTGTAGTTTTTGGTCTAATGTTGTGTTGAAATACACAATGCCACATTAAATGAAATTTTATATAAAATAAAATTCAAACTTATGGTAAACAGCTATTTGTTGGGCTATAAGTACTAAAAATTGCCTATTAACTGTACATAGATATAATTCATACCAAATTATATTTAGTAGAAATCCAAATCTCCCATCTGTCTTAAACAAACCTTCTGCTTTTAATGGAGAGATAATTAATCAAATAATGGGAAAACATTTGATTGGTTTACATGTGGCTTGAAAAGCATTCATTTCCTCAGAATCTTCTGAAAAGATAGTGATTTTTGTGTAAACAGAGAAATTTTTTTGTCTTGTGAAAGTGTATTTTCTGAAAGAATAAATGGCATAGACATGGTTGGGTCATTGACCAAGAAAATTTGGTAGTCTTTGTAAGATATAATGGTTCTTGAGCATGAAAGTAGGATATTGAAAGAATTAGATAATATTCATCAAGAAAGTGAACCATCTAAAACACATTTGAGAACATAAATTGAAGACAAATGTATCACAAAATTTAATTAATCAGGATAGAAATTGTGATAACTTGCAATAAAAGATTGTACTCTCTAATAGTTTTTCTCTGTGCTTGCAAGTAGCTTGTGAAATAATTACTGTGATGGTTAATTGTATTAATTATTTCATTATGTAGGTTGGTCAGGTTGTGAATTGTTCAGGTGTTTTTTAGTTAGCTAAAATCTTTAAGTGGAAATGTAAGTCAAATTGGTAAAGTCAAGCACTTACACCAGCAAACATGATAGGAGATATCTTTTCATGATGATCATGATGAGATAACATCACACTAATAATATGCTGAATTTTAGAATAATGTATTTCTATTTTAGGTTAATCCCTAACTTTAACTCTGGCAAAGTGAAAAAAAAACCCAAATGATCTAACTTGTGAATAAACAAATACACAAATTGATATTTGAGAAAAAAAATTCCATAAAAAAGAAAAGACTAAAAACATATGTCTGAAAAAATCAAATAATATCGTAATGTTTAGCCAAAAGAAAAAACTCAGAAAGAGGACTAAGTAAATGAAGAAAGTGCCCAATACAAGGTAGAGCAAATATTAATATAAGTACTTAATGGGTCTGGTGAAATCTACCTAGGTTTCACCTTTCTGAATCATCAGGATGAAGCTGACCAAAGAGGGTAGGGGCAAACTACATTTTATTGATTAAAAAATCCACACAACCAAATAAAATTTGCATAAATATACGTTTTATTGATTAAAATCACTCAGGAGAAAAAAATCTATCTACCAAGCAAACAATTCTTTCTACATTTACAAATATTAAGCACTTCAGATCTGTGATTAAGTAATTCTTTTGTTATTATAAGAAATAATACCTTATTTCTCCTCCATACACAATTGGCAAAATTTATCACCCGTCTTGTATTTAAAGCATTTTTTTAATTATTTCCCATTTCTAGTTTCACCTATGAGACATATAAGAATAGTACTAGTTTATTGAAATACATTTGCGAGATCAAGACAAAATTAGACATTGACCTTATACTGAAATGAGAAAATTATAAAAAAAATATGCCAGAAATACAAGGCGGGTGATAAACTGTATCAAGCACTTTCTTCGTTTACTTAGTTCTCTGTCAGAATTTTAGAATATATAAAAATTAGCGAATTTTGAAAATGAGTCAGTTGGGGCAGTAGTCAGTGAGAAGTTGATAGTTGAGTCGAGATCCACAGGGCTCTATGGGGGACAATGAGAGGGAGCAGGTGACTCTCTGTAGCAGCAGGTATGTAGTGCATTCAATAAGTTTCCAGACTTTTTTGTACTGGCATTTAAAATTGTTGTAGACTCTTGAAAATTCAGTATGTTATTGCTATACATCTTATGAGATGACTGACCAATTTTTATGATTTCAGGTTCAAATCAACAGCTACAGCAGCAATTGGAATACACCCTACTAAAGCCTGATTGTCACAGCTGGTAAATTTCAAAAATACAATCTGGACGTGAGGACACTTTAGAAGAACGATATGCAATAAAATTCTGTTTTAAACTTGGAAAAAATGCCACAGAAATGTATGGAATGCTTCAAACTGCTTTTTGGAGCATCTTGCATGAATTGAGCATCAGTTTTTGAGTGGCATAAGAGATTCAAGGAAGGCAGGGAGTCTGTGAGGGATGATGAGAGGTGTGGGAGGAGTAAGGAAGTCAGAACACCAGAGTTGATTGGCCAAAGGGTTAGGGTTACTATGTTGAGGTTTTAAGGGAGTTCAGGAAGAGATTTCATTGGAAGAGGCCTGCACTCTTCAAATCAGGTCAATGGCATTTCCACCAGGACAATTCACCAGTCCACCACTCCATCCTTGACACAGACTATTGATCAAGACAGTTCCTCAGCCCCCCTATAGTCCAGACCTTGTTCCCTGTGACTTTTGCTTATTCCCTAAGCTCAGAGGCTGTTGTTATGAGACAATTGAGGAGATGAAAGAGGCTGTGATGAAGGTGCATTGTAGCCGGAGGAGATTACTTCGAAGAGGACTAGAGTTTCATGTGTGTACTATCAATAAAAGTACCCATATGAAAAAAGTCTGGAAACTTATTTTATGATCCTCATATGTATCTGTTCATAGACCCTACCAAGTTCTCACTCTCTTGTGCTTCAATGACTGCTTGAAAAACTATGCAGTCTGAACAATGTACACCTTCATATCTGGATAATTAAGCAACAATTTCTCTCTATTAATATATTGGATATATTATTATTACGCCAGTACATTTCAATAAATAATTGTTAATGGAGACTTGTTCTTGTCTTTGAGTTGCTGGCATTCAGGCAACTTGCTCAAATGAACCGGCCCGACCATCAGAAGAAGTTCCAGATGGATTGTTTCATTTCCCATCTGTGGATCTTTTTTAAACACAACATGGGCATAGAGGGAATTGATAAACAGACTACTCAGAAGTCACGGAACCAAGGCCACATAGTACCACAATAGAGTGCTGTTACCAGACATAGTGTCACATTTGGTACAATGACAAGTATAGTATTTCATTTGTTGTCATGACAACTATAGTATTACATTTGGCATCGTTACTAGGATAGTATCACATTTAGTACCATCACCAGACATAGTATCACATTTGGCACTGATATTGGTGACTATGATAGTGTTACATTTGGTGCCGTTACCAGGCATAGTGTTACAAGCTTGTGTTCACCTTTCTTTGTTAGAAAGTGATCTCTGTATCTTTTCTTAGTTTATTGTCCATGTTGTCACTCCAATCATGCTCCCACAATCCTTCTCATTTCCAGTCTAATACATATAAAATATCTGCTCATGTTTAACTTCCCTTTTCATCTTTTTTTTCTTTCCTCTGGGACATGTGGTTTGGTACAGGCTCCTAGATGTACAAGGGCAGAAATTGTCAGACTGAGTCTAAGCGCCCGGATGTACCAAAAGTGGAGCATATAGAATTAACATGCAGTGAGAGAGTGGCAGGTGATTTTTAGAGAGTCATGGTGCATGAGAAATTGGATTAGCATTACTGTTCGAAACCTACACCTTTCTATATTTAAACTACACACCCCTATGATCACAAAAGATTGCATGACATAGTCTCGTGTCCTTGTTGATGCTTTACGCTCTCGCTCAGCAGTCTTTGAGTTGATGCTGTCTCACTTCTATGTTCAGCATTCTTGCACTTGTCTCTTGCCCAGACCACACGCCTTAAGTCAAGAATATGTTTTCGCATCCCATTCATGATTGAGTTGTTTGGCAGTTGCATTTCAGTTATCACCCCTCTCCCCCATTGCATCATGCATTGCACATTAGGCAGCTTAACCCTAACCTCTTCTGTATTTTGGGCAGCTTCTTCTCATTGATATCTGAGGATGTATTTCAAGGGTGCCTCCACTCATTGATAAAAATAGACCTTTGTAGCCATGTCTCTTCTCTCTGTCCTACGTCATTATGTACCAGAAAGTTGCTTCTACAGATGATATCCCTTCTCTTTTGGTTTTGCTTTCACAATCTGCTGGTGCCATTCCACTATTCTATTTCACTCTGGCCTATTGGCTATCCTATAGTATCTTCTTATTTTCCACCTTTTGAGCATTGCTTGGAGGAGTTCCAGGCAGAAAACTGCACCATTGTCCATTATTATTTCCACTGCTGGACCTTGTTCGAGGATCACCATTTCCCGTACTTCTGTAATCTCAGTTGCTGTTTCTGCATGTAATTCCTTCCATACTAGTCAGTTGCTGAGAGTCGGTGTGAATGGAAATGTGAAATTGATTCCAGTATTCACTTTCAAAGTGGCTTCTGTTAGTTCAGAGACAATGTTTATCCAAAGTTGCCAGGCAGTTGGTCCAGACAGACTGCTCTTTTGTTAGAAAATAGACTCCTTTTCTATGTTATGGGGTTGTATCAGTTTTGCACAAACTCCTTTCTCTTTTACATACATGTCACAGTAGAGACAATAACTTCCTTTGCTTTAAAGCATGCTCCCCAACTGATGAAATTAGCTACTTTATATACAATGAGGGTGGGCACAAATTTGCATTGGTGCTGCTGCATTCATGCCACAAATGAGACAAAACAAGACGGCAACTTATAAATTCGTCTTTTAATGCCACCTGCGAACTCTTAAAGAAACTTGACATACTGAACAGATGCGTTTTGCTGGAAGTAAGTCATCTCATTCATTACACCATATTTCCAGTCACCTAGGCCCATAGTCAATCATTAACAAGTACGTACTCCTACAATAGTATGTAATATCGACAAATTATTCGTAATTTCAGTTTCACTTGGTTCATGTATGCTCAGGGCTGGGTCAAATGATTGATATTTCATGCAGTTTCTGACCACACTCTAGATTTCCTCCCTTTTTATAAGAAGATCAACTTTCACACTAAATATAAAGTTCTATTCCTTCCTATGTAGTGCATCCTCTAATTCTCCAGTCCCTAAACAGCATACTGGGACTTCTTCCTCTTTCCTGACATCCATCCATTCTTTGTTTACTTATGTTAGTGCATCTGCTTTGTTTTTTTCTGAAGACACTGTTGCGAGAGTAGAAACTTACCTCCTGGATCAAAGCGTGTAAGACTGTGTCTTGTGTGTCAAGCAGTAGAAAATATGTTCACTTCTGGAGGCAGAAGTTATAGTGGGCCGATCTCATCTCTTGCGAGAAGAAATCTACCATGCATGTAAATTTCTATATGCTGGAACTCGTATAAAAGAGCATGCCAGGAGCAGAGTTGTTGTTCTTTGCGGACTGCTTTATTGACTGACAGAATGAACAAGTTGACCAGAGCTATACTGAGGAAGAGCTGCCAGTCATGTGTGTTGTTTTTAGTCAACTGAGGCTACCCAATTGTCTGAAGACTAGGCTACTGCTCTTGTTTGGACTAGTTCTACAACTGTAAATCAACAAGCTATATTGGCAGTGGGCAGCGACATTTTAAAGCCATTTTCCGGTGAGGGTGGTGTGGTGGCATGGCTAAAAAAGGTCAGGCTAGTGGTCAGACTTCAACATGTAGATGACGTTGCCAGCTTGCTGCTATTCTACCTGGAGGGGGATGCTCTAGCTCTCTATATGGAAATGAAGGAGGAGGACCAGAGGGACATCAGCCTGATTGAGGCCCAGGTTAAGGAAGCATTTACGGATAACGCATTCACAGCATACAGAAAATTGACCCTGGTTCGGTGGGCTGGTGAACGTGTCGACATATATGCCAACAAAATCAGGCAGTTGGCTGGATTGGCTGGGTTCGAGGGAGCTGGACTGGAGAGGTTCATGAAGCTGGCTTTCGTCACAGGCTTCCCTAATACCATTTCAACTGAGTGGCAGTAAGCCCCGAATATCGAAACCCTGGCTATGGGGGACCTACTAGCATAAGCCAGAGTATTGACAACTGGGGACCAAAGCCAGGACGTGGTCGTGGCTTTGAGCTCATCCCACGGTGGCATCGCACCAGCTGCTAAGAGTGGCTCAATTTTTAATGTGATCTGCCATAGATGCAACAGCAAGGGTCACATAGCAAAAGACTCGATTTCACCACAACTTTCAACCATCAGACCTGGGCCTGGACTGTGGCATGGAAGTGTTCAGAGGGGCGCGCATCTGAGGCACTAGACAACAGGGTGGCAGAATATCTGGTCGCGGCAGAAATCTGGGAGGACTACGAGCGGGAGCTCCACACATGGATGAGCAATAGCTGGCTTGTGCCATACAAAGAGGAAGAACTGAGACCCCTCAAAGGGCTGATTCCCCTGATGGCCGTACTGCGGCAGCATAAATCAAAAGTATGTCCAGTGATGGACTTTCAACAGCTCAACTGTCATGTTGATGTTTTCACAGCCAACGCAGATGTCTGCGCAGCTAAATTGCGTAAATGGCAGCAAAAGAGTTCCAATGTATCCCTGTTAGACCTTAAGAGGGCATATCTTCAGGTGCGTGTCCAGAAGACACTGTGGCCGTTCCAGACCGTGAAGATTGGCGGTCAGGGATACAGCGTGACACGTTTAGGGTTTGGCCTTAATGTGGCTCCTCTCATCATGAAAGCTATTGTCAGCACGGTGCTGTCGCAGGATGAGGCTGTGGGCCACACAGCATCTGCTTACATCAATGACATCTATGTTAATGAAGATGTTATGCCCGCAACCCACATTAGAGAACACCTAGCTAGATTTGGACTTGAGTGTAAGGACCCAGAACGATTGGAAGATGGCGCACAAGTGTTGGTGTTGGTGGTTGCGATGGAACATAGTAAATTGCAGTAGAAGCTAAGAAGCATGGTTCCAGATGCTCCCGATATTGTTATGCGACAGGCAGTGTTCTCTTTATGCCGGAGGCTTGTTGGTCACTTTCCGGTGTGTGGTTGGCTCCGTGTGGCTTGCGTGGTACTCAAGAGGAGGGCAAGCTCAGTCACAAAGGGCTAGGATGATGAGATGAGAGACAACTTCCTGCAGCGTATATCTGAGACTGTGGACTCTGTGCAGCGAGACGATCCAGCCCATGGAGATTGGTGTATAGATGGACAGGAACTGAACATGTGGGTCGATGCCAGCTCCTTAGCGACTGGAGTAGCATTGGAGAGACATGAAACAGTGCTTTAAGATGCCTGCTGGCTGTGACCTGAAAACCCCGCCCAACATATTAACCTAGCTGAATTGGATGCCGTGTTAAAGGGCATTAATTTAGCTCTCCAATGGCAATGCAAGGTGCCGCACGTGAAAACAGACTGTGTGCATGCACCATTGGGTATCAGACACTCTGACTGGGAGAATGCGAGTGTGTACCAAAGCAGCCACTGAAATGCTTATCAAAAGGCGGCTGAACACTCTAAAAAAGCTTGTGGAGGAGTATGAGTTGGATGTGGTATTGGTTCCGTTAAATAAGAACATGGCCGACCGACTGACGAGGGTGCCTCAGCGGTGGTTCACTGCTATAAAGATCGAGAATGGACCCAAGCAATTGATTAACGCTATTCACATGGATGTGTTGGACGCAGACCAAATCATGGCCATCCACAGAAGCAGTGGACACCCGGGAGTGTGGCACACCGCTTACTTTGTAAGGAGAATTTTCCCAGCAACACCAAGAGCAACTGTCAAGATGGCCATAAGAACATGCGAGGAATGCCAGTCCATAGACCCAGCACCAGTCCACTGGGAAAAAGGAACACTGGAGGTAGACGATAACTGGCAGAGGTTAGGAATGGACATCACACACTATGGTGCCCACCATTTCCTAACGCTCACAGACTGTTACCTGTCGTGTTTCTCAATTTGGAGGCAATTGGCAAGACAAGACTCTGCAAGCGTGATTTACCAGCTGGAGACGGTGTTTTTTGAACGTGGCCCACCACACAAACTTCTTACAGATAATGACACGGCCTTCTGCAGCAGGGAGTTCAGGGCTTTTGCAAATGATTGGTAAGTTAACTTGCAGTTTCCTTGCGCGTATGTCCCAGCCGGGAATGGCATAGCAGAGCAATGTCACTGCATGGTGAAACGTATTGCAGCCTGAATGCACTGTCTGATCCAGGAGACTGTCTACTGGCACAATGTCACACCCAGAGACATCATCTCACCTCCCACTGCACCCGCCAACAAGATCTATTATTATGAGGTGAGGGTAAAAGGGGTTGACACCCCGATAATGTTTTCAGGTCCTGGATGCAGCTATTACCAGGTCAGGAATCGTGTGTGGTTCTAGACGGCGCAGAATTGGTGTACCACAAAATTCGGCAAAGGTCAGATGACTGAAGTGATTAATCCACAATCCGTCTTGGTGGACAGAGTACCCCGCCACGTAAAGGATCTGCACCCGAGACACAGTGTGACATCGCTGGAGGAAGACTCTGATGGCGAACCTTCTGAGAGTGAGGCAGAAAGCCTACTGTGTGACACCGACGATACAGAATCAGACGATTCATCTGAAGAAGGAGCCATGGCAGAACCCCCTCCCGTACCTTTGCGTAGAAGCACTCGGCGAAAGCAGCCACTGCCAGACTGCCACATTTGTGATCATGAGATCAGTGGGGAGTGTACTGAGAGAAGAAACTTACCTCCTGGATCAAAGCGCGTAAGACTATACCTTGCGTATCAAGCAGCAGAAAATATGTTCACTTCTGGAGGCAGAAGTTATAGTGGGCCGATCTCATCTCTTACGAGAAGAAATTTACCATGCATGTAAATTTCTATATGTTGGAACTTGTATAAAAGAGCATGCCAATAGCGGAGTTGTTGTTGTTCTTTGCGGACTGCTTTTTTGACTGACAGAACAAACTAGTTGACCAGAGGTATGCTAAGGAAAGGCTGCTAGTCACGTGTGTTGTTGTTTTTAGTCAACTGAGGCTACTCAATTGACTGGGCTACTGCTCTTGTTTGGATTAGTTCTACAACAGTAAATCAACAGACACAAATACTGCTTTCACTCGTAACTCAAATTTGAATATTACCTCTTTCAGTATTCCTTATCTCCACCATACTATCATTTCTCCAGCAGCTTTCATATATATTCTTCCACTCTCTACAGTAAAATTTACCTAGCTTAGTATTGTGGCTGAAGTAGTCCTCACTACTAGCTCTCTTAAGCTCCACTTTAAAGCCAGATTAATTCCTTTTAACACAGCATCTAATTTAGCCACATTAATGTGGCTATAGTTGTCCTTTTTTCTTTGTTATGCTGCATCTTTCTCTATCCAACCATCAATTTACATGATGACACCTGTAGCAGTGCTACTAGCATTGCATCACAACACTCCTGTTTTTGTTTCAGAGATGTGCCATACCCCTGTGACCAGGTCCTCTTTCTTGACCTCAACTAAAATTTCCTGCATCACAGCAACAGTCTTATCAATTTCCTCTTTCCAGTCTTTTCCACTAAATTTTCTTTTTACATAGCTGCATGTCGGTTGCAGCCACCCAGCAATTTACCACATATGGAGAACAATTCCTGCATGCTCATCCTTCCTGCCACTTGTGGAAGCTCATTGCTCTTTCTAAATACCAGTTGCTGGTATAATTTTTGGCACAACATTAAGTCCAAACCCTAACTTAGTCAGATAGTAAGTTCTTCCTTTATAGCACACCAGCTGGTACTGCCATAGTTTCTTTGCGACATGTAACTGCATGTAGGCTGACTTAAGATCCACTCTTGCAGTTCCTCCTGCCAATTCTCTCCACTTTTACATATGTCAATTATGTCCCTTCCAGCATGACACTCTACATGCCTGTTCAATTTGCAAAAGTCCAGTACTGGCCTGACCTTCCATTTTGTTGCCTGGACCATTGCCATCAAAGGTAGCACTCATTTAAATTCATCTCTCTATGGTAAGAGAATACCCTCCTCAATCCATCTTTCTACCTCTTTCTGATACTCCATTTTTTCTCAGCCTAGTCATTTGAGGCTATAGAATACACTGACTGCATCTCTGCAGAAAGGTAAGACTCTCCCCCCAACAAGTGTCCTAGATATGGCATTAAACTATTTGATGGTGAGGCTCCAACCTTGGAGATTTGGGGAACGTGGAGTATCCTTTCATTGCCATTGGTCTCAGGTTCACTCTACCCTGGAATGGTAGAACCTGATAAGGTCTTATATGTGGGTCAAATAAAACTGCTGGACATTTAAACTGTGGGAAAACAAATGACTTATGCTAAACTGAATTGCTTGAAATAGGACTATTTATCATTTAAGTGTGTGTAAACTAAGGACTGATGTTTAATTGAATTGTTAGTGATGCATAGCAATACTTGGAATCACTTTGTTGACATGCTTAACTGAATTGTTTGAAATAGATTTGTTTGATCATTTAATAGTATGTAAATAAATGACTAATGTTTAATTGAATTGTTAGTTCTAAATAGCAATACTTGAAAACATTTAACTGTATGCAAACAAATGATCAATAATAAATAGAATTATTTGTAAAAGTGAAACTATTTAACTATTGTAAAAAAGCTTGTTTAAAAATGTTATCTACAAAATATGTTTAGAAATCATATACTTAATATATATGTATAAAAAGGATTTGGCATTAAGTAGCCTACAATGGTTGATATGCCATAAAACCAAAGCAAACCAATCCACACTTTTTCTGTTCTCTTGGAAATTCCTGGTATTCAACCTTATTTTCTAACACCAGAGGCTCTCCTTTCCATTGTTGTTCTAGGGTCCATTTCTTGCCATCAAACTCGGTTTTAAAGTTTTTATTGTAAATTCTGCACCAGTTTTGCTCTCTGGCAGCTGCAGTAAAGTGTATCTCTCTAAACCTCATCATTTTTTATCATCAAACCTTCAAGTTTATTAATCACGTGCATTCCGGCAATTATGTCTATCCTGTTGATAATGCAAACAATGATAATTGCCTCAGTTGTTAGCTTTATTCCACACAACTCTTGCTCTACCTGTTGGGATCCTCTGCACTTTACCTTCGTTCCATCAACTGCTTTTCCAGTGGTTCTACTTTCTCCTCATCTATGAGCAAGCTTGGGACTGAGTAAAATAATAGTGCAGCTGGCATCAACAAGAGCCACTGCTCTCACACTGTCCACTAACATTTCTAAATTTGAAAGATCTATACTGTGCCTTCATTCTGTTGAGGGGACAGCTGCTGGTGCAAAAGCTTCCTCTTGCTTGCTTCCTTGAACCTGAGAGCAATATCTTTCAATGTGCTCAAATTTCTTGCAATTATAGCATTGGATAGTGGATGATGACCATTTGTCTCTTGGTCCTTCATTATGTGTGACTGCTCCTACTGTTCTGGGTTCTTGACTTTGTTTTCTTGCTAATATCATTGCAGTCAGTATAAGCTCAGTAATCTCTATTTTCTTTGAGCCACGTAATTGTTGCAGTGCTACTGATATTATCCAGGAAGCCCATTACAAAAGCTAGTTTTACCATTTGCTCTTGTCCTCTTCCCATGTATCCTGCCAATATCTTTATATTATAAGCATATACATCTACTGATTTTCAAGTCCAATTGACCTTTTTGAGTTTTTCAAAGGTCCTAATGGGTCCTTCTGTAAATACCTTCTTTAACCTCAACTCTATCATTTCCTTATCCTGTTATGCATTCTTGTTCATTTCTAAATAGAGAGCAAGTGCATTGCCATCAAGAAAAAATGGAAGAAAACTTGCAAGATCTGGGATCTTCTGAAGTTTGCCTATCAGCTTCAGCTTTTTTTAACCTCATCACCAGATCTCCTTTGCCATCAAATGGCCTTATCTCTCAGACCACCTTATCCATTATATTGCCAAAATAGCTTGTGGTCTGAAGATAGCTGGCAATAAAAAAAAAAAATTGTACTCTTTAATAGTTGTCACTTCAATCATGCTCCCACAATCCTCCTCATTTCTGGTCTAATACATATAACCAGCTCATTGGCCCAGTGGGTAGAGTGTTCACCAATGGTCCAGGAGACCTGGGTTCAATCCCAGGTCGAGTCATACCAAAGACTTTTTAAATGGTACTTGATACCTCCTTACTTAACACTCAGCAATATAAGGTGTGTATCAAGGGTAAAGTGGAGCAATCCAGGGAAAGAAGTAGCACCCTCCCCCTACACCTTAGTATAGTAGTGATTGAAAAGGGAGCCTTCTGGTCGTCCTTGACTATGGTCGCCAACTTTACTTACATATAAAATATCCACTCTTGTTCAACTTCACTTTTCTCCTTTTTTTTCCTTTGGGACATGCGTTATCTACAAGGGCAGAAATTTTCAGACTGAGTTTCAAGCACCCGGATGTATCAAAAGTGGAGCATATAGAATCAACATGCAGTGAGAGAGTGGCAGGTGTTCTTTGCAGAGTCTTGGTATCCATCATTGTGGACAAGAAATTGGATTAGCATTGCTGTTTGAAACCTACGCTTTTCAATATTTTAACTACGGTAATGATAATGAAGGTAAATATTATCTGTCCAAGACAGATGTATTGGAAAGTAGTGAGGTTTTTTTATGAAACACCAACTGGGTGACAATAAGAAAATATTTTTGCCAAACAATACACTGGTCAGCTGGTTGTAGGGGAAGCAAGAGTTTTGAATAGAGTTGATAAAGCTTCTACTAATAAGAAAAATCAATATAGAGTACACCCAACCTGAAGAATTAAGAGGAGAATGAATATCCATTGACATTGGCTCAGTTAAAGATTCATGAACAATGGGTTTAATGGTACACTTGAAAATGAACACTTAGATGGTAATGAGTATCAAAGTGAAGTACAAGTTACTGATGAGATCCATTTTAATAAAGTTGATTTTTAGTGATGTGAAACAGCTGGAACTTCAGAATTCGAGGAATCATAAAGTATATAAAGAAGTAGAGAACATAGGTAAAAAATGTATTGTTACTAGATGGATATTTATCATAAAGGAAGTAGATAAAATCTAAAAAGCCAGGTTTGTAATCTGTAGAAGAGAAATTACTTACCTGAAATGGCAAAGTGAATACCTATATGCCTATCATAAAAAATGAATGGTATACTTGAGAGAGAAGAAAAAGTCAAAGAAAAGACTGAAATGTATTGCTTAAGCACAAGAAGTTTCCAGAGTTCTCGGGTCCCTTAAGAATTATGCCTGTTAACAGCATTCATGACTCCAAGCATCTCCTTAAATACATTTATGCCAATAACTGCATTTCCAAATGACATCATTTAGTGTTAATATCTTCAAGTATGCTCTTGTAATGATGTTAACACTAAATGATGTCATTTGGAAATGCAGTTTTTGGCATAAATGTATGTAATGGAGGAGGGTATGGCACTTGTGGCAGTACAAATGAGATGCAACGAGGAAACTTCCTACCGGGGATCCATGTGGCTCCGTATCATACTATTATCGCAACAGTTCCAATCATTTCGCAAAGGACCACACATTAGAAGGTGGAAACCCAGGATAAGATGTTACAGGTGCAATGTGGTGGGCCATATATCCTGGAGTTGTCCAGGAAACAAGCCAGTGAAATAGGCCTCAGTGCTAGCTTACTCCTTGAGTGCCATATGAAGGTGATGCTACTCACAATTGCCATATGGATCAATGAGATTAGGAGCCTAACCTCACTAGACATGAGCTGTTTGCAGTTGCTTCTAAGCAGACTGCTTTGTCATTCTTGGAAGAGGAAAGAAATGGGCATGCTTGCTTTGCCACACAGGGTAAGTCATCTTCATTTCTAGATGATTAAAGAATTTGAAGAAGAATGTTTAAATGAAGTACAGAAAATTTCTCCCATATGTGAAAATAAACCTCTCAGATTCTTTCTATAATAAGAGAAAGAAATTGAAAAATTCATGCTATAGATATTAAAGCAGCATTTTTGCAGGGGGTTGGAGACGATCCAAAGAGAAGTTTATTTTCAGTTACCAAAGGAGGCTAATCTGAATGAAGATTTGACTTTCTGAACAAATGTTTTTATTGATTAGTAGTTGCATCTTTGAAATGGAAGGTACTTCTATGAAGACACTTAGTAATAGTGTTTCTAAAATAGATCCAGCTGTATTTGTATGGCATGATTTAATAGGAATTTTACCTGTATATGTGGGTGACATTCTCTGGGTAGGTTACTGAGTCTTTTGAGAAGATGGCTATCATCAAATTGAGAAAAATTTTCCATGTTGGGAAAGAATCTTGTGATTCCTTCAAATATTCAATGTTATATTTGTCACAAGATGGTGATTGTATTACTTTAAACTAGAAGGATAAGGCAGGCACATTGGAGCCAACTACTGTAGAGATAGGTGTAAAATGAATGAGAGACTTACCTTTATTTTCTGTGGAAATGTCTATACTAAAATAAAAACTTGGGCAATTGCTCTTGTTTACTACACAGATCCATCCTGATATTGCTTTTGATGTAACTACAATTGCATCTCAAATTAATAGCACTTTTCGAGGATCTTTTTAAGAGAGTAAATAAAATAATATAAATGGTTCAAACTGAAGAGGTTACTCTTAATTACCTGGATCAAGAAGAGCAAGTACAATTGGTGTTTACTGATTCTTTTGAGAAACTTCCTCATAAAAGAAGTCAAGGGGGCAGATGGTAGATTTAAACCCCCATCACTTGGCAGTCAATGAAAATAAGAATAGTGAGAAGCATATTAGCTAGTGAAACCCTGGCTCTGATTGAGGGGGTTGACCATGCCATTTGTTTGACACCTTATACAATGAATTAATCTATAATAGCAATGGTCAAAAAGTTATCCCTATTAAATGTTTAGTGGATAATAGGTTATTTTGTTTAATGGCATATTAATACTTATTTGTTATTTAATGCTCAATCCTGTTTTATTTTATATAGTTGTGAGTAGTTTGGTGGTAGATATTTTGTTTTTTAAACAAATTGTAGAGTGCAAGATAGTTACTGGAAAATTTTATTTTACAAGCTTTTTTTTTCACATCATATATAGATGGTCTTGTTTCCAAGACATATATAGATATTTTGAATATGTAGTTTTGGGGTGGATGATCTGCCTGAGTGTTGAACCAGGGATCTTTAGATTTCAGTCTAAAGTGCTTGCTGGTTTCTTGCTACACCACTTCCCTCTTTGCGTTCCTCCTCCACTTTCCTCACTCTCCTTTTTTCTCTCTCTCTCTCTGTGGTTCTTCTTTCATTCCTCTTCCACCTTTTTTCCTGTTTCTGCTTCTGCCTCTGCTTCTCGCCAAGAAACTGACCACCAAAAAAAAAAAGGTCTGTTTTTATCCATGCCACTCTACCCATAATCCATTTCCTTAGCCTATAAAAATTCCACTTGGGGCCCCCTCTCTTTTTTCCTTTAGAATGGGCGAAGGTGGATTATTGAAACAGCGGTGAGTATTTTTCTTTTCTTTCACACCGTAATGGCGGTGTTTCTTCTTTCACACCGTAATGGCGGTGTTTCTTCTTTCACACCGTAATGGCGGTGTTTCTTCCTTCGCCAGACACAAACGAACCCTCTTTTGTCGAGGGCTGCTGTTAGTCCCACTTTCATGTCCACAGAATACCTGATTTATAATTCTTGGTATAATTTTATTTTTCTATGTCAACATTTTCAAATATGTCTCATTAAAGATTGGGTGGTAGGAAAACAAACTTCCACTCGAATCTGTTCTTACTGATAGCCAATTTGAAAACCGGAACAACTCTTCACTCGAGACTCCATTTCCTGTACACCACCAACAACAGTACTCATTCTCTCTTTCTCTCCAGAACACAGGTCTAGCCTTCATGAGCCTTAAAGACCATCCGACTTGAAACCAAAAGCCAGCTCTTTTTATCCTTCCTCAGTCTCAGGCAAAAAAAACAAAATCTCTTGCTTATGTTAGTCTTGTTCTGACTGATAACACATGCTCTGTGTCATTTGCCGAAATTCGCCTTGCAGGTCTATGATGTCTACAAGCACATGTACTAACAATCTGCCTTCGGCAAGGTATGTCTCTACAACACTCCCCCCTGATCTCCTCATCACAAATTGTGCACCCAGAGGTGGATCTCATCTGGTGGGTACTCCTTTGAAAGGAAACAACACAAGCTTCATCCTAAGATGGACTGTCATCTAGAGTTTCACTGGCATGTTGGCATCTGCTGGTAAACTGCTGATGTTGGAGTCATCTGTGGTTCTGGTGGGGGGTTGGCTTCAATGCCTCTTACCAAGACATGATACATATGCTGTGCAGTAGCTGATGCCATGGAAGGTGAGATGTTATTCTGCAGCATGACACTATACCAGTAAACCACCTCTAATATGGAACAATTTTTTCTGGCTGCTATAGTCTTAATACTTTTGTGGTAGCATTCTACAATTCTGTTTCTGCCTGTAGAGTGTGCCCACCAGAACCTCAAATGCATTCCCCAGCTGTTCACAAATTCCTTGAAGTGCCTGCAAGTGAAGGCAGTGTCTTTGTCAGTTAATATTTTGCTAGGTGGGCATCATTTAAAGAAAATCATCTCCAATGGCCACCACATTGCAAACCTGGAGGGACCACAATCAATGAATGTTAGAAAATGCCTGCCATTGTAATGGGTTATGACCATTGCTTATCTGCTCCTGTTGTTCTCCACACCCAGTTTTCCTTTCTTCCAATGAACTGGTGCTGGATCTATTGACTTGCAGGCTTTGACATCCAATTTGACAATTTCCTTATATACCAACTGGTCTACACATCTAGCAAAGTATGTGTTTCACTCCCAGATGTTCACTTTGTTGGTAGATATCAGCCACCTCACTCTCATTCAGTCAGCTCCTCATTGCAGTGCAACTCTCTGGTACTGGCTCTCCTTCCTCCTTGTATGGGGGTGTCCTCATGGTGTAATGGTTAGTGATGGACTGCGGGATTGTAGTAAGCAAGTTCGTACTCCAGTTGCGATATTACGTTCACTTTCGGGCAAATACCCTTGGGAAAAGTATGAACCCCCTTATCCTCCCAGCTATGGGTTAGATAGTACCATTACTGTTCTTCTAGGAGAATGGCTTTGGCATTAAATAACCTACAAAGGTTGATATGCCATTAAACAAAGAAACCAAACCTTCCTCCTTGTATAGATCCAACAACAAAAATACCTTTCATATTTCTTGCATTGAAAAAGCACTTTCTGATGATTGCAAAAGCTCTACATTCTGTAAAGTAATGTTTAACTGTTCTGGGTGTTTGGTATGTCATGCACTGTAGTTGTTCCTCTTGTTTGAGTATAAGAAAAAAAGCATGTCTTGCGGGATTAACACATAAGTAGTCCAGAATTACTCCTTCCTCTTGGGATTTTTTATATCCCAGCTTCCATTCTCCTACTGTTGGCTTAATTGATAATAGCATGTGCAGTGTATGTATTTACCTACACCTCTACACATGCAGGATGTGACACAAGGTCAGTTTTTTAAGTAGAGTTTCACAGTTTTGAATTCAGGGTTTTCCTTCTAGACTGGCTGCCATACCAAGGTTAAAGAGCACAGTTTACCCTATCATTTGCTCATAGCTGGAGGGAGAATAGTTGGATTCATACCTTTCCCAAAGGTGTTAGCACTACATGAAATGCAAACGGTCTTGTCCAGTATTTGAACTCAGTTAACTCTGTTCATTTCCAATGATGATTGCTTGTTCCATGTACTACTATTCCAAACTTGTAGCCATTTTTGCTTGCTAAATCTTTTTATTTAGTTCTTTAGGTATGTATATGGGACCTTGAAGCTTGGGTCACTTTCTTTATTCATAGCATATTTTACAGCTGAATTGGCTTTGTCATTTCTTGTTATCTTAACATGACTTGGGATTCAACATGTCACAATCTCTTGTGACTTGGAAATTGGATTTAATATAAATAGTAGCTTGACTATTAATAGGTTGTCAAGTGTTTTATTTTTTAGTGCAATTAGAACTGATAATGAATCAGAAAATATAAATTTTCTGTTTGTATTGAGATAATGTTAATCTAGATCTATGGCACAAGCTTAAGCTCTGAACATGAAGGTTTCAATTGGGAGGCATTTCTTGATTTTCTTTTTGACTTACTGCTGCACATCCTGTTGTAGGGGTACCAATTATCCATGATCATGGAATTATGGATGCAACTTTGGAATTGTTCATCTGAAATGGGATCTATGATTTTTAATGAAATTTTCAATATTACATAACAAATTGATTGATTTTTTTCTTTTTAATTTTTTGTTTTTTTGTTTTAATTCTCTCAGAATTCAACTGTCTCTCCAATTTTGTTGTTAAACATTTTAATAAATAGAACATATCATAACCATAACTGAGTTATTTCCTTGAAATTTGATTTTACGTACATCTTATGGTACCTACCTTATGAACTATAATGAACTCTTCCTATTACTATGAATACCGGGTGAATATTCATCTCGGTGTTAAGTTAACTCCAGACTAACACATTGGCAGTCAGACTGATGTTCAATACTCTTTTACCTATGCTGTATTTATACTTTTCGTTCAATATACTTGTTTCACGTAATCCTGAGTTCATGTCTTTCTTCTGGACCTTTTACTGGTCCACAACAATATATAAGTTGTTTATCCTTTTCAGATCTAAAAAAGAATCAAGTGCAAAAGTTTTACATGAAAAAAAGAAAAGTGGGTTGTAAATTTTCTGAGAAAATGTTTGACTAGACTATATTTTTCTAAGAAACTGTAATGTAGCTGCTGACAGTTCGTCCTCTTACCATAGATAAAGTGGAAATAGGGGACAGATAATAGTGTTGGAAGAGGGAGACATGCAGATCAAAGTTTACCAAATTCATTTCTTCAAGGATTGTTTGACTTTCACGAAATTTACGAGTAAAAGATTCTAAACGACTTGTAAACTTGTTTTATGAATATGATGAAAGAAAAGTAAATGCTTTTACGTGACCTTGCAATTTAGAAATAAAGAAAAAACCTTACCTAAATACCATTTTATGAAACAACTGGCTAGTTATTCAGTTTAGTCAAACAGTTCTAATTCAAACAAATCAGTTCAGCATAAGTATGCAGTTTAGTTCTATTTAAATCCATTTTATACAAATAATCAGTTTTATTTCAAACAATTCAGTTTAGCATGAATACACAGTCTAATTGTCAAAAAAAATTCTATTTCAAGCTATTCAGTTTATTCAAACAGTTCTAATTCAGCAAATTCAGTTTAGTATAAGTATAATTATGAATCCAGGAAAATCCCCGTGTAATAATACTTTAATGCAGCCAAATATCACTCATCCTTTGTACAATTGTATGAAAGATTCTTTAAGCAAGAAAAGAGCCATGACCTTGAAGTAGATAGGATTCTAGAATTAGTAGATGATGGTCAACTACATCATGCCTCTTACCATAATTTTCACCTGAATCTGCATCTTATAAATGAGAACTGCACCTGTTTGATAACAGTTTTGACAAGCTTAGAAGAAACTAAGTCTCTACTTAAATGTGTTGTTTATAACATGATAGAGGATGTAAAACAGTATTTGCATACTGGTTAATCAAAATCAACATTTGGAGTAGAAACTGACTGTCTTCTGTCTGAACTAGAAAACAATGAGAGTTATCTCAAATTTCCAAGATTTGTTCAAAACTGAAAAAATAGCTGGATGCCCACCCTCGGTATAAATTTTACAAGGCATCTCATCTATTTGATCCTAGACAGCTATCTTGTATAAGCCATGACATTGATAGTTTTGCAGCCATTAAAGACTTGTAAGATCCTTCTACCGATCTTCTTGAAGAATTCCTAATTTATGGGAATTACCAAGATGACCTACCAAATCTGTTTCATATCCCAGCAGTTTTGAATACAAATAAGAACAGATTTCTCCTTTTGGAAGAGATTGCCAATAAGGTCATATGGATGTTTGTTACCAGCTGGGCTTCAATCTGCTTGACATCTCTCTGACTAGTCTCCTCTATCTCCATGTAAGGGTTCAGTGCATCCCCCTCCAGGTAAAATGATAGCAAGCTAGCTATATTGTCCACTTTCTGAAGTCTCGTCACCAACCTGACCTTTCTTCAGCCATGCCACGACATCACCCTCACCGGAAAATGGCTTTATGACATTGCTGCTTATGCAAACTTTCACCATAATCACTGAAATAGCTTGTACTTGAACTGGTCGGAAATTGACTATTAACAATCGATTACCAACTTCCACATCTACTGTCCTGACAAACAAAAGCACCATCATCACTAAAGATATCCTTCACTAGAAGTAAAGTCACAGCTGCTTTTATGACAGTCCAAGCTACCCAAAATTTGCATGCTGTGCCTTCAAGGCAAATATGCAAATGAATGGAATACTGAAAATAAAGCTTAGAAAAAAAATGATTGATTTTGACTGATGTTGAGGAATGGAGAGCAATTAATGAGATCAACTTTAACCCAGAATTATTTCAATCAGATAATACTACTAGAGAAACTCAAATTTCAGAAATATTTCAAACTGAAACTTCTCAGGCCAAACAAATAATTTGAAAGTTGGTAATGTTTACAATGAAGTTGAGGATAATAAACAGTTGCATATCCGTAAGATGGGTTATAACACCCAAAATTATTCATGGAAAGTTGCAGATAAAAGCTAGACTATGTGCTTGAGGATTGAAGAAAACAAGTGTTTTTAGGACAGATAGTCCCACATGCATATAGAGAAAGTGGATGAATTGCTTAGAGCCTTATTGCTTCAAATTCATGAGCTCTTCCTTTTATTGATTATTCCTACTCAGAAGATCAATTGATAGAAACATTTATCTCCATCCACCATTTGAATGTAAAACTAATATGATTTAGAAACTTAAAAAGATTGTCTATGGATTAGCAGATGCTCCTCAAGTCCAGTTTGTACAACCCAAGAGATGATCAAAATTGGTGCAAGGATAAGTACATATGATCCTCGTGTCTTCTTTTGGGATTTTACAGATGGGCTTGAAGTTATTCTGGTATATTTTGTTATTACCATTGTTGGATAGAACTAAAAATTTTGAATTGTTTGTGATAGAAAAATTGAAGAATACATTTGACATAAGTTAACAGTATTTAAGTATATAAACATTCAACTTAGAGACCTAATTTCTCCATCTGTATCAGTCTAGAATTACATTTAAAAAATTGAGCCTATCAGTATGGACAGACATCAGCAACTTCAAAAACATTGTATTTCCCTGTGAAGGGAAAACTTAATTGAAATGTCTCATTGGATGACTGAATTAGGTTGCTGGTATGACATGGCCTGTCAGGTTTTGCTATTTTGCCAGTTGAACTCAGCAATCACAAATATTAGTTAGCCCTCATAACATATACAGATGAAAGTTATGCTAATCTTCCCAATAGGAGTTGTCAAGGAAGATGAATTGTTTTTCTTGCTGATGGAAAAATAACAGCCGATCTGCTGGCTTGGAAATCAACTAAGATTGAAAGTGGTCAAATCCACATTAGCAGTAGGTGTGACATGCCATTGTTTTTAGCTAAAATAGTTACAGAAATTATCTGCATGAACAGAAATGCTACTTTATCTGTCCACTACAAAGTAGACAAAAGTTTGTCTAAAACTGCAAAAAAATAAAAAGAATTAGGGACATCAAACTATGGGTGGAAATATCAATTATTTGAAAAATGATTGAGAAAGAGGAAGTAACACTCTTATGGATACAGTAGTGAACAGTTGGTAAATACACTTACAAAAGATAGCTCATCGAGCACTCTTTTAAAGCTGGTTGAAGAAGCACACATATAGAAAAATTGTAAAAGATTTTTTTCATTTATTTATTTTTTATTTAGATTTAAAAACTCATTTTCATAAAGAAAAGAAAAAAGTTAGAATTAAATTTATTTGTGAAGCCTTTTTAATACAAAATTGTTTGTCTAAATCTGTTTAATAAACAAAAGAGAGAAGAGATTAAGGTTACCGAGTTACTGTTCATGAAAATAGAGGTGCATATAAATGCGATCACTGGAAGTGAATGAGTGATTGTGAGTAAACAAGTAAAGCTATTGAACTTGACAAAGGAGGTAGTCATTATAGGAGAAGTTTGATCTGTCTCACCAGCTGTTGAAATGAATTCTGTCTATTGAGCTCTATATTAGCTCTTGTTATTTCTCATTGAGGCACTTATCATTCTAATGAAGGGTTAAATGGTGGCTCACAAAAAAGACACAGAGTTGCATATGTGCTGGCTGGCAGGAAAAGTGGAGTTACAAACAGAAATGAAAGGCAGTTTTTTCTTTCAACATATAAGTTTCTTGCGTCGGACAGTATTTGTTTTCACTGAATACATTCAGATGCTAGGTGGGTAGTCAGCAGAGACAAATGAACAAGTGTGGACAATGACTGATTGTTGGGCTCCATGTCAATGTTAAGTGTGGTTTGTGTTTTGGAAACACCTTTTTATAAGCATCAGTGGAACCCTTCTCCATTAAGTTCAGTTATGGTGAAAATATCACCTGGATATTTTTCCCTTGTGTTGTTCATATTTATCCCAGGTTTGGGTATGTTTTGCTATTAGCTATTTTGGTGAAAATATCAGAGCCAAAACTTGACATAAGGCTAATCCTCATATTTGACAGGACTAGCTCTTTTGTGAAATGGATAGAAAAGACCCAGATGGTGTGCAACCTGTGCGTATTCTTCCACTTTGGCTTATCAGTGGAGCCTTTATGTATTTGCAGCTGAGTGAGGAGTGTTATGCCTCCATGTGCCCAGCGGGCTTGCAGGGTGCCATTCATTCCCACCAAGTCAACCAGTTAAAGCAGGGTACACACATGGGATGTGGTTTGCCAACACTATTTTATATTACAGATATCACCTACTCCCTAGCTGAACCACATTTTAAAGCCACTAGGTGGGTTATAGATGAGTTATTAAAATTCAACACAGCTAACTGGCTAGCTTCCCCACTCAAATACAAGGCCTTCAGCAAATACAATTCTTTGACAACAAAAGAAGACTCTGAACTGCTATGTTTGGGTTAACAAGATTAGAATAACAATATTTTTTTATTGAACAAAAAGAAAGAAACAAGAAACAATTCAGGTCAAAGCCAGGAGCCAGAAAGTTTTCTTTTAAAGGACAGAAGGTAAAAACATAGTTCATCAGCGCGGTAGGTACCATCCGCTTTCCTTCAGACTTTGGGGTTTAATCGCAGAGCTCGAATTCAAAATCCCAAGTTTATCATTTGGGGAATATTCCCTCTTCTTTTCTCTTCTATCTTATCAGAGCTATTCTTTACTTCCGTAATTTGTCTTTTATTCATGTCAGCATGAATACAGCAAGAGAAATTTAAATACACCTCAATTGTATGTTCACTTGGGATTTTGCAGAATCTTTTCTTTTCTCTTTTTCTTCTTGTTATTGGGCTTCCATAACACGTTGATAGAAAGATGCACGTCTTATTTCAGATAAGACTAAGATTAATTATTATCTTTTTCCTCGTGGACAAGTCTCTGGCTTTGGGTATTTCATTTAACGAGGCCCACCAGACCCCAGAGTGTGAATTCATTCAAAGAAGCTTTTTCTTTTCTCTGTGTTCTCTGTGCGGCATGACTTTGGAATCTGGGTTTCTTCCGTATCCCAAATTATGTGTCTTAGCTCTCCAACAAACAAACAGCAACTGGTTATTTTCTGTAGTTTGAAAATTATCCACGTGTTGGCTTCTTGGTGGTTTATTCCTCCGCACCAATCATGGTCGTTGTCTGCCTCTCTCAGCTGACGTATACATCGCTAATAGCAAGTGGGATTCTCTCATGACCATGTCACCTAATGTTAATTGAGGAGAGTTGAAGAGAAACGGCCTTTCCACTGCCACTATTCTTAGTTACTACTATAGTTGGCTAACAGCCAGCGTGTCGCACCTCCTTTCCCCACAACCCAGCAAATGTATCAGGGTGTCGCATTTCCTTGTCACCAGAGCATAAGACAAATGTGACCCAAATTAAGGAGGCTCTGTGTACAGCCTTTGCAACAGACACCTTCATTGCATATGAGCACTTTGTATCAATTAATTTACAACCTGGCAGGACAGTTGATGTCTGTTTGATCTGAGGAGGTACTTTTCAGAGGTAGAAGTGACAGGCATATATCATGTGCCTTTGTTTCTAGCCTGCCTGAGTGCATGAAACATCTCCTGTGTGCATCCTCCAAAATGGATAATCTTTTTTTAGAACAGCTGTTGGCCTGTGTGCTGGCAATCATGAAGTATAAGGGACCTGTAGAGAGACACGTTGTGGCAGCTGCATATCTGAAGAAGCATTTAATTGTATCCTCGCATCTAACCCGTGAAACATGATTACCTGCCTCAACTGCAGCAGGCCCAATCATTTGGCCCAGGATTGCTTGAGCTGACATGGCAGAAATGAGAGAATTTGGGGTTAGCGTGCTGCTACTGATGTGGTGGTCTTAGGCATATGTCAAGGAATTGTCCAGGAAAAGAGTGAAAGGGACAACAGCTATGTGCCAGTTTTTTCTCAGACTAGATATGAATGTGGCACTGCCAGTGATTATTGTTCAGGTTGATAGAAAATTGGTGTTCAGCTCTTGTTGATTCAAGTAGTTCACTCACAATCATGGGTATTGAATGCTGTCTGTATGAAACTGACCCAAGTAATTGCTTTCCCATTAACAAAGTCTCTCTGGATATGCAGTATCACGTTCACTAGTGTCTCTTGTTTCTCTCACATGTGGTGTTTTATACTCAGCTGATCTTGAAAAACGTTTGCATACGCTAACTACTCTCACCAATTCTCCTGGCTTGAGACCATATTTTATCTTAAATTGAGGTATTAAGGCAGCCATATTACTTTTTTCTTTTGCGCTCTCCACTCATTTTGCATGCCAGGTATATACATACTCATTTTACCACACTGAGTAAGTCATCTTCTCTTCTACACACCTCCTTGATTTCCTGATCTCATAAATGACTGAGATGGCAGTCAACTTCATCAACTGCTTCTATGTAAAAGTGAATGGGATTTGCTCTTCTCTTCTCCAGTTGTTCCTACTTGGCCTCTCTTGTTCTTGGCATCATCATTCTCATATTCAGAATCTAGTTCCATAGATGAATCATTAGCCCAGCACTGAAAAACAGCAGTATTTTTGAGTCACTCTCAAACAACTTATCACTGCCGTCATCTCTCAACATAGCAGATCTCGGACACAGGTGAAAACAGCTGCCAAATGAAAAATCAACTAGGGCCACAGTCAGGTAATGCCAGCCTTCATAACATGTTATGTCCATCCTCACCCTGCTCCAATTCTCATGCACATCCAACTATCCAGTCTCTTCTAGACTATCACGAATAGACTAAAGCCTCGTTGTAGAGATAATAGGAGGCAAGTTATGAACATGTTGTTGAAAATGAGAATGGCAATTCAGCTGAGATCAGCATGTTACATTTGAAAGGGTGCTTGGACGTGATTTTTTAGTCAGAATCAAACATTAAAGCACTTTTGGAGGAGGGCATCATTCATGCCAACTGGAGCAGTAAAATTTTCCAGTGTAGAATGTCTGGTCTACAGTAATGATGCTGAGGAACATGTTTTTCTTGTGTGGGAAGCTTGTGAGACACCTCTCCATGTGTGGCTGACTCCAAGTGGTGGCCTCTGTTATTAAGTGGCAAGCAACCTCTGTCATGAAAGGATGGGATGACAGGATTGTGGACATGGCACCAGTCTGCTGGCAAATAGGCAAGTTAGAAGTGGGAGGCACCTGGCACTAACTAAGTATGGAGGAAGCACATTTAAGATATTGCTGATCAATATTTTGCCAAGAACAAGAGAGGCCAAATAGGAACAACTGGAGAAGAGAAGAGCAAATCCCATTCACTTTTACATAAAAGCAGTTGATGAAGTTGACTGCCATCTCAGTCATTTATGAGATCAGGAAATCAGGGAGGTGTGTAGAAGAGAAGATGACTTACTCAGTGTGGTAAAATGAGTATGTATATACCTGGCATGTTTTGATTTTATTGAGGAAGCCCGGCTCCAATTGGATTAAGGTTTTAACAATCGTCTTATACTTTTTGTATGAAGATTTATTACGCTGAACTGCTTGGGAATAGGTAGTGGTCTTAGAGCCTACTACTAATTAATGGGCTTCATAGTAAGAAATATCATTCTGGTGATTTATTGTTAATACTTCCTTCTCTTGCTTCCAACTCTCACAAGATCTTGCGTACACCGGATGATCACCTCCACAATTGGCACATTTATATGGGAATTGACAATCATTAATGTGGTGGTCAGGATTTTGTTGACTACATTTCCTGCATAATTCCTGCCCTCTACAATTATCCTCATGGTGGCCATATTTTTGGCATTTGTAACATCGCAATGGCTTGGGTATATATTGCTCAACCCTCTCCATTGTATAGCCCACTCTTATTTTTTTGGGTATTTTTGGGATGTTAAAATTCAGTATATATGTGTCTGTCTATTGTTTTCTGTTCTTTTTTAATTGATACTCTTTTCACTTCAGTCACACCTTACTTTTTTAGCTCTCTTTTTACTTCTCACAACCCCCTTACTTACATCCAGGGATATGTGAGGGTATGTTTTGACGCAGATATTGTGAAACTTTGTCATTTTCAGTAGAAAATCAGCATGTTTCTCTTTTCTACCTTGAGCAGAGTTTCATTTTTAATTTTTTGACAGTAATGGGTGTTAAGTTTGTTGATATTACTTTTTTAATCCTGAAGGGTGATAAATTTGTAATTGGAGCACTGTTAGATTCAATGTTTATGAATCGACCAAAAGGCGCTTCTGTTTCATTATCTGAAGAGTCTGATTCATATAAATTACATTTTAATTTTTTGTTCGTGAAAGAAGCCATATCTGTTATATATTTTTCACTGGTCCAATGTTGCACCACAAGATCCAACTTGAGAAGGGAATGAACCAAGGGAGAAATCCATTTGCCTTGGCTGAGACGGGGATACAATACCAGTATACTCATATTAAAAGTAAGATTTTGAACCTCAGCCAAATTCTGGTTTTTATAAGTCAATCTAACAGGGTCAAAAAGAGAACTGATCTGGAGAAGGTAATCAATAGCAACAATCTCTGTATCTTAAATAACCAATCTCCAACTTATCTCAACCCATCTAATGGCTCCTACTCAACTATTGACATCACTCTATCTGATCCTTCAGGCTGCATGGATTACTCATGGAAGGTTCATGACGATCCTTGTGGCTGTGACCACTTCTCCATAATACTGGAAATCACACAAACTATCCATGACTACAAAAGCCCTCCCTGCTGGAAAACAAATTAGGCTGAATAGCAACAATTTAAAACCTTATGCAATAGAAGACTGGTTCAAGACCCTAATAGCACAGTTCTGATAAAATATTTTACTGAAACATTAATTGCAATAGCAAAAGAAAATATACCAAAAACAGATGCGACACACCCTGGTTTAACGAGTGCAAAATAGCAATCAGACTACGAAATGCTACCCTCTGCAAATTCAAAATAGAACCCTTAACAAGCAATCTAAATTCTTTTAAAATGCTCAGTGCAAAGGCAAGGAAAACTATTAAAGAAACTAAAAAGATCTGTTGGCAAAATCATGTAAATAAACTTAATTCATCCACCAAAACAAACACAATCTGGAAAATGATCTGCAAAATTTCTGGCAAAATCCAGTCTACTCCACTCAAACACCTCATTAAAAATAATACTCAAGTCATCAATATAAAAGGTATTGCCAACACACTAGTTGAGACCTTCTCAGCAAATTCCTCCTCCAAAAACTTCAACACAGAATTTCACAAATACAAAGACAAAAAAGAAAAACAAAAACTCAATTTTAAATAAGGCAACAGTGAAAGCTACAACCAACTCATTTTGTTATCAGAACTAAAAGAAGCCATCCAAAAATCCCACAACACTGCAGTCAGCTCAGATGAAATTCACAACAAATTTCTCAGACAATTACCTCTAAAATCCTTAGAATACCTACTTACTGCATTAAACAACATTGGAAAAATATAATGATACCACACTACTAAGCTATCCTCCCTGGCTACTAAAGCAACCTGTGGTTATCCTTGGTTTAAACAAGCTCCCTAAAAATAAAACTCATCTCCTAACCTACCAAAAGAAACTAAACAACATTCAGGAAAGATATCCCAATCACACATTTTCACAGATGGCTCCAAAAGCAACAATGGAACCAGATGTGAAGCAGTTCTCCACAAGAAAACCTTGAAAAAATGCCTCCCAAAAGAGGCCTTCATATTTTCTGCTGAAATCTTTGCAATAAATTTGGCACTTAAACTAGTTTCAACAAGCAACAAGGAAAAGTTTATTTATTTAGACTCCATCTCTTAAAAACACAAAACTTGATAATCCATTGTCAAGCTTCTAAACAAACTCAATTCCATGAACCATAGCAAAAAGGTGATATTCTGCTGGAATCCAGGGAAACAATAAAGTGGATTCATTAACTAAAGCTGCTCTCAATATGGTGCCCGATAAAAAATCATAAATACCTTATACTAACCCGAAACCAAAAATCAGACAAATAATTACAAAGAAATGGCAACAATCATGGGAGAAAAATCCCCACAACAAGCTCTTCCAAGTATAGCCTATTTTAAAAGAAAGGAAGCTGGATCCTAATAATACCAGAAGAGAAGAAACTACTCTTGCCTGGCTATGCATTGGACATACTAGATTAACTCACTCCTTCATTCTAAAACATGAGCCTCCCCCTAAATGTCTATGTGGAAACCAGTATACTATAAAACACATCTTGATTGAATGCACAAAACTAACCAACAGTCGATGAAAGTTTTATAATGTTGACAATATGAACAAACTATTCCGAATAATCGACCCTAAGCAAATATTGAACTTTCTGAAAAGAACCGGCCTCCAATCAAAAATGTAGACTGATGTATTTTCTATACTTGCAATCACTTAACTTTGTGGAAACAAATTAACATTAGATAGAACTACTGGTGTTAGCTAAAATAGCTCCAAGTATTACTGTATACAAACAAGTGAGCTCTGGTTTGTCTAAAAATGTTTAACTACAAATTAGGCGCTTACAATTCATATATATATGATATATATACATAAACCGGATTTGGCATGAAATAACCCATAAAAGTTGATATGCCATAAAACCCAACAAACCAAACCAAATCAATCCTTTGACCTATGAGTGTTGTGGATTGTGTTTTTTTTTTTTTTTTTTGTTTTTTTTTAACTCTTTTGTATCTGGTCTTAAGATTTTGACCAGGAGTGGTATGTATAAGGATCATTAAATAAGTTTCCAGACTTTTTTCATATGGGCACTTTTATTGATAGTACACACATGAAACTCTAGTACCCTTTGAAGTAATCTCCTCCGGCTGAAATGCACTTGTTGTACCGTTCCAACAACTTCTGGAAGTCCTCTTGTGTGAGCTTGTCAATGACCTTCGTCACAGCCTCTTTCATCTCCTCAATTGTCTCATAACAACAGCCTCTGAGCTTAGGGAATAAGCTAAATTCACAGGGAGCAAGGTCTGGACTATAGGGAGGGCGAGGAACTGTCTTGATGCCCATCTCGGTCAAATAGTCTGTAACAAGGATAGAGTTGTGGACTGGTGCATTGTCCTGGTGTAAATGCCACTGACCCAATTTGAAGAGTGCTGGCCCCTTCGGACAGAATCTCTTCCTGAACTCCCTTAAAACCTCAACATAGTAACCCTAACCCTTTGGCCAATCAACTCTGGTGTATTGACTTCATTACTCCTCCCACACCTCTCATCATCCCTCACAGACTCCCTGCCTTCCTTGAATCTCTATGCCACTCAAAAACCCATGCTCGATTCATGCAAGATGCTCCAAAAGCAGTCTGAAGCATTCCATAGGTTTCTGTGACATTTTTTCCAAGTTTAAAACAGAATTTTATTGCATATCGTTCTTCTAAAGTGTCCCTATGTCCAAATTACATTTTTGAAATTCACCAGCTGTGACAATCAGGCTTTAGTAGGGTGTATTAAAATTGCTGCCGTAGCTGTTCATTTGAACCTGAAATCATAAAAATTGGTCAGTCATCATAAGATGTATATTGAATTTTCAAGAGTCTATGACAATTTTAAATGCTTTTACAAAAAAAGTCTGAAAACTTATTGAATGCACCACATATCAACAACTAATAAATCTAAATTGTAATAAAAATGTCAATTTCCTTTTTCATAGATAATTTGATTAACATTTCTTTCTCATTATATTTTCAGGATATATTTTAATTAAAGTTCTTTGCAAATTTCTCATAACATATGATAATTATAATCATGTACTTCATAAATATACCAAAATTTGTTGAATAAAGTTCCTCTTTGTATGGAAATAATTTCATTATAAACTTTCAGGAAATAGCAAGGAAAATTGATGAAAATTCTGACTGAAATTTGCATAGAATAAGAGATTTTTTTTAAATGTTTGCATAAACAAAAAAAAATATGTAATAAATTTTAGTAGAATATTTTTACGCAAAAGAAAACTTTGACTTAAAAAAATCTACAAAAAAACAAATATTCATTAAAATTTGGTAACATTTTCATTACTTAATGAGACTTTTTTTAAAGTTTCCATTTTAAATTTCAGAGGTAAAATAACATTTTGTATAATTACACTCCACCTTAATTTAATGATTTATTTTACTTATAAAAGGTGTTAAACATTAATTTTAACAGATTGAAGAGGAATTCTTTTTACTTTTTGCAGAAAAACTTTCTGACCCATCCATAACAATCCTCTACCTTGGAATTTATTAGTTCCTGGTTTGTCTTGATATGTAAATAATGGAGTTAATTGCAGGTTTATGTATCAACTTCACAGTCGGTCTTGATGAACCCACCAATTATCTCAGATGTCTTCACCTTATTATAACATTTCTACCTTTATGGATCTTAAACTTGTTATAGATATTTTATTTTCATAAATCTTTTTGTTTCAAGCTTTTTTTGTTTGTTTAGATATGACTGAAAAACCTCATACACCTATGTTTCTTTTTTTATTACAAATTTATGGAATTTTTATCAGTTTGTTAATAATTTTCACATTATATTTTATTTAGCTTGCCTGTTTACGTAAACTATCCTGCCATGACCGACCAGCCAATTTAAAATGTGATATGCGAAACTCTCAATTCCTACAGACCCCTTCTCATCTTGCAGCCTATGCTGGCCACCCTCATTGTTTGCAGTGGTTAATGCAGTCACAAGCTTCCATCAATGCACAAGTAAGTCCTATATATATATTTTTACTTTATTTTATTTACTAGTTTTTGTTCAAGTACCTGATGTAAGAATTATTTTACTAGAAAATGGGTTTTTTCTTAGAGTATAAATACTAAATTTATGCTAATTGTTTGTTTTAAATCTATACAACAGAATTGGTTTTAGACACTTTGTACACAAGCAGAAAGAATTTTTTTAAAAGTTATATATGATTTATAAATTAGTAAGCTTTTATATTGTAAAATTCTATGGTAAAAATATTTCCTTTGGCTTAACTAATAACTCTGAATTTTGCACAGCTTGATTAGCATCATGAATATATAATGGCAATAGTAAATCATAATATCTCTTTTATTTGTTAATGTTCAGGTTAAATGTATGGTAAGCTAAACATTTTTAGACCTAATTAAGAAAATATTTGGTAAAGGATAGGCTTTTGAAAAAATAAGGTTGGAAAAAAGTTTGGCTTTTTGTTACCCTTACTACACTTTTAACTTGAGCTATTAATTTCTAATAGAGATTTACTGTTTATTAGGGTTGAGATTATTCTTGAGTTGAATTTCTGCAAAAAAGTAATATAAGCAGAATATCATCATCATCAAGTTGTGCTGATAGCCTGGATTCCTTTGATTCTTTCTTGCCATCTGTCCTTATAAGCCATTGCTCTTGGTAAGTCCTCTAGATGGCATTCACTGTTTGCACAGAGCTGATGAATGTAAGTTTTTGTTGCTTAGCCAACACTAGAGTGCCCATGTGTCCATTGGAGAATGTTGCTTATGAGTTTGTACTTATCCAGTAGTTCCCTGTATGTCTTGTTTGTCTTCATTGGCTAATTTATGAGATGGGGTTTAAGTGACTTTATAGCTACTGTTTTGTGAGGTGCTGCTTCCAGGATTTGTTAAATTAGCATACAGCATCTTTGTGTTGTTCTCATCTAGCTTTTTCTCCAAGCATTTTGTTAAAGTCCAAGCGATGCAACCATATCTCCTTGCAAGATTCCACCAACAATGTCAAAGAAATCAGTGTCATTATTGGGTGAATGAACCATACCTTTTGTATTTTTTGTAGACCATCAGTATAGCAGTAACACTTTCTTTGGGAAGACCATATGCCAGAAGTATTCCCTCCATCTTAACTCTGTGTATGAAATCATTTGCCTTGAAGAAATCTACAAACAAATGTATTGCCTCAGGACATTTTGTATATATTCCTTCAATGATCTGACAAATTATCAGAATCTGAGAAGTTGGGAGTTTATTTCCCATAAAACCATTCTGATTTTTACTAAGAATTTTTCTCAACTTCAAGTTGGATACAATTGAGAAGCAGGGCATTATAAACTTTAACACTTATAACAGTAAGAGTTATGCCTCTGTTGTAAAACAGTTCAGCTTCAAGTTGCCTTTTTCATGCTTTTAACCTGGACTAATTGTCCTTTCAGTTTTGTAAAAAAAAATTTGTCTACTCAAAAAACTGTACTTATGGTAATTATTTACATCTCAATAGAGTGTAAACATAATTTATAATCCTTCTTTATTTTTAAAAAATACTGATTTTGTCTTCTAAGTCACCTACTCCCAATTATAAAACCAGTCTGTGATCTCTTATGAGAGCAAAGTGTTCTTTTATGTATCTTAATTGCTCTCTGAGTATTTAAAATAGTAAAATTTAAAGATTTTAAGTTTCAAATAAATTTATGCATACAAATAAACTTTTGGATAACTTGGTAACTAATTAAGGAAAACTTTGAATTAAAAACAAAAATCTTAAAATTTAAATGAATAAAATGCTATTTGCAGTGCTATCAGCCATGGTGGCTTCTTCACATGTACTAATATTTATTCTTGCACAGTTTAGAACACATGTCTGTCAATCAAGTTCATAGTTATTCAGTATAAGATCTTATTTTATGCATTCTTTTTATTCTTTGGTGTTAAGGCATCTAGTCATTCACTTTATTCATGATCAAAATTAGTTATATATATTAAAGAGGTTTATGGTTCTAACTAGTTCACTTAATGAGTTAATGGAGGACCAAATATTGCAGTATTAAATGCATAAAACCTAATTATTGTTGTTAGGTGCTTAGCAGGTGAAGTACTGAAAATATTAATGTACATTCTTTGGCTCTAAACATGTTAAAGTTTATCATTTTAGTTAAGAGTAGGATGGGTGTATACATACGAAAAAAATAGCATTTTGTTTAATGGTATCAAATCACTATTGTCCCTGTCTGTTTTACATTCTAATTCTTGTTTTTATCCTAAAAAAAACCCAAAAAGAACTTTGAATTTATCTTTCTACAAATAGTTCTGACTATTAATGCTATCTTATTTCATTTAATTTCTCTCTACTGTTTGTATATTTGAAAGATAAGTTTAGCATTTACGTTTTATCATTTGCGTATATTATAAGTAAATTGGTGACTTAAGTATAAAAGAGTTTTTACTACTTATCAACTCTTATTTGTTAAAGACTGTTTAACTCATTTTTGTAATTGATTTAATAATTGCATTTTAAATATCTCTAATTCAAACATTTTTCTGGATTTTTAAATGGTGTGTGTGTAAGTTTGACAACATACTGCTCCGACACTGTAATGCAGTATATAATCAAAACCCGATAGACATATGGATGAAGGGATGCATCCTCCCTTTCTCTAAAAAGGGTGACCTCGGATTAGTCAAAAACTACCGAGGTATAACACTAACATCCATAGCAGCCAAAATATACAATGCCGTTCTATGCAACTGCATAGAACCCAAAATTGACAACATTCTTAGGAAGAACCAAAATGGCTTCCGGAGAAATAGATCCATGACCTCACAAATTTTGACTATCCCTAGAATTCTTGAAGGCATATGTGCAGCCATAATGATTCTCTATAGAAACACCAAAGTGAAAGTACGTTCTCCAGTTGGAGACACAGACTACTTCGACATTGTAGCAGGAGTACTGCAAGGAGACACACTAGCCCCATACCTCTTTATCATCTGTCTAGACTACGTGCTTAGAACATCGATCGATAAAATCAAAGTAAATGGTTTCAAGCTAACAAAGGAAAGAAGCAGAAGGTAGGCCGCAAAAACAATTACCGACGCCAACTACACCGATGACATAGCGGTTCTGACAAATGCACCCGCCCAAGCCAAAACCCTACTACATAGTCTGCAGCAAGTCAGTGCAGGCATTGGCCTCCATGTCAATGCACACAAAACGGAATATATATGCTTTAATCAAACAGGCGACATTCCCACACTAAACGGTAACTCTCTGAAACTAGTTGACAAGTTCACCTACCTCAGAAGCAGTGTCTCATCAACCGAGACAGACATCAACACACGACTAGCAAAGGCATGGACTGCTATCAATAGGCTATCGGTCATATGGAAGTCAGACCTGACCGATAAAAGGAAACGCAGTTTCTTCCAAGCAGCGGTCGTGTCGATACTGCTATATGGATGCACTACATGGACGATAACCAAACGGATGGAGAAAAAGCTTGACGGCAACTACACAAGAATGCTACGAGCAATATTGAACAAGTCCTGGAGGCAGCATCCCACAAAGCAGCAGCTATACGGCCACCTACCACCCATCACGAAAACTATCAAAATCAGATGAACCAAACATGTGGGACACTGCTGGAGAAGTAGGGACGAGCTCATAAATGATGTACTCCTGTGGACTCCTTCACATGGGTGAGCAAAGGCAGGGCGACCAGCTTGAACCTACCTACAGCAGCTCTGTGTAGATATGGGGTGTAGCCCTGAAGACCTGCTGGAAGTGATGAACGATAGGGAGGGGTGGCAAGAGAGGGTCAGGGATATCCATACTGATGGCACGACAAGATGATGATATATATATGAGAGAGAGAAAGAGAAATTGAAAAACAAGGTAATCAAAAGAGAAGAATTTCATGTAAAAGAAAGTCAACAATATGTTTTAGTTCTTATAAACTGTCATCAAGACTCAGAAAGGATGATATTGAATGATGTTAGATCACTGATGGATTTTTAAAAATTAAAAATATATCAGTGATCAAAAATCACCCAATATCATCCTTTGAATTTTTCTCTTTATTGTCAGATTCATTTCCATTATTTTCTTCCATAGATATATATATATATATATATATATATATATATATATATAAGCTGTTTTGTTATTTAATTTTTTTTTCTATTTTTATACTCTTAATGATTAATGCCTTATTTTTTGACTATGCAATAATGATATGGCATTATGCATATTAAAATGTCAGCATGCTCATTTTGATTTCAGGATTACCTTGGAGAAACTCCACTTCATAAAGCTGCCCGTACTGGAAGCATGGAATGTGTTAGTCTACTGGTCTCATATCGGGCTAACCTTGCGTAAGTCACTTGATTATGCAATTTTTAAAAATATTTATTTTGTGCTATTTGTGTTACATAATGACTATTAAAATTTTAGCCACTTCTAGCATAATTCATATAGCTCTAGATACCCAATGGAAATAAAAGCCATGATTTAATTCAAAATTTTCATAGTCAAAATGAAGGCAAACAATTTTATAACCTTCTGACTCCTACTGTGAAATTGAATTGGTGATTATCTTTATTTATTTTTTTCAAAACAGCATACTATATGCAAAAAATGCCACAATGCTTAAATGCTTATTCTGTTAAAGTATGCACAATTTCATCCAATTATATTGTTTATGTGTGCCAAATAAAATCGTTGTCGTGTCTCTCAACGACCAAACACTTCCTTTCGGTATTCAGTAGTTCTCTTCGCCCTGTCTCTTTAAACTGAACTCCGTTTCTCCTCTAATCAATTCTTGTCCAAAGAAAAAGACTGTCGCAAAAGCAAAGCACAAAATAACTCATTGTCACTGACCAATGTTCATTCTTTTTATGTCCTTTTCTGCCTATCCTCATTTGCATGCACGTCTTCACTGTCCATGGTTTTACGTAACTGCCGGCATGAAGATGCATGACTATTTGCAATAAAAGCCCGCTCAGGGAAGCCATATTTTTTTTCTAGTCAAAGAAATGGATCTTGCACGTTGAGCATATGCGCTGGGGTGAATGCTGATTTTCTTCCTAATTTTCACTACATTATGCTTCACTTTCTCTAGAATGAGCCTTTTGAATTGGAGTGTCTGATGCAATCCATTTCCTGACCATTGTACACTCCATTGTTATCCTATCAATGAGATAAGTCAAAATTAATAATTGATTAAAGCATGATAGTTATTCTTCTGAAATAATTAACAATTTAGAAGCAGGCATTCCAAAATTGTTTTTAACACTTGAAATATAAATGACATCACCAACACAACATATCATAAAGTTTTTTATACCTCCCACCTCCAAAAAAAAACAACTTTTGATGCATAATTCAGTTAAGTACTAAATAGGATTTCTTATAGTACATATAAATTATATTTCAAAATTTTTCTTCCATTAAATCATTGATTTTTCATATCAATATTTGACATATAGGTAGACATATTCTAACAATGCTTTCTTTAGAGCCTGTCAAATCTAGTTCATGAATTCTAGTTAAAATATATTAATTGATTTTAGAAAATTGTGTAAGATTATAATTTCAGTATTGATATTTTGATATTTAATCCATCCTATCTAATAAAGGATTCAAGATGTGAGCAATTTGGCTGAATTTTGATCTGATTCTTTGTTTCTCTGTTTTTTAATGGCATATCAACCTTCATGGTTTATTTAATGCCAAAGCCATTATTCTAGAAGAACAGTAGTGGTACTATTTAACCCATAGCTAGAAAGATAAGGGGGTTCATACCTTTCCCAAGGGTATTTGTCCGAAAGTGAACGTAATAGCGCGACTGGAGTTCAAACTCGCTTACTGTCCATCACTTTAAATATTATACCACGAGGACACCCCCCAATTTTGATCTGAAAATTTTCCCGTATCATGTTTGATCTATGTAATTAATGGAGAAACATTAGTTTGAGGGTATTGACAAGAAAGGAAATTATGTTAAAAAATAGATATTTGTTTAATAAAAGTTTTTTTTTTAATCATTTTGCTATGGATTTATTAGGTTATTTATATATGTATTCTACTGCAGTGTATTTGTTGTCTCTTTATCATTAATGAAAATATCAGACAAATTTGATTTAGATAATTACTAACTGCAGTTCTTAGTATTACCTGGAATAAAAAACAAGAAAGGTAACATTAACTGTAACACAATAATTCTATATACACACAATAAACTGATTTTTCCTCATAATCAATGAACATTTTGTTAGATCTGTAATTTCTCCTCTCTCCCCCTCCCAACAAAAAGGTATACAAGTTCTTTGAATTGTTTTGATGAGAACAAAAGCTTATGATAGACAAAAAGTTTTCAGATTGTGTAGAAGAGAAGATAACTTACCCCGTGTGGCAAAGTGAGCATGTATATGCCTGGTGGGTTCGGGAGGAAGAAAAAAAAGAAATATTGCCACCCTAACACCTCAATTTAAGGTAAAATGCTATCTTGAGCAAAGAGAATTTGCAATAGTGGCTTATGCAAATTTTTCAAAGTGAATGTACCAGCCACGCATAAAAACACCATGTGTGAGAGAAACAGACATATTTCTCGTTATTAGAGATTCTACTGAGCAAAGATATTTTTTATTGGTAAAGATTAGTTCTGTGAGCATGATACTAAGTAAAGGGAGACTACTATGAAAGCGATTACTTGGATCTTTTTCATTCTGTTTAATTTCAGATTGTAAATTTAACACTAGACATTTGTTGGCTATTAGTGCTATGAATTGTCATGCAACTGCTGTAAAGGTCAACATCAAAAGCAATTCATGTAAATCATTAATAAGCTTCTTGATGAAAAAATGTTCTTTGTTTTTCTATCTAAGCATATACATATAGAGATTTAGTGCTCCAACTCTTGAAGCAGCAACATATAACTGATCATGAGGGGAAAAGTAAAGATCCTTCAATTGTTATTAAACCCTTTAACATTCGCCCCTGGGGTATTTTTATGAACATGTCAAAACATATTGACTGGGAACTACAACCTTTTAAAAATCAAGTAGGATGTCACTTGGAATAATAGGAAATCTTGAATAAATGCATCCTTCCCAGCAACATAGGCTGTTGTCACTTCAATCACATATGATATCAACTGTTTGATATCAGCCTTGTGCTATTGCATAACTGTGGAGTGTCAAAGTTAAGAAGAATAACTGGTCCTCTTTTTTTTTAGCATTAACTTGTAAGGTGGTACAAGGTGTTAAGGAACTTGCTAGATTAGTTCACAGTTATTTCTTCTACATCACTATGAAACTGTTAGAAAACAAGTTTACTAATCCTGGTATAAAATCTTGTTGTTTTGGAAAAATATTGCTTATTCACACAGCCATTGGTAAATGTATAGAATGTCAGGAAAGTTTTGAGGTTATCAACTGATCATGCCCTTTTGATATGTCTGGATTAACTCATGATATTCCATCAACTTCCTACAGCTTTTTAGTATTAACAGCTGAGTGTTGATTATTAGAAAGTCCAACTTTCATGTTGTTTTCAGTTTTAGTTTCTTGATGTTTCTTTAAATGGAATTATTTCAAGAAGCCTTTGATTTGATATGTTCTCTTTCAAATCACTGGAAAAAAATTTTCTTTACTAAATGGAATATTCCTTTCTTGATATCCAATCGAGATCTTCAAAAACAGCTTTGAGATGTTGTAGATTTATCCATTTCTTACTGAATATTGTTTTAGCACTTTCACTACCCTTTAAGATAAAACTTTATGCACTTTTTATTTAAAAAAAAAAAAATCAATTTTAAATTTTCTTTAAAAATACAAATTTAAAAGTTACAATATTAAAATGTTCACTTTCATAATGGAAATAAATGAAAATTAAAGATCAAGAAAGAGTAGAATGGAAATGAATAACAATCATTTGTGATAATTTGAGTCATAAAAATTAAGACAAATCAGTTAAGTTCATTTAGCAAAAACTACTTAGTTGGCCAAGTTATAAGAGGCATGGTGCTAAATATAATTAAGTTATATGAAAATGATAATTCCCAAACATAAATGACAGTTATTTTGACCACAAAAATTCATGTACACCAACACGTACTCATCCTGCTTGGCTTCTCTAGAGCTATGATTGTCTACCCAGTGTGTGTGTGTGTGTGTGGGGGGCTCTATTTCTCTGAAGCTATGATTGTCTGACCAGTGTGGTGGGGGAGAGAAACTGTCTTTTTCTAGTTGTAGGATGGTTTCTTTTCTTTTTCATATCTGTCTGGCCAAACGGATTTATTCTCTTTGGTGTATACAAATGGTTCTATTTTAGACTCTATGGTGACAGGAACAAACAAGAATGTGTGGGGGGGCTTACAAACAAGAATGTGGTAATAATATTGAAAATTTAATGTTTGCTGTATGATGAAGACAAAACCAATAACCAAACAATGTAGATTCACTGGCCTTGGCAAGTAACTGGTTTCAGCTCTTTATAAGATTTTCAGACAACCTTAAATCAAATTTTGCCTGTCAACTCATTTGAGCTGTATGTGTAGTGAAATTGAAAGGCAGAACCTGCAGACTGCTGTCTCCAATGAGCCAACTGGGGTTTGTCATTAAAAGAGACGACGAGTGGCAGGCAGTATATGCAGGCAAAACAGCCGACATTCATGTGAATCCAGCAGCCATCCCCGGCTGGATAAAAAATCAGATGGTGAGCCAAATGAACGAGAGAAATAAAATGTGACAACGAAGCTGTGTGAATTGAATCCCTTTTATAGCAACATCAAAAGAAAGAAAGAAGCAAGAAGTGACAAGCAAAATCACCTACCTTAAAGTTCGAAATGAGCACGAAAGTGACTTGCATATGGAATACCGGAAGTATAGAAAAAAATGGAAGCATGAGCGTCCTTGGGAGTGCAATTTGTAGGTCACACGTCTCGTCTCTGGTGGGATGGGGTTTGTGACATATGCAAATTTCGGCCAGCCAGAACTGGTACAAAAGAAGTAATTTCAGCATTGTTGAGCTGCATTTGTTACTTCACAATAAGACTGTGTGAGCCAGTGTATTGACATGGCAAGAAAGAGTGAGACAGGACCAGTAGTGAGCAGTTAAAAGGTTTCAGTATGTCTTACAGTCAAGTCATGATAAAAAGAACTGGTTCTCATTAAATCAAAGTTGTGATGATTCTGCTCAGATTGGTGATCATTTAGAAATGGCAAATATTGTAATCAGTCATCAATATACTTTTAATGATTCATGAAATTGTTGAAAAGTTATAGAGCTATAATTTTAGTATTTGCAACCCTTAGCAACAGGTATTTTCCTTGTTCAATTTCATATTTGGTTATTTATATCTTGATCTTGTTTCTGAGCAAATTTTCTCTTAACCTACTTTTTGGGTCTTGACCAGATCCCTACTTGTGTGATCCAACCTAATTTTTGGATCACTATCAGAATTCTACCTATTTATTTTTAATTCTGTGAAATCCTAGCTTAATTAATAAATGACCTGGCTTGTATCAAAGTTTTACAGGAATAAGATCATAGCTCTAGTTTGTCTTAATGAAATTAATAAAAAAAAAAGCAGCTATATGTTTAAGTTAAGAAAACTGCCTTTGAACTAATGAAATTATGTACAATAATATGAATCCTTATTTCATTCCTTACAGTGTCCAGAATCATAAGAGCCAAACAGCTTGTCAGTTAGCTAGATTGTGTGGTTTCCCAAATTGTGCCACATACCTAGAACAAGCATCAAGTGTAACCTCATCTCATTCTTCCAATATGGACACAGATGGCCAGCAAACATTACAATCACAAACTATTAATCCACCATCAATGACAGACATCCTCATGGATCATGGTGTTATGCAGAACTCTAAATTGGTTGGTGGCCGTAAAAGATCGCGAGAAGACATTGAAGAAGGAAGCTATAAAAAGCTTCGCCAAATTGGTAAGTTGTAAACAAATTTTTTTTTCATTCATTAATAATGGTTTGCATTATCATTATAGTATAAATTTTGCCTTCTATAATTGTAGGTTTTTCCCTACTCATGATAGTTGTATAATCTAATTGACTCACATATATATGTGTGTGTGTGTGTGTGTATGTATATATATATATATATATATATAGCGCCATACCTTCTTTTGTTCTTTCTGCAACCAGTTATATTGATACACTTAAAGATGGAGGAATATCATGAAATTCTATAAATATCAACACTTATCAACAAGTCCTCAAGATTTTCTATTTTTTAAATTCTAAAAATTATTTCATATTCTATTTTTAAAATCTTGGAAGATCAATGTAATCATTATCTAAATATAATAATATTTCTGTATAATGTAAACTTGAAATATCAGAAACTACCTGATAATTTTTCATTAAATTGTACAGATTGAATCTCAAAAATCATTTTATTAGATTTATGCTGATTATTTTTATTATTTGAAAATTTTTCAAATTAGGTTTATTGTTGTCAACACTTCAGAGAATAATTTATATATCAATAATTACCTAACTATGAGTGTAAAAAGAATCCTATTTATATATCCATATGAAAGTGGAAAGACTCAGCATTTTTTGTGTTGTGACCGGTCAAGGATGGCTTGGATTAAAAACAAACAGAGGTAGAGTGTAAACGTATACATTCTTTATTTACATGAGGACACCATTACAACTCGGGACAGGAAGTGGGTGAAAGAATAAATGGTTAGATAATTACTGGAAGTATTAAATGTAAACAATAAATATTATGATCGCATGTGCGATAACATGTTAATGCAACAGCATGTATGTCTGCCTTATCTTCCTCACCTAATAACCGGCTCTCTATAAGTCTTTATTACTCTAACCTCAACTGCCACTACATGAAAGAACATTCATTACAGTATACTGGCTTAGTTCTTGTAGAAAGAAAGGTTCAATGACAGAATGGAACTATGAGGAGGAAGTGAATGATAGTTTTATATTTCATGAAAAGCTTTGTTTATCATGAATTTATGAATAAGTAGAATATTATTTTTATTTCTTTAATTTTTAAAATTTTAATTTTGTTGCATGGTATGAAAATAAGTATTGTACATATGTGTATTATGTGTATTACTCATAAATAAAGCATTAAAATATCATATCAATCTTTAATCTTTGGTGATTGTTTCTGATAAACCACTGCATTTTCATGAGTTCAGCTATATTTAAAGAATTAATGAACTCTAAAGCATTTTTTTGTATACTAAATATACTGTTTTAATTTGCACCAGTAAAACTTACATAATGAGCAATGAATGATAAAAACAAATTTTCACTCCTGTTAGTTCATAATATTCATGCAATGCATTTTTTTCTGTTTCTATCATTAGAGTATGATGGATAAATTTTTATTTTTCTTGGACTCATAACATCTTAGATTATCCTCCAAATCATTCATTTTTACTTATTTCAAGTTATATTTCATATCTTGGTGTATTATCATTCTGGTACTCTGATGGTGTATTTTATCTCCCTTTAATTAAGAGTATGCTTATTTCATGATTATTACAATTAAATAGTGATACTAGAAATTAGGGTTAGGTTTATTTTATTTGGATGGGATTGGTATCATCATTTAGTGTGTAAGACTGGTTTTTCAATTGTACTAACCAATATTCACAGATACTGAAGCATTTCAGTTATTTCCAGATTTTGAAAATGTAATAACTCAACTAATAGGTAAATATTAGAAATAATAATGAAAAAGAAAATACCAAATAATTTTTATTCTTTCATTTGAGTGTTTGCTTCTCAAAAAAGATGTTTCAAAAGGTTGTGTAAAATTTGTTTGAATTCAGAACTAAATTCTATTTATCACCCCACAAATAACCCTACTTTCTTGTCTAGAATGATGATATATTTTTTATATCTAACTTACTTTGATTTCTAGTTGATTTAATTAACACATTTTATTAGTCATTAACTTTTAGCAGAGACAGTAGCTAGAGTACATAAGCAGATCCTGTGGGAGTAAACTGGTGGGTAGATTGCCACAAAATGAAGATATGGGTAGATGTGAATTCTGTAGCCGTGGGAGTGGTATTAGAGGTGAATGAAAACGTCATTTAGGTTGCTTCTTGGCTGTAACTGACAGAAGATACAAAACACAGCAATTTGGCTAAGTTCGATGTGATGATAAAGAGTGTAAACTTGGCCCTTCAATGGTGGGCATCACTAATACATTTCATTTTAGACTCCACGTGTTCCCACTGGATTTCAGACACCCTAACCAGCAAAATATGCATAAACATGAAGGTATTTGGTGAAATATTGGTGAGGCAATGGTTAGAAACACTTGGGGAGCTGGAATACAGATTGACTATGGTCTAGTCCAATCTGAATCAAACAGACCACTTTACCAGAGTGCCACAGAGGTAGTTAAAACTACACAGAAGAAACAGTCTGTGCAATCAGTGTGCGCTGCTGTGAAGACCAAGTTGGACATGAGTCAAATTGCTGATATCCACAAACAAACTGGGCTCTCGGACATAAAAAGGACTGTGTTTTGTCTGGTCAGTGGAACTTTGGTATCAACAGAAGTTGTAAAGTCATTTGTTAGGAAATGTGAAGCATGCCAATCCATTTACCTGGCGCCAGTGCATTGGCAGAAAGGGAAGCTGGAGGTGAGATAAAACTGGGGCAGATTAGCAATTGACATCACCTGCTATGGCAGTAGACATTTTCTCTCATCGATTGCGGTCCCCCTCCATTTGTGTTATGGCAACTGCTATGTCAACAAGACTCTGCTTGTGTGGTTTGCCCGTTGAAGGTTTTGGCGTTTGTTTTTGAATGTGATTCTATATTTAGTGCCAGTAGCTAAAGACATTTAAGTACATTAGCACTGGTTTGAAAATTAATTCTATTAAGTGTTGGCTGCAGGTTTCTGATATGTAATGCTTCGAGAATCTGAAGTTTTTGTTTATTATTTTGATGTTCTAATATTGTTGTGTTGTCAGTGAGAATTTTCCGTAGCTGTGCCGTTGGGCATGAATGTTTTTCTAAATGCTGAGCTATTGAACTTGTGTCTGAAAGGTGCATTGTAAGTCTCCTCGACAGGGTAGTTGAGGTTAAACCAACATATATATTATTATTATCAGAGATACAATCTCCTAAAGGACATTTAAATTTATATATAACGTTGGTTTTTTGCAAAACTCCAATCGAGGGAGAGGAATTATTTCTAATGACTAGATTCGAGGTTTTAAACTTATTATAATATATAACGAGTTTTATTTTTTTATTAGGATCAGTGGGGAGTATGTTTTTGTGAATCAATGTTTTCAAGATTTTTTCATCGGATTTGTAATTGTAGTGCATTTGGTTACGATAAAAAAGTTTGATATATGTTTGTTGGCTGGATGGAGTAGTACACTGTTTATTTTGTTGGTTAACATTTTTGATCATACGTTTAATTTGTTCATCAACAATATAGTTAGGAAACCCATTGTTGATGAGAGCCTGTTTTATGTTTTCTACCTCTTTATAAAATATTGTTTTGGAGGAGGAGATTAGTTTGGCACGGGATATTAGATTATGAATAATTGCTTTTTTATATCTGAAGGGGCATTCACTTTTAAAGTTAAGGGTACAGGAGTTGTTACTAGAGGGTTTTTTGTAAGTGGAGGTAGTGAAGTTATTATTGTTGTTAGCATCAATAAGAACATCTAAAAAGGAAATTTTATTGTTTTTGTTTACTTCATGAGTAAAGTTAAGGACTGAATTGTTTTGGAAGGTGTCTTGTAGTATGTTGATTTCGTTAATATTATTAGTAAGAATAAGGATGTCATCAACATATCTTAGGTATATTGGAGGTTTTTTTGTGCTATTAAAAATTCTATTTTCGAGATCGGACATGTAGAAATTACTGAAAATTGGGCCTAGGACAGACCCCATAGATACGCCATCAGTCTGAACGTAAATATTTTCAAGATGATCATAAAATGGAACTTCAGTAGTACATGTTAGGAGTAGTTTTCGAAGTATATTAGAGTTGATTTTAAGAGGAGAAAGAGATGGGTTATTATAAATATTATTTATAATAATAACAATTGTTTCATTAGTAAATAAATTTTCTACATCGAGTGAGGCTAATATACCATTATTGGGTTTAATTGTATGAAGAACTTGAATTAATTCATGTGTAGATTTTATGTTGTATTTGCTAGGTAAGTATGGTGAAATAAGCTGTTTTATTGTTTTTGTGAGTTGATAAATTGGTGTAGGTATTTGTGATATAATAGGGCGTAGAGGATGATTAGGTTTATGTATTTTTATGGTCCCGTAAAGATAGCCGGGTTTACAATCCCCAATTATTTTGGGTAGTTTTATGCTATTAAGTTCGGCATTATTAGCAGTGATTAGTTTATTAATTTTGGATTTTAGTTGGTTGGTGGGATTCTTATTTAATTTTTTGATATTTTGTAGTTTTGAATGGTAATCTGTTTTATTGAGTACAACAAAAATGTTTGTTTTATCAGCTTTTTTTATGGTGATGTTAGGGTGGTTGCATAATTCTTTAGCAGCAGTTTTTAGTTGATGTGTTAATAATGTAGGTTGTTTATTATTGTATCTATTTTTGATGGCTTCAGCCTTAAGGAGATCACAGAATTCGGGTTTGACTGAAATTACCTTATTATCCCGGAGTTTTAATTTCAGTCAAACTCGAATTCCGCCACGTATATTGATGACATTGTGATTTATGATAGGAACTGGGCCGACCATATGACATCATTACGGAAAGCCTTTGATAGACTCTGACAGGCTAACCTAACCGTCCACCTATCGAAAAGTGAGTTCGGAAAGGCCGAGGTGACATATCTGGGCCATACAATTGGATACGGTCGGATCTCCCCCATTGATATTAAAATTCGTGACATTTTAAACGTCCCAGTCCCACGGAACATCAGAAGCCTAAGACGATTCCTTGGAATGGCTGGATATTATTGGAAATTCTGCAAAAACTTTTGATGTAGCATCACCCCTCACCCAGTTATTATCGAAGAAATCTAAATTTGCTTGGACCCCGTCCTGCCAGAGATCGTTTGAACAAATTAAATCCTTATTATGTTCCAGCCCTGTCTTGAAGGCCCCAGACTTTTCCCAACCTTTCAGGCTAGCAGTCGACGTGAGTGACGTTGGAATTGGTTCTGTCCTACTTCAAGTCGATTCCGACAACATCGAACACCCTGTCAGCTACTTCTCATGAAAGTTCAATTCCTGCCAACGGAATTACTCAATCGTAGAAAAGGAAACTTCAGCTCTTGTCTTGAGCCTACATCATTTTGATGTTTATGCGTCCTCATCTTGTTATCCGATCGTTGTATATACCGACCATAACCCCCTTACTTTCTTACACCGAATGAAAAGTAAGAATAGGAGATTACTTAATTGGAGTCTGACCCTCCAAGAATATAATTTAGACATCCGACACATTCGAGGCATTGACAACGTATGTGCCGATACCTTGTCAAGCAGTATAACTTATTTAGTGCACACATTGTAGGATACATGCAGACTAAGTACTATGAAAAACTTCAATCTCACAACTCTACCCCGTAGAATTTTGAAAAATGATCGCAAGCGATCCCTTTTCATTTTTTTGGTGAGGAGGTGTTACGTGGGGTAGAAAAATAGAAGAAATATATTTTCTATGTACATTACAAGGTGTGTTTCATTCACCCGTATTATTCCGAGACGAAGAATAAAATTGGAAAAGGAGGCGCCAAATGAACCTTTTCTAATCACGCATGATTCGAGGCTAAAGGAAAAAAAAAAAGACTAAGACAAGAAATGGAATTTCAAGTCAACCCCTTTCCACTTTTTACCCATCTTAGCTAGTCTTGAACTCTTGGAGTGAACTTTGGGTGACCTTATCATCCACGTGTTCGGCCCTAAGAGTCAAGGAAGGATTTTTGGTTTCTTACTGGAAAAGTGAATATATAGCAGTAGCGGTTTTGACTTCAAGGCGTCGACATTCATCCCTGGGTTCTGTTTCACTACACCCGAAATGTGACTAAGAAAAAGGACAGCAGAAAACTAACTCCTTGTGGCAAGCTTCTTCGAGAAAAAGGAAAGAAAGCAAAAAGAGAGAACGAAAGAGAAAAAGAAAGAAAAAAAAAAAAGAGATTATTAACCAGTCCTAAACCCTCAGTGAGTGTCGCATTTCTTTTGCCTCTATGTGTCTATCATGCAAATCTGTTTGAGTTAAGATTCGTCTCGGACTTCTATGTATCCATAGTAACAATAGTTTTCCATCCCCTGTTGTTATTAAAGCCTTTTTTTTTTTTTTTATATATTCTTATTCTTCCCTAAATAAGTTGTTATTGTTGTAATAAAATTTTGCTGTTAAATCTTCAAATTGTGTTGTGTTGGTTTTGTGAGTGCTTGTCGCTTATTCTGCTGTGATTTACCGTGAGTCTTGTATTGGAGAAATTCCCTCCCCATAGTTCACCCTTTTTTTTTTATCGAACCTTGGGACATTCTCGCAATTTTATATATATATTTTTTTTTATTCTCGTTACGTGCCTGTTTTTGCAGTCCCAGTGAAAGTCGGTTCGTAACAGAATTGGGGGCTCGTCCGGGATATTTCTCCTTTCTATAAGACCTCAAAGTAGGGAGTGGTGCACTCATAAAACTGCATAAGACAGAGAAGTCAAAATGTCAGTGATAGATACCTTCCTAAAATCTCCCACGTTTGGTGATCTGATAAAGATGAAAAAAGACCATATTTTAGAGGTAGGGTTAAAATTGGAGTTGGATGTAAGACGGTCCATGCGAAAGACACAGTTGATAAAAGTAGTTGCTGAAGATATGGTCGATAATGACATTTTCGACAAAAGTGTTCTTGATGACCTTGCATCAGACTTGCCCGAACTCTCGAAAGCTCAAATTGAATTAGAGAAGCTCAAAATTGAAGCCCAGATTGAACTAGCAAGGATTAATCAAGAAACCCGTTTCAAAGAACTTGAAGAGGAACGCACACGACGCGAGAAGGAACGAAATAACTTCGACCTCACCAAACACATTCGACTTGTACCCGCGTTCGATGAAGAAGATGTGGACAAATATTTCCAACACTTCGAAAAAAATCGCTTCGAATCTCGAGTGGCCTATCGAAGCATGGCCGACGTTACTACAGACAGTATTAAAAGGCAAAGCGCAGGAAATGTATGCTTCCCTTTCAATTACAGACAGCGCCAACTACAACACTGTAAAAATGGCAATTTTAAGAAGTTATGAAATGGTACCGGAGGCCTACAGGCAAAGGTTCAGAGACTACAGAATGGGCGAAAACCAAACCTATGTCGAGTTCTTCAGGCAGAAAGAATCATACCTCGACCGTTGGATTGCGGCGAAAGGCATCGGAACAGACTACAATAAATTAAGGCAACTCGTATTAATAGAGGAATTTAAATGGTGCGTACACGACAACGTCAAGACGTTCCTCAACGAAAGACAGGTCGACACAGGTTATGAAATGGCTACCCTAGCAGATGAATACACGCTGACACACCAACGAAACCAGAATAAGTCAGAGGACCCATCTGAGTATAGAAGGAGCGCAAAGCCCCGAATAACGACTAGTACTAGCTCGAGGGCGAAGCTTGGTCAGACAACGTATCTACATCGACCGAGCAGCCCGAATAATATGAGGCCTACTCCTCATTCTCTTATCCCTCGACATATGGAAGGAGGAAGGAATTTGACGTGCTACTACTGTTGGAAAACAGGACACCTGGCAGCGAATTGTTACGCGAGGAAGAGTGCCGAGCATAAGAACGGTAGCCTAAATAAACCACACGGTTTTATATCGTCGCATAAGGAAAGCAATAAGAGGACCAAGAGCCGAATCCGAGAGGAATACAAACCATTTATATCGAATGGCTACGTGCACCCCGTTGATAACGCCACGAAGAGGGTCGAGATAAAAATCTTACGTGACACAGGAGCGACCCAGTCTCTAATGGTTAGGGACGACATGCCACGTGAATCAGAGACAGCCACGGGCGAACGGATGGTTATACAAGGAGTAGGAGGAAATGTTGTTAGTGTCGCGCTACATCAGATCTCCCTGGATTCTGAAATAGTATGTGGAACTGTAATCATCGGAGTGGTCGATAGTCTGCCTATGCAAGGCATATCGATGTTACTGGGAAATGACTTGGAGAAATGGTGGAGAAACTGAGCGTCTCGGAGGAGACGGAAAAAATTGAACAAGAACATCCTGAAACACTTTTACCATGTGTAGTAACCCGAGCAGAGGCGAAGAGGACTGAAGATTCTACTACCAAAATGGAAAGCGAAGAGAATGAAATAATTGACCTCTCCCAAACTTGCTTAAGCCATGAGATAGGATTAAACCCTATGCTCGAACTGACCCCTTCTTCAAACCCTAACCCACGGGAGAAAATAATTGACGTCGCGCCCGTTGCAGAGAAATCCATAGCAGTCGAACAGAGAGAGGATGACCAAATCGCTCCTCTCTTCGAAAAATCATTATTAGAAGAAGAACCGAACAAAGTACCCTCAGAGTATTTCATTGAAGATGATATTTTAATGAGGAAGTGGAGACCCACACACACACCCGCCCAGGAAGATTGGTCGAGTGTTCATCAATTAGTGTTGCCAAGAAGATACAGGGAAGAAGTGCTCCAGACGGCCCACGAAACACCCATGGGAGGCCATTTGGGCGTTCGCAAGACACTTGAACGGATCAGTAGAAACTTCTTCTGGCCTGGAATCCGTAGAGATGTATCAAGATACTGCCAAACCTGTCACACATGCCAGATGATCGGTAAACCGAAACAGCGAATCCCTGCAGCACCCCTACACCCGATTCCCGCCTTCGAGGAACCCTTCTGCCAAGTCCTCATAGACTGTGTTTGCCCACTCCCTAAAACTAAGAGTGATAATCAGTATTTGCTAACCATCATGTGTGCTTCAACTCGTTTTCCTGAAGCAGTCCCTATGAGGAGTATATCCGCGGGAAAGATTATTAAATCCCTCACTAATTTCTTTTCCATGGTCGGATTGCCTAAGATAGTGCAGTCTGATCAAGACTCCAACTTTACTCCAGAGTATTTCGACAAGCCATGAACTCTTTAGGAATAAAGACGGTTACATCGAGTGCATATCATCCCCAATCCCAGGGAGCCTTGGAACGATTCCATTCTACCCTGAAAACCATGATCCGAGCATACTGTCTCGATCACCAGAAAGATTGTGATGAAGGTATCCCATTCCTCATGTTTGCTGCGAGAGATGCGCCACAAGAGTCGCTAGGATTCAGTCCATTCGAACTAATATTTGGACACACTGTGTGTGGACCCTTGTCCATGCTGAAAGAGAAATGGGTGCAAGGAAATCCCGCGAATGAATCCTTACTGGAATACGTATCCCGTTTTCGGACCCGATTACAGGAAACTTCTGAGTTGGCACGGAAGACACTTAAAACAGTCCAAAGTGAGATGAAGAGACGATATGATCGAAATACTGTCCACAGAAATTTCCAAACCGGTGATAAAGTACTTGTACTGTTGCCCTTATCCAGTCATCTCCTTAAGGCCCAATTCCATGGTCCCTACGAAATTATTCGGAGGGTTAGCGATCTCGACTACATACTAAGAATCCCAGATCGAAGAAAAAAAAAACAGTTGTGTCATATTAATATGATCAAACCGTATTTTGAAAGGGGAAAACCAAACCCTATCTTGGCAGTAGATAAGTCCATCTACACGCCTGATCAAGCAGATCTGGATCCAGAAGTTTTACAGAAGACAGATCGACCCCTGAAATTACAGAACTCAGAGATATTGGCAGATCGCTCGACGAAACTGGATAACTTAGCCCGCAGAGAGAAAGAAGAAATGACCCATCTTATCGGTGATTTCCTTGATCTATTCCCGGACGTACCCAAGCAAACCGATATTACCCAACACGACGTAGATGTTGGGAATACCA